>OU342736.1:431172023-432372023 GCA_910589765.1 Avena atlantica | reverse complement strand
GAACATGTGTAGCATGTAAATATTCTACTAGCCAGCAGGCTCAATATGCAAGCATCCCATGTAGTTTTGGCTCAAAATAGGTACACATGCAAACCCGGCAACTTTTCGATGGAAAACAGCAGCCACATTATGTTAGGTTGGTTTTTTTTTCTCAAACAACATCTAGTTATCATAATTATCAAATATAAATTTTCTCTAATTAATACAGGCTATGTTCGTACCGTCGCACAAATAGGAAGTATTTTTTTTACCCTTTTTACATTTGTTGGTCAATACTAGTCAGTTCTCAAATATGATTTTTGTTAGCATATAAATGAACGTGTGTAGCATGTAAATGTTCTGGGCATAGACTATGAAATCCATAGGCATATTTGTTAGAACTGTCACAAAATAGGACTGTGAAATTAATAGGCATGTTTGTTAGCAACTTAGCATGTAAATGTTTTTGGGCATGGAGTGTGAAAATCCTGCTAATATAAAGTAGAGCTCATAAAGTAGTCAAGGTGGTGCTTTTGTTCAGTACTGATGGTGGTTTACCATGTGTTTTATCATGTGTGATTTTTTGTTCAGTAGAGCTAATATGTTTTTTATCATGTGTTCAGTACATGGGAAAGGGCCACGGAGACCACTTTCTTTTTTTTCGACAATAAATACATGTTGTTTATTACTCTTATATCAAAAAGTTTTAGGCATGGGATGTAATATTTTGACAATAAATACATGCTCATAACATTTTATTTGATAGGACTGTTTAACATATGCTAATTATGGATGTACAAAAAGCTAAAAATCAGTACTGTTATTTAGTATCTACTAGTATCACGATGTAATACTAGTGATTTTTACACTTTTTTGTTTTTTGCAGATTTATAATTTCCATAGTCTATCTGAAGCAAATCTTCTTTTTTCTTATCATAAGATGATTCCTGCTGTAGCTATGGTATGACCATTTTTTGCGCTTATATACTTGTATGCTTTTTTAATTTCCTCTATGTTTTCATTGTAGAGACTAATAGTTTCTTTTGTTTCTGCAGAAACTCTCTCGCACACAAAGGAGTGTCGCCGGGTCTAGAAACTCAAAATCAAGAAGGATGAAGCACATGTTGCAGTACAAAGTGAAGATTACTAAAGGGGAGCATATAGAGCCACCTCAAGAAGATGTTGAGCCTCTCTCAATGGAGCCACCTGCAAATGAATATGGTCGAGCCGCAGATGATGACCATGGGGAAGAAGCCTGCATTGTGCAAGGCCAAGGACCATCCAGGAAGAATAAAAATCGGGTACTAAACAACCACTTATTCTTTGTTCTACTTTTTTATTTTACCCTCTTTTTTTAGCTTTTTAGTTCTGACATTTTCTAGTTCCTTCTTTGTATGTTCTCTTCAGAGCAATCTATTCAACCGTTCATCCCCAATAAAGATTGTCAAGGTTTGCAAAGCAATGACTGATGAACATCGGATTGTTATAAGCAAAGCAGACTTCGGAGGCATGCTAGGCATGAAGGTGTCCAAGCTTATCCCTGAGATGTGCAGATATTTGATGGGATGTTTCAATTCAAAAACGTGCGAGCTAGATTTTAGGGACAAGGGAAAGATACCCATAACAGTTGAGTCTGTTGTTAGGGTTATGGAGTACTCGGGGGCGGCACTCTAGTTCCGTACCATCTAGACATCAATGACATCAGACTGATGTTGGAGATGTTTGGAATTCACAATGGGAAGCAACCAACAGTTGCATTTGTGGAGAAGTTGCTAGGTCCCACCTACCCTGCTAATCCGGAGTACTTGAGGAAGTTTGTTATTTACAGTGTGTCCTCGGTTTTTGCCCCAACCACAGGGACTCTTGTCAGCCCTAGATGCTAGCCAGCTGTTGTCAACGCAGATGCAATCCATTATCTCAATTGGGCCAGGTCATAGTTGATGTTCTAATCCAGACAACAAGTGCAAAAGATAACAAGAATTGGTTTAAATCTTGCATGCCATATCCCATGGTGTGTTTTTCTTAAATTTTTACTTCTTTTCCCCAAATACATTTTCTCTTACATAGTCTGTAACTATTTTGTTTCAAACTTTTAATTTTTCACATGCTAGTATTTTTTCTTACATGTTAGTATACAAGTAGGTTTTGTTTTTGGTACGTAGTCTGTAATAAACACATATAGGATGTAATAAACAGAACACATTTTTTCTCTGAATATTTTCGTGTTTAAACTTTTTTAGCATTTCTTTTTCAGAGATGTAATTTTTAGATAATTACTACATGTTTTTTCAATCTGTTTACAATGTGTTTTAAACTCTTACTTTAATTTCTTACATGCTAGTATATTTCTTTTTACATGCTAGTATATAGGATGTAAAAAAACCACGTTCCTAATATATTTCTTACATGCTAGTATAGAGGTAGGTTTCAATTTTTCTATGGGTTTTATGACAGTAGGTTTTATAAGGAATCACATTTTTAGGATGTAAAAAACCCCATCACATATATTCGAATATACTCGGATTTATACCTTTTTAGCATTCTTTTTCGGCAGAAAATGTATTTTTTTTAGATAATTACAACATGCTTTTCTCCAATCTGTTTTACAAATGTGTTTTACACTTCTCAAATTATGTATGTGTTTTTATACTCTAAAATTTTCCATATAAACCTGTTTTCCTATGTACAAGTATGACCAGCAGCCACATTATGTTAGGGTTGGCTGTTTTTTTCCTCAAACAACATCTAGTTATCATAATTATATGATGTAAATTTTCTCTAATTAATACAAGCTATGTTCGTACCATCGCACAAATAGGATGTATTTTTTGACCCTTTTTACATTTACATCCTATTTGTAAATGTAAATTTTTATACTCTAAACTTTTCCATATAAACCTGTTTTCCTATGTACAAGTATGACAAATGATGAAAATTTATTTTGGCAGGTTTAATATGTTGACTCACTTGAAACAAATGCATAAAACTTGCCCGAGGACGGACCTCGCATATGCATATGGACAAACAAGATGGTTAGACTTATAGTTGATCTAGATATAAATAGTGATGGCTCATTTGGAAAATTACCGGTAGGTTCCTATATAACCGTGGACTGTTTTTGGAGATTTCAAGCATCTCTTTTTCATTATTTTATTTTCCTAAATGTTTCCATGATTTTTTTTGCTACAGCTGAAGCAATGTTACAGGATTAGGTTGTCTCTGTTCTCAGTTGAGCCTTCTGATGTGGACATGTTCATCAAACGCCATGTCATGGGAGATCACAACGATGAGGTAAATGTCTTTTTTTAAAACAGATGGTAAATCATATCAGTTCCATTCTCTTCATAATATTAAACTGATTTTTCCTAACTTAGTCTCCATCTGTATATATACTACACAGGACATGGCAAAATATAGGAGAGCTGTAATCGACATGTGCAATGTTTTTGAAGATGGGCTAGCGCAGTTTCTTAAATTGTCAAACAAAGACCACGAGGGTCTTAGACCAGAGCAGACACAAAAATTTGTGGAGCAGGTGCAACAAGTTGTGCACCAGCCAAAACGTAGAATGCGCATACGCCGCCAAGGCTCGGAGCAGTCGCAGCAAGATGTGCAGCCGCTTAAAGAGGACAACTTGTAGGGAGCAAATGAAGATGGCCAGCTGTTGGAGAGAAGAGTTGTGGCAAAAATGAAGTGATGGCAACATCAGCGCCTGAGAATGAGTTCATGAAGGAATGTGAAGAACAAGGCATGGAAGAAGGGAAGGCTTGCAGGGGTGAAACAATGTTGACGGGTGGAGAAAAGGAGTCTGAGTTGGCACATTTGCCAGATGTAGTCAGGAGCAGCACTCCAATGCATTCAGGAGACAAGAGACTTAGTTCTGAAATGGGCCGGATTGTGAGTTTCAAGGAAGATCCGTTGGAGTTACTAAAAGCATCCGGATCTGGATTGCGGTCTAGCACATCCATTGGAGTTACACCCATGGAAACTATGTCGCTGCCTTCCCCACCACTTCATGCACCTTCCACTTTGAAGCAACAAACTGAAGGACCATTAGTGAAAAAAAAGAAAAAGTGTAGCATTTGTACAACAAGAAAAGGAACCTGGACAAGTAGACATAAGTGAATGCATGGAGCGCAATAGCAGTCCTTGTGCTGAAGTGAAAGCAGCCCCTGTTGACCTTCTAAAAACTCAGAATTTGGGAGGGAGTCCAATTGGCAGGAGGCCTACTACTAGATCCATGTCACCTCTGAAGTCACCGGATGTCGCTTTCAAAGCAAGTCCTCGGCAAAAGCAGGGGTCGGTTCCTCAAGGTGTAACAACTGTTTCACCTAGCCCAAGAAGGCTCACAAGTTTCGCTACATCTGAAGAAAGGGCAAGCCGTAACAACCAGCTGGAAAGAACAAATGCGTGCAATAGCATGAACAAGAAGTTTTTAGCAGTGCAAAAGGTATAGATGAAACTGAACAACAAAGACAACAACGGGATCTGATACAAGATTGCCCATCTTTTGATCTTGGCTTAGAGGACTCACCTAGTGAAGAATGTGTAGCTCCTGAAACTGATAGACCGGTTGAAATTATGGAGCACCTGTTGTCATATGTAGCAATGAGGACAGTGGAGATTCATTGGACAAAATCTATGATAGCATCGAGATGCCTACCAGCAAACCAGATAGCGAGAATATGAATGAAGTATAGGCAAAACTCATTTCACCAAATGCTCCCAATAGTCTCACACCAATCCCTCAAGCTCATAAAAAGGGTGCTCAAGCAAGGCCCTTCAAAGAAGTCACCATTTGTGGATGTAGAGAGAAAGTCCATTGCATCAAGAACAACAACCGAGCTTTACAATAAAGTTTGTGCCTACACTAGAAAGGATGTAAATGATCCTACTGAAGAACCAATCATCATTGATGATGACAAATGGTACATCCACTTAAAGGATTTAGCTGACTCAGTCAGGCCAGGTGCACAGTTGAGTAACTCCACATGCGAGATGGATTTGAATGCTATGTCCATGGAGATGGCGCAACAGAATAAATTTTTGATGCCACTTAGGATTGCGGTAAGTGTATAGCGCATTTTTCTCCAAAAACAGATGCTTTTTCTTGTTTCCAATTTTTTTTGTGTTTAATCTTTTTGTTCTTATCTGTTTGCTTTTATGCATCTCCTACTTTTACAGAAAAAACTTAGGAGTGCTACATGTTTTATGGACAACAATGTGAAGAAAGCATTCGAAAACTCACCCGCAAACCGGCTTGACCACAAAGAGATGGTAACTCTTTTTAATTTCTTGTCTTTTTCAATACAGACTACATCATTTTTCACATCCATATGAGGTGTGTGTATGTGTATTTTTTTCAAATGCGCAAGTTTCTCCATGTTCATATCATGTTTTATGTCCTCCAAAATCTCACACCCAACATTAAAGTAATGACTGAGCACTACTATCTCATTGTTCTGAACCTAAAGGCGGAGAGGTTTAAGTGATGGATTCATTGAGGAGGGAGGGGGGCAAGGGTCTTCAAGGAGATTATAGAATGATTATTGGATCTATCAAGAACATGTGGGCATGAAACTACAACCAATCCAAGTTCAATATCTCGAAGTACAAAAAAGTGCACATCTCTACTCCAATGCAAAGCACGACGTAAGCACATTCATATCTCCAAACTATAAGCTATCTTTCCATACCCTTTTTTATGCGCCATCCAGAAGTGCTTTTTTACCCCCCCTGACACTTGAAATTTAATACACCCCCGGATGCTTTTAGTACATTCAATAGCATTTTTTTAGAGCACCCAAATAGGTACTAGTAGTTGGCCCCCTATCATTGCATAGTTGTATGTAACTGTTTCTTTTTATACATCCTCACACAAATAGGTACTTCTATAATCGTGTACTGATTACTGTTTTTTTAGAGCACCCAATAACTGTTTTATATAGGTACTCCAAAGCAACCAGCCTTGTAAAAATGTTGCTTTTTTGTACATCATGATACATATAGTTACACATTCAGTAGGTTTTGTAATGGATCTTTTTACATGCTTAGGCTGCTTTAAGTACCACCGTATATATAACAAAAATATTGTTCATCCTATTTTTTCATGGGGTTTATGACATCCTGATACTAGTGCAGGTTCGATTGCGGGGTTTTCATGTTGAAGTTTATTGAATGCTGGAACGGGAGGATGTTGCTTCCTTTCAAGCCCACTGATATGCATATCATAAGGAAGTTTCTTCTGGAAAAATGGCTGGATCGTCAGGAAAACAGAGTAACCAACTGGCATGAAGTGTTGTTCCAAACCTGACTTTCTTCTGGGTTTTTAGAAGCCCATCACTAACGGTACAATCTCGCAGTTTCATACCCGGGATTTTTGTTAGTTTTTTACATGTGTTCAAGTATAAAACATGTGATTCTTAGAGCTTGACAGATTTTCATGACATAATTCAAACCAAAGCTTTATCAAATAACCTAAGGACCTTATATATGTGATATTCGCCAACCACTTACAAAATAAAAACAATTCAACGCAATAGTATATTTTTCACACACTAAACCATATCTTACATATGAGTTGATGATACGTCCAAAACGTATCTACTTTCTCGAACAATTTGCTATTGTTTCTCCTCTAAACTTGTGTGATTTGGATACAACTAACATGGACTGACGTTGTTTTTAGCAGAATTACCTTGGTGTCTAGTTTTTGTGCATAAAATGAACTATCAGGAAAAATCCCGGAAAATGTGCCAAAAATTATATTTCACCAGAAGACCCACGGAGCCAGAAGACGAGACGGAGAAGGGGCCTGAGGGGCCCACACCCCTATCAGGCGCGGGTGGGCTCTGCCCGCTCCTAGGGGGGTGCAGCCACCCAGGCACCCCCTCGGCCTCCCTCTACGCCTATAAGTTGCCTTTCGACCTAAAAACCGAGGGGGGTTCGATAGTTTTCCAGAAAGAGTTCCACTCCGTCGCCGCCACCAAAAACCAAGATTCGGATCCAGAAACTCCATTCTGGCACCCTGCCCGGACGGGGAATTTGGAGAGGATCATCACCATCATCATCACCAACGCATCTCCATCAACCACCGATGTTTCCCTCATCCATGAGTGAGTAATCCCCCGCTGTAGGCTTGGGGATGGTAGGGATTGGATGAGTTCTATCATGTAATTGAATAAGATCTGTTAGGGCTTAGTGCCTAGTATTGTTGGAGATATGCCCTAGAGGCAATAATAAATATAGTTATTATTATATCTTTGTGTTTATGATAAATGTTTACATTCATGCTATAACAGTATTAATCAGAAACATTAATACTTGTGTGATTTGTAAAATAAATTAGAGTCCCTGGTAAAGCCTCTTTATAATACTAGCTTGTTGATTAATAGATGATCATGGTTTCTTGATCATGAACATTTGAGATGTTGTTAATAACAAGGTCATATCATTAGGAGAATGGTATGATGGACATACTCCTATAGATAAGCGTAGCATAAAGATCAAGTCATTTTAATAGTTCAATTGCTATAAGCTTTCTGATACATAGTAACCTAATTCCTTCGACCATGAGATCATACTAATCACCATCACCGGAAGGATGCTTTGATGACATCAAACAACACACCGTAACTAGGTGGCTATAAATATGACATTGAGTGTTCGGAAAGTATGGGTTGAGACGCATGGATCAAGAGTGGTATTTGTCCATCCATATGACGGATAGATATACTCTGGGCCCTCTCGGTGGAATGTCATCCAATTAGCTTGCAAGCATGTGACTGGCTCACAAGGGATCACATATCACGGGAACGAGAAAAGAGTACTTATCGTAACGAGGTTGAACTAGGTATGCAGAGATACCGACGATCAAAACCTCGGATAAGTAAACTATCGTGAGACAAAGGGAAATTGGTATCGTATGTAAGTGGTTCATTCGATCGCAAAGTTATCGTAGAAATATGTGTGAGCCATATGAATTTCCAGATTCCTCTATTGGTTGTTGATCGGAGAAGTGTCTCGATCATGTCCGCATAATTCACGAACCGTAGGGAGACACACTTAAGGATTCGATGTTGTTGAGTAGTTATGGAATGATGAGAAAGAGACCGAATATTGTTCGGAGTCTCGGATGGGATCCGGGATATCACGAGGAGATCTGAAATGGTCCGGAGAATAAGATTCATATAAGGAAAGTCCTGTTTCGGAGTTTGGGAATGATTCCTGTGTTTTCACCAGGAATGTTCTAGAAGGGTCCGGAAGGTCCGGCACTCCGGAGGGGAAGGGTACATGAATGTGTCATGACAATATGGAATGGTTGCATCATGTACTAGGTCACTTGGCTGGGCAAAATAAAGGGAGAAATCAAATCCTAGTTTGAAAGTCAAACGCCAATTTGAAAAAGTCAAACGACAAGTTTGCTTGGTGGAGGGAGAGTAGGAAACCTACTTGGGGAGGAGTTCCCCTCCCTCCACCCCCGGACAAGGAGGCCGAGTTGGGGGAGGACTCCCTCCTCCCAACCGGCCACCCTCCACCTATATAAGGAGGGGTAGGGAGCCCCCTACCCCTCACACCCAAAACCCTAGCCCCAAGCCACCGGCGCCACCACCTCCTTGTGCCGCCGCCTCCCATGGCACCTCCAACTCGGTGAGTTGGGGTTTCCCCAAACCCTAGCCGCTGACAAAGCCCTCCCCTTGGTGCCCTCTAAACCCTAGATCACCAATGCCTCTCTCATAGTCCACCATACTCGCACCGGCTTAAGGCGAAGCCCTGCGGGATCTCCCCTCTACTTCTGACACCACGCCGTCGTGCTGCCGGAATCGGGAGGAGAGTGCTACAACCTCCGCTGCCTGCTGGAACAAGGGAGAGGAAGGTCTTCATCAAGTACCAAACGTGTGACCGACTGCGGAAGCACTGCCGGAACGCAGCGCCGGAAGGATCGTCTACACGATCTTGAGATCGGCAAGAGTACGACTACATCACCCACGAGAATCTGCTCTCGTTAACCGCTTTGGAATCTTCGAGGGTGAGTTCCTCTATCGACTCGTTGCTACAATCTAGTAGATATATCTTGGCTTGTTTGTTTGCATGCGGTAGAATTTTTTTTGTTTTCCATGCTACGAACCCCTACAGTGGTATCATAGCTGTGTCTATATGTAGATCCGTTGCACGAGTAGAACACAATGGTCATTGTGGGCGGTGGTGCTTTTATTATCAATTGCTTTTTGTGTACTTTGGATCTTGTGGTATGATGGGATGAAGCGGCCCGGGCTAACCTTACATGACATCGTTCATGAGACTTGCTCCACGCTCAAAATGCAACTTGTATTGCATAAGTGGCTTTGCGGGTGCTTGTCTCTCCTATTATAGTATAGATCCAATTTACAATGGGCACTTGATAGTTCAAGCATCAACGTTGTGGTTCTTGTTCGTAAGTTAGAGCGACACTTATTGAAAGCCCCAAACCACGTAAAATATGCAAAGAAATTAGAGGCGTCTAACTTTGTTTTGCAGGGGTGTGCTGTGATGTGATATGGCCATGATTGTGATTATATTTGATGTATGCAATGTTCCTTATTGTAAGTTGGCAACCGGCATGAGCCATATGGTTGTTTTTTAAATTCTGTTAAGACCCGCATGTCTATTCAAAGTAGTTGTAATAGTTGAAGCTGGTGGACGACAACCATGAAGCAGCACCATTGACCTTGACTCCATACCGGTGATGATGGAGATCATGTTCGTGCTTGAAGATGGAGATCGGAAGCACAAGAAGAAAGGTCGTATCATATCACATATTATGAATTGCATGTGATGTTAATCCTTTATGCATCTTGTATTGCTTAGTTAACGACGGTAGCATTATAAGATGATCCCTCAAGCACACAAATTTCAAGTTTTAAAGTGTTCATCCTTAGTAAGCACCGTTGCTAAAGCTCGTTGTTTCGAAGCACCACGTGATGATCGGGTGTGTTAGATTCCGCGGGTGTATACAACGTGAGAAAGCCAGATTTGCTCATGCGGAAGCTAAGGTTTGATCTTGACGAGCCTAGCATGTACATACATGGTCTCGGAACACAGATCACCGAAAGGTAAAGCATCAGTCATATAGTATATATGATGAACATGTTGATTGTTCGCCATTGAAGTTACATCAACTATTGTGATGATCGGTTTTCATGTGGTGGATTTGGTTCATGTGATCACTAAAACAATGTGAGGGATATTGTTTTGAGTGGGAGTTCACCTAGATTAATTTAACCATTAATTAGAACTCAATTTGTCATAAACTTAGTCTAAACTATTGCAAATATGTTGTAGATCAATGGTGGCCCCTACCATCAATTTTAATGCGTCCCTAGAGAAAGAAAAGTTGAAAAACAATGGAAGCAACTTCGCGGATTAGTTCCGCAATTTGAGGATTGTCCTCAATGCTGGTAATTTGACCTATGTGCTGGATGCACCGCTGGGTGACCCGCCTGCAGCTAGTGCTACCGATGAAGTAAAGAATGTTTACCTCACTCGGAAGAATCAGTACTCCACAGTTCAGTGTGCTATCTTGTATGGTTTGGAATCGGAGCTTCAAAAAAGGTTTGAGAACCAAGACCCACATGATATTGTCCGTGAACTAAAAATGATATTTGAGGCTCACGCGGCAGTTGAGAGTTATGAGGCTTCTGAAAAGTTCTTTAACTTCAAGATGGAAGAGGGCAGCTCCGTCAGTGAGCATGTGCTTAAGATGTCTGGGCACGCAAACAAACTCCAAAGTTTGGGTATAGTGATTCCTAATGCTTTGGGGATTTACCGTGTCCTCCAATCACTGCCACCAAGTTACAAGAACTTTGTGATGAACTACAATATGCAAAACATGAACAAGACGTTGCCAGAACTCTTCTCCATGTTGAAATCTGCAGAAGTGGAGATCAAGAAAGAGCATCAAGTGTTGTTGGTCAATAAGACCACCAAATTCAAGAAAGGCAAGTCTAAGCAAAAGGGAAACTTCAAGAAGGGTGGTAAGAAAGTTGTCGCACCGACGAAGAAGACCAAGGCTGGGCCTAAGCCTGATACTGAGTGCTTTTACTGCAATGGAGAAGGTCACTGGAAGCGGAATTACCCAAAGTACTTGGCGGATTTGAAGAACGGCAACATCAAGAAGAAAGGTATATCCGATATACATGTTATTGATGTGTATCTCACTAGTACTCGTAGTAGTGCCTGGGTATTTGATACTGGTTCGGTTGCTGATATTTATAACTCGAAACAGGTACTGCAGAATAAACGGAAGCTAGCGAAGAACGAGGTGACGATGCGCGTTGGAAATGGATCAAAGGTTGATGTGATCGCGGTCAACACGCTACCTCTTCATCTACCATCGGGATTAGTTTTATACTTAAATAATTGTTATTTGGTGCCTGCGTTGAGCATGAACATTATATCTGGATCATGTTTGTTGCGAGACAGTTACTTGTTTAAGTCCGAGAATAATGGTTATTCGATTTATATGAGTTATATGTTTTATGCACATGCACCTTTTATAGATGGTCTATTCTTATTGAATCTCGATCGTGGAGATATACATATTAATAACATTGAAGCTAAACGTTTGAAATTGAGCGATAAGTCGACCTATATGTGGCACTGTCGTCTTGGTCATATTGGAGTGAAGCATATGAAGAAACTCCATTCCGATGGACTTCTTGAATCACTTGAAAGATGCGAAGCATGTCTGATGGGTAAAATGACTAAGACTCCATTTTCTGGTATGATGGAGCGAGCTATGGACTTATTGGAAATCATACATACCGATGTGTGTGGCCCAATGAGTGTAGCATCACACGGTGGTTATCGTTATGTTCTTACCTTCACGGATGACTTGAGTAGATATGGGTATATCTATTTCATGAAACATAAGTCCGAAAATTTCGAGAAGTTTAAGGAATTTCAAAGTGAGGTAAAGAATCAACATAACAAGAAGATTAAATTTCTACGATCTGATCGTGGAGGTGAATATCTAAGTTACGAGTTTGGCGAGCATTTGAAGAAATGCGAGCATTTGAATATCTGATCGTGGAGGTGAATATCTAAGATCAAGTCATTTTAATAGTTCAATTGCTATAAGCTTTCTGATACATAGTAACCTAATTCCTTCGACCATGAGATCATGCTAATCACCATCACCGGAAGTATGCTTTGATGACATCAAACACCACACCGTAACTGGGTGGCTATAAAGATGACATTGAGTGTTCGGAAAGTATGGGTTGATATGCATGGATCAAGAGTGGGATTTGTCCATCCATATGACGGATAGATATACTCTGGGCTCTCGGTGGAATGTCATCCAATTAGCTTGCAAGCATGTGACTGGCTCACAAGGGATCACATATCACGGGAACGAGAAAAGAGTACTTATCGGTAACGAGGTTGAACTAGGTATGCAGAGATACCGACGATCAAAACCTCGGATAAGTAAACTATCGTGAGACAAAGGGAAATTGGTATCGTATGTAAGTGGTTCATTCGATCGCAAAGTAATCGTAGAAATATGTGGGAGCCATATGAATTTCCAGATTGCTCTATTGGTTATTGATCGGAGAAGTGTCTCGATCATGTCCGCATAATTCACGAACCGTAGGGAGACACACTTAAGGATTCAATGTTGTTGAGTAGTTATGGAATGATGAGAAAGAGATCGAATGTTGTTCGGAGTCTCGGATGGGATCCGGGATATCATGAGGAGATCCGGAATGGTCCGAAGAATAAGATTCATATAAGGAAAGTCCTGTTTCGGAGTTTGGGAATGATTCCGGTGTTTTCACCAGGAATGTTCTAGAAGGGTCCGGAAGGTCCGGCACTCCGGACGGGAAGGGTACATGAATGTGTCATGACAATATGGAACGGTTGCATCATGTACTAGGTCACTTGGCTGGGCAAAATAAAGGGAGAAATCAAATCCTAGTTTGAAAGTCAAACGCCAATTTGAAAAAGTCAAACGGCAAGTTTGCTTGGTGGAGGGAGAGTAGGAAACCTACTTGGGGAGGAGTTCCCCTCCCTCCACCCGCCGGCCAAGGAGGCCGAGTTGGTGGAGGACTCCCTCCTCCCAACCGGCCACCCTCCACCTATATAAGGAGGGGTAGGGCGCCCCCTACCCCTCACACCCAAAACCCTAGCCCCAAGCCGCCGGCGCCACCACCTCCTTGTGCCACCGCTGCCCAGGGCACCTCCAACTCGGCGAGTTGGGGTTTCCCCAAACCCTAGCCGCCGACCAAGCCCTACCCTTGGTGCCCTTTAAACCCTAGATCACCAAGGCCTCTCTCATAGTCCACCATACTCGCACCGGCTTAAGGCGAAGCCCTGCGGGATCTCCCCTCTACTTCCGACACCACACCATCGTGCTGCCGAAATCGAGAGGAGAGTGCTACAACCTCCGCTGCCTGCTGGAACAAGGGAGAGGAAGGTCTTCATCAAGTACCGAACGTGTGACCGACTGCGGAAGCACTACCGGAACGCAGCGCCAGAAGGATCGTCTACACGATCTTGAGATCGGCAAGATTACGACTACATCACCCACGAGAATCTGCTCTCGTTAACCACGACAATCTAGTAGATAGATCTTGGCTTGTTTGTTTGCATGCGGTAGAAATTTTTTGTTTTCCATGCTACGAACCCCTACAAGTATCTCTATTAATGCTATTTGACTTTGTTGCAACTTTTTGTGCTTAATGCTTGTCACTAGGGCCCGAGTGCCATGATCTCATATCTAAACTTATTAATGAATCATTATGATAGTTGTTTGTGATCTTATCTACAAGTTGTGTACACATATCATTGTCCGGATCCAAAGGCTCCAAAGTGACAATAATTGGGACAACCGGAGGGGGTGGCTGTGGTGTGAGGATCACATGTGTTCACGGGGTGTTAATGATTTGCTCCGGTGCTTTATTAAAAGGAGCACCTTAATTTCCAGTAGTTCCCTAGAGGCCCCGCTGCCACGGGCTGGCTGGACAGAAGATGTTGTGCAAGTTCTCATTGCGAGCACGTATGACTATATTTGGAGCACATGCCTAAGATTGCTTAGTACTTGGATGCTTGTTATTATTTATCTGCAATTCCCTAGATCTTGAAGTTACATGTTTAGATTCGTTCATGCAACGCCTGTCCATCCATCCCTATGCCTACCACACTCGAATCCTATTGTTAACGTTACTGTTACTATTGTTCTTGTTCCACTGTTGTTGTTGCTTTGCTGGTGCTACTACAAAACTGTTGCTACTGATAAACTTCTGTGAGCAAGAACTATTTCTAGGTGCAGCTGAACTGACAACTCAGTTGTAAGTCTTGCAAGTATTCTTTGGCTCCCCTTGTGCCGAATTAATAAATTGGTTAATAATACCCGCGAAGATTGTTGCGATCCCCTATACTTGTGGGTCATCAAGACTATTTTCTGGCGTTGTTGCCTGGGAGCATAACTTTATTTGTAAGTTCACTTGGATCTATTATTGTTCACTGCTACTCCTTTCATCATGGGGAAGTCTCGTGATGGAAAGTTCTCTATTTTACCATCCACTACAAGAAGAGGTACAGTCCTAAACACTCCTGCTACTCTTGATTCACCGTCTGTTATAAGTAAGCTTGTTACACCACCACCACATACTCATGATACACACACTGCTACTACTGCTGAGTCTGAAACTGCTTTTGATGCTCATGATGTTACTTCTTTTGTGCTTGATGCGAGTGGTTCATTAGGTCCTTTTCTAGATGCTACTATGGCTAGTATAGGAAATACCGAAACTCCTAGTGAAGACACTGTTACACCTGTTAGCTCACCTGAGTCTAGTGAGAGTTATGATATTAATGTGGTTACATTGAGTTCACTGATGATTTTGTTGAAGAGTGCCGAAACACACATGGTACTAGTGCTATTAAGAGTCTCCTTGCTAGATGTACTATTATGCCTAAGTTGTCCTCTGATCCTAAGTTTGGCACCTCTCCCATAGATATTAAAGATAAAAATTATGATTTCTCTCTTGATTTATCTTATTTAGATATTGTTGAGAAAGAACCTTTTTGTGGGACTGAAAATGAGAGTGTTGTGGATCATATGAATGAGCTTTATACTATGAGTGCTTTGTTCTCTGATGATTTTAAGATGCGCAAGTACTTTGTTGCTAAGATCTTCCCTTTTTCACTAAAAGGAGAAGCTAGGGCTTGGTTTAATAGATTACCTCCTGGTTCCATTGATAGCCCTGATTGTTTGATTGCTTCTTTCTTTCAGAAATATTTTACTCCCAGTGCAAGACATGCTGCTTTGCAGAGACTTTTTGATTTTAAACAGGGAGAAGAAGAGAAATTGCCTGAGTCATGGACAAGGTTCTGTGCCTTGATTCATGCACATCCTGGATGTCCATTACCTAAGAATGAACTTCTTGATATTTATTATAATGGACTAATTGGTGATTCTAGGACATACCTAGATAGCTTTGCTGATTGTGTTTTCAGGAAAAGAACTCCTACGGATGCTGAAGAATTAATGGCTAAGATAAGCAAGAATTATGGTGATTGGACATCAAGTGAGCTGAATGCACCTGAGCCTATTACTCCTGAACTAGTTATGCCTGAACCAGTTCCAACACCAAAAACAAAGAAGAGGGGAGTTATTGCATTAAATGATGAAGTGATGAAGGAATCTAAGAAGTGTCTAAAGGAGAAAGGTATTAGAGCTGAAGATGTGAAGAATCTACCTCCAATAGAAGAATTATGTAAGCCAATTCCCCACTCATGTACTATTGAGGTACACTCTCTCCAACACTTTGATGAAGGTGATACTCCTTATGGTAAGCCTCCTGATCAATGTTTAGAGGAACTTGACACATTTATTGTTAAACAAGGGTATTTTAATAAACAAGTTCAGAATCATTTATTGGAAAACTCTAGAGCTATCAATTAGTTGAAATATATTGTGGAAAGAACTTCTAATGATATTAAAATGCTTTGTAAACACTTTCAAATGGTTCAAGCCCAACTTGATCAACTTGCTAAAGTACAAAAGGATATGCTAGTTAATGCCTCAGGAGATAAACATGCTTATGGAATTAGAACTAGGAGTGGTATAGCTACTCAAGATCCTTTATATCCTGAAGGACACCCTAAAAGAATAGAGCAGGATTCCCAACAAGGTGAAGATAGTGGTAGTACTCGTAAGAGAAATAAAAATAAACATAGAATAGTTGAGGAACCACTTGAACCTGCTATAGATCCTAATAGTATATCTGTCTCTGATGCTGAAACTGAGAGTGGTAATGATAAAAATGAGTCTCCTGATAAGCAGGAAGGTGAGGAAGAACCTGAGAAGCACACTAAGAACACCAGGTACACAAAGAAATATTTTATTGCTAATGAACATGGTAAAGAGAGAGAACCTTGGGTGCAGAAACCTATGCCTTTTCCAGGTAAGAAACACAAGTCAAAGGAGGAAGAACACTACAATAAGTTTTGTGAGTGGATGAAGCCTTTATTTTTGCAAATTCCTTTGACTGATGCTATTAAATTGCCTCCTTATTCAAAGTATATGAAGGATGTTGTCTCTAATAAAAGGAAGATTCCTAATGAGGATATTTATACTTTGCTTGCTAATTACTCCTTCAATGGTAAGGTTCCAAAGAAACTTGGTGATCCAGGTATACCAACTATTCCTTGCTCCATTAATAATAATTATGTTAGAACTTCTTTATGTTATTTGGGAGCTGTAGTTAGTGTTATGCCTTTTTCTCTCTACAAGAGACTCCGGCTAGAAAAGTTGATACCAACTGATATATCTTTGCAAATGGTTGATAAGTCAACTACTATTATTGTTGGTATATGTAAGGATGTTCATGTTTAAGTTGCTCATAATTGCATGGTTTTAACTGATTGTGTTGTGCTTGAAATACATGAAGATGATAATATGTCTATTATTCTTGAGAGACCTTTTCTTAATACTGCAGGTGCTGTCATTAATTGCAATCAAGGAAAAGTAACATTCAGTATTAATGAAAAAGAGCACACTGTCTATTTCCCCAAGAATGTTGCTAAAAGCTATTGCTTGAATTCCATTGAAAATATTGAGAGCATCAAGGTTGGAGAAATATATTGTCCCATTCCACAAGAAAAATTTGAAACTATTATGATTGGGACCATTGCTATCAAGTATGAGGTAACATAATCACCTTGTGGAATGCAAATTTTTGTTTCATATAAGATTGTTTGGTAACAAGACTTAATCAAACTTGTTAACAAAAAGATTTTAATGAACAAAATAATGTTTCCACTGTGGTTATACTTGCTTTCTTTTACGTTTCTCCTTCCTAGTATTTGCTTTTATTTTGCTAGCTTTGGTTTTGTTAGTTGTTTGTTTGTTAGAGTTTCTTAGTGCTGCTGTAGTTTGGCTTTTGATTTGCTTTTGCTTATTCTGAAAAAACTGTTTCTACGAGAAAATCAATTTTCATACCCTGAAAATTGGCCAAAAATAAAGTTTCCCGAAAAATCCCAGAAAATTCAAAATAAATTTTTCCGCGAAAAAGGGGCAGAGAGACACCTGAAGTGACCCAGGGGGCCATCCCAGGACACCACGCCCATGGTAGGCGCGGCCTACCAGGGGGTGGCGCCTAGGAGGGGTCTGACCCACCTGGCCCACTCCAGGTTGCCTCTTCAAAGCCACCTTCTTTCTCTCTCCCGAAAAACACTGGAAAACTTGCTCAAGCTCGATTTCTTGTTGTTCTTGCTCACGATTTTTGATCTCCTTGTTCAGCCCATCTCAAGTGCTGATTTTTAGAGAGATTGTTCCTTGGTATGTGCCTCCTCCACTTGTCCAATTAGATTTGTGATTGGTAGATTGTATCTTGAGTATTTTGCTGATGTAGGTGACATGTTGTTTGAGCTTGCATGCTTGTTCTATGCTTAGAAATTTCATTTTTATGCATGTGTAGTCCTCTAACAAGTTCCTATAGTAGTTTCTCATCATTTATTAACTTAGAAATCAGTTGGTTTGTTGTTTGTCTAAAAAATTTAGAATTAAAGAAAGGTCATGGACAACCATAAATTTGGTGAAATATTTGAGAGTGATGCACCTAGAAGGACAAGGCTTCCAAGGTCATCCACCATTACTAGACCCTCATACAATGGGGATCTCATTACTCCGCGATTTAGTGACGAGGGAGATGAAGGGGATGCGCACCCCTCCACCTTTCCTTGCCAAACTTTCTTGCGGGCTGCTAGGATTCTTAATGATTTTATGACTTTGGTTCGGAAGGCTGGACTAACAAGTTACATGCAGGATGAGAGTGCATAATATGCTTTGCTCGCTAAAACATTTGTGGAGAGCTTTTCTTTTACTAACAGCGTGTTCAAGCCTGCTGTGTCTTTTAAAATTTATGACAGGGCTCATTCCATGACTCCGAAGCAATTTTGCAAGGCCCTGGGACTTGGTACAACTGGGTCATCAAAGAAGATTCTAGCTCTTCCCGCTGATTTGTTGGAGCTTTACAGAGGAATAACCAATGATGATGACCGCAGAGCTCAGCGAGGGAAGATAAAGAATATTCAACTCCCAGTCATCAGGTACTTTGTCTACTATCTTGCCACCAGTGTTCTTGGTAGGGAGAACACTAGTAATATTTCCAACTATCAATTTGAAGGGAATATGCCCGAGAGGCAATAATAAAGTGGTTATTATCGTATTCCTTATTTATGATAAATGTTTATTTTACATGCTATAATTGTATTAATACGGAAATGTTAATACATGTGTGTTTAATAAACAAAAAGGAAGTTCCTATTTATGCCTCTCTTATAAACTAGCTCGTTGATTAACATGATGATCAAAGTTTCCTGATCATGGACATTGGATGTTGTTAATAACGTGGTCACAACATTTGTGATGAACATTCATCCGAAGTATAGCATTACGATCAAAGTCATTGAGTTTATATTGCTATAACAACTTACGAAGTGATCCTAATCCTTAGACCATGAGATCATGTCAATCACTAACACCGGAAGAGTTTCTCGATGACATCAAACGTCACACCGTAACTGGGTGATTATAAAGATGGCTTCAGAACTACTAAAGTGTTATGTTGAGACCCATGGATCGAGAGTGGAATTTGTTCATCCCGATGACGGATAGATATGCTCTGGGCCCTCTCGGTGATATCACATTGACTAGCTTGCAAGCAAGTGATTTGATCACTAGAATGTTATATCACGGGAACGAGAAAAGAGTGCATGTCGGTAATGATATTAAACTAGGTATGGAGATACCGATGATCGAATCTCGGACATGTAATATATTGTGAAACAAAGGGATTAAGATACTAGCGTAAAAGGTTCACACGATCACAGAAGTCATCGTTGAATGTGTGGGAGTCAATACGGATCTCCAGGTCCCACTGCTGATTATTGATCGGAGAGAGGTCTCGATCATGTCTGCATTATTCGCGAACCATAGGATGACACACTTAAGGGATACCGACACCATTCGGAGCAAATGATATGCCAGAGAAAGAAAAAGGAAAGCGCATGAAGGTATTTCACTAGACACCGAAACTGTTTCGGTTGAAATTGCTGAAACTGGTTCTGCATGTGAAATTGAAATGTTGTAAGGGGTTTTATGTGAATGTTTGTTAATTAAAGTAATTAACAAAATTCTGAATAAATAAATAAAAGAGTTTTATTTAAATGAGAGCTTGCATTAAATTTGGTGGAAATTTAATGCATGTGAGTGGATTTTTGAGTGGAGGTTTTTTAATGGGAGTGGAGGCTTTTCATTTTGAGTGGGAGCTCCACCCACATGAATGTGGAAGAGGTGGGGGCAGCCCCATGTCTGGTGTAACACCCTCAGAATCGACCCTATGCAAGTTTCAGCGATTCCCGCCAAAACCCGCATAGAAACGATTCAAAGGTGCCCACCAGGCACTTTCGTGCGGGTGGAAAACGAAGTAATAACATTACACAACAGTCCTCGATGGGACCCACAGAACAGATATATACAACAGCGACTCAAAGAGTCAAGAATACAGGTATAATATACAAAGATCCAAATCACCTTGAAAATGACAGAGCGTCCGACTACGGACAAGATGCAAATGGGGCTAAGAGCCCTGAAGAATAACCAATGGCGTCCATAACCCTGCCCAGGCCAAGCCGGAAGGGTAACCCTGCTAACGACGTCGAT
This sequence comes from Avena atlantica, assembly GCA_910589765.1. Lineage (NCBI taxonomy): Eukaryota > Viridiplantae > Streptophyta > Magnoliopsida > Poales > Poaceae > Avena > Avena atlantica. The sequence continues at coordinate 432,351,832 of OU342736.1, read as the reverse complement.
CTCAAAACCTGCTTAAACAAAAGGGGTGCCGACAAAGGGCAAAGGAAAAAGAGGAGCGTCAGTACTGAGGCCGGTACACGGCGAGGCTAGAATTCGGCGGTCCTCGCCTACATAGGTATGGTGGACTGAGCGGCAGCGACAGCAAGCACTAAACAACCTATAGAGACTCGATACAACTGTCGGTGTTCAGAGATGGATAAGAAAGACCTATTCGGAACCAACCTGATACTACCACCAATCAAACCCATCCTGGCGTTTCCCCCTCGACACCGATCGAGGAAGTCAACCGAGGAACTCACACAGTTGGCAGTTTTATTTATTCAGTTATTGTTGCAGCAATTACTAGTCAAGTATAGATAATCATCCTGATAAAATAAGCAGTGGGCTCTTTTGGTTAACCATTCCATTGTAGTTGCGACACTTACTAATCAGATTCAATTAGCATGCGATAACCCAAAACCCAGCAGTTGTTGGTACTTTTATTTAGCCATTCCGTTGTAATTGCAATACTTACTAGTCAGATACAATGGTCGCCAGCGACGACCCAAACAAGCAATTGTTGGCAGTTTTATTTAGCCATTCCGTTATAGTGAAGCTGATTACTAGTCATTATAAAGTCAAATTTATAGCACTACTTTAGTTATAGTTGTCTATGATCGAGATATTGTGCTCCAAGTCGTCCATAACCGCGGACACGGCTTTCAGAAAGTTTTACCCGGCCGGGGTGCACAAATAGCAACACACACACGATCGACCTCGAAAAAACCAAATCAAAACCCAACGAGGCTTTCACGACAAAGCAATCACAGGATTCATAAATATTTCAGGGGGCCACCCCATTGAGTAGACCCGCAACGAAGTAAGCTAGCTCCGAGACGGACTCAAGGTTTGCGTCAATGGCTGTAAACGACTGGGAACCCCAAACGGGGCTTGTCGATACCGCGAAAACACTCCGCTTACCTAAACAGTACAGTGTGCTCCTCGCACAATCGTAAATAAAGCAGTAAAGCATGGCATAAGTACAGGATCGTAAATAAAACCTCAAACTAGTTTGTGGCCCCAAGAAATAAGAATGAATCAAGCTCTGGCTAAGGGGGCCCATAATTCCACGTATGTGGATAGCGCGATAAATCAAGGAACAGGTATCAAGCACTCGGGATCCTACGGGACACAAGTGGGCGGTCGGAAACCAAATATTATCTATCACCCACCGATGCCTCTGCTTACTTACTTCAATTTTAGTTGTTAAACAGGAATTAAAGTGAACAATAAATAAAGCCGAGGTCATCTCCAACATCAAACATGTGGCAATACCCCAACAACTGGGGTACATGGCGACACGCAACAGCACTTGAGCAAGAGACTACGACGCGCAAGTCCGACTATCTACCAAACAACAGGTAATAGGAGGTGGCCATGGCAATATAGGGCTGCAAGGGATATCACGGGTACGAAAACTAGAGCATCGCAACACAGATAGCAATAGATCAACAGGAGGGAATAATACTATAAAAGTAAGATAGGTAGAAAGGGGGAGATGCTCGCCTGAAAACATTGCCGAAGGTTCGACCGAAGATCAGGGCGAAGCTCACATCAACTCAACGGCCTTATCCGCGAAGAAGCAAAACACTAGAAGAAACACCGGATGCACTATTTAATACTACGGCAGAAGATCGGGCATGATGCATGCATGTTGTATGGCATGGCAAAGATGCGATGCAATTAGGTCATATTAAGCGGAACCGGGGGTCCCGACAATTAATTAAACGGTTCAAGTTATTTAGAAACCCCCGCAATTTAAATGTTGTTTAACAAGGCAGAATATATCACCGGTTCGCTACATAAATTTAAATGAGGCCAATACGAGACTAGATTTGTCCGCATATGGGCCCCATATTTAATTATGAGGTGAATCGGCATAAGGCCCCCAAACCACACGACAATATGCATGCATGAACATTTAATATGCGACAAGTTGTATATATTATAAAATAGGGTTTTCGGGAAGGGGTTCACACATTAGGGTTCGGCGATCTTGGGGTTCCGGGGGTTCGGGGTCGGGTCTCGGGGTTCGACAGGGGCTAAGGGTTCGCCGGAACGTTCTCGGACAACTGAGGTAGATCTTGGCGTTCCGGAAGCAGGACTTGGTTCGGTGTCGGTGCGTAGCGGGTCCGCCCTGGTTGCTGCCGATATTGTCGTCACGAAGATCTTGTCGGGTCCGTGCATCGGGTCGGTCTTAGCGGTCGGGATGCAGAACTTGGCGTCTGGGATTCCGACGAGCTTGGCGTCCTTGTCAGAGTCCTCGGGTGACGATGTCGGCCTTGGGGTCCGGGGATTCTTCCGGGTCCATGACGGCATTCTCAATGCCCTGTGTCGAAGGCATCGGAGTTCCGGGATGGAGATCTTGTCGGGGTTCATACTTGCCACTGGGTTCGGTACGGTCTTCAGATCGCACGGGTTCTCGACAGGGTCCTCTCGGATCAAGCACCGGTTGGCGTTGTTGAAGGGATCTTCACGAACTTCTTCACCGCGTACCACACCAAAGGAACGGACTGCAACGAAACAACAACGGCGACACAGACAACAAAAATTGGCTGCATCGCACTACTGCAGGGCTAGAGGGTGCTTGTCACAGAAGACGCCATGTGCAGGCTCGCGCAGCGGCGGGAGCAGATGACGACGGGGACCTAGGCGGCCGCTGAGCGCGGCAGCGGGGCTCGCGTCTGCGGGGAGACCGGCGACGCTGCAGGTGGGTCGAAGGCTCCGGCGGCGGTGTCTGCGGCTATAGGGGGCAGGAGGACGGCGAGCTCGGGGCGAGCTCGGGCGGCGAGACGCGAGGCAGAGAGGGGACGCCCCTAGCGGAGCTTGGGGAGGCCGAGGACGACAAGGCCCGTGGCCGGCGGAGAGGGCTCGACGGCGGGGACGCTCCGGCGAGCTGGGGTGAGCCGGGACCCGCGGACGGGGCCAGAGGCACGGGGGGGGGGGGGCGCCGACGGGGCTGCAGGGTGCTCGGGCGGCGACCAACGGAGCACCTCGGCGGCGGGGAAGATCGGCGAGGTGAGGGCCGGGGCGGAGACGGCCGATGCCGGCGGCACCCGATGGGGTGGAGGCGTCGACGCGGGTTGGGGGCGGGACACGCGCCGGCGGGGCTGCAGGAGACGCGGGGTGGGCGAGGTCGGACGGAGAGAGGCGCGGGCCGGCGGGAGCGGAGGTGGTGGCGGCAGAGGGAGGAGGCCGGGCGGAGGCGGCTCGGAGGACGGCGACCGGAGGGCGGCTCGGCCAGAGGAAGGGGCCGGGGCGGGGTCGACGGCGACGTGGAGGGGTCGCCGGCGAGGGAGAGGGGGAGGCGTCAGGGTTGGGTGCTGGAGGCGGAGGAGGAAGACGGGAGGGAGCGGGGCACGCGTCGGGAGGTGGAAGAGAGGATGGGGACGGGGCGCGTGGGCTGGGGGGGGGTCTGCGGGGCTAGGTGGTGTCGGGGGCATGGGGCCTGGGGGAGGGTGAGTGGGGGGAAAAGGTGGGGTGTGGCCGGCGGGGCCCAGGGTGAGTCCGGCTGGCAGGGAGGTGGGAAGGGAGAGGGGAGTGGGGTAGGGTCCAGGTGTTGGTGGGGGAGAGAGAGAGAGGGTAGGTGGGACTGGGGTGAGAAAGAGGGAGAGGAAAAAGAGGTGGATTGATGAGGTGGCAGGTGGGTAGGAGTTGGGTGAGAGGGTGAGGTGGCGGCCTATGGTTGGAGGGTATATTAGGATTGGGTGGGGATAGGTTTTAGAGGGGGCTGGTTTAGAAAGTGTGTTTGTTTGGGTTTTGTTTATTTTAAAACAAGACCACTTTGCAAATAGTTTTTAGGGAAGTAAAATATCCGATACGCTCGGGGTTTTGCATTTGAAATAAAGAGGGGTATTTGTACAAAGCAAAACTAGGCTTTTCGAAATAGTTCAGACAAACAATGCATGATGATGACGATGCAATGCACAAAATCAACGCGATTTTCTAGTAGTGGTTTTGCGGGATGCCACATCTGGGCGCCATGCCCCTTGGGTGCCCCCCTCTCCCCTATAAAAGGCCCCCTCTCCTCCTCTCAAAGCACACCTCCTCGCAAAGGATCTCTCTCCCCCCTTTAGAATTTCCCCATGGTCTCGGATCAGCGAGATACATGTTCCCGATGGCTTTTTCTGGAAGGATTTGTTGCTTCCGCTGCTTCGCTGGAGCGAGGGCGCGGAGGTTGTCGGGGTACCCGTACGTGTGTGCAATCACGGATGCACCACTGCTTTGAGGTGCTGGACTTGATCGTGCTGGACCGGCTGGACCAGATGGACTTCATCACGATCTTGAGATCGGCAAGCATTCGTCTACATCATCCACGAGTACAACCTCGTTAACGCTATTCGGTCTTCGAGGGTTATGGATGTATATCCACCCGTTGCTTGTATCTAGTAGATAGATCTTGGTACATAGATGTTCCCATCGTAGAATTTTTTTTGTTTTCTATGTTGCGAACCCTTCAGTGGTATCAGAGCCGGATCTATGCGTAGATACTTTGCACGGGTAGTACACATATGAGTATGTGGGCGATGATGATCATTTTATTGCTTCTTAGTTGTACTTTGGATATTGGTGGCATAGTGGGATGAAGCGGTCCGGACAAACTTTACATGTCCTCGCACATGAGACCTGTTCCACGCTTTACATGCAACTAGTTTTGCATAAGTGGCTAGCGGGTGTCTGTCTCTCCTACTATAGTCAATATCTAATTTGCAACGAGTTGTCAACAATTTGGGTATCCTCGTTGTGGTTCATGTTCATAGGTAAGAACGGTTCTATCTTCGAAAGCCCTAAGCCACGTAAAACTTGCAATGGATAAATTAGAGGCGTCTAGTTTAGATTGTTGCTGGGCTAGTGTTATGATATGGTGATGTTGTAAGTAGAAGTATGAGATGATACTCTTACAACACACATAGCGTGTAAGTTCCATAGACCTTGGCCTTACACATAAAGGTATGATAGAGATCATACCACGGTGCACATGATGGAGATCATATGCGGGAACCATATCATTTCACTTATAAACATGTGATGTTTGATAGCATCTTATATTGCTTGTTTGGCGTTTTATTAGAATTATAAGATGATCCCTCATTTAGATATCAATACAAAAATGTGTTCTTCCTTAAGTATGCACCGACAATGTTTCGTCGCTTCAAGACATCACGTGATGATCAGGTGTACTTGAATCCACGAGCACATCTCGGGTGTAAGACAATTACACACGCGAATACTAAGGTTCTTACTTGGCGAGCCTAGCATGTACAGACATGGCCTCGGAACACGGACCGAAAGGTTAAGCATGAGTCATATAGTAGATATGATGCTCATTTGATGCTCGCCTTTGAAGCTACACCGACTCACGTGATGATCGGACTTGGTGTAGTGGATTTGGTTCATGTAATCACCAAAAAGACATGAGGGATGTCGTTTTTGAGTGGGAGTTCATTTCTAATTTGGATTAGTAGAACTCAATTTATCATAAATTAAATCAAAGTGAATTTGCATAATTTGTTGTAGTCATTGGCATTCGTTCACCACCTTATGCATAGTTGTAATTGAGATAATAGAACTATAGAATTCTGGATATATACTTTACGAACTGGTATCGTATTGTGTTGAGTGCCAATCTAAAGTTTAAAGTCCTATTGCAAACTTTCAGCAAACTCTATTTACTCCGTGAAATTTAATAATTGGTATTAAATCGAGAGTAACAATTCCAGTGTTAGTATCTTAAGTATCATGTTTGCCTCCATGATTCTTGATTGTTTTAATATCAAGTTTATCTAGGAGCTGAAAGAATTGTTTCAGAAACCATCATGTGTGGCAGATATAACGATATCTGAAACAATGTTTTGGTTACAATATGATAGAGTATAATATATGTTCTATATTTGATGAGTATTTACAAAGGTTGGAGATGCTAGACATCCTAATCATCCAAAAGGGTTTTAGAAAGTAATGTTATACTCACGATTCACCTTTATAAGCTACAGTAGCTTGATCACGAAAGTCCTCATGATAAGGATGAATATAAGATGTATGCAAAGTGTTAACTATACTAAAATATTACTAAAGATTGGATTTTGAAAGAATACCGGTCATTTTGATGATGGTCTACTTCAAAGTGCAAGTCCAAAGGTATTATTATTTGAATATACACGCTTTGGACTATGTGTCATGTATATGGCGCCACTTTTTGATGTTGATAGATTCTTTTAAAAGGAAAAAGGAAATGCTGAAAGAGAATCTATAAAAATATATTTGGCAGAAAAGAAAAGATTGGAAATATCCAATTTAGGTATATGGATGATATACATGTTATGGTTGTATTCTTTGCTTGTTAAACGATGTGGTAATTGGCTATTGGATACCGAATTGGTTGGTATGAAATTTCATACGAAACGACGCAATTCATAAACCACAATGGCCTAAGTAACTAGCAAGAGAATATGTGATGATGTTCATCGAAAACAAACAAACCGTTGTTTGTATTTCTGGTTGACATCAAGGATTGACTTCAAGATTTGTTTTAATAATTGTTATTTGAATCAGGTATTATGAGAACAAAGGTTGTTCAAATAATTACAGTATTCCATATAAGATGGATGATTTGCAAATCTAGTTGGAGAAATCACATCCATAAAACCTAATGCTAAAATGTCGCAAGACAAATGATTGAAAGATCACTTACGAAGTGACATCGCTGTTTAAATTATATTGGAAAGAAAACATGAAGAATCTCCATTTTCATGGATTTTTGGAGTCTTTGATTTGATCAAGTGACGCTTGTGAGACTTTCCTCGAGATAATTAAAACTTCGTTCAAAGGCCAAAGAAGAACGAACGACTAAAATATTGGAATTTATACATATTGATGTATGTAGTCCATTATGTGTAGTCGTAAGCGATGGGTTTCAACTTCATATACTTTCTCCAGATAGTTGAGTGAATATTCACTTAATGAGAAAGAAGTGCGAAATATTTGAAAATTTTCAAAGACTTTCAAGATGAAGTGAAAATCATTGTGACAAGAAAATAAATGGTTTATGATTTTATCATAAGGGATTTATTTGAGTTACAAGTGTAACAAGAAAATAAATAAATTATGATTTTATCATAAAGGGATTTATTTGAGTTGCAAGTTTAGCAAAACACCTAGATTTACATCTCCCGAAACACCATAGGAGTATGGAGTGTTTGAGATTTGTAATGAAACCTTGTTTGACATGGTTGGATCAAAGGTGTTATTTATAAAACTGCCATTATGTTTTAAAAAGATTAAAGCTTTAGAGACTACCGCTTTTACACTGAAAAGAGCTCCATCTTGATCCATTGAAATGACACCATATGAGTTATGGTTTGGGATAAAACCCAAGTTGTCATTTCTTAAATTTTGGTATGCTAAACATAAGTAAGATGTTTACAACCGAAGTCGGATGAGCATGTCTTTGTAGGTTATTTCGAATAACAATTGGTTATTCCTTCATAACACCAAGTGATGGGGATACGCCTACTGGGGTATACTCAGCAGGACGTTTCCGACTGGCCCTAGGGCTGGCGAGTGGGCCTGCAGAACGGCGAGTGGATTGAAGCCCAGCAAGGTACCGAGCGACTGGAAGCTGAAGGCCCAGGCGAGTAGATAGGCCCAGTCGGACTAGGTTAAACGACTACTGAAGCTGTAACCGAATCGGTTGAGATATGTAAACCCTAGGGGAGGTGAGCCTATATAAACCTCCCTATGGGGTGAGTAGAGACACGTTCCCTCGTACACCTAAGCGACTCGCCGCCTAGCCGCCGAGCTCGCCCATTGTAACACCTCCCTAATACAATCTAGCAGGAGTAGGTCTTTACCCTCCGGGGGGCCGAACCTGGGTAAACCCTGTGTCTTTGCCCTCATCTCGCACCGCAGATGGCTGGCCGCCCTTGCCCCTCGTTCTACTACTCGCTGCCGATTGCAGCGTCTGCCGTGACCATTCCCACGACAGTGGCGCCCACCGTGGGGCCTGGCCGGTCTGGCCGGTGTTCTGCGGCGAGATCCAATCTGCCCATCAACGAGACGGTCGCCACCGGCCGCATGATAGCGATAGGCGAGATGCTCCAGATCTTGTCGAGCAGCTACGTCCCGGCGGCGCGACCCGTCACGCACAGCGTGATCCTGCCAATCGGCACGATCAGCCTCTTCGTCGGCCTCACCGACGTCATCGTCTCGGAGGACTCGGCTCGCATCCGCGAGTCGCCGCCACGCGATCGGCTCTCCGAGAGCCAGGTTCGCACGATCCACCGCCTTGCCTCCGAGTACAACTCGGCCCACAGCAACGTGGCCGGGAATTCAACGGCCGCAGAAGATGCGGCCCTCACCGACGACGCCGACTCGGCGACCCCGGCATCACTCGCCGGATCCATCACCGCGGCCTCATCCGCGGGCTCCATCGCCCAGGTCTCCAACGCGGGAGACTTCGAGGACCCCTCCATCCTCGGGATCTTCGAATTCGACTCCGGGTCGGAGAACTCCGCCGACCTCCGCGATGGAGCCAGTCGCCACGCCGCGGCTTACATGGCCACCGGCACCGATCCGCCGGAGGATCCTTTCTCCACCCCAATCCCTCCTAACGCCACGGCAACGGAGGTCGAGGAACTCCGCTTGAAACTGGCGGAGGCGGTACGCAAGGAGCAGGCCGAGCGCGAAAAATTTCGCCTCGAGCAGGTGACGGCGCAGGAGCTGTCACGCTACCACCAGCAGCGGATCAGGTCACGTTTGAACCCCACCGTTCAAGGGCGTGCCCTGAACTTCGACGACGAAAACGACCCGGCCCGCATAGCCGAGCGCGCGATCTGCGAGAACGCGCCACCAGGAGGAAGCGCCCGGCCCCCGCCAGGATCGACGGCGATGGGTGCCCCACCACCACCCAACCGCACCCCTCCCAGGGACCAGCCGCAGATAGTTGTCTCCTCACGGGAGCGAGACGCAAACGGCCTCCCACTGTTCTCCACCCCGATGGACAACCTCGTGGCAGGCCGAGCAGCAGCCGATAGCATCACGGCCACTGGCGACGGCGCCTTACAGATCTAGTACGTCAAGGCCCTGCTTGCGAAGGCCGTGGAGCAGCAAAAAGCGGGCGCCGACTCGCAAGGTCGAGTATACTCGCGTTCCTCGGGAAGCAGAGCGGCCTCCAGCGGCCGCCCAGCGGCGGCAAACACCCTCAATTGCCCGCCACCAGAGCCACTGCAGCTCCAACACCGACCCGCGAACGCGGCACTCTCCACCAACGATCCCAGGCCGGCGACCAACTTCGTCGCCGCTAACGGACAACCCATCGACGCCCGCACCCACATCATCAACAACCAAAGCTGGCGCGCACGCCAGCCCGACGACTTGCGGCACACCCTAACTAATCGCCGCGATGGCGAGCCTATGGGTCGCTCAGTCGACTTGGGCCTAAGTGCTTCGGACCAATGATCCGAGGCGAGAAGTACCCGCCAAACTTCAAGGCGCCAAAGGAGATAGAAAAATACGACTCCTCGTACGACCCCGCAGTCTGGCTCGACACATACCTCATGGCAATGGGGATCGCGGGTCACACTGACCTACTCGCCGCCCGTTACCTCCCACTGATGATGGAGGGGACGTGCAGGCAGTGGATCAACACTCTCCCCCAGGACAGTATCGACTCCTGGGAGGAAATGCGCGACGCCTTCGTCAGGCACTTCGAGTGCTCCTACACCCGCGCCGCCACCATTGAGGACCTGGAACGATGCGTCCAGGGACCCCGTGAGTCGACTCGCAACTGGGTCCAACGGTGGCAAGAGCTTTGGTACAACGCGGTCGGCATCCACCCGGATACCGCGATCCATTGCTTCAAGACCTCGTGCCGCTACGAGCCTCTAGTCGCCAAGCTCAAGCGACACTCCCGCACACTCGACAACATCCCCGACCTCCTCGAGATCGCCAAACGGTACGCCGAGGAAGATCCAAACCAGGAAACTGACGACGAGTCAGGAGGGCAACGCCGCACGGGCGGCAACGACAGCGGACGCCGAACCGACCTACGCTACAGCGGCACCCGCCTCACTGGCAAGCGCCGCAGCGACGGGCGAGTCGACTTCGTCGCCAACGCTGGGCACGCACAGCGCGAGCCCAAGAGCTACCGCCGCGACGGAGGGCAACGGCGCGATGGCGGCAATTACAAGAACAAGCCAAGGTTCGATCCCGCGGCCCTCCTTAACCAACCATGTGCGTTCCATAGCAGGGAAGGGAAGCCCGCAACGCACACCACCGCCGACTGCCACACCCTCAGGGAAAGTAGCCGGCTCGCTCCACACCTTCACAGGCTTCAACACGAAGCGCGAGAAGAAGTTCATCGCCCGCGCCGTCGCCGTCAATGCGGTGGCCCAAACAGACGTCCCCCAGTTCCTGAACTGGTCGGAACAGCCCATCACCTGGAGCCGGCAAGACCACTCGCCACGCATCGAGTACCCAGGATGAGTCGCCTTGGTGGTCAAGCCCAAGGTTGGTGACTACTGGCTCCCCAAGACACTGATGGACGGCGGCAGCTCCATCAACATCCTCTACCTCGACACCTTTAGGCGGTTGCGGCTCCCGCAGTCGATGATCGAGACAACCCACACAACGTTCCACGGCATCGTCCCCGGTCGGAAGGCGTATCCGATCGGCAAAGTCACGCTGCCAGTCAATTTCGGTACTCCGGCAAACTTCCGCACCGAGCGGATCGTCTTCGAGCTGGTGCCCTTCGACAGCCCTTACCACTGCGTCCTGGGGCGCCAGGCGTTCGCTAAATTCATGGCAGCGCCCCACTACGCATACAACGCGATGAAGCTCCCTGGGCCGTGCGGCGTCATCACCATCAACGGTGACCCCGACATGGCCGCTGAATGCGAGGCCAAAGGAGCTGAACTCGCCGACGCCGTCATCGCGACAGAGACTAATCACGCCGACGAGCTCGCCAAGTACGCGAGCGGGGTCAACAATGACGACCCCACAATACTCAAGAAGCCCAACTCAGAGGGCGCAAACACCTCAACCTTTGAGGCCACGACGCACACTCGCACCGTCGAGCTGGTCCCAGGCGACTCCAGCCAGACGGTGACGATCGGGACATGCATGAGCCCAGCATAGGAAGGCGCGCTCATCGAGTTCCTCCGTGAGAACAGGGACATCTTCGCATGGAAACCCTCAGACATGCCCGGTGTCCCTAGGGAGCTCGCTGAGCACAAACTAAACGCCGACCCCAAAGTGCGACCTGTCAAGCAGTCGCTACGGCCCTTCAATGAAGAACGCCGTCGAGCAATCACCGAGGAAGTGCAGCGTTTACTAGCTGCCGGCTTCATCCGGCCAATCAAATACTCCAAGTGGCTGGCAAACCCAGTCCTGGTCGAGAAGAAAAACGGGACCTGGAGAATGTGTATCGACTACACAAACCTGAACAGCGCCTGCCCAAAGGAGCAGTTCGTCCTCCCGCGGATCGATCAGATAATCGATTCAACCGCGGGTTCGGAGTCGCTATGTTTCCTCGACGCCTACTCCGGGTACAACCAGATCAAAATGGCTGTCGAAGACGAGGAGAAGACGGCGTTCATCACGCCATTCGGAGCCTTCTGCTACACCGCCATGACCTTCGGCCTCAAGAACGCCGGGGCAACCTACCAGCAGTGCATGCAAGAATGCCTCGCGAGCCAAATTGGCCGCAACATCCACGTCTACATCGACGACGTGGTCGTGAAATCCGCTCGCCAAGGCGACCTACTCGCCGACCTGGCGGAAACCTTCGCCAACCTGCGAAGATACAAGATAAAGCTCAACCCAGGCAAGTGCACCTTCGGTGTACCCGCCGGACAACTACTGGGGTACGTCGTCTCCAAACGAGGGATCGAGGCGAACCCAACAAAGATCGACACGATTGCCCGGCTCGGCAAACCCGAGTGCCTGCGTGACGTCCAGAAGCTGGCCGGGCGAGTAGCGGCTCTCAGTCGCTTCATCCCCCGCCTGGGCGAAAAGGCGATGCCCCTATACCGCCTGATGCGCAAGAACCCCACCTTCCAGTGGGACAAGGAGGCGGACGACGCGCTCCGCGACCTCAAAAAAGTGCTACTCGCCGCACCACTACTCGCCGCCCCCGCCGACAAAGAACCTATGCTGGTTTATGTCGCGGCGTCCGAGCGCGTCGTCAGTGCTGTGATGGTCGTCGAACGACCAGAGGAAGGAAAGGAGCGCCCGGTTCAGCGGCCGGTGTACTACATCAGCGAGGTCCTCACCGAGTCGCGCCAGCGGTACCCACAGTACCAAAAGCTAGTATACGCGGTCTTCAGGGCTCAGCGGCGCCTGCCGCACTACTTCCAGGAGCACCCGGTCACGGTCGTCTCCTCAGCGCCACTGCAAGACATCATCCGCAACCGCGAGGCGACCGGACGGGTCGCCAAGTGGGCCGTCGAGATCGGCGTCCACAACATTAAATACGAGCCACGAAGGGCGATTAAGTCGCAGGCACTGGCAGACTTCATCGCCGACTGGGAGGAGGCCCAGCAGCCAGAGAAGCTGCCGTACCTCCATTACTGGAGCCTGCACTTCGACGGCTCCAAGAACGCGGACGGTGCAGGAGCGGGGATAGTGTTGACTTCACCAAAGGGCGACAAGCTCCGCTACATCCTCCGCCTCGAATTCACGCCCTGCACCAACAACATGGCTGAATACGAGGCCCTACTCCACGGCATGCGAGCCGCCAAGGAGATGAACGTCAATCGCCTTCGATGCTACGGAGATTCCGACCTCGTCGTGGGGCAAGTCGCCGGCACCTGCGACGCCATCTCCCCTACCATGGCGGCGTACCGCCAAGAGGTGGACAAGTTGGGCGGCCACTTCATCGGCTACTCTGTCGAGTGGATCGACAGGCGAAAAAACGAGGAGGCCGACGCCCTCTCTCGCATCGGGTCGGCTCGACTCGCACCACCCGCCGGCGTGTTCCTCGACACAATCTCCAAACCATCAGTCTCTCCCCCGAGGGAGATCGACATCGGAGTCCCACTCCAACCAGAGGCAGCCTTGGTCGCACTCATCACCGAGCCAGACGACTGGACCAAGCCCTACATCGCCTACCTGGAAGCCGGCACCCTGCCAGCAGATGAGACAGACGCTCGAATGATCGCTCGCCGATGCAAGTCTTACACCATCATCGATGGCGAGCTACACAAGCGCAGCGTCACCGGCGTGTTCCAACGTTGCGTCCAACCGGCTGAAGGACGCAAAATCCTCCACGACATTCACTCAGGTGACTGCGGCCACCACGCCGCCGCTCGCTCCCTGGTCGCCAAGGCTATGCGACACGGCTTCTACTGGCCCACCGCACACGCCGACGCTGTCGACATCGTCCAGCGATGCGTCGGGTGCCAGAAGTACGCCAATCAGACGCGCGTACCGAGCTCGGCGCTCAAAATGATCCCCATCACTTGGCCATTCTCCGTATGGGGCATGGACATGGTAGGCCCCTTCAAGAAAGCCCCCTCCGGCTACACCCACTTGCTAGTCGCCGTCGACAAATTCACCAAGTGGGTGGAGGCCAAGCCAGTCCGGAAATGCGACGGGAAGACCGCCACTAAATTCCTACGCGAGCTCATATATCGCTACGGGTTCCCAAATAGTATCATCACGGACAACGGCACAAACTTCGCCAAGGGAGCAATGGCCGAATTCTGCGAAGAGCACCACATCCGGCTCGATCTCGCGTCAGTCGCCCACCCGGAATCCAACGGCCAGGCGGAACGAGCCAACCAAAGCATCCTCCACGGCCTGAAGCCGCGACTCCAAGTACCACTCGAGCGCACCGCTGGGTGCTGGGTCGAAGAGTTGCCCTCCGTTATCTGGGGAATCCGCACCTCGGTTAACAGATCGACGGGATTCACCCCCTTCTTCATGGTCTACGGCGCCGAAGCAGTCATGCCCGTCGACCTCGAACACGACTCGCCGCGGGTCGTCCATTATACGGAGGACGCAAACGAGCTGGCCCGCCAAGATGGGCTCGACCAGCTCGACGAAGCACGCGACCTCGCTCGGTCACGCACCGCCATCTACCAGCAAGGACTCCGCCGCTACCACAGCCGACGGGTGAAAACCCGCACCTTCCAGGAAGGCGACCTGGTGTTACGCCTCATCCAGGACAAGAAGGGCATGCACAAGCTCTCCCCTCCGTGGGAGGGCCCGTGCGCTATCGGGCGCGTACTCGGCAACGACGCCTACTACCTCATCTACGTCCGCGGGGACGGCGAGCTCGACGTCAAGCGACCATGGAATGTAAACCTCCTCCGGAAGTTCTACTCCTAGAACCCCACACATGTACTCTCCAGTCGCTATGAAATAAAAGAAACGGTTACCGCAAATTGCGCCTACTCTCCATGACTTGTGCCACTCGCACTCGTAATAACAGCGGTACGCTAAAATGCAGAAGTCAACCTTTGGTACAGCGATCGGCACGGCTAAGTAGTGCGGTGTAAGAGCACTGAATCACTTCAGGTCTTGCATCGTCCACGAAAAACGCCAACCCGGAGCCCCATTGGAGTCGCCTAGCTCGACTGGCTTTACGAGCCAAGACAACTGCCCTCGCTTCTCACAGCGACCTTGGTCCTCCGCATCCTCGGCATAGAGACTCGAACGGCTAAGTACCACGCTCGGGGACTGAATACCAGTTCGTCGCGATCGGTCAGGGAAAACGCCAAGTAAGAGAGCATGCCCAGGACTCGCCACGCGACTGACCCCACGGGCCAGGCAGGAGTGACGCGCTCACGCCAACGCGCTAAGTCCTCAACCACCCTCGAGTCGCGCCTAGAACTACCAAGTACCACGCTCGGGGACTCGGCCACCCGACCCCGTTCGCGTACGGGAAAACGGTAAAGTACAGAGCACTCAAGGGAGTCGCCTTGCGACTGGCTCTCCGAGCTCGGGCGAGTCGACCAAATCAACAAAACACATGATAACAACACACACCATATACGAGGTAAACCCCACAAAAGGGTGGACGCGCTCGGGGACTCGTCCCATTCAATCGCATACTGCATTGTCTTATGTTACAAAATATGCCCGCGTGGCAGAACTGCTGCTAACACTTCAAGGCAAACTACCCTACTCTGCAGGCTTGGATGACGACTCGCCAGCATCCCGGCGATTACGGATGAACGCGGTGTACGGGTTTGATGGATACGTCGTCAGTTCACCCGCCATCGCCGCGCGAAAAGGCTGCTCGACCTTGAAGTCACGATGCGGCGGCTCGGGGTCGTTCGGCGCGACGACCGTCTCCTGGTAGGGAAGGAGGTCGCCCATCGCCCAGACACGCTCCGAGTACATGGCAGCACGCTCCTGCAACTTGAGAACCTCGGACAGATCCAACGCGCCAGTCGACGATGGATACCCACTCGTCACATCGTCAACATCGAAATCTTCGGGGAAGTGGGCGAGTCCAAGGCTCAGTGCTGTCGACGCTCCACGCCGAAACGCCGACCGCGTCATGAACTCAACGACCGCGGGCGCCTTCTCCAAATATTCCCACACCTCAACGAGGTCGCTGGGGATAACCTTCGTGGGCGACATTTCTTGAAGGTAGGCGCGGATGCACGTCGCCGACAGCGTCGCCGAGTCGACGAGCATGCTTACGCACTGCCTCGCGTCGAGCGAGCTCGCTTCTTCTTGGCTACCAATAACGCGACCTGCGAGAAGGAGACAATGATGAGTACGACGGACACCACAAAAACCACAACTAACAGAAAGGGAAGATGCACTCACCAAGCAACGGGCGGGCGAGTCCCGTGATGAAGCACTGAAGCGACGTGTGGTCGTCCTGAAGCCCAGCAATAAGGACTTCCGACACCTTGCGATCCTCCTCCGCGGCCGCAATGGCGGCCTTAGCTCGCCCGTCCGCCGAGCTCGCTTCTTCTCTCGCCTCCCACAGTTCGCGCTCGAGGTCGGCGACCCGCTGTTCAGCAGCACCCAGAGCAGATCGCGCCGCCACCAACTCACCAGCAGGGACAAGCTCCTGGCGAGCTTCCTCTGCCTTCGCAGCAACAGCCTGAAGCTCTTTGTTCGCCTCCTGGATGGTGGCCAGCTCCTTCTCAGCACGCTGTTTCGCGGCCAATCGGTCCGCCGACTCAAGCTGCAGACCCTGCATATCATCAAAAAAGTCAGTAAAAAAGAAATTCCTAAGTACCCACTCGCTGAAATTTAGCGAGTGCGCACTCGGGGACTGGCGATCAAGAAATTCCTAAGTGCCCACCCGCTAAATTTAGCGCGTGCGCACTCGGGGACTGGCGATCAAGAAATTCCTAAAGTGCCCACCCGCTAAAATTTAGCGTGTGCGCACTCGGGGACTGGATACGAAAATAAAAGACGAGAAATTATAAGAATCAAGCCGCTGCAAAGCACCGACCTGATCCTCGGGGACTGGATGTACCTGGATGGCTGCACCAAGCATGCCATGGAGTTGTATCGCGTCCACGGACGCAAGCAACGCTGGCGTGTGCCCACGACGCTGGTCGACTTCAGCATCGGCGGTCCCCGGAGCGAGGCTCGGGGGCGCAGCCCCGCTCGCCGTGGCCGCCTTGGTCACGAAGCGGGGGAAGGTAGCGATAGAGGCACCCGCTCCAAAGGAAGTCGCCTCCTCCGTTCTAGGCAAGGAAACACCCTCCTTCGTAGACGCGGCTGCCTCCACCGCGGGTCCGGCCGGCGCGACCGCCGTGTCGTCAGAGACAGTGACGATGTCGTCGCCCTTGGCCTTCTTGCTGCCATCCGCTGAGGCGACGACCTCGTCCGCTTTCCTCTTACGGGAAGGATCCTCCTCGCTAGCGGCGGAGGGTACCTGGGCCACGGTCGGGTGGCCCATCTTTTTCACTCCAGTCCTGCACATCAATCGAATCAATAAAGACAATCGAAATAGTTATGAAAAATAGGGAAGGGTGAACGCACTCACTTGGCGACTGGGATGAAACGTAGCCCTGTATGAAGGCCGGCCGGTTTTTCCAGTTCGGGGCCCAGTTGGCGACTGAGCCCCAGTTCCAGGACGTCGCGTGCCCAAGACACGGACGGCTTCTTCGTCGTTGAGGCCGCGGCTGGCGCCTCTGGGACACCCTCGGCGGGGGCTTCCTCGCGAATTGGAGCCGCTACAGCCGGAGCCTCCTTGCGGGGCGAAGCCGCCACAATCGGAACCTCCCTGCGAGGCGAAGTCGCCGCAGCCGGAGCCTTCCC
Organism: Avena atlantica; assembly: GCA_910589765.1. Taxonomy (NCBI): domain Eukaryota; kingdom Viridiplantae; phylum Streptophyta; class Magnoliopsida; order Poales; family Poaceae; genus Avena; species Avena atlantica. The sequence goes on along the minus strand of OU342736.1, from coordinate 432,334,558 downwards.
TAGCCCAGAGACCGGCGCGAATGGCGGAGGCATCGAGGCCAGCGGCACTTCCACGGTCGGCGTGTCTAGCGCGGTTGTCGCTGGGGGCGCGCCGTCACCGGCCGAGCTGGGAGCATCGGAGCTGCTCGTCGAGTGCGGCGGCGAGGCCATCCTCGACGGCTTCGTTTTCCTCTTCGGGGGGCCCTCGCTTCCTTTTCCTTCTTCTTCTTCTTCGAAGGAGTGGCCTGGCGGCGCGAGGTGGTTTCTGGGAGCTCGTCGTCGTCATCATGACGCTCGAGGCTTCTGCTCGCTTCGATTTCGCGCTGACGTTGCCCGCGGGTTTTTCGGACCAGCGGGGCGATTTCCTCTTCGGACTCGTCCTCGTCGTCCTCGTTGCCCCTCGCGGGTGGTGATTCGCCTATGTCCTGGGCGGATGGCCCCGGGCTCTCATCATCAGAAGGTGGGAGCCACCCTTCCACCACTTGGAATAGCTGCGATGAATACAAAACAGAATCAGAATTACCGCGACTGCATACGCTGCGACTGCGAACAAGGTAAAGAAATTACCGTTGGAGCCGGACGCTTCGCGGTGTAGGGGGCGACCCCGGCCTGTGCATCTAGGTACAGCGCCTGGGTGATCTTCTTCAACGCTGGGAGATAATCCTCCAGCTTCCACTCGTCGAGGCAGGCCTTCGTCGAGTCTCCCCGGCCCGTGTACTGATACATGTAGTGGTCGCGTTGGGCGAGTGGAACGAGCCGTCGCCCAAGCCAGCAATTGTACAAGTTTATCGTCTGAAGGCCCTTCTTTTTCAGACCACGGATGGCCTGGAGCATCTCGTCAACGACCATCCGCTGGTCGTCGGGGAGCTTGCCGACTTGGAGATGGCGCGGCTCGGAACGATTGGCCGAGTACCGCGGGATCGCCACCTCGTCCTCCGGGGTCGCCTCGGCCACGTATAACCATGACTTCTTCCAGTCGCTCGCTGCCTTGGCGGGTAGCATCAGATCGAAGAAAGAAGCTTTGGACTTGAGCTGGAACGTCAAGCCGCCCGCGGCTAGCATTGGGCCGCCTGCCTCCTCGCGGCTGATCCGTCCATGGAACAGATCCTGCCACAAGGGAAAGTAGGGCCGGCAGCCCAAGTAGCACTCGCAGAACGCCACGAAGATGGCGAGCTGCTCAATGCTGTGGGGACCCAGATCTGAAGGCTGGATCCCGTAGTAGGCGCAAAAACGCCGGAAGAACAAAGATGTGGGAAACCCTAGCCCCCGCTCGAGATGACTGGTGAAACAGACGAATTCCCTCTCTCGCGGGTTTGGGGTCGTTTTTCCGGCTGCGGGGATACGCCAACAGCCGGCTCGCAGGATTCCAGCTTCCTCGAAAGAGGCCAGCTGCGCCCTCGTGCACTTGGACCTGCCCCATGGTTCGGTGGGAAGGGCCATAGCCGAGAGGTTGGTTGGAGATCGGAGGATTTCGGGTCGATTGGATCGCGGAGCAAAGGAAGGAAAATGCGCGCACTCGGAAGAAGTGGTGGGCAGTTGGCTCTGCGATTGCCTGCCATTCCTCTTATATAGCGGGAGTTACCCGCCAAATCAGGGGGCCGTTACCGCGCGATGATTACGCCGAAAGTTACTGTTGGATTACCCCAACGGCTAGTTTGACCACACCTGACGGTCCAACTCCAGCCACTCGGCTCGCTAGGTCAATCACCACGACCGCGTTCCGCCGACTCGACTCGCCTAAGACGCGACTTGGTTCACCGGATTTTCTTCTTCATATAGGAGCCCGCTGACGATTCGACTGGATGCCTACTCTGAAGCCGTATACTCCGACTGCCAGCAGCCACTTACGCCCAATCGACGACGGCCTCGGGGACTACTGATGGGGATACGCCTACTGGGGTATACTCAGCAGGACATTTCCGACTGGCCCCAGGGCTGGCGAGTGGGCCTGCAGAACGGCGAGTTGATTGAAGCCCAGCAAGGTACCGAGCGACTGGAAGCTGAAGGCCCAGGCGAGTAGATAGGCCCAGTCGTACTAGGTTAAACGACTACTGAAGCTGTAACCGAATCGGTTGAGATATGTAAACCCTAGGGGAGGTGAGCCTATATAAACCTCCCTATGGGGTGAGTAGAGACATGTTCCCTCGTACACCTAAGCGACTCGCCGACTAGCCGCCGAGCTCGCCCATTGTAACACCTCCCTAATACAATCTAGCAGGAGTAGGTCTTTACCCTCCGGGGGGCCGAACCTGGGTAAACCCTGTGTCTTTGCCCTCATCTCGCACCGCAGATGGCTGGCCGCCCTTGCCCCTCGTTCTACTACTCGCTGCCGATTGCAGCGTCTGCCGTGACCATTCCCACGACACCAAGGACAAAAGGGTTTGTCGCTTGAAACGTGAAGTTTCTTGGAGAAGGAATTTTTCGTAGAAGTTAAGTGGGAGGACAATAGAACTTTGATAAGGTTAACGAACCTTAGCTATATGTGCTGAGTTGCGCAGCGCCGGAAATCGTTCCGAAGGCTGCCATAATGCTCATAGATTATGTGCCTCAAAGGTTATGGTCACGGAGATCTAAGTTCTTATTGAACCAAGTCGGTCGGATAAACAATCAAATGTTGAGATTTGAGAGTAAATCATTATTGTTTGACAATGATGAATCGACCACATACAAAGAAGCGATGAAGTGCCCTGACTCCGTCAAATGGCTTGAAGCCATAAAATTCGTGATAAGTCCATACACGATAAATCAAGTTTTGAACTTGGAAGACCCTCCGGAAAGGTGTAAAAACCTATCGGTCGTATTTGGATCTATAAAGAAACAGACATGGATGTTTCACATCTATGAAATAGTCTACATGTCGTAAAGTATTTTATGACAATGTTCAAGGAGTTGACTATGACAAGATTTGATCTTTCATAGCGATATTTAGTCTGGACGGATTAAAGTAGCAACCACTACATATAATTTGGTATATGGTAGATGAATAAACAAAACAAAGTTCTTCTAATAGAATGGTTACATAGGATGTGTACATGACACGGTCCAAAGGGTTTTGTTAAATTCAAAGGATGCTAAAAGGGCATGCAAACTTCAATAGTTGAAGTAAGCATCACGGAGTTGGAATCTTCACCATGATGAAAAAGGAGTTTTTCATCAGGAGACGATGAAGGTGCTTGCATTTGCAAGAAATTAAGTGGGAGCGCTAAGACATATTTCTATACATTATGTGGAGAATATCTTGTGGATTAGAAATGATGTATCTTTTATTGACAAAGGTTAAGAATTTCATTTCGATGAAATACTTAGGCAAAACCCGAATATTTAGCATGAATGTCTATAGTGGATAGACTGTGACGCTAATATGGTTTTGCCAAACGTACATATATGAGATATTGAAGGAGTTCAATATAGAAACGACAAGAAACAGTTCTTGTCACACGGAAAAGGAATTGAATCAAGATTCAAGTGTATCGACACTTGATAAGTGAAACAAGATTCAAGTGCTTTGACACTTGATGAGTGAAATCACGAGAATGTTTTGATCAATCATACCATGATATGTACACATCCAGATATGTCCTATGCTCTAAGTGTTATGAGCATATACCGGAATGAATCATAAAATGATCATTGGACTATAGTAAGGATATTCTTATGATCTTTTGGAAGAACTAAGAATATATTTGTGTAGAGGTGACAAACAATTACAAATAGTTCATTGTAAAGCGTTACATTGATACTAGTTTTGTCGCAAGATACAAATTAAGTTTATATCAATTTAAACTATGAGTGGCACAATGAAATGGAAAGGAGTTTTCATAATGGATTTGGATGTATTCCAAAGTTAAGACATTATGACGAATACTACAATAAAAAGGCTAAGTATATGACTGCTATAGTAGCAGCAAAGGAGGGAATTTGTGTCAAGTAGTTTGTTATCAAACTAAGGTGTGGTTCGCAACGGGCTAACACTAAAGATATATTGTATGACAATAGTTTCGACGTGTTTTAACCCCAAGGAACTAAAGGTCTCATCGAAAGACCAAATTTATACAATGCCATCTCATTGGAGAATGAGTGATGCGTGAAGACGCAAAGACATGCAAATACACACAGACCTGAAAGCGTCAGATCCGTAGATTATGTTAACCACTTGCAGTTGCGTATATGGAACACCATAAAGCCATATGTGTTCAACACGCAAAGTTTTCAAACTAGATTATTGTCTCTAGTGCAAGTGGGAGACTGAAGGGAATATGCCCGAGAGGCAATAATAAAGTGGTTATTATCGTATTCCTTATTTATGATAAATGTTTATTTTACATGCTATAATTGTATTAATACGAAAATGTTAATACATGTGTGTTTAATAAACAAAAAGGAAGTTCCTAGTTATGCCTCTCTTATAAACTAGCTCGTTGATTAACATGATGATCAAAGTTTCCTGATCATGGACATTGGATGTTGTTAATAACGAGGTCACAACATTTGTGATGAACATTCATCCGAAGTATAGCATTACGATCAAAGTCATTGAGTTTATATTGCTATAACAACTTACGAAGTGATCCTAATCCTTAGACCATGATATCATGTCAATCACTAACACCGGAAGAGTTTCTCGATGACATCAAATGTCACACCGTAACTGGGTGATTATAAAGATGGCTTCAGAACTACTAAAGTGTTATGTTGAGACCCATGGATCGAGAGTGGAATTTGTTCATCCCGATGACGGATAGATATGCTCTGGGCCCTCTCGGTGATATCACATTGATTAGCTTGCAAGCAAGTGATTTGATCACTAGAATGTTATATCACGGGAACAAGAAAAGAGTGCATGTCAGTAACGAGATTAAACTAGGTATGGAGATACCGATGATCGAATCTCGGACATGTAATATATCGTGAAACAAAGGGATTAAGATACTAGCGTAAAAGGTTCACACGATCACAAAAGTCATCGTTGAATGTGTGGGAGTCAGTACGGATCTCCAAGTCCCGCTGCTGATTATTGATCGGAGAGGGGTCTCGATCATGTCTGCATTATTCACGAACCGTAGGGTGACACACTTAAGGGATACCGACACCATTCGGAGCAAATGATATGCCAGAGAAAGAAAAAGGAAAGCGCAGGAATTTATTTCACTAGACACCGAAACTGTTTTGGTTGAAATTGCTGAAACTGGTTCTGCAAAATTGAAATGTTGTAAGGGGTTTTATGTGAATGTTTGTTAATTAAAGTAATTAACAAAATTCTGAATAAATAAATAAAAGAGTTTTATTTAAATGAGAGCTTGCATTAAATTTGTTGGAAATTTAATGCATGTGAGTGGATTTTTGAGTGGAGGTTTTTTAATGGGAGTGGAGGCTTTTCATTTTGAGTGGGAGCTCCACCCACATGAATGTGGAAGAGGTGGGGGCAGCCCCATGGCTGGGCTCCATGCCCCTTGGGTGCCCCCCTCTCCCCTATAAAAGGCCCCCCTCTCCTCCTCTCAAAGCACACCTCCTCGCGAAGGATCTCTCTCCCCCCTTTAGAATTTCCCCATGGTCTCAGATCAGCGAGATACATGTTCCCGGTGGATTTTTCTGGAAGGATTTGTTGCTTCCGCTGCTTCGCTGGAGCGAGGGCGCAGAGGTTGTCGGGGTACCCATACGTGTGTGCGATCACGGATGCACCACTGCTTTGAGGTGCTGGACTTGATTGTGCTGGACCGGCTGGACCAGATGGACTTCATCACGATCTTGAGATCGGCAAGCGTTCGTATACATCATCCATGAGTACAACCTCATTAACGCTATTCGGTCTTCGAGGGTATGTATTCTATGGATGTATAACCACCCGTTGCTTGTATCTAGTAGATAGATCTTGGTACATAGATGTTCCCATCGTAGAATTTTTTTTTGTTTTCTATGCTGCGAACCCTTCACAATTGTCCTTCTTAGATGTTGTACTCAACAATGAGGATAAGTATAATCTTGTTTCTCTCATTGCTCGTCGCTTAGCTGCTAAGAGACCCATTTATGGGGGAATTATTGCTACTCGTATTGCTACTGCCTTGAACATTGTTGCTGATCCACATGATACAGTTTTGGCTCCTCAGAGGTTTGATCTTTCTGCCATGAAGGTGCACCACTTTGTCACTACTGGCTCTACTCTTGAGAACTTGGTTTATAGAATGATGTTTATTGATGGGGAAGAGAGAGAGATCCCTCTACCCCAAACCACTTTGTTCAGTATTTCTCAGGGACCTTGGTCACGCTCGAAGGCGGAGATGGATGACAAGATGTGCTCTCTTAACTTCCACGGACACTATCAGGAGGAAGCACCCTCATATGACCCCGCGGTACACTACACGGGGGAGTCCTCGAGCTCATACCAGACGAGGGAGCTTCCTCGACATACTACGGAGGTGCATCCTCTTGGACACCATGGGATTGAGCCCCACTTAGGCCAAAAGCCTAAGCTTGGGGGGAGGTATACCGACATCACACTCATATATATATATATATATATATATATATATATATATATATATATATATATCATGTTCGGTCGGTTCTTTGTATATCCATTGTTTCGCTTTCTTTTTGGTTCTTGTTGCTCTTAAAAATCCAAAAATACCAAAAATATTTTCGTTGTTTCTCTTGGTTTGTTTCTTTGCTTTGGTTCGCCTTAAAAGAAAAATCCAAAAAGATTTTACTTTGTTTGGTTTGCTTTGCTTTTGTTTGGTTTTTCTTTGTTTGATTTCTTTAAAAAATCAAAAACACCAAAAATATTTGTTGTTCGTCTTTGGTTTTGTGAGTTCTTTGCAGGGTTTAGCCGTCCTCGGTGGATTTTGGTTTCATGTTAATATTCAAGTCACAAAAGTGAAGGGCAATAATGAAGATTAAGACAAATTGAGGTGTGGTGAGAGGCTGGTAACGAATTCTATTTGTTTCATTTTTGTACATATACTCATCATTGTGAGCATGCTTAGCCTGTTTGTGTAAGGTGTATGTCATTATGGATGCTTAGTAGTTCTTGCTTGTCTATGATTAGCTCCAGCTTGCTAATAGTTTGTAGCATGTCATATGAATGTTTGCTTGCATTGTTTTATTCATATTTTGGTATGATATTGTGGTATCCTCCTCTGACTGTTCATGTGAATCGACTTGGCACATGCTCACGCATGCATATGACTAAGCAATAGTCAGTAAGCCTCAATGATTTATTTTGCCTTAGAGTTCTTGTATCACTTTCATGCCATAATTAGTCATGTTTTGTTGCAAACATAATTATGACAATTATTGCTCTCTAATTTGTCGCTCCCTCTCTTTTGGTAGCCTTCATTTGCACTGAGTATGAGCTCTACCTGTGCTTCCAACTCCCCAAAACCAATATTGCCAACTGTGTCCACCATACCTACCTATTAGCATCATTTGCTATTTCAGTGCATATTCAATACGCCATGTTTTATTCCAAATAAAATGTTTGTCTGTTTTGAGAAAGTTAGTTAGTAAAGCTCTCACGAACTTGATGGCACACTTTATTACTTGCACTTAATAATCCTGAACCATTGTGACTAGTCCATGAAAATTATATGCTGGGAGTCAGCAGAACCGTGTTGTCACGGGGAACGCTTTCAACACCTTTTAGATAACCTATCCATTTGATACTTTGCTCTTTTGTTTACGGATGTCGACGATGTGAAATAAAAGGGGAGCTTGTGAGTTCATGGAGTTTATACATTGTGTTAGAGAAACGTCTGGGCCGCTAGCCTAAGCCATGCCTAATCATGGTGGAAACTTGCAGCATCACCATAATGAGAATCTATGAAGCATCCTCAACAAAAATCTATGCATATGGTAAATAAAAATATTGCTGAGATGCTCATTGTCTGCTTGCCTTGTCATTTTGGTTATGGGAAAGCTCCTGTACCATGTGCAAGGGGTACCCCGTTGGCGGTTCTCTATGATATGCATGTATTTACAATGACAAGAACTTTCAGGTGACCAAAGTTGAGTAGCATGCGGAGCGGCCCTCGTACTCAAGGGACTTGGGATTTCCAGTCTATGGTCTGTCAAGCATATGATTCAGAGTGGACCTCACTTTCACCTTAACCACATGAATATGCCTATGATAGGGGCAATGAGAGCTCAAAGCTAATGAATACCTTCCTTTCAACATTGGGAAGCCCTTCAAACCTTTCAAAACCGTTTTCACCACTTTGTTGAGTCGCCACTTATTCTATGAGCACCTTATAAAGAGCACAGTTGTCATTCTTGTGTTTGTTCCAAAACTTGGTTAATTATGTCATGACTTTGATGCTTGTATCTCTGATATCTTTATCTCTAGTCTTCACTTGAACTTCAGAGGTGCCTTGGCATTTATATTGTGCTCTTCAAACAAAGGCAAGCGAGATACCACTCTATCATACCTTATTATGAGCATTGCAATGTTGCTTATGTTTATGTTTCATGCTACTTATTATTATTGAGTTGGTTTCTCTTCATAGCTTGCAATGACTATTGAGTAGACTTAGTTGCATACTTCTTATTATGAATTGTCTAAGCATATACTCCTGTGTCGAGAATATTTACATCATATGAAGCAATGTGTTTGTGAAAGTTCTTTTATCGCACTCAGTTTTCAATTGAATTGCTTGAGGACAAGCAATAAGCTAAGCTTGGGGGGAGTTGATACGTCCAAAACGTATCTACTTTCTCGAACACTTTGCTATTGTTTCTCCTATAAACTTGTGTGATTTGGATACAACTAACACAGACTGACGTTGTTTTCAGCAGAATTACCTTGGTGTCTAGTTTTTGTGCAGAAAATTAACTATTAGGAAAAATCCTGGAAAATATGCCAAAAATTATATTTCACCAGAAGACCCACGGAGCCAGAAGACGATACAGATAAGGGGCCTGGGGGGGCCACAACCCTTCCAAGCGCGGGTGGGCCCTGCCCATGCCTAGGGTGGTGCATCCACCCTAGGCACCCCCTGGGCCTCCCTCTGCGCCTATAAGTTGCCTTTCGACCTAAAAAACCGAGGTGGGTTCGATAGTTTTCCAGAAAGAGTTCCGCTCCATCACCGCCACCAGAAACCAAGATTCAGATCCAGAAACTCCGTTCTGGCACCCTACCGGGACGGGGAATTTGAAGAGGATCATCGCCATCGTCATCACCAACGCATCTCCATCAACCACCGATGTTTCCCTCATCCATGAGTGAGTAATCCCCCGTTGTAGGCTTGGGGATGGTAGGGATTGGATGAGTTCTATTATGTAATCGAATAAGATCTGTTAGGGCTTAGTGCCTAGTATCTCTATTAGTGTTATTTGACTTTGTTGCAACTTGTTCTGCTTAATGCTTGTCACTAGGGCCCAAGTGCCATGATCTCTGATCTGAACTTACTATTGAATCATTATGATAGTATTGTTTGTGATCTTATCTGCAAGTTGTGTACATATATCATTGTCCGGATCCAAAGGCCCCAAAGTGACAATAATTGGGACAACCGGAGGGGATGTCTGTGGTGTGAGGATCACATGTGTTCATGGAGTGTTAATGCTTTCCTCCGGTGTTTTATTAAAAGGAGCACCTTAATTGCCAGTAGTTCCCTAGAGGCCCCGCTGCCATGGGCTGGCTGGACAGAAGATGTTGTGCAAGTTCTCATTGCGAGCACGTATGACTATATTTGGAGCACATGTCTAGTATTTCTTAGTACTTGGATGCTTGTTATTATTTATCTGCAATGCCCTAGATCATGAAGTTACATGTTTAGACTCGTCCATGCAACGCCCGTCCATCCATCCCTATGCCTACCGCACTCGAATCCTATTGTTACCATTACTGTTACTATTGATCTTGTTCCACTATTGCTATTGCTTTGCTATTGCTACTACCAAACTGTTGCTACTGATAAAATTCCGTGAGCAAGAACTATTTCCAGGTGCAGCTGAACTGACAACTCAGTTGTTAAGGCTTGCAAGTATTCTTTGGATCCCCTTGTGTCAAATCAATAAATTGGGTAATACTACCCGCGAAGACTGTTGCGATCCCCTATACTTGTGGGTCATAAGTTGACACACTAAACCATATCAGCCAAGAAATCGAACTCTACATGTTTCTGAACAGGAGAGATCTTTTTAGGTTTCTTAGATTTCAAATGCAGCCCTGTCTTCTTCCTTTTGTCTGGAGGATGACCTTTAGTGGTAGCACATTGAGGGTCCTGGACATGTTGATACTGTGATGCACTCCCTTAACCATCATCACCTGCCAAATCCAGCCCAGAAGGTTTTTATTTTGTCTTTGCCTTACCTTTCTTATCTTTTCTCTTAGTTCACTCAACTTCATTGCTTTCAGTTCATTACCCAACGCGCGCATGTACTTATCTGCTAGAGCTTTGCCTTTGTCCGATTTGGCCGCAACCTTAGCATGCTCCGTCCAGTTATTGCATAGTGTCCTGTAACGCAGCAACTTCTTTTCCTTATTTGTCAACTTCCTATCTGTTGGCACATCAAGGAGGCCCACTTTCTGTGCCACAATTTCATCCTCTGCCTTTGTCCACCTAGGAAGTATATAGTGCGGTGGAATAGACTGCACAACACCAAGATGTGACATGACCCTCAACACATGGCAACATAAAAGACCATCCCTGCTAAATTTACTACACTCGCACTGGTATATTGATTCCTGCAAGTTATCTTGCACTCTGTAGGATCTGTTCCCGTACCCAAACACAGCTCCCGATATTGGCACAACATTAAAATGTTGCCACTTAACATGGTTAACATTGTAGGAAGTAACTTTTCAAAGCTCACCACGAAAACGCAAGTAAATGGGGTGTGTGTATACATCCAAAGCTTGCTTTTCCAGAGGGTAATCTCCCCACACCCTTATAACCTTGTCTTTCATTTGGAACTCATTTGAATCTTCTGCTAGATCTATCTTGTCTTGCAACTTCATGTACTGCTGGACGAAATGAAAGAGGCTGCTATGAGGCTTTACATATCTTTTCAGAACTGCATTGAACCCTTTGCTACGAGATGTAGATTGTAGGAATGGGAAAAACCGATCTTTGTGGTATGTAGGGACAAAATCATCCCTCAAATCATAAAAAATCATCAAATGTTTATTGTCTCCGACATTGTGTCGTAATATCATCTCTGCCCACCTTGCTTCAAATTCTCCAATTGTCATGTTGTGGTCTATAATATCATTCAATTCCTTACGTAGTTCCTAATGGGTGAACAAGAAATTACCCAACACACTTTGCACATTTTGCATGATGTGCCATCTACAATTCCAATGCCACGTGTCCAGAAACACAACTAAGATATCACACTTCATGGACCCATCCTGATCAGTGATGAAGTTTGCAGGATGGACACCACCGTGAGCTTCAAGAAATTAATTGTATCACCAAACATAATCTTCTATTCTTTCATTTTTAAGGAACCCACATCCAAGCTGAATATATTGCCCATGCCGGTTTATACCAATGAATGTCGCAAATGGTATTTTGTAAGCATTAGTCATATACGTTGCATCAAATGACACACAATCACTGTAGAGCTTGTACGCAGCCCAAGCAGGCCCATCAGCCCAGAAGATACGCTAAACTCTGTCTGCATGATTAAGATCCAGCCAATAGAAGAAATCTGGATCATCCTTTTTAACCTTTTCAAACTTGGCAAGCAACATAGACATGTCTTTATATGCATGCCCTTCATTTAGTGTAGACATGAAGTTGCCGACATCCTTTTGAATGATAAGGAACATTAGCTAAGCTCCCGTACAATTCTGCCATAATAGACATCACATTCTCGGCCGAGAGGTTAACCTTATGCAGTATCTTGATAAAATCTCTTTCTTCCTTGGGTATTCCTCTATGAGACCTCAAGTACTTTTTCAAGGAAAATTTCTTGATACATGGGTGATTGTGTTCCTCTATGAACATTGTTACATGTCATTTTTTAGCTCTTCTTTTAACTCTCAAACGTGCCTTGCAATCTGTCTTCTTTGTTATGCTACGATTTCGTTGCCTTACAGGTGGTGTTGGAGATATGCCCTAGAGGCAATAATAAATATAGTTATTATTATATCTTTGTGTTTATGATAAATGTTTACTTTCATGCTATAATAGTATTAACAAGGAAACATTAATACTTGTGTGATTTGTAAACTAAATTAGAGTCCTTAGTAAAAGCCTCTTTATAATACTAGCTTGTTGGTTAATAAATGATTGTGGTTTCCTATCATGAACATTGAGATGTTATTAACAAAAAGATCATATCGTTAGGAGAATGATATGATGGACATACTCCTATAGATAAGCGTAGCATAAAGATCAAGTCATTTTAATAGTTCAATTGCTATATGCTTTCTGATACATAGTAACCTAATTCCTTCGACCATGAGATCATGCTTATCACCATCACCGGAAGGATGCTTTGATGACATCAAACACCACACCGTAACTGGGTGGCTATAAAGGTGGCATTGAGTGTTCGGAAAGTATTGGTTGAGACACATGGATCAAGAGTGGGATTTGTCCATCCATATGACGGATAGATATACTCTAGGCCCTCTCGGTGAAATGTCATCCAATTGCCTTGCAAGCATGTGACTGGTTCACAAGGGATCACATATCACGGGAACGAGAAAAGAGTACTTATCAGTAACGAGGTTGAACTAGGTATGCAGAGATACCGATGATCATAACCTCGGATAAGTAAACTATCGTGAGACAAAGGGAAATTGGTATCGTATTTAAGTGGTTCATTCGATCGCAAAGTAATCGTAGAAATATGTGGGAGCCATATGAATTTCCAGATTCCTCTATTGGTTATTGTTCGGAGAAGTGTCTCGAACATGTCTGCATAATTCACGAACCGTAGGGAGACACACTTAAGGATTCGACGTTGTTGAGTAGTTACGGAATGATGAGTAAAAGATCGAATGTTGTTCGGAGTCTCGGATGGGATCCGGGATATCACGAGGAGATCCGGAATGGTCCGGAGAATAATATTCATATAAGGAAAGTCCTGTTTCGGGGTTGGAGAATGGTTCCGGTGTTTTCATCGGGAATGTTCTAGAAGGTTCCGGAATGTCCGGCACTCCGGAGGGGAAGGGTACATGAATGTGTCATAACAAGTTGGAATGGTTGCATCATGTAATAGGTGTCATCGCTGAACAAAATAAAGGGATAAATCAAATCCTAGTTTGAAAAGTCAAACGCCAATTTGAAAAGTCAAACGGCTATTTTGTTTGGTGGAGGGAGAGTAGGAAACCTACCTGGGGAGGAGTTCCCTCCCTCCACCGCCGGCCCACTTGGAGACCGAGTTGGGGAGGGACTCCCCTCCCCTTGGCGCGCCCCCTCCACCTATATAAGGAGGAGCAGGGCTGCCCCTCCTAGACACAACACCACGCCCCTCTAAACCCTAACCCTAGCCGCCGCTGCCCACCATAGCTACCGCCGCCTAGGGCAACTCGCCGCCGCCGCCTAGGGAAAACCCTAGCCGTCGGCCTTGCCTCCTCCTTGGTGCGTCTAAACCCTAGATCACCGAGGATCTCTCATAGTCCACCATACTCGCTCCGGCTTAAGGCGAAGCCCTGCGAGATCTCCCCTCTACTTCCGGTACCACGCCGTCGTGCTGCCGGAATCGCGAGGAGAGTGCTACAACCTCCGCTTCCTGCTGGAACGAGGGAGAGGAAGGTCTTCGTCGAGTATCGAATGTGTGACTGACTGCGGAAGCGCTGCCGGAACGCAGCGCCGGAAGGATCGTCTACGCGATCTTGAGATCGGGAAGAGTACGACTACATCACCCACGAGAATCCGCTCTCGTTAAACACTTTGGAATCTTCGAGGGTGAGTTATTCTATCGAATCGTTGCTACAATCTAGTAGATAGATCTTGGCTTGTTTGTTTGTATGCGGTAGAAATTTTTTGTTTTCCATGCTACGAACCCCTACAAAGGTATCAGAGTCGTGCTATATCTAGATATGTTGCACGAGTAGAACACAATGATCATTGTGGGCGGTGGTGCTTTTATTATCAATTGCTTCTTGTGTACTTTGCATCTTGCGGTATGATGGGATGAAGCGGCCCGGGCTAACCTTACATGACATCGTTCATGAGACTTGCTCCACGCTCAACATGCAGCTTGTATTGCATAAGTGGCTTTGCGGGTGTCTGTCTCTCCCATTATAGTATAGATCCAATTTACAACGGGCACTTGATAGTTCAAACATCAACGTTGTGGTTCTTGTTCGTAAGTTAGATCGACACTTATTGAAAGCCCCAAACCACGTAAAATGTGCAAAGAAATTAGAGGCGTCTAACTTTGTTTTGCAGGGGTGTGCTGTGATGTGATATGGCCATGATTGTGATTATATTTGATGTATGCAATGTTCCTTATTGTAAGTTGGCAACCGGAAGGAGCCATATGGTTGTATTTAATTTCTGTTAAGACCCGCGTGTCTATTCAAAGTAGTTGTAATAGTTGAATCTGGTGGACGACAACCATGGAGCAGCGTCATTGACCTTGATGCAATGCCGGTGATGCTGGAGATCATGTTCGTGCTTGAAGATGGAGATCGGAAGCACAAAGAAGAAAGGCCATATCATATCACATATTATGAATTGCATGTGATGTTAATCCTTTATGCATCTTGTATTGCTTAGTTAACGACGGTAGCATTATAAGATGATCCCTCATGCACATGAATTTCAAGTTCTATAGTGTTCATCCTTAGTAAGCACCGTTGCTAAAGCTTGTTGTTTTGAAGCACCACGTGATGATCGGGTGTGTTAGATTATGCAAGTGTATACAACGTGAGCAAGCTAGATTTGCTCATGTAGAAGCTAAGGTTTGATCTTGACGAGCCTATCATGTACAGACATGGTCTCGGAACACGGATCACCGAAAGGTAAAGCATGAATCATATAGTAGATATGATGAACATGTCGATTGTTCGCCATTGAAGCTACATCAACTCTCGTGATGATCGGTGTTGATGTGGTGGATTTGGTTCGTGTGATCACTAAAACAATGTGAGGGTGTGGCATCCCGCAAAAACCACTACTAGAAAATCGCGTTGTTTTTGTGCATTGCATCATCATGACCGCATGCTCATGTCATCATGCCACATTGCATTTGAGCATCGTCATCATCTTGCATTTGCTTGCATAAAACTATTTTCGGAAAAACCTATTTTTGTTTTCTAAACGCCCCGTCTTTGTTCAAACGCAAAACCCGGGTCTCCGGATTATTTTGTTTTGTCTGCTATCGGTTTGCAAAAGCCCTGTTTGAAATAAATAAAGTATTTAATTATTTTTAGTAGGGCAGTCGAACGGGCCGATTCGACCCAGTCGACCACCCGCGGAATAAAATCGGTCCACCTAAACCAGCCCACCCGAATCCTAAAACTACCCAAACCTATCCTACCCACCTATCCTAGCTCGCCACCTCACCCCTGGCCCCAATCCCTACCCACCCCGCCACCTCATCAATCCACCAGTCCCTCTCTCCTCTGCCCACACCCACACCCAGCTCCCACCTACCCCCTCACCACCCCGCCACCTCATCAATCCACCAGTCCCTCTCTCCTCTCCCTTATAACCTGGTCCCACCGACCTGGGCCCAACACCTGCCTCTCTCCCTCGCCACCCAGCCGGCCCCCACACCCACTCCCCAGCCCCTCTCTCTCCACTCACCCCGCCCTGGGTCCCACCTGCAGACCCACCCGACGCGCCCATCCCCCTGCCAGCAGGACCCACCTCCCAATTCCCCCTGGACCCGACCCACTCTGGCCCACCCCGGCCCCACCTTCCTCCTTCTCCTCTCTCCCCGCGTCCCCAACCTCCTCCCACCCTCGTCCGCCGCCGCCAGCGACCTCTCCCTCTCCCTCCTCGCTCCCTCTCCCTTCCGTCGGCCCCGCTCGCCACCGGCCGCTGCCGCGACCCCCTCCCGCTCCCCTCTCCGACCAGGACCTCCTCCCCTCCGGCCGGCACCGCCCCTGTCCGCCGCCGTTCTCGCCTCCACCCCCTCTGCAAGCCGCGCCTCTCCGGCGAGCCTGCACCGCCACCGGCGCCACCCCGCCGCCCGTCCTTCCTCCGTCGCCCCCTCCTCTCGCCGGTCTCCTCCGCCGAGCCCGCCTCTCCTCCTTCCTCCGGCCGCGAGCCTCACCCGCCCCGTCGCCCCGCCTCCAGCCCGCGTCCTCCCTGGCGCCGCCCGACCCCTCCGCTCTTCCCCGTCGGCGAGGCCGTCGACCGCATTGTCGGCCACCTCTGCACGCGACGTCCCCCTCCGACCCCGGCCGCCCCGAGCACCCCGTCGCCACCGTGGCCCCGTAGCAGCGCCGCCCTGCCGCAGCACCTGCCCTGAGGCCGCTGCATCCTCCCGCTCTCCTCGCGCCTGGCCGCGTCGCCGTCGTGGGCATCGTCTCTGCACCGCCACGGTCGTCCTCCTCTCTTCTCCGGCCGCCAGCATCCATGCGTGGGATGACAGGAACCAAAGCACAATCGTGTTTTCCCCCTCTGCCTCGACCCAACCAGGCTGCGTGGTGTTGAGCTGATGATCCGGTGTAGATCGTGTGGTGCCACTGAAGTATTCTCGAGCCCTGATTCGAAGACATCAACCCCGACCATGTGATGATTGTGTGGCGAAGTTGACATGAGGCCTCGACGACAAGTACTTCCTCGGAACCACCAAGTTCTCCATCCCGGCGTCCGAAGGCCGCGGAGCGCCAAGGTCACCTCACGGAGTCGAAGCCCCCGAATCCCAAGGTCGTCAACATGGAAATGATCAGGTTTACTACATGGATTAGAAGACCGAACCTGACGCGCCAAGTTCTTCCTCCCGGACCCGAAGACGCCGAGACCCGGGACACCAAGAGCTCCGCCGTGAAACGACAAGACCGATGACACGACCCGAGAACCGCGGATGCGCCAAGATCTACCTCCGTTATCAGAGAACGAACCCGCCGAGGCCGAACCCCAGATCCGAACCCTGAGACCGAACCCCGAACCCCGGAACCAAGATCGCCGAACCCTAATGTGTGACCCCTTTTCTCGAGCCCTATTTTATAAAAGTAATAACAAATTGATGCATATTAAATTGTCATACTCGCATGCATATTGTGTGGTTTGGGGGCCTTATGCCGATTCACTTCATAATTAAATATGGGGCCCATATGCGGGCAAATCTAGTCTTATATTGGCCTCATTTAAATTTGTGTAGCGAACCGGTGCTATCTTTTGCCATGTTAAGACAACATTTAAAATGCGGGGTATCTAAACAACATGAACCTATTAATTAATTGTCGGGACCCCGGTTCCGCTTAACCTTGCCTAATTGCATCGCATCTTTGCCATGCCATTCGTCATACATGCATCATGCCCGATCTTTTGCCGTAGTATTAAATAGTGCATTCGGTGTTTCTTCTAGTGTTTTGCTTCTTCGCGGATAAGGCCGTTGAGTTGATGTGAGCTTCGCCCCGATCTTTGGTTGAACCTTCGACAATGTTTTCAGGCGAGCATCTCCCCCTTTCTACCTATCTTACTTTTATAGTATTTATTCCCTCCTGTTGATCTATTGCTATATGTGTTGCGATGCTCTAGTTTTCATACCCGTGATATCCCTTGCAGCCTTATATTGCCTTGGACACCTCCTACTACCTGATGTTTGATAGATAGTTGGACTTGCGCGTCGTAGTCGCTTGCTCAAGTGCTGTCGCGTGTCGCCAAGTACCGCAGTTGTTGGAGTATTGTCGCATGTTCAATGTTGGAGATGATCATGGCTTTAATTATTGTTCACTTTAATTACTGTTTAACAACTAAAAATTGAAGTAAGTAAGCAGAGGCACAGGTGGGCAATAGATGTTATTTGGTTGTTAACCGTCCACTTGTGTCCCGTAGGATCCCGAGTACTTGATACCTGTTCCTTGAATATTCGCGCTATCCACATCCGGGAGGATTATGGGACCCCCCTGAGCCAGAGCTTGATTCATTCTTATTTCTTGGGGCCACAAACTAGTTTGAGGTTTTATTTACGATCCTGTACTTATGCCATGCTTTACTGCTTTATTTACGATTGTGCGAGAATCACACTGTACTGTTTAGGATCGTGGCACGATTCCGCGGTATCGACAAGCCCAGTTTTGGGTTCCCAGTCGTTTACAGCCGTCCCCACAACCTTGAGTCCGTCTCGGAGCCGGCCGGCTTCGTTGCGGGTCTACTTTAAGGGGTGGCCCCCTGAAATACTTCTGAATCCTGTGATTGCTTTGTTGTGAAGGCCTCGTTGGGTTTTGATTTGGTTTTTCCGAGGTTGATCGAGTGTGTGTTGCTATTGGTGCACCCCGGCCGGGTAAAACTTTCTGAAAGCCGTGTCCACGGTTATGGACGACTTGGAGCACAGTATCTCGATCATAGACAACTATAACTAAAGTAGTGCTATAAATTTGACTTGTTAATGACTAGTAAGCAGCTTCACTATAATGGAATGGCTAAATAAAACTGCCAACAATTGCTTGTTTGGGTGTCGCTTGCGACCATTGTACCTGACTAGTAAGTATTGCAACTACAACGGAATGGCTAAAATAAAAGTACCAACAACTGCTGGGTTTTTGGGTTATCTCATGCTATTTGTATCTGATTAGTAAGCGTTGCAACTATAACGAAATGGTTAACTAAAATTGCCCACTGCTTATTTTATCAGGGTGACTATCTATACCTGACTAGTAATTGCTGCAACGATAACTGAATAAATAAAACGGCCAACGGTGTGAGTTCCTCGGTTGACTTCCTTGTTTGGTCTCGAGGGGGAAATACCAGGATGGGTTTGTTTGATGATAGTATCAGGTTGGTTCCGAATAGGTCTTTCTTATCCCTCTCTGATAGCCGACAGTTACGTCGAGTCTCTATAGGTTGTTTAGTGCATGCTGCCGCTGCCGCTTCAGTCCACCATACCTATGTAGGCGAGGACCGCCGAATTCTAGCCTCGCCGTGTACTGGCCTCAGTACTGACGCTCCTCTTTTTCCTCTGCCCTTTGTCGGCACCCCTTTTGTTTAAGCAGGTTTTGAGATCGACGTCGTTAGCAGGGTTACCCTTCCGGCTTGGCCTAGGCAGGGTTATGGACGCCATTGGTTATTCTTCAAGGCTCTTAGCCCCATTTGCATCTTGTCCGTAGTCGGACGCTCTATCATTTTTAAGGTGATTTGGATCTTTGTATATTATATCTGTATTCTTGACTCATCGAGTCGCTGTTGTATATATATCTGTTCTGTGGGTCCCATCGAGGACTGTTGTGTAATGTTATTACTTCGTTTTCCACCCGCACGAAAGTGCCTGTTGGGCACCTTTGAATCGTTTCTATGCGGGTTTGGCGGGAAGCGCTGAAACTTGCATAGGGTCGATTCTGAGGGTGTTACAGAGTGGTATCAGAGCTCAGCAGTTGCGATACCCCACAAGTCCAGCCTGTAGGATAACCTAGCTAACGGCCAAAGTAGAGTGTCAAAACTATTTTTGCAAAATCGGTTGGATAGTTCTGATTAGGTCTGATTTTACTCCTTACCCCTCTGCTGCTCTCCTCTCACCTCTGCGTGTTTTGAATCCGCTCGCTTCTCTCTCTTCGAGTCCAGGATTTCTCGTGGTTGGGTTTCCGTCGTACCTTCAGGGTTTCGCTTCCTCCTTTGGTAACGGTGTTGCTACATCCGGTCTTCATGCTATCCGAGGAATCCTTCGTCTGGTGGACTTCTCTTTGTTCCTTCTCGTGCCTTCCGGTGTTTTCCGACGCGACGACATCATCTACGCCAGATCCGAGGCAGAGTCTGCATCACTCCTTTGTTTCCGAACCTCACTTGTCGAGATCTTCAGTCTAATTCCGAGAGTTGGTTGCATAATCCGCCTATTCGTGTGCAGTGTAATGGTTTGGGTGCGCGATGGACTGATCACCATCCGACTACTCTTATCATTCGCTCCTGTACATCGAATCAGTGGATCCAGCAGTTTTACTCCGTCCACGGAAGTTAGAGGTGGCTTTATTTGTCGATACCTCTACCTTCGACCTTTTGTCCCCGGAGTGTTCTCTCGTCGGTCACGGCCAACGACCTCTTGTTAGTGGTGTCGCGAAGATCTACACGAAGCGAGAAGATTCAGATCACCGCCTTCCTTCCGGTACCATGAGGCGGATCTCGAGGGCGAGATCCATTGTTAGTGGTGTCGAATTGTGGCATCCCGCAAAAACCACTACTAGAAAATCGCGTTGTTTTTGTGCATTGCATCATCATGACCGCATGCTCATGTCATCATGCCACATTGCATTTGAGCATCGTCATCATCTTGCATTTGCTTGCATAAAACTATTTTCGGAAAAACCTATTTTTGTTTTCTAAACGCCCCGTCTTTGTTCAAACGCAAAACCCGGGTCTCCGGATTATTTTGTTTTGTCTGCTATCGGTTTGCAAAAGCCCTGTTTGAAATAAATAAAGTATTTAATTATTTTTAGTGGGGCAGTCGAACGGGCCGATTCGACCCAGTCGACCACCCGCGGAATAAAATCGGTCCACCTAAACCAGCCCACCCGAATCCTAAAACTACCCAAACCTATCCTACCCACCTATCCTAGCTCGCCACCCCACCCCTGGCCCCAATCCCTACCCACCCCGCCACCTCATCAATCCACCAGTCCCTCTCTCCTCTGCCACACCCACACCCAGCTCCCACCTACCCCCTCTCCCTTACAACCTGGTCCCACCGACCTGGGCCCACCACCTGCCTCTCTCCCTCACCACCCAGCCGGCCCCCATAGCCCACTCCCCAGCCCCTCTCTCTCCACTCACCCCGCCCTGGGTCCCACCTGCAGACCCACCCGACGCGCCCATCCTCCTGCCAGCCGGACCCACCTCCCAATTCCCCCTGGACCCGACCCACTCTGGCCCACCCCGGCCCTACCTTCCTCCTTCTCCTCTCTCCCCGCGTCCCCAACATCCTCCCACCCTCGTCCGCTGCCGCCAGCGACCTCTCCCTCTCCCTCCTCGATCCCTCTCCCTTCCGCCGGCCCCGCTCGCCACCGGCCGCTGCCGCGACCCCCTCCCGCTCCCCTCTCCGACCAGGACCTCCTCCCCTCCGGCCGGCACCGCCCCTGTCCGCCGCCGTTCTCGCCTCCACCCCTCTGCAAGCCGCGCCTCTCCGGCGAGCCTGCACCGCCACCGGCGCCACCCCGCCGCCCGTCCTTCCTCCGTCGCCCCTCCTCTCGCCGGCCTCCTCCGCATCCTCCGCCGAGCCCGCCTCTCCTCCTTCCTCCGGCCGCGAGCCTCACCCGCCCCGTCGCCCCGCCTCCAGCCCGCGTCCTCCCTGGCGCCGCCCGACCCCTCCGCTCTTCCCCGTCGGTGAGGCCGTCGACCGCATTGTCGGCCACCTCTGCACGCGACGTCCCCCTCCGACCCCGGCCGCCCCGAGCACCCCGTCGCCACCGTGGCCCCGCAGCAGCGCCGCCCTGCCGCAGCACCTGCCCTGAGGCCGCTGCATCCTCCCGCTCTCCTCGCGCCTGGCCGCGTCGTCGTCGTGGCCATCGTCTCTGCACCGCCACGGTCGTCCTCCTCTCTTCTCCGGCCGCCAGCATCCATGCGTGGGATGACAGGAACCAAAGCACAATCGTGTTTTCCCCCTCTGCCTCGACCCAACCAGGCTGCGTGGTGTTGAGCTGATGATCCGGTGTAGATCGTGTGGTGCCACTGAAGTATTCTCGAGCCCTGATTCGAAGACATCAACCCCGACCATGTGATGATTGTGTGGCGAAGTTGACATGAGGCCTCGACGACAAGTACTTCCTCGGAACCACCAAGTTCTCCATCCCGGCGTTCGAAGGCCGCGGAGCGCCAAGGTCACCTCACGGAGTCGAAGCCCCCGAATCCCAAGGTCGTCGACATGGAACTGATCAGGTTTACTACATGGATTAGAAGACCGAACCCGACGCGCCAAGTTCTTCCTCCCGGACCCGAAGACGCCGAGACCTGGGACACCAAGAGCTCCGCCGTGAAACGACAAGACCGACGACACGACCCGAGAACCGCGGATGTGCCAAGATCTACCTCCGTTATCAGAGAACGAACCCGCCGAGGCCGAACCCCAGATCCGAACCCTGAGACCGAACCCCGAACCCCGGAACCAAGATCGCCGAACCCTAATGTGTGACCCCTTTTCTCGAGCCCTATTTTATAAAAGTAATAACAAATTGATGCATATTAAATTGTCATACTCGCATGCATATTGTGTGGTTTGGGGGCCTTATGCCGATTCACTTCATAATTAAATATGGGGCCCATATGCGGGCAAATCTAGTCTTATATTGGCCTCATTTAAATTTGTGTAGCGAACCGGTGCTATCTTTTGCCATGTTAAGACAACATTTAAAATGCGGGGTATCTAAACAACATGAACCTATTAATTAATTGTCGGGACCCCGGTTCCGCTTAACCTTGCCTAATTGCATCGCATCTTTGCCATGCCATTCGTCATACATGCATCATGCCCGATCTTTTGCCGTAGTATTAAATAGTGCATTTGGTGTTTCTTCTAGTGTTTTGCTTCTTCGCGGATAAGGCCGTTGAGTTGATGTGAGCTTCGCCCCGATCTTCGGTTGAACCTTCGACAATGTTTTCAGGCGAGCATCTCCCCCTTTCTACCTATCTTACTTTTATAGTATTTATTCCCTCCTGTTGATCTATTGCTATCTGTGTTGCGATGCTCTAGTTTTCGTACCCGTGATATCCCTTGCAGCCTTATATTGCCTTGGACACCTCCTACTACCTGATGTTTGATAGATAGTTGGACTTGCGCGTCGTAGTCGCTTGCTCAAGTGCTGTCGCGTGTCGCCATGTACCGCAGTTGTTGGAGTATTGTCGCATGTTCAATGTTGGAGATGATCATGGCTTTAATTATTGTTCACTTTAATTACTGTTTAACAACTAAAAATTGAAGTAAGTAAGCAGAGGCACAGGTGGGCAATAGATGTTATTTGGTTGTTAACCGTCCACTTATGTCCCGTAGGACCCCGAGTACTTGATAACTGTTCCTTGAATATTCGCGCTATCCACATCCGGGAGGATTATGGGACCCCCCTGAGCCAGAGCTTGATTCATTCTTATTTCTTGGGGCCACAAACTAGTTTGAGGTTTTATTTACGATCCTGTACTTATGCCATGCTTTACTGCTTTATTTACGATTGTGCGAGAATCACACTGTACTGTTTAGGATCGTGGCACGATTCCGCGGTATCGACAAGCCCAGTTTTGGGTTCCCAGTCGTTTACAGCCGTCCCCACAACCTTGAGTCCGTCTCGGAGCCGGCCGGCTTCGTTGCGGGTCTACTTTAAGGGGTGGCCCCTGAAATACTTCTGAATCCTGTGATTGCTTTGTTGTGAAGGCCTCGTTGGGTTTTGATTTGGTTTTTCCGAGGTTGATCGAGTGTGTGTTGCTATTGGTGCACCCCGGCCGGGTAAAACTTTCTGAAAGCCGTGTCCACGGTTATGGACGACTTGGAGCACAGTATCTCGATCATAGACAACTATAACTAAAGTAGTGCTATAAATTTGACTTGTTAATGACTAGTAAGCAGCTTCACTATAATGGAATGGCTAAATAAAACTGCCAACAATTGCTTGTTTGGGTGTCGCTTGCGACCATTGTACCTGACTAGTAAGTATTGCAACTACAACGGAATGGCTAAAATAAAAGTACCAACAACTGCTGGGTTTTTGGGTTATCTCATGCTATTTGTATCTGATTAGTAAGCGTTGCAACTATAACGAAATGGTTAACTAAAATTGCCCACTGCTTATTTTATCAGGGTGACTATCTATACCTGACTAGTAATTGCTGCAACGATAACTGAATAAATAAAACGGCCAACGGTGTGAGTTCCTCGGTTGACTTCCTTGTTTGGTCTCGAGGGGGAAATACCAGGATGGGTTTGTTTGATGATAGTATCAGGTTGGTTCCGAATAGGTCTTTCTTATCCCTCTCTGATAGCCGACAGTTACGTCGAGTCTCTATAGGTTGTTTAGTGCATGCTGCCGCTGCCGCTTCAGTCCACCATACCTATGTAGGCGAGGACCGCCGAATTCTAGCCTCGCCGTGTACTGGCCTCAGTACTGACGCTCCTCTTTTTCCTCTGCCCTTTGTCGGCACCCCTTTTGTTTAAGCAGGTTTTGAGATCGACGTCGTTAGCAGGGTTACCCTTCCGGCTTGGCCTAGGCAGGGTTATGGACGCCATTGGTTATTCTTCAGGGCTCTTAGCCCCATTTGCATCTTGTCCGTAGTCGGACGCTCTATCATTTTTAAGGTGATTTGGATCTTTGTATATTATATCTGTATTCTTGACTCATCGAGTCGCTGTTGTATATATATCTGTTCTGTGGGTCCCATCGAGGACTGTTGTGTAATGTTATTACTTCGTTTTCCACCCGCACGAAAGTGCCTGTTGGGCACCTTTGAATCGTTTCTATGCGGGTTTGGCGGGAAGCGCTGAAACTTGCATAGGGTCGATTCTGAGGGTGTTACAGAGTGGTATCAGAGCTCAGCAGTTGCGATACCCCACAAGTCCAGCCTGTAGGATAACCTAGCTAACGGCCAAAGTAGAGTGTCAAAACTATTTTTGCAAAATCGGTTGGATAGTTCTGATTAGGTCTGATTTTACTCCTTACCCCTCTGCTGCTCTCCTCTCACCTCTGCGTGTTTTGAATCCGCTCGCTTCTCTCTCTTCGAGTCCAGGATTTCTCGTGGTTGGGTTTCCGTCGTACCTTCAGGGTTTCGCTTCCTCCTTTGGTAACGGTGTTGCTACATCCGGTCTTCATCCTATCCGAGGAATCCTTCGTCTGGTGGACTTCTCTTTGTTCCTTCTCGTGCCTTCCGGTGTTTTCCGACGCGACGACATCATCTACGCCAGATCCGAGGCAGAGTCTGCATCACTCCTTTGTTTCCGAACCTCACTTGTCGAGATCTTCAGTCTAATTCCGAGAGTTGGTTGCATAATCCGCCTATTCGTGTGCAGTGTAATGGTTTGGGTGCGCGATGGACTGATCACCATCCGACTACTCTTATCATTCGCTCCTGTACATCGAATCAGTGGATCCAGCAGTTTTACTCCGTCCACGGAAGTTAGAGGTGGCTTTATTTGTCGATACCTCTACCTTCGACCTTTTGTCCCCGGAGTGTTCTCTCGTCGGTCACGGCCAACGACCTCTTGTTAGTGGTGTCGCGAAGATCTACACGAAGCGAGAAGATTCAGATCACCGCCTTCCTTCCGGTACCATGAGGCGGATCTCGAGGGCGAGATCCATTGTTAGTGGTGTCGAATTGTGGCATCCCGCAAAAACCACTACTAGAAAATCGCGTTGTTTTTGTGCATTGCATCATCATGACCGCATGCTCATGTCATCATGCCACATTGCATTTGAGCATCGTCATCATCTTGCATTTGCTTGCATAAAACTATTTTCGGAAAAACCTATTTTTGTTTTCTAAACGCCCCGTCTTTGTTCAAACGCAAAACCCGGGTCTCCGGATTATTTTGTTTTGTCTGCTATCGGTTTGCAAAAGCCCTGTTTGAAATAAATAAAGTATTTAATTATTTTTAGTGGGGCAGTCGAACGGGCCGATTCGACCCAGTCGACCACCCGCGGAATAAAATCGGTCCACCTAAACCAGCCCACCCGAATCCTAAAACTACCCAAACCTATCCTACCCACCTATCCTAGCTCGCCACCCCACCCCTGGCCCCAATCCCTACCCACCCCGCCACCTCATCAATCCACCAGTCCCTCTCTCCTCTGCCACACCCACACCCAGCTCCCACCTACCCCCTCTCCCTTACAACCTGGTCCCACCGACCTGGGCCCACCACCTGCCTCTCTCCCTCACCACCCAGCCGGCCCCCATAGCCCACTCCCCAGCCCCTCTCTCTCCACTCACCCCGCCCTGGGTCCCACCTGCAGACCCACCCGACGCGCCCATCCTCCTGCCAGCCGGACCCACCTCCCAATTCCCCCTGGACCCGACCCACTCTGGCCCACCCCGGCCCTACCTTCCTCCTTCTCCTCTCTCCCCGCGTCCCCAACATCCTCCCACCCTCGTCCGCTGCCGCCAGCGACCTCTCCCTCTCCCTCCTCGATCCCTCTCCCTTCCGCCGGCCCCGCTCGCCACCGGCCGCTGCCGCGACCCCCTCCCGCTCCCCTCTCCGACCAGGACCTCCTCCCCTCCGGCCGGCACCGCCCCTGTCCGCCGCCGTTCTCGCCTCCACCCCTCTGCAAGCCGCGCCTCTCCGGCGAGCCTGCACCGCCACCGGCGCCACCCCGCCGCCCGTCCTTCCTCCGTCGCCCCTCCTCTCGCCGGCCTCCTCCGCATCCTCCGCCGAGCCCGCCTCTCCTCCTTCCTCCGGCCGCGAGCCTCACCCGCCCCGTCGCCCCGCCTCCAGCCCGCGTCCTCCCTGGCGCCGCCCGACCCCTCCGCTCTTCCCCGTCGGTGAGGCCGTCGACCGCATTGTCGGCCACCTCTGCACGCGACGTCCCCCTCCGACCCCGGCCGCCCCGAGCACCCCGTCGCCACCGTGGCCCCGCAGCAGCGCCGCCCTGCCGCAGCACCTGCCCTGAGGCCGCTGCATCCTCCCGCTCTCCTCGCGCCTGGCCGCGTCGTCGTCGTGGCCATCGTCTCTGCACCGCCACGGTCGTCCTCCTCTCTTCTCCGGCCGCCAGCATCCATGCGTGGGATGACAGGAACCAAAGCACAATCGTGTTTTCCCCCTCTGCCTCGACCCAACCAGGCTGCGTGGTGTTGAGCTGATGATCCGGTGTAGATCGTGTGGTGCCACTGAAGTATTCTCGAGCCCTGATTCGAAGACATCAACCCCGACCATGTGATGATTGTGTGGCGAAGTTGACATGAGGCCTCGACGACAAGTACTTCCTCGGAACCACCAAGTTCTCCATCCCGGCGTTCGAAGGCCGCGGAGCGCCAAGGTCACCTCACGGAGTCGAAGCCCCCGAATCCCAAGGTCGTCGACATGGAACTGATCAGGTTTACTACATGGATTAGAAGACCGAACCCGACGCGCCAAGTTCTTCCTCCCGGACCCGAAGACGCCGAGACCTGGGACACCAAGAGCTCCGCCGTGAAACGACAAGACCGACGACACGACCCGAGAACCGCGGATGTGCCAAGATCTACCTCCGTTATCAGAGAACGAACCCGCCGAGGCCGAACCCCAGATCCGAACCCTGAGACCGAACCCCGAACCCCGGAACCAAGATCGCCGAACCCTAATGTGTGACCCCTTTTCTCGAGCCCTATTTTATAAAAGTAATAACAAATTGATGCATATTAAATTGTCATACTCGCATGCATATTGTGTGGTTTGGGGGCCTTATGCCGATTCACTTCATAATTAAATATGGGGCCCATATGCGGGCAAATCTAGTCTTATATTGGCCTCATTTAAATTTGTGTAGCGAACCGGTGCTATCTTTTGCCATGTTAAGACAACATTTAAAATGCGGGGTATCTAAACAACATGAACCTATTAATTAATTGTCGGGACCCCGGTTCCGCTTAACCTTGCCTAATTGCATCGCATCTTTGCCATGCCATTCGTCATACATGCATCATGCCCGATCTTTTGCCGTAGTATTAAATAGTGCATTTGGTGTTTCTTCTAGTGTTTTGCTTCTTCGCGGATAAGGCCGTTGAGTTGATGTGAGCTTCGCCCCGATCTTCGGTTGAACCTTCGACAATGTTTTCAGGCGAGCATCTCCCCCTTTCTACCTATCTTACTTTTATAGTATTTATTCCCTCCTGTTGATCTATTGCTATCTGTGTTGCGATGCTCTAGTTTTCGTACCCGTGATATCCCTTGCAGCCTTATATTGCCTTGGACACCTCCTACTACCTGATGTTTGATAGATAGTTGGACTTGCGCGTCGTAGTCGCTTGCTCAAGTGCTGTCGCGTGTCGCCATGTACCGCAGTTGTTGGAGTATTGTCGCATGTTCAATGTTGGAGATGATCATGGCTTTAATTATTGTTCACTTTAATTACTGTTTAACAACTAAAAATTGAAGTAAGTAAGCAGAGGCACAGGTGGGCAATAGATGTTATTTGGTTGTTAACCGTCCACTTATGTCCCGTAGGACCCCGAGTACTTGATAACTGTTCCTTGAATATTCGCGCTATCCACATCCGGGAGGATTATGGGACCCCCCTGAGCCAGAGCTTGATTCATTCTTATTTCTTGGGGCCACAAACTAGTTTGAGGTTTTATTTACGATCCTGTACTTATGCCATGCTTTACTGCTTTATTTACGATTCTGCGAGGAGCACACTGTACTGTTTAGGATCGTGGCACGTTTCCGCGGTATCGACAAGCCCAGTTTTGGGTTCCCAGTCGTTTACAGCCGTCCCCACAACCTTGAGTCCGTCTCGGAGCCGGCCGGCTTCGTTGCGGGTCTACTTTAAGGGGTGGCCCCCTGAAATACTTCTGAATCCTGTGATTGCTTTGTCGTGAAGGCCTCGTTGGGTTTTGATTTGGTTTTTCCGAGGTTGATCGAGTGTGTGTTGCTATTGGTGCACCCCGGCCGGGTAAAACTTTCTGAAAGCCGTGTCCGTGGTTATGGACGACTTGGAGCACAGTATCTCGATCATAGACAACTATAACTAAAGTAGTGCTATAAATTTGACTTGTTAATGACTAGTAAGCAGCTTCACTATAATGGAATGGCTAAATAAAACTGCCAACAATTGCTTGTTTGGGTGTCGCTTGCGACCATTGTACATGACTAGTAAGTATTGCAACTACAACGGAATGGCTAAAATAAAAGTACCAACAAATGCTGGGTTTTTGGGTTATCTCATGCTATTTGTATCTGATTAGTAAGCGTTGCAACTATAACGGAATGGTTAACTAAAATTGCCCACTGCTTATTTTATCAGGGTGACTATCTATACCTGACTAGTAATTGCTGCAACGATAACTGAATAAATAAAACGGCCAACGGTGTGAGTTCCTCGGTTGACTTCCTCGTTTGGTCTCGAGGGGGAAATACCAGGATGGGTTTGTTTGATGATAGTATCAGGTTGGTTCCGAATAGGTCTTTCTTATCCCTCTCTGATAGCCAACAGTTACGTCGAGTCTCTATAGGTTGTTTAGTGCATGCTGCCGCTGCCGCTTCAGTCCACCATACCTATGTAGGCGAGGACCGCCGAATTCTAGCCTCGCCGTGTACTGGCCTCAGTACTGACGCTCCTCTTTTTCCTCTGCCCTTTGTCGGCACCCCTTTTGTTTAAGCAGGTTTTGAGATCGACGTCGTTAGCAGGGTTACCCTTCCGGCTTGGCCTGGGCAGGGTTATGGACGCCATTGGTTATTCTTCAGGGCTCTTAGCCCCATTTGCATCTTGTCCGTAGTCGGACGCTCTATCATTTTTATGGTGATTTGGATCTTTGTATATTATATATGTATTCTTGACTCATCGAGTCGCTGTTGTATATATATATATGTTCTGTGGGTCCCATCGAGGACTGTTGTGTAATGTTATTACTTCGTTTTCCACCCGCACGAAAGTGCCTGGTGGGCACCTTTGAATCGTTTCTATGCGGGTTTGGCGGGAAGCGCTGAAACTTGCATAGGGTCGATTCTGAGGGTGTTACAGAGGGATATTGTTTTGAGTGGGAGTTCACCTAGATTAATTTAACTATTAATTAGAACTCAATTTGTCATAAACTTAGTCTAAACTATTGCAAATATGTTGTAGATCAATGGCGGCCCCTACCATCAATTTTAATGCGTTCCTAGAGAAAGAAAAGTTGAAAAACAATGGAAGCAACTTCGCGGATTGGTTCCGCAATTTGAGGATTGTCCTCAATGCTGGTAATTTGACCTATGTGCTGGATGCACCGCTGGGTGACCCGCCTGCAGCTAATGCTACCGATGAAGTAAAGAACGTTTACCTCGCTCGGAAGAATCAGTACTCCACAGTTCAGTTTGCTATCTTGTATGGTTTAGAATCAGAGCTTCAGAAAAGGTTTGAGAATTCAGACCCACATGATATTGTCCGTGAACTCAAATTGATCTTTGAGACTCACGCGACAGTTGAGAGCTATGAGGCTTCTGAAAAGTTCTTTAACTGCAAGATGGAAGAGGGCAGCTCCGTCAGTGAGCATGTGCTTAAGATGTCTGGGCACGCAAACAAACTTCAAAGCTTGGGTATAGTGATTCCTAATGCTTTGGGGATTTACCGTGTCCTCCAATCACTACCACCAAGTTACAAGAACTTTGTGATGAACTACAATATGCAAAGCATGAACAAGCAGTTGCCAGAACTCTTCTCCATGTTAAAATCTGTAGAAGTGGAGATCAAGAAAGAGCACCAAGTGTTGATGGTCAATAAGACCACCAAATTCAAGAAAGGCAAGTCTAAGCAAAAGGGACACTTCAAGAAGGGTGGTAAGAAAGTTACCGCACCGACGAAGAAAACCAAGGCTGGACCTAAGCCTGATACTGAGTGCTTTTACTGCAAGGGAGAAGGTCACTGGAAGCGGAATTGCCCATAGTACTTGGCGGATTTGAAGAACGGAAACATCAAGAAGAAAGGTATATCTGATATACATGTTATTGATGATAATCTCACTAGTACTCGTAGTAGTGCCTGGGTATTTGATACTGGTTCGGTTGCTCATATTTGTAACTCGAAACAGGTGTTGCAGAATAAACGGAAGCTAGCGAAGAACGAGGTGACGATGCGCGTGGGAAATGGATCAAAGGTTGATGTGATCGCGATCGGCATGCTACCTCTTCATCTACCATCGGGATTAGTTTTATACTTAAATAATTGTTATTTGGTGTCTGCGTTAAGCATGAAAATTATATCGGGATCTTGTTTATTGCGAGACGGTTACTTGTTTAAGTCCGAGAATAATGGTTGTTCGATTTATATGAGTAATATGTTTTATGCACATGCACCTTTGATAGATGGTCTATTCTTATTGAATCTCGATAGTGGAAATACACATATTAATAACATTGAAGCTAAACGTTTGAAATCGAGCGATAACTCGACCTATATGTGGCACTGTCGTCTTGGTCACATTGTAGTGAAGCGTATGAAGAAACTCCATTCCGGTGGACTTCTTGAATCACTTGAAAGATGCGAAGCATGTCTGATGGGAAAAATGACTAAGACTCCATTTTCTGGTATGATGGAGCGAGCTACGGACTTATTGGGAATCATACATACCGATGTGTGTGGACCAATGAGTGTAGCATCGCGCGGGTGGTTATCATTATGTTCTTACCTTCACAGATAACTTGAGTAGATATGGGTATATCTATTTCATGAAACATAAGTCCGAAACTTTCGAGAAGTTTAAGGAATTTCAAAGTGAGGTTGAGAATCAACGTAACAAGAAGATTAAATTTCTGCGTTCTGATCGTGGAGGTGAATATCTAAGTTACGAGTTTGGTGAGCATTTGAAGAAATGCGGAATACTTTCACAATTGACACCGCCGGGAACACCACAGCGTAATGGTGTGTCCGAACGTCGTAATCGAACTCTCTTAGATATGGTTCGTTCTATGATGTCACTTACAGATTTACCGCTATCATTTTGGGGTTATGCATTAGAAACAGCCGCATTCACTTTAAATAGGGCAACATCTAAATTCGTTGAAACGACACCGTATGAATTATGGTTTGGGAAGAAACCTAAATTGTTGTTCCTTAAAGTTTGGGGTTGCGAAGCCTATGTAAAGAAGTTACAGCCGGACAAGCTTGAACCCAAAGCGGAAAAATGCGTCTTCATAGGATACCCAAAGGAAACTATTGGGTATACCTTCTATCATAGATCCGAAGGCAAAATCTTCGTTGCCAAGAATGGATCCTTTCTAGAGAAAGAATTTCTCTCGAAAGAAGTGACTGGAAGGAAAGTAGAACTCGACGAGGTTGTCGAACCTTCTCTCGAACTTGCGAGTAGAGTAGCACCGGAAGAAGTTCCTGTGGTGCCTGCACCAATAAGAGAGGAAGCTAATGATGATGATCATGAAACTTCGGTTGTAGTTGCTACAGAGCCTCGCAGGTCAACGAGAACTCGTACCACTCCTGATTGGTATGATCCCGTTATGAGTGTCATGTTGGTGGAGAACACCGATGACCCTGCGACATATGAGGAAGCGATGATGAGCCCAGATTCCAATAAATGGCAAGAAGCCATGAAATCCGAGATTGGATCCATGTACGAAAACCAAGTATGGACTTTGGTGGACTTACCGGATGGCCGAAAGGCTGTCGAGAACAAATGGATTTTCAAGAAGAAAACAAATGCTGATGGTAATGTTACTGTCTATAAAGCTCGACTTTTCGCAAAAGGGTTTCGACAAATTCAAGGAGTTGACTACGATGAGACTTTCTCACCTGTAGCGAAGCTAAAGTCTGTGATGATTATGTTAGCAATCGCTGCATATTACAATTATGAAATATGGCAGATGGATGTCAAAACAGCGTTCCTCAATGGAGACATTGATGAAGAGTTGTATATGATGCAACCCAAAGGTTTTGTCGATCCTAAAGATGCTAACAAGGTATGCAAACTTCAACGATCCATTTACGGATTGAAGCAAGCATCCCGAAGTTGGAATCAACATTTTGATAAGGTGATCAAAAGTTTTGGTTTTATACAAACTTATGGAGAAGCTTGTATTTACAAGAAAGTGAGTGGGAGCTCTGTATCATTCTTAATACTATATGTAGATGACATATTGTTGATTGGGAATGATGTAGACCTTCTTAATAGTGTCAAGGAATATTTGAATAATAGTTTTTCAATGAAAGATCTTGGCGAAGCAGCTTACATATTGGGCATAAAGATTTGTAGAGATAGATCGAGACGCCTAATATCATTGTCACAAAGTACATATTTGGACAAAGTTGATTTGGAATGGAAGATAGCAAGAAAGGGTTCTTGCCCATGTTGCCCAATACGACCTTGAGTAAAACTCAAAGTCCGACAACGGCAGAAGATAGAGAAAGGATGAGTAAGACTCCCTATGCCTCAGCCATAGGATCTCTAATGTATGCCATGCTATGTACTAGACCCGAAATTGCATATGCTGTTAGTTTAACTAGCAGATATCAAAGTGATCTAGGAGTGGATCATTGGACAGCGGTCAAAAACATCCTTAAGTACTTGAGAAGAACTAAGGATATGGTTCTTTCTTATGGAGGTGATGAAGAGCTCGTTGTTAATGGTTACACCGATGCTAGTTGGAACACCGATTCAGATGATTCTAAATCACAATCTGGATACGTATTTACTTTGAATGGTGCAGCAGTTAGCTGGAGGAGTGCAAAGCAAAGCGTTGTGACGAGATCTTCAACTGAATCGGAATACATGGCTGCTTCGGAGGCTTCACAAGAAGCGATATGGATGAAAGAGTTCATTACAGAGCTCGGTGTGGTTCCTAGTGCGCTGGACCCAATGTCTATCTACTGTGATAACATGGGCGCCATAGCCAATGCGCAAGAACCAAGGTCACACAAGAAGCTGAAGCACATCAAGCTACATTTTCACGCTATTCGAGAACATGTCCAAGATGGGGACATAAAGATTTGCAAAGTACACACATATCTGAATGTGGCGGATCCGTTGACTAAACCTCTCCCGAGGGCAAAACATGACCAGCACCAAACTGCCATGGGTGTTCGGTATATTACCATGTAATCTAGATTAGTTGACTCTAGTGCAAGTGGGAGACTGTTGGAGATATGCCCTAGAGGCAATAATAAATATAGTTATTATTATTATATCTTTGTGTTTATGATAAATGTTTACATTCATGCTATAATAGTATTAACAAGGAAACATTAATACTTGTGTTATTTGTAAACTAAATTAGAGTCCTTAGTAAAAGCCTCTTTATAATACTAGCTTGTTGGTTAATAAATGATTGTGGTTTCCTATCATGAACATTGAGATGTTATTAACAACAAGATCATATTGTTAGGAGAATGATATGATGGACATACTCCTATAGATAAGCGTAGCATAAAGATCAAGTCATTTTAATAGTTCAATTGCTATATGCTTTCTGATACATAGTAACCTAATTCCTTCGACCATGAGATCATGCTTATCACCATCACCGGAAGGATGCTTTGATGACATCAAACACCACACCGTAACTGGGTGGCTATAAAGGTGGCATTGAGTGTTCGGAAAGTATTGGTTGAGACACATGGATCAAGAGTGGGATTTGTCCATCCATATGACAGATAGATATACTCTAGGCCCTCTCGGTGGAATGTCATCCAATTGGCTTGCAAGCATGTGACTGGTTCACAAGGGATCACATATCACGGGAACGAGAAAAGAGTACTTATCAGTAACGAGGTTGAACTAGGTATGCAGAGATACCGACGATCATAACCTCGGATAAGTAAACTATCGTGAGACAAAGGGAAATTGGTATCGTATGTAAGTGGTTCATTCGATCGCAAAGTAATCGTAGAAATATGTGGGAGCCATATGAATTTCCAGATTCCTCTATTGGTTATTGTTCGAAGAAGTGTCTCGAACATGTCCGCATAATTCACGAACTGTAGGGAGACACACTTAAGGATTCGACATTGTTGAGTAGTTATGGAATGATGAGTAAGAGACAGAATGTTGTTCAGAGTCTCGGATAGGATCTGGGATATCACGAGGAGATCCGGAATGGTCCGGAGAATAAGATTCATATAAGGAAAGTCCTGTTTCGGGGTTGGAGAATGGTTCCGGTGTTTTCATCGAGAATGTTCTAGAAGGTTCCGGAATGTCCGGCACTCCGGAGAGGAAGGGTACATGAATGTGTCATAACAAGTTGGAATGGTTGCATCATGTACTAGGTGTCATCGCTGAACAAAATAAAGGGATAAATCAAATCCTAGTTTGAAAAGTCAAACGCCAATTTGAAAAGTCAAACGGCTATTTTGTTTGGTGGAGGGAGAGTAGGAAACCTACTTGGGGAGGAGTTCCCTCCCTCCACCGCCGGCCCACTTGGAGACCGAGTAGGGGAGGGACTCCACTCCCCTTGGCGCGCCCCTCCACCTATATAAGGAGGGGCAGGGCTGCCCCTCCTAGACACAACACCACGCCCCTCTAAACCCTAACCCTAGCCGCCGCTGCCCACCATAGCCGCCGCCTAGGGCAAACCCTAGCCTCCGGTCTTGCCTCCTCCTTGGTGTGTCTAAACCCTAGATCACTGAGGATCTCTCATAGTCCACCATACTCGCTCCGGCTTAAGGCGAAGCCCTGCGAGATCTCTCCTCTACTTCCGGTACCACGCCGTCGTGCTGCCGGAATCACAAGGAGAGTGCTACAACCTCCGCTACCTGCTGGAACAAGGGAGAGGAAGGTCTTCGTCGTGTACCGAACGTGTGACCGACTGCGGAAGCGCTGCCGGAACGCAGCGCTGGAAGGATCGTCTACGCGATCTTGAGATCGGGAAGAGTACGACTACATCACCGACGAGAATCCGCTCTCGTTAAACACTTTGGAATCTTCGAGGGTGAGTTATTCTATCGACACGTTGCTACAATCTAGTAGATAGATGTTGGCTTGTTTGTTTGTATGCGGTAGAAATTTTTTGTTTTCCATGCTACGAACCCCTACAGGTGGAGCATCTTTCTTATTAATGTCTTCATTTTTCCCACTCTTGTTGCATACAAAAAGTTGTTTGTCCACAACAGAATTTCTAGAAGTGCTGGCTTTGATGGAAAAACCAACACTTTTAGCATATCTGTTATAGCACATCCTTGCATCCTCTAGAGTTTCAAAAAACATCTGTGGGTATGGTTTCTCTAGTGGAGTTAGGCTAGGTGTTGACTCAACCTCTTCCTCTCCACCTGAATCGGCGCTTGACAATGTAATTTCTGTTTTAGCACATGTGTCAGCAGATGGCCTAGTATCAGCCCTAGATGGAGGAACATTGCATGTATCTTGTTCATCATTGCCTGTAACATCCTCCCTAGATTTGTCCAGCATGTCCTGGTTGCCATCATCTTCTGGCACTGGGTTGCTTAGGTCAATACCAGCATTACCAAACCAAAAAGCCATATATGTAACAAACACATAAGAAAAATGTTACATTTTCTTCTACCAAAACACCAAGCCCAAAAAGTTCTATGCTGCTTCAAGTCAGGTAACATTACTTTTTCTATGATGCTACTTTACTTTCAACCAAACATAGAAGAAAGTTACATTTTACAAAAAAGAGAAAGGAAAGAGAAAGCCACCACCTTGTTTTTACATGACAGCTACTAAAATTCTCTGTTTTCTTTGTAGATTCCAACTAGAGGTTTTTATGAGCACCATTTTAGATACGCCCAATGCAAGTTATGGTTCCTGAAGCTTTTTGTACATACAAGTTAACCAAGTTTGGATCCTGAAGCTTGTTTGTTTTTCCTAGGGATGGTTCATACTACAAGAAATCTACATCCACTAAAGCCCCTCTACCCTGAGAACTTTAGTTTTCTTACATCTGGTTCATTTTTTCCTTTTTTTGCTACAAGTGACACCTTGTTTTCTTGCACCTGAACCCGTGTGGAGAAATCAGCGTCCAGGCACCCCAGGTATCTTCTAGTGGAAGTGGTTTTGGTTTCTACATGTATAAAAGACCTCGAAATCTGGACGTTCATGAGAGTTAGGGAACATACCTGTGTCGTGCTTTTCTTCCTTTTTATCCAATGAACTGCCTGTATTTTTCTGTTCCCCTTGTTTGGGAGAAGGGGGGATGGTAGATCCCCTCCTATCTTGCTGTTTTTTTTGTTTTAGCAGGCTGTAGTTTTGGGGGGAGAAAGAGAGAAGGGCCATGGAGATTTGCAGCCGGCGGCTGGAGAAGGAAGAAAGGGTAGGTAGGGTTTTGACGATGATGACAGGGGGGATATCTCGCGGTGTTTTTTTTCTATCAGGAGCTAGGCAACCGAGATGCAGCTGGGAAAAGGGATGCGGGACCGATGTGGGACCAGTCCTTTCTATTTTGGGAAAGTTTCTGATTCGAACAATGGGGGCACCGCGTAAGACGTTTTGGAGACCGCGCACTGTGTATCAACGTCCGCTTTTTTTTCTGATTTGACTATCTGCGAACGGAGAATTACTACAGCACAAAACTTGCCGGTTTCAGCTGAACAACCTTTGCTGGGTTTGCCAGTTGAAAAGTCATTCGTTGTAAAATTTAATTATTTAGAAAAAAACAGTGAACAAATTGAACCAGGCAACGAACAACATCTTTGTTCATATTCACATGGATCATACCGTGGGCTACACAAAAATGACAAATCTTATAAGAAATAGAGATTTGAAAATATGCATATCCATATTCACATTTTTTTACCTAGTTCATAGTACAAAGTATTTGAAATTAATATTTTACATGTCTTCCAAAGCTACCTGAGTTGCACGATAGGGAGTTTTTTTTGCAAGGGGAAGAGAATTTTATTATTAAAGGATACGGTTACAATCATCAGAAAGGGTGTGTACAATGCTATCTAGTCAGCCGTCTATAACACGGTCCATGTAGGAAATTTACTGACGTGTAGGAGAGAGAGAATGGAAAACAGAAGAGTCTGTTTGTTAAACTACAGACGGTCTATTACCATGTAAATCACTGCTTATAGACGACATGGTTACCATTGTATGGACAACGTTGCCTATAATGGGCCGATGGGTTTACAAGGAAGTAACTTGTCCTGCCGCATATCGTGGGATGTTCCAGACAGATAAATAGACATCCCACTGTACATGCCGTCTCTACAGGTGTCTATACCTGATGTAGATATCTGTTAATGTACATGCCCTAATTGTAATGTGCTTAACCACGCCGCTGTTTTCGGCTCAACTCTACCTAGTTTTGTTAGTTCATGACTCACACAGTTTGTCTCCCTGTCAATTCTAGAAATTTTCACATCTCTTTCCCTAATCAAATTCCTAATGACCCTTACTCTCGTGGCGTGCACGGACGTGTTCAACGTCTCTTCCTTTATCAATGCGCAGGCTTTAGAGCAGTCAGTTTCTGCTCTGATTGGTAGAGGCGTCTAGTGAAGTGCTAAGTTAAGCCCCTCTTCTAAAGCTGCCAATTCAGCCTCAAGTGCATTCATGCAGTTGAACAGTTGCCTATAAGCAGAGAATACTAGCACTGTCCCAAAGCACCATTCCAGCCCCCGCCGAACCGTCTGTGATAGATTGCGAAAGTATAGATTGTATTGATATTGCAAGAGGTGATTACAACGTGAGCCGTTGGGCTGTTTATATAGTACTAGAAGACTTGGAGGGCAAGAAGACTACTAGAGATAGAATTGGATCACAATATGAAACTACCTAATATGTCTAACCGACATATACTCTAATCCCCCCCCCCCCCCCCGGCAGTTGGATCGGTAGTGACGCGGATGGTCTGACTGGAGCATAAGCCGAAGACGAGGTGGTAGCCCTTGTTGCCGATGTCGATGTAGCCGTGAGTGGGGCGTTGTAGTCGTGGTCGATGTTACTGTTGGTGAAGTTGTCGCCGTTGATGAAGTCGATGAAGTTGATGATGTTGTGTTGTGGTCAATGTCGTCGTTGAGCCTGAAGAATTCACCATAGTGGTTGAGATAGACGTAGTTTGAGAAGTAGCTCGACCCGCAATGCCAAGCGTGCCAGACTCGGGAGCGTGTCGGGGACGAAGGCACGCGTCGGTGTTGCCGATACCGAACGTGCAAAGACAGGGACCATCATGAGCCATGCTTGCTAGAGCCGGATGGAGGAGCAAAGAAAATTTTCCGTAAACGGTCGGTGTAGAAGTTGTCCGCCGTGTCGGAGTAGACGAAGTGGCTGCAAAAAGAAAATTGAGCACAAACTTGTGCAAATAAAAATTATACCGCGACTCTGGCAGCAAGGTTGTGGTGGACGAAGACGATGAAGTTAGTTGTCGATGGCGATTGAGTTGTTGCAGTAGACGATTTCGGGAATTAGACCCATATTTTCCACTTGTATGAGCACGGCGTCGCTCGTGGAGAAGAACTTGTTGGCGTTGACGATGACCACGATTAGTGGTAGCGGTGACGAGCGGAGCGATGTTGTTGGTGTAGATGGTTGTCGGCGATGATGACCACGGGTGATGAAGGCGCATCCTTGTATTTGCCGGCGAGGCGCGTATTCGGGACGTGCATCCCGATCGATTTTGGCAAAGACGATCCGGCGCGGTTGATGACGAGGAGTAGCCGGAGATGCGTCGACGCCAAGGCTGGTGTAGAGGCGCACGACGACTTGGCGATGACGTGGTGTAGACTTGTAGATGCAGCTAGGCTTAGAACATTGTGATCGTTCCTTGCCAACGTGAACATGCACTGAATTCTTGCATGCAGCCTGTTGCCTGGACGCGCTCGTGCGTGCGGCAGGGTAAAGCTACTGGCGCATGCGGCCGGGCAGAGCAGCTTCAGCAGTTTTTGGTCGATCGGATCTATGAGATTGTTGCACCGGCTAGACAAGAAAATTTGGTGGCTAAAGAAAAGAGATTTAATTGAAAAAAACAAAATTTGCTAAAACTAGGAACTGATCTATTAAAATTGGAAGAAAAACTAGCTACGAGATTTGGTGTCCCCGGTGGAGATCATGGGGCTCGATCTCGCCGGGGCGACGCGGCGAAAGCAGTGGCTAAACCCTAGACGAAGCGAACCACTCTGATACCATGATAGATTGCGAAAGTATAGATTGTATTGATATTGCAAGAGGTGATTACAACGGCCCTTAGACTGTTTATATAGTACTAGAAGACTTAGAGGACAAGAAGACTACTAGAGGTAGAATTGGATTACAATATAAAACTACCTAATATGTCTAACCGACATATACTTTAATAGTCTGAAGCAAATGAGCCATCAACATTCAGTTTTGCACGATACGGAGTTATAGACACAACTTGACAAGCGTTAGGTGTAGTTAGATAGTGAGCAACACCATTACATGTATTCTCTTCTTGTTGGGATGCTCGGTCAATTTATAATTGA
Organism: Avena atlantica; assembly: GCA_910589765.1. Classification (NCBI taxonomy): domain Eukaryota; kingdom Viridiplantae; phylum Streptophyta; class Magnoliopsida; order Poales; family Poaceae; genus Avena; species Avena atlantica. The sequence goes on along the minus strand of OU342736.1, from coordinate 432,294,531 downwards.
CGATCTATAAGATGATTAAATTTATAAGTAAATATCTCTTGTAAAATATGAGCAACACCAAATCATTTTAAAGTCCAAACTTCTATTTCTCCTACTCGTTGTCCCTTTTGGTTGTCTCTTTCTCTAGCGGGTTGTTGTGTAATAAGTAGGGCTCAGTAGAACCCCATGAATTTTCTCATCAATTTAATGAATTAATGTACAGAACAATAAAAAAGGTACAGATGGTAATATAGTGAACCGTGCATATTTTCGAAACTACAAATTTAGTCGGATTTCCTAAAAAATTAACCTAGAATTCAAAAATTTAGAGTTGTGATTTTGCAAGGTTGTAGGATTCAACTATATCCAATTTTTTAATACTTGAGAAATATGATTTCCACAAATTTAAAAATAAAGGAAACACTCAAGCTTGGGAGGCAAAAAAAATTCAGGTTAACTTTTCTTAAGAGGAGTTAAACCTGGCCTCTGCATAAAGTGATGCGCACTCCCCTTTATGGGTCAACTATAATCACTTTTTTCTCCATTATTTTCACACTTCCGTTACTGCCTTCTAGGTTAGCAACATGGAAAGTAGCTGAGTTCTGTGTACATGCTGAGCACGAACAAGATGCTTTGATTCACTACTTTTGGATTATGCTTTGATTCACTACTTTTGGATTATGCTTTGATTCACTACTTTTGGATTATGCCTGTTTCTTACCTCACTTTGACACAAACAATGCAGTTTGTACTATTTACAAGTTTTAACTATTTTTTTAAATAATCTAGATGTACTCAATGATGTATCCTATAAGCGTTCAGAATGTTAATTTAAAAAAAATCTATTCTGAGCTACACAAAAATGAAGAAAAGTACGGATCTTAATATAGTGATCGGTGCATTTTTTGAAACTACAAAATTTGTGAGATTTTGATAATTTTTGTTTATCCCATAATTCAAAAAAATAGAGTTGTGATTTTTCAAGCTTGTAGGATTCATCATTGACCATATCAAGATTTTTTTAATACTTGTGAAATATGTTTTAAAAAATTTAAAAATATAGGAAACACTCTGTTTGATTTGTAGGAATTGCATATGGATTGTGTAGGATTTGAATTCTATGGAAATTTTTCCTATGTTATTGTTTGATTCATAGGAACACATCCTATAGGAATTAATTCTATAGAAATCTTGTAGTGCAATTCCTATAGGAAAGAAATATTAGATCATATCTCATGTAAAAATTTCTTTGCTACATCAAACAAAATTCCTATTCTCATAGAATTTAAGTTGGCGTGACATCTCAATCCTATGTTTTTCCTATTTCTATTATTTTCCTATCCTATGAATCAAACAAGCCTTGAGCTTGGAGGCAAAAGAAAAAGCAGTTTTGGGTCAACTGTGATCGCTTTTTTCCTCCATCATGTTCACACTTCCGTTACTGCTTTCTAGGTTTGGAATAGGGGAAGTAGATGAGTTCTATGCTACATGCTGAGCATGAATAAGGTGCTTTGGTTCACTGCTTTTACCAACATTGAAGTTCACCTGTTACTTACCTCACTTCGCCACAGACAATGCAATTTGACCAACGGTATCGCATAAAAAGTATCCATATTGTGCCCCAAACAAAATTTAACCTGAAGAGAGTAATCATAGATGATTCATTCGTATCGGACCGCCGTTATAAACGATCAGTCAGCCACGGTCCAAGTCATATCTCCCTGGAAGATCCAGTGGCACACCTCCATCTCGCCCGGTTTTCCACCAAGCGCGACGAACGCCCCGTGGTTCGGGCTCCAGTCCGACGTGTCGAGATGGCAGATCGCCACCCCACGGTTGATCTTCTGGTCGGAATCGACGGCCAGGATCTCAGCCTCGTACACCCGGACGCTCGGCACCGAGTGGCAGTAGTACACCAGGTACGGGAACAGGCTCTGGTGGCACGACACGGACTTCGTCACGCTGCCGCCGTCGACGCCGGCGATCTTCCCGAGCCTGATGTCCCCGCCGCTTCCCGCCGCGGACTCCGTGCTGCGCACCGCGATGTTGTCGCCCAGCATCTCCACGGCGAAGTCCAGGACGTCCTCGGCCGACGTCGCGCACCGCTTGGTCTCGCCCCGGCTAGGCGGGCGCGCGCACTCCTCCACCGTGGACGCCACCACCTGCCTCATCGCCGTGCCCGGCGGCGCCCCGAACAGCTCCGACACGGCGTTCGCGTCGAACGGTATCTTCGCGGCGATGTCCCTCGGCAGGAACGCCCGAGGCGGCATCTTGTCGCTGATGTCCGGCATCGGCATTCGGTTCCCGGTTATGAGGTCCCGCTCCCGGAAGAACTTGCCCGGCTCCGGCGACCACTTCGGCGGCTGCCGGTGGTGCCCGAACGACAGGTCCTCCATCACCTTGGACACCTCCATCTTGGACATGTTCTGGTACTCCTTGAAGTCCACGCCGTCGTTGGAGTATGCCTTGAACGTGGTGTTGTCGCCGGTGTAGTGCGTGAACCCGATGCGGTGGTTGGAGTTGGAGCCCTGGCCGTACCCCTTGAACGCCACGCTCCCCGGGTTCACCGACTTGCCGTAGCTGTCGAAGTCGGCGGTGGCGCCGTTGGCGTCGTTCGCGTAGGACGTGAAGCTGTCGTCGCCCACGTTGGCGTTGTCCCTGTACCCCTTGAAATCGTCGGCGCCTCCGTTGCTGCCGGAGGAGTAGCTTCTGAAGGTGTTCTCGGGGGCGTTGCCGTTGAGGCCGTAGGACTCGAACGTGTCCGTGGCGCTGTTCGCCTTGTCCCCGTAGTTGATGAAGCCTGAAATGATCGAGTTGGAGTGGTTGCCGTAGCCCTTGAAGGACTCGCCGGCGCCGTTCGCCGTCTTGCCGTAGCCCGTGAAGCTCTCCACGCCGGAGTTGGCGTCCTGCGTGTACGCCGTGAACTCGCGTGCACGGCCGTTGCCGTCCATGTCGTAGTTCGCGAAGGTGACAGCGGCCGTATTGGTCTGGCCGTCGTAGGCGGAGAAATCGCCAGAGCCGCCGGTGGCGCCGGAGGTGTAGGAGTTGAAGCTCGCGGTGCCGACGTTTCCCAGCGCCTCGTAGGTGGCGAAGGAGTCGTTCCGGCCAAGAGAGCCCTTGCCGTACCGATGGAAGGAGTCGACGGGGTTCATCTGGCCTCTGGAGTAGACGGCGAACGCGTCGGCCCCGCCGCCGCCGCTGTTACCGTAGCTGCTGAAATTGCCGTTGTCGTAGTTCCTGAACGGCGCGGTGCTGGAGTTAGAGGCTGGCGACGATCCGGCCGCGTTCCCGGACGCGGACGACGGCCCAGACCAGATGGCGCCGGAGGTGGCGGGGCAGAAGATGGAGGCGGCTGTGCAGAACGCGGGGAGGCGGGAGCCGAGCTGGCCGGCGGCGGCGAGGGAGGAGAACGCAGCGGCGTCGGGCGCGGAGAGCGGGGACAGCTTGGCGAAGAAGAAGGCCGGGTGGAGACGGTTGCTGTGCACCTTCCGGTTCCAGTACCGGATGAAGGCCGCCTTCGCCGTGAACGGGTTCACGGGCAGCGCCGACGACGGCGCCAGCCGCAGCAAGCGTCGCGGAGGCGGCGGCGGCGTTGTCGACGGGAAACGCGGCGGCGGAAAAGGGGGCGGGGAGAATGCATCGGAGGAGGACACCGATGGCCGTGGCAGCCCTCGTGGCGTTGGGAAACGTTGCGGTGGAGCCTCCATATGGCGCTGGACATCGGAGGAGGGTGTGGGCGGCGGCGCCAGGAGATGCGGCGCCGGAGAAGGCGAAGGAGGGTCGACGGCATAGGAGAACGGCAGAGCCCGCGGAAATCCACGTGGCGTCAAAGAACGTGGAGCCGGAGAAGGGGAAGGGGCGGAGACGGCAATGTAGGCCGGCGAACGGCGTGGCGGGCCCCTTGGCATCAGGAAACGCGATGGGGGAGCAGGGGGCTGGGAGGCGTCATGGAATATCCATGGAACTAGCGATGGAGTTGATGGTGGCAGGCGGAGCAGGAGGACGGTGACCAAGAAGAGGTGAGAGGGCGCCATTGTTGGGTGGGAAGATCGGGGATGCAGCGGGAGATTTATAGGAGCAGGAGCTTAATTAGCTGGGTGAATGAATTTGGGCGGGAGGAGGAGGGGTCGTGAAACGGGAACTGTGTGAGCCTGGACTGGGGATGCGCAGCTACAAAACGTTGGAAAATTAGAAGAGGTGTTGGTGGTTTGGCAGTTCAGAATCAAGTTCAGTCTGACTCTGACCAAACCAAACCAAACCAAACCGGGGTGCCCAGCTGCGCCTGCCATGCGAGCTCGCATCGTCAGGCAGCCACGACGCCCGAGGCTGGGATGTCTTCATATTTGTGCAACAAAATCTGCAAGTGGGTATGCTAATTTTCTCTATGCCCTTTAGTATTTATACAAGATTTTCTGAAAGTCATAGTACATCCAACCAGAGACTTTAAAACATGAAGCATTATACATATTTTCCGTAAAAATATTGCACACGACAACTGTGAACAAAGGCCAACTCTCACGGCGCATGCTGCGATGGCCTCGTAACCATTCACAAGCAAACCCAAGAAAAAGGATCTGAATGGTCTGTATAATTACAGAACAGAGAAAAAAAACTCAATTAAACATCAACTGATCACGACTTTCGACTGATCAAAATCTGTAAACAGCAACCTATTATGTTTGGAGGAGCATCCTCTTCTGTTTCAAGTCCCAATTATTTGTCCCTCAGGTAAAACCTAGCAGCTCCAGCTTATTAGTTCTCAGCAAAGGCCCTCATCATATCACGCGTCACAGATTCACAGTATGCGAGGTCCAGTTTGTGGAGTTCCTGGAGCTTGAGAAGTGAATCGGGAAACTCAGGGTGAATACGTGAATTACAGAAGGGAGGAAAATATGCAATTAAACAGCATCCATCCACTTGCATAGCATTTGAAATCAGATCACGACTATCGACCGATTAAAGTCCGTACTCATCACTCTCTTATATTTGGAGGAGCATTCTCAAAAATGATTTTCTTTCTTCAACTTCAAAGAAACCAACATCCCAATGTCATCTGCCCCTTGAGGAAAAACTTAGCAAAGGCCCTCATATCAGGCATCGCAATATGCAAGGTTCAGTTTCTGGAGTTTCTGGAGCTTGATAATTGAATCCGGTAACTCACGGTGAATACGTGAAATGCTCAGGTGCTCCAACATAGACAATTCAGCAATAGAGTCTGGCAATTGCTTCAGACTAGAGCAACCTGCCAAGTTCAAATTCCGAAGGAAACAAAGGTTGCCAAAAGATTCTGGTAGCTGCTTGAGCCTGAGGCATCCCTCCAGGTTCAGGTTTTCTAAACTTTCCAATTGAAACGGGTGAGGCAACTGATCAAGATTGGTGCAGTTCGATAGATCCAGACGCTTTAGTTTACGAAGTCCGCAAAAAGATGCAGGTAACTTGCAGATTCGAGGACAGCATGACAGGTTGAGGTGCTCTAACCCCTTAAGACCACCAAGGGCCGGGGGCAAGTTTTGGAGCCTATCACATCCATGTACATTCAGATATTTTAGCTTCAGAAAAGTTCCGATAAAGGCGGGTAACACCTCAATGCATGTTTTTGAGAGATCTAAGAACTCGAGGTTCTGCAAGCAGCCCATTCCATTCGGTAATGTTCTTATTCTGAAGCCCGAAATATTGAGGTATCTCAGCTGCTTCAGCTGATCAATAGAAGCTGGTAATTCTTCAAAAGGAGAGCCACTAAGATCCAAGAGACGTGTGTTTCTTAGTACTGGGAATATATCCGCTATAGGCTTTGTTGCCTCACAGTTTTTGAAAACCACTGCCTTTGCGCTGCTTAACAAATATTTGTCAATTGCTGATTCCTCACTGTAACTTGTCAATGTTGCATAGCGGAAAGGAGGCTTCCCTACAGAACCATTTCGTCCCACGACATGGTCCAAATGTAAGACGTCATCTCTGGTCAGATGTCTCAGAAAATCATACGCCAAATTATTCACGCGAAGAACAACAGAAGAGCTGATGCATTTCATCTCAACCTAATAAGAAAGGAGATCCTGTCAGTTTCATGGAACTAACTGCAGCAACTGAATACAGACGTTTAAGCTAACCTTAGTAAGAACAGATTATTACGGACGAACTAATCTACAGCGTTTAAACATGAATAAAACAGACCAAAAAAATCTGAAAGACAAAATAAAAATGGAGTTCAGGAAAAATCTCATGAATTTCTCAACAGGGACCAGTAAGTATGGCATGCATCCATTAAAGACTCCCATTGCTTTATAGGCAAGCAAACATAATGAACTTACATTGTACTAATTCAGTAGTTTATTACAAACATAAGTGTCAAATTGCTATAGTTTGTTATATATTTACCTCATCAATCCAATATAGTGCATAGAAAAATAGGCATCAATTACATGATAAAACGATCTGTAGCTAACTGAAGAGGTAAAGATAATAGTAACTGGCACAAAAGTTACGTCTAGAGCAAGCAACTGGTATTTGTCATCGAAAAACTGTAGTCTATGCATTATCTGAATTAGTATTTTTAACATCTTACCAAGGACGCATCTACAACTTCAAGGATGGATGCTTCTAAAAGGTCATCAGTGTATATCTCTCCGAGCAGAGAAGCAGATAATAACCCATGTTCTGATCGAAACAAATCTAATGCACTCCATTGTCGAATAAGTTCATCCTTGTCTATGGTAGAACCTCTGGGAAACACCGACAAATAAAGGAAGCACAATTGTAATGTATGGTGCATGCTGTAATATATTGCCATGAATGATGAGAATACTGTCGACTTAGGGAAAATTCTTTCCTCCAGTTCCCACAATTCTTTGTCCCTTGCAGCGAGCCACGTATTCATGCCTTGATTATTCACCATTGAACCAAGAGATTGAGCTAACATAGGAATTCCGCTGCACCTCCTTACAATTTCCTTACCAATTTCTGTATACTGAGGATCTATTATTGCATCTTCGTCTCCAAATGCTTTCTCAGAAAATATAGTCCAACAGTGTTCTTCAGACAGACCACCCAAGTTGTATGATGAACTAGTACGCATCACTTCAGCAACTAGTTTACTAGAAGTGGTGACTATGACCTTGGCGCATTTCTGTTTGTCCCCAAACAATTCCTTCAAATTAATCAGAAAGTTTCGATTCATAGAGATCAGATTGTCCAAGACAATTAAGCAGCTGCTATTACGAAGTATCTCTTGAACATCATGCGCAAGCTGGAAGGGAGCCCCCAAAGCATAATTTTTGCTAACTTGAGGTAGCTTGCCTTTCACTGATTTATTATTAGCTTCTGAGATAATGCGTGTACCAATTCTCGTAAGGCTCAAGTTCTTGTCAAGGCTTATCCATACCTGGAAATCAAATTCCCAATCTTCTCCCTCATCCTCGAAAACTAACCTAGCAAGGCTCGTTTTGCCCAGCCCTGGTTGGCCAACTATTGGAAGGATGGACAGACTATCGCCCTTATTTTGCAGGAGCAATTCTTTTACATCTTGTTTCTCACGATCCCTTCCGATGATTGCAGAAGATCCATCAAATCCAAATTGCTCCATGTATTGCTTAGGAAGTGCAATAGTGCGTTGATGCAAACAGATTTCGACAGAACGGTCCGTCACGTTACGCAACTTCCTGGTGATCTTGTCCAATCTAGGTGCAAGACTTGTATGCAGAAGTAACGGGCTTGATAACCAGAACAACGTATCCTGCAAAATGGTGGTTATGTTGACTTAGAATACGCTGCTTTGAAGATCATTTGAAACAATGTGGTTATGTTGGTTAGAATACTCTGCTTCGAAAATCATTTAGAAAAAAATGTGAACCGGTTAATTAGATAGAATACTCGACTTCGAAAAACATTTTAAAATGTTTGCATAGTTCAATTAGCATGACTTCCGAATCAAGCTAAATGTCTAGCGTCATAAGCAATTTGCCACATTTATTAAATTTCTGCCAGTGTGTCAGTGTGTGATGTGCGTGTGTGCAGCAGTGACACTGAGAGAGAGAAGGGGGCAGCTTGGAGAGTCCAATTAGTTCACCTTCCAGGTCCGGCGGCTGGGTCGGTGCCTGATGCTGCCGAGGTATTCAAGCTCGTCAAGTAGATCCTCCAGCACGTAGAGCACTATCTTGATCTCCCTCATCGGCACGCTCGCCTCCAAAGATTGGTCCTCCATTAAGACCGACAGAACCGCCCCCAACTTGCAAAGAGGGAACTTGAGATAATCCAAGACCTCTTCGAGCTTGGACGGAAGCCCCCTCCTTACGACACCAGATTTGAGCCGCTGTAGGATCTCGTGTACGGCGGCGGCGGCGGTCGCAGTTGCCATGGCGCCGCGTTTAACTTTTTTTTGGGGGGGGGGGGGGGGGGGGGGGGGGGGGGGGGGGGGGGGGGGGGGGGGGTCGAGCGGCGGAAGGGGTAAAACGGACGACGGAAGCGACGTCTTTCTCTCGGTAATTAAGCCCGGGCCGGGCCACACTTGGGCCGAGGCCGACCCGGGTTTGGATAAAGGGTCAAATTCCAAACCGGCAAACACGGTACAAACGCGTGATCACACATAGCACACACACGCGCGCGCGCACCACCCCCGATCGCTCCCTGTTTCCATTTGAAGAGCCCCTTAATATCATCCCACAACTGATGGGCAGGAGGTTAACCTCCATCCAGTGTCCAGATTTTAGGGCCCAGGGTGAAACTAAAATTCTAGGGCCGTTATTATAAAAAAATTATACATATATGAGATGATAAAAAATAAATATTTTAAGTATACTCCAAACTATAACATTCATATAAAAATAACAATATTTACATGATATCTTAAAATTTCCTTCAAAAATTCCTAAAAGCAAAGTCCGTGACGATGGAAACGATATCAATCTCGTCCACTAACTTCTTCTCTATGCATAGAGTTGCCAAACCATTTAATTCGGGCCTAGAGGCAACAAAAAGAAAATCCTAACCGTCGCGTTTTATTTGTATCAGATGTCAACTTTCGATCTTAATGCCCCCCTACGGAAGATGGTGATGTTCCTGACATGGAACCGTTATACTGCACTCCGACAGGTCCGACAGAGTTTGTTGGAGAATCTCCGGATCCAGCGGTTGATGAGAGGGCAGCGACTCTTGGCGGTCAGTCTGATGAACAAAGTGGTTGGGACCCGCAACATAACAGAGAGTTGTCCAGTGCTGGTGACCATGGTATTCCCACGTCTACTATTCCTACGGATTCAACCACCTACCCCAACTTGGGGGAAGGTGATGTTGATGGAGCTGGCATGAACGAGGAAGTTGCATCCAGTCCGCGGGAGCCTTTTCTAGGGATGAGGTTTGACACAATTTCGAGTGCAAAAGCACATTATAATGCTTATGCTCTCAAGCTGGGTTTTCTATCAAAGCTCACACATCTCAGAAAGGGAGAAACACAGATCAGATAGTAAAACAATAGTTTGTGTACAACAAGTTTCATAGGCCTAAAACAGAGGAGGGGGAGCAACAGGAGAGAATGACTATTGTAGAAGATATCAGCCCTGTTCAGCTTGATGATGGCAATGTTGAAGCTCGGAAGAGTGGTTCATCCAAAAAAAAAGTAGCAGCAAATTTGGGGTTAAGCGCAAGAGGGAAAGTATCAAACAAACAAATTGCCCAGCTAGAATGTTCGTCAAACTCATTGATAAAAAGTGGCAGGTGACCTACTTCATCACTGAACACAACCATCCTTTGATAGAAAGGCCATCACTTGCGAAGTACTTGAGATCGCATAGGGGTATCCCCCGTGACGAGAAAGAGTTCCTGAAGTGTCTGCATAATTGCAACTTGGAAACAGGTTTGTGACTTCTGATTGTTACTAACTTGCTACTGCTATTATGTTAAGTTGTTTCAGGGCATCCTCCTAAGTTGTTTTTCTAATGTGCAGGTCGCATGATGGAGGTCATGTCTGAATTTTATGGCGAGGATGCTTTTGTACCATATGGCCCCAAGACAATATCAAACTTGCGGTCAGAATTTAGGAGTGAAAACAAAGAGTTCGACATTGGTGAAACACTTGAGCACTTCAAAGAGCTGCAGGCAAAAGACCCCGAATTCTACTACAAAATTTCCTTTGATTCAGAGAACAGAGTTGAAAACATATTCTGGGTTGATGGTTTGGCAAGAAAAGCTTATGTGGAAGCATATCACGATTGTGTGTCGTTTGACACAACTTTCTGCACAAATCGTTTCAACATGCCTTTTGCGCCGTTTATTGGCATAAATAGGCTGTAGGGGTTCGTAGCATGGAAAACAAAAAATTTCTACCGCATACAAACAAACAAAGCCAAGATCTATCTACTAGATTGTAGCAACGAGTCGATAGAATAACTCACCCTCGAAGATTCCAAAGTGTTTAACAAGAGCGGATTCTCGTGGGTGATGTAGTCGTACTCTTCCCGATCTCAAGATCGCGTAGACGATCCTTCCGGCGCTGCGTTCCGGCAGCGCTTCCGCAGTCGGTCACACGTTCGGTACTCGACGAAGACCTTCCTCTCCCTTGTTCCAGCAGGCAGCGAAGGTTGTAGCACTCTCCTCGCGATTCCGGCAGCACGGCGGCGTGGTACCGGAAGTAGAGGGGAGATCTCGCAGGGCTTCGCCTTAAGCCGGAGCGAGTATGGTGGACTATGAGAGAGGCCTCGGTGATCTAGGGTTTAGACGCACCAAGGGGAGAGGGCTAGGCCGGCGGCTAGGGCTTGGGGAAGCCCAAGTCGGCGGCTAGGGTTTTCCCTAGGTGGCGGCAGCGGCAGCAGCAGGAGGTGGTGGCGCCGGCGGCTTGGGGCTAGGGTTTTGCGGAGGCAAGGTGTAGGTCTTGGAGGGGCAGCCCTGCCCCTCCTTATATAGGTGGGAGGGCGCGACCAAGGGGAGGGGAGTCCCTCCCCAACTCGGCCTCCTTGGCCGGCGGTGGAGGGAGAGGGACTTCCTCCCCAAGTAGGTTTCCTACTCTCCCTCCACCAAGCAAAATAGCCGTTTGACTTTTCAAATTGGCGTTTGCCTTTTCAAAGTAGGATTTGATTTATCCCTTTATTTCGCTCAGCGATGACACCTAGTACATGATGCAACCATTCCAACTTGTTATGACACATTCATGTATCGTTCCCCTCCGGAGTGCCGGACATTCCGTAACCTTCTAGAACATTCCCGATGAAAACACCGGAACCATTCTCCAACCCCGAAACAGGACTTTCCTTATATGAATCTTATTCTCCGGACCATTCCGGATCTCCTCGTGATATCCCGGATCCCATCCGAGACTCCGAACAACATTCGGTCTCTTCCTCAACATTCCATAACTACTCAACAATGTCGAATCCTTAAGTGTGTCTCCCTATGGTTCGTGAATTATGCGGACATGATCGAGACACTTCTCCGAACAATAACCAATAGAGGAATCTGGAAATTCATATGGCTCCCACATATTTCAACGATTACTTCGCGATCGAATGAACCACTTACATACGATACCAATTTCTCTTTGTCTCACGATAGTTTACTCATCCGAGGTTTTGATCCTCGGTATCTCTGCATACCTAGTTCAACCTCGTTACTGATAAGCACTCTTTTCTTGTTCCCGTGATATGTGATCCCTTGTGAGCCAGTCACATGCTTGCAAGCCAATTGGATGACATTCCACCGAGAGGGCCCAGAGTATATCTATCCGTCATATGGATGGACAAATCCCACTCTTGATCCATGTGTCTCAACTCATACTTTCCAAACACTCAATGCCACCTTTATAGCCACCCAGTTACGGTGTGGTGTTTGATGTCATCAAAGCATGCTTCCGGTGTTGGTGATAAGCATGATCTCATGGTCGAAGGAATTAGGTTACTATGTATCAGAAAGCATATAGCAATTGAACTATTAAAATGACTTGATCTTTATGCTACGCTTATCTATAGGAGTATGTCCATCATACCATTCTCCTAATGATATGATCTTGTTGTTAATAACATCTCAATGTTCATGATAGGGAAATCACAAGCATTTATTAACCAACAAGCTAGTATTATAAAGAGGCTTTACTAGGGACTCTAATTTAGTTTACAAATCACACATGTATTAATGTTTCCTTGTTAATACTGTTATAGAATGGATGTAAACATTTATCATAAACACAAAGATATAATAATAACTACATTTATTATTGCCTCTAGGGCATATCTCCAACATAGGCATGGGCAGTCTTTTTTGCTGGGTTGTGGTTTTCTCAGAGATGAGAGAGAGGACAGCTTTAAGTGGCTTTTTAGACAGTTCCTCGAAGCAATGCATGGGAAGCAGCCCACCAACATAATCACAGACCAGGACTGGGCTATGAAGAATGCAATTAAAGCTATTTTCCCCGATAGTGTGCACAGAAATTGCCGTTGGCACGTGATTAAAAAAGCCAACGAGAAACTAGGGTCCTTCCTTGGGCATCATTCTGGTCTAGCTGTGGAGTTCAATGAGTGCATTGATGAGAGCATGATTGTTGAAGAGTTCGAAGCAACTTGGGAAGCAATGGTTGTGAAGTGGCAATTGTCCAGGAATGAAACTTTTGTTTGCTTAAAAAAATATGCTCATACATGGGTTCCATGTTATTTCAGGGAATGCTTCTTCCCTTTCTTGCAGTCAACTCAAAGGAGTGAAGGATTCAATGTTGTCCTAAAAAGGTACATCAATCCCTAGAACTCTATCAAGCACTTTGTAGGGCAGTATGAGAAGATTCAGGCCAAGATTTTGGGTAGAGAGGGCTGCAATGATTACCGGACGGATGAGCTTGAGGTGAGGCCATGGTTCCCATTCCCAATAGAGAAGCATGCACTAGCTGTTTACACAAGGGACATCTACTTGAGGTTCAGGGTGGAATTCGAGCTTATTGGGCGCTACAATGTGCAAGCACAAGGCCAGAACATGTACTTGTTGGTTCCTAACAATGTCAAGTGCTACCCTTATGGCTCTAGGACCTACATGGTTAATGCAAATGCTGGGAAATTCAACTGCGATTGTTGCAAGTACCAGCGTGATGGTATCCTTTGTTGTCATGTGTTGAAAGTGTTCACACATGTAGGTATTGATGCACTACCGGAAAGGTTCATTCTTAAACGGTGGACTCAGCAAGCAGTTGAGGATGTGGCACTGCCTGCTGAGCAGGTACAAGATGATGTGATGCCTGAACAGTCTCGGCAGAAGCTAAGGTTTGCAAACTTGTCTAGATCGTTCGTGCAAATGGCTAAAATTCTTAGTGAATCAGATCAGGCAGAAGCTATTGCTCGTAGGCACATTAGGGAGATGAAATCTGAGTTTGCGCAATTGAACAAAGTTCGCAAAAAGAAGAAACCAGCCCGCACAAACATCACCCCTAATGTGCCGCATGACACTACAACTCCCAGCACATCGCAACAAACAACAACTCCTAATGCACCGCAACAAACATCAACCCCTAATGTGCATCGCCCCGTTTCTTCAGCTCCTAACGTGCACCAATCAACGGCAGCAGGGCCCTTGCCAACAGGGCGACGACCGAAACCTCCTAGCAGTCGCCATGGTAATTCAGGCCCTATGCCAGCCCTGCCGCCACCTCCATTTATAGCACAACAAACATCATCAAGTGTGCGAGGGGTGATGCATGAAATACCTCCTCCACCACCTGCAACACAACCTGGCCCCGCTGCTGCTTGACAACTAGACCGTGCCAGACAAACAACATCGGGGGGTGCGTCTCTTGTTCAACACTTGGGTGGTGTGGTTGAGCCGAATAGAGAACATTTTGCCTCCCAGGTCTAACACTAAAGGGCGGAATAAAGGAAGGATACCATCTGGCATTGAGTTGTAAGCTAAAAAAATCAACCTATGTGGTTTGTGTTCTGAGCCTGGACATAACGCTGCTACGTGTACTTCTGGGTTAGGCCATAAGTAGTGGTTTTTTATGTGGTTTGTGTCCTGACCAAAAGGGTGTAAGTTTTGTTATATGTAAGCTGGGTTCCTTGTTCAGAACAAAGTTGAGTTCACATTTTTTATAACAAAAAAAGTTTGTTCCTGTTTTTATAACCCATTTGTATGTAACCCAGTTTTGCATTACAAGGCATATATACCCAAGTTGGTTTCTGGAGGTAGCCAACTTGGTTTCTGTGAAATAACTAACTTGGTTCCTGAAAATAACCAAGTTGGTTCCTAGTTTTGCACCCAGTTTTAGTTTTGCACCTAGTTTTTGCATAAATACAAAGTTAAGTTGATTTTCATAATACATCTAAGTTGGTACCTAATATGAACTAATATGAAACTAATTAGTTAGCTAAGTTGTGTTCATCAGTATATATTAGAAGACATGTATACCTAAGTTGGCTCATACTATAGCCAACTTGGTTTCTGTAAAAATAACTAACTTGGTTCCTGAACATAAGCAAGTTGGTCCCCTGGTGACCAAGTTTGTTCCTAGAAAAACATATAACCAGATTTGGGCTACTGTTTTCAATAAGCTGAACCCGTTGCCCAAGCATCCGATACAAAAAAGTGCATCTATACACCCCCCAGTTTTGCATAGTGCTTTACCTTTTATTTCTTGAGTATGGTTTTCCAGTTGTTGTTGTTTTTCGGCGAGGTAACCCATGTGTGGGTCTGCACTTTTCTTATGTTTGGCAAATTCCCTGGTCCATACACCGGTAAGATCCTCTCATTCTAATGTTCAGCATTGAACAAAGTGCATACACCGCAATCATAGCTGCATGATTTTAGTAGTACAAAAATGATAGTAATTAGATAGTACGTGAAAAAAAGAGAAACTTGCCGTCCTGAAAAACACATCATGTGTTTTGGATATACTCACGTTGTCGACTGCTTTGGAGGGTTGATGTCTTCAACTTTGTAATCTCTGATCTGCACTGCTGAATTTGCATAGTTTTCTTCCCATAAGAGATCTTGATGGGAGCAACTAATTTGTCAACAATATCATTGAACTTCTTGTCCGATAATGACCTGATCGAATCAAGAACTTCGAACCTTTTATCCCTTATGTTGGTGACAAATAACCAGTAATGATTGACGTGGTTGCGTTCGCCTGGTGCCAAGTTCTCGAGCACGGGCATCATAACCTGTGTTTTTCAAAAAACAAACCAAAAAAGTGAGTAGAAAAAGGAACAAAACCAGTAGGAAAAGAAGCAACTTAGTTAACTAGGTTGAACCCACTTAGCTATATGGGTGAGACCAACTTAGACTAATTTGGAACCAACTTGGTTACAAGGGGGTGGGACCAACTTAGTTATATTTGTGGGACCCACTTAGACTAAGTTTGGGGTCAACTTAGTTATAGTTGTGGGACCAACTTAGTCTTAGTTTGAATCAACTTAGTTATATGGTGTGGCCAACTTGGAAGTTTGAAGAAATAACTTACAATATCTTTTCTGTCGAGATGGGTAGTGACTTTGCCGAAGTGTTTTTTCAGCTCTCTCTTGTTGCATTCCAGATTTTTAAGTAGACTCTAAAAAACACAGGAGAGAGGCATTAGATGCAACATTCCAAAAAAACAGAAACCAAAAATGGTGAATGATACCATGCTAGGAAAGTGTGCTGTTTGTAAAAGTGGGTCATTACCGTACCCTCAGAGGCATGACAATCTTCTTAATCTTTTTAAGTTTCAGCAACATTATGGACTCTATTCCGAGTTCCATTACAGTATTCGACAACTGTCCGCAGGGCATCATGGAGTTTGCAAGATCTCTGCGTGTAACAAAATACTTTTCATATGATACAACTATTGGTGTATTGTCGATGTCTTGGGCCCCTTTTGGTTATTTTTCCATGTGCAGTAACTAAGTTGTACAGCTCTTTCACATCAGCTGAACATGTGTACACCCTTGGATCGACATATGCGAAGTAGGGTGACTTCACTGCAGGAGCCTGCCTAATGATTCTTCTTTCTTGTACCTGTGGGCGATCTCCTGCAGTTGTGCTTCCAGAAGAATCGGGTCCAATACAATGACACTCCCTACCCTTGCTGGCGTCTGGAAACCGCTTTGTATTTGCTCAACAACTGCAGCCTTAGGGAATCATTCGTAGAAGCCCTTTCTTTTTCCACCTTGTCAGCTGCGGCACATGCTTATCTCATTGTTTCCTCATCCCACGCCCAATCATCGTTTAGCCTTTCATCGTTCAGGTTGACCGGTGTTATGCTTGCTGAAGTTGAATGGCCTGGAATTATGCACTTGTTTTCTTCCTCCTCTGGGCTGTCAAAACCCAGGTCGAAAGATGGTGGATCACAGGCTTGATCCACTATATGTTGCCAAGCTGTTTTTTTTATCTGGTGGTGCGAACTTTGGCACTGGTGGTAGTGGACATGCATCACTCGTTTTTGTGTTGTGTGTGCTGCATATTCCTGTAGTTTCAGTACTTGCGCGACGCAGCGGTGTAGTTGCGGTCACCTTCAGCTGTGTGCTGCCAGTTTTTGGAGGGGGACGAGGGAATTTTGGTATGACCGTAGGTGCTCCCTGCTGAAGTGGCAATCCCTTCACTGGCTGCTGCAGTATCTGTGGGCTAGGCGTACTCGTCTGGGTGGCTTGGACCGTGGCAGCAGCAATAACTACTGTTTTGGGCTTTGCCTTTGGTGTTTTAGTTACTGCTGCTGCGTTTGTTGGGTCACCTTCTGGGCGGCCATGTTGTGCTGCCATCTTCTGTCTCCTAGTCCCCTGTGCCTGCCGGTCATCTCTTATATCCAATTTCTGAAGGTTGAAGCACTGTTAGCTTGTGTATTGCGTCTTCGCTTCCAATCATATCTATCACAGGGACATTTGTAGTGCGTGCCCTCAGCTCCCTGTCTACCACCAAATGGAAGACAGTATTGGCATCACTCTTGCCATCATCATCATCCTAACACGCGATAGTTAGGATTTTCTTTTTGTTGCCTCTAGGCCCGAATAAAAAAAATGCTATCTTTTTTTTTTTTGCAAAATTCCACCGCTCTATTAATAATCATTAACAGTAGTACAAAAAGACCTAAAAGTACTACTCTCTCCGTCTCAAAATAGATATTGAAAATTTGTCTAAATTTAGATGATTCTAGATACAAATAATGTCTAGATGCATCTAAATTTAGAAAAGTTTGCGACATCTATTTTGAGACGGAGTGAGTAATAAAAATGCTATCTCACGGGCACTGTTTGCTAGTAATATAAAAATGCTATATGCATCTTTTGAATGCAGAGCTCGGGTTATTATCGTCTGTTTCGAAAAAAAGTCTAACAAGTATCCCGTAGATATGTACGTTTCTGCTACTAACCATAATGAGCTCTTTGTTGTGGTGTTATCGTCTCATATTTTTATAGAGAGATTAATTGCAAGAAGTCACCACGATCAAATGTTTTCATTTGCAAACATTGAATCACGTTGTTACATGCCGAATGTAATGGTTCAATTAATTGATGTCTTATATTACATAGTATTTAAAGTTTTGTTGATGTATAACCCGCTCAACAGTTATTTTTTGAACAAATGCAAAGATGGCTTATTTGTGTAATCATACCGAGTGACAGCTCATAATTTTCACGTATTACGGTATGTGTAACACAAGCACGATGTGTGAAAGGATGTTCTCCCGAAAAAAGGAAAAAAGGAAGGACATGACAAATTTCATTTCAACATTTTACCTAGCATTTTCGTATTTACCGAATAGCCTTTTTGGCTGCTCTCCTCTCATTCAACTATCCTTAGAAAATGCCACGGTTACACGGGCAAAAATTAAAACTAAATCCAACAACGAAGCCGATAAAATCAGCAAGTGAAATAAGCTCTCGAGAACGTCACTCTCACTAGCAAATGGATACAATGACACATCAATCTAATTACTGTCCATGCTAGAACAAGGATCATGTAGTAACAAACACTAAGCATCAACTACTACTACAAGAAAAAAAAGCTTCCAGTTTTAAAGGTGGGAACCTCGTGTTTGACAGTTTCAAGCAGGCAGGCAAACTAAGAACTCATGTTAATAGAGGCTGGAAAGGAGATAACTGTGGGGGTTCTACCAAGTTCCCCTCAAAAATACAATCAAACACTGCAGTGTTTATGTATTGCATTAGCAGAAAGATAAAAAGATCAAAGACGGAGCAAGGGACGTGAAGACCTCGGCAGCGCAGGGTGCAGGGTGGATCCATTGCACACCTCCAGTAGGCTTCCTGGCCGCAACAATGGCCTCAAATCACTACGCGCAACAGGCATGGACGAAGTTCACAGTCATAGCAGCCATGTTTTCTCAGCTTAGCACAGCTTCTCCATGGCTGAGGAATATGGTTAAGTGTAACCAATCTAAAGCAGTGGAGCACACGACAAAAGGGTCGAGCTTGTCTCCTGCTTTACCCATCAGGCTCAAGCCTGAAAATGCCGTCAACTTTGTTCAAATTGAGGATACTTACTACCGAGGAGAAAGTGGAGGTGAGAGTGTAACATCAGAATGGATAGGAGAAGCAAAATAATTGTTGTCTTGGGTTGATTCGAATTGTTGATTGCTCACACCAGGCAAATCCTGGTGCTTTGTCACCATCCCTGCGTCATGAAACTCTGCATACTCACTGCTCCCATCTATGGACTCGACAGCCCTGGGTATCCCCTCCCCTTCCGCAAATTCTGACCAACTTCTTTCATACTTGTACGGCTCTCCTATGCGCTTTCTATGGGCTTTCCATATTTCCCAGAGCCGCTCCCCAACCTCTTCTATTCTTGGGCGGTCGTCCCCTTTTAAAGCGGTACATGAAGATGCTAAGCTGAGCCAGTCTACAAGAAATTCTTCATCCACTTGATCCGCCAGACGGTCATCCAATATCTCTCTGACGCAGCCTGCCTTTAATTTCTCGACGATCTACATACACAGCAACATAAGCTTGTGTGTCATTCTACTAAGTTCTGAAGCATAAAAAGAAAATGCATTGAGCGTTGTGGTTATGGAAAGTGCACTAGACCTACTCTATAGGCGCATACTTTACATGACACGAATTCATTAGGACATACACATCAACTGGAGACAAAAACACCTGATGTTCAACTTACCAGTGCCACTGTGCCAGGTATTTGCAGTCCATCATAAGGTTGGTTTTCAAAGATTCCTGAGTCTTGCAGTTCTTGGATCCATTCTCGTGGTCCGCGGGAAGATATAATTTCTAATAGTATTATACCAAAAGAGTAGACATCGGATTTATCTGTAAGCACAGAGGTTTCCACGTATTGTGGATCAAAGTAGCCAAATGTCCCTATCATTTCGTCCACTGTACCACCTCTTGACAACTCAAAAGCATACAACTTCGCTCTATAATCCTCTGTCAGTAGGATTTTCGCTGTCTTCAAGTTGTAACAGATTAACGTACCGGCTACAATTAAATCATGACAAGAATAAAGCTTCTCATAAGATACCCATGATGATATAAAACTATTAAATTATTTAAGCAATGTCAAGCAAAAATAGGCACTACGATAATTGATCTATGATTTTGATAACACGGAATTTATCAGTCAAACATTCAACTGGATAAAATGGATTGACTAATTTTTAAACCAAGTCAGCTAAAGGAAAAGGAAACATGTAGGTCATGCCATCTAGCCACAGAAGATCACTTTGATGTAAAGATGTACAAATAACTCTTAAGCATTCCAATTATTCTACATGGTTTTCATAGTAACATGTAAACCTTCAGGTTGCAGTTACAGAAGTGGGGTGCTTTAGTTTCTGCTGTTCAAACAGATATGACAGATAAGTCTTGACATCTTTCTTGGTTGAACCTCGCTCATATCTCAGCACGTGTCAACATGTAATCTTGGTTAGTGCACCAATTGCATGTATTAGCAAACAGGGTTAACGATGATGAAGTTGTAGACTTGTGGTAGCCCTGTTTGCTATTCTCCTTAGTGATTGATTGTGATGGCATGTCTTATACTTCAATTTGAGGTATTACACTAATAACTAAGTATACTCAAAGTTCTCTCTTACTCACATTGCACTTAATCAATAAGTAAAAAAACTTCTATTGGTTTGAGAAAGAAATATAGCAATACATGTAACAAACAAAAAGTAGAACATCTGTTTTCACCTGAAAAACACTGTCACTCAGCTAGTATGAGATGCGAGATATAATTCCTTTTATCTAAGGTCGTTTGTTAGGGGTAAGCCAAATTGTCAAAAGGGATAGCAATGACCTTCTCATCCAAAAATCAAGGTTAGTTTCCCTCAAAAAAATCAAGCTTAGATTTTCTCTCCCGAAAGTTCTCTCGTGCCGGTTTATGTTTATAGCAATGTTCATCTAACTCGAAATTTTAATATTAGTCTTCTCAATAATTTTCTCTCATGCCTATGTCTATCCCTCTCACCTAGGAGCGCTACATGTCACAATTGCAACTAATTCTGGGTATGAACTACTCCCTCCGTCCAGAAATAAGTGACTTAGCTTTGTCTAGATTTGAATGTATCTACACACTAAAACATGTTTGGATACATCCGAATCTAGACAAAACCAAGTCACTTATTTCTGGACGGAGGGAGTATTAACAGCCAAGAGTGCATGCAGTTAACCTACATTATTTTGATTTGTCCACGTGAAAATTGAACAAATTTGTTTGTACAATTAGTAGTCAAATTTTAATTTAGAAATCATGCTAATGTTCAAATGCCTTCTCTCTTTTTCTACCCAAGGAAGTATGTTTTGATTTACTTGAATTTAGAAATATTGACTTTAAAAGTGTATGGTGCGACACCTACTGCCGGAGTGCTCTTTCACCCGGCAAACATGGCATGAGGTTTTGGCTTGGCTCAGGATGACAGCCAGAGCGCCAAACCAGGAGAATTCACTCATGGACTGGTGGCAGAGCGCAAAGCAGGACAGGCCCAAACGGATGCGTAAAGGCCTCGCTCCCGCCACCCTCCTCACCTCTTGGATGATCTGGAAGCACCACAGCGAGTGCAGCTTTGAGGGCGCCCATCCCTGGGTTTACTCCCTGGTTGCAAAGATAAAAAATGAGGCCAGGCTCTGGGGAAGAGCAGGTGCCCACGGGATTCAGGTTGTGTTGCCATCCACCTGGGGTGTGCACTAAATTCCATGTAACTATAACCTGCCTCTTAAGAGGATGTAAACCAGATTCTATCTTTTCAATGAAATGAAACGCAGAGGTCCTTTGCGTTCTCTCGAAAAAAATGTATGGTGCAAATTTAATGAATTTGTATGGAACCAATTGACACCATGAATTATCACTTTCTTACCAGCAGACAAATGAAGGTAAGTCAAGGCAATAGCAACATCAATAGCGATCAATATGCGTTGTTTCAGATCCAGGATTTTCTGATGTTGGTCTGCAGATAGGTTAAAACTTAACATGTAATTCAGAATTTCGAACAAAAGGGAGAACAAATGAGAAAACTTAACATACCATGCAGGTGGTTCCTTAGACTGCCTTTTGAAACATACTCAGTGATCATAATAAACTCATTTCCTTTATCAATAAAACATAGAGATCTCACCAGACTCCAGTGACTAATTGCTGCGTGGAGCTGCGCTTCCCTGTCAATTTTTGCAATTCGAACATAGTCCTGACAACAAAAAAGACTGTTGTCACTTGCTGAAGGATAACAGCATATTATGCAGGGAATTCTCTACACTAGGAAGGCCAGGCTGGATGCAAATGCAAAGCAAGAGGAGGATGCGGCTAGAGGATGCTGCACCCTTTAGTATTTGATCAGGTTTCTATTAGTAATGAGCCATATTAGGACAAGTTACCTCCCAGAATACAAATTAGGTAGTCAACTTGTCAATCATGTCATGCTTGTCCTATATAAACATCCATTCTGTACTCGTTAGAGGCATGCAATAATAAAGAAGAGTTGTAGATTTAATCAAGTTATATAAACATCTGTGCTCACTGGGCAAGTTGTTTAGATGATAGAAGGCCAACTTCTGGCTATTGCGTATTTGTGGGAGGGAACTTGGTAGCATGGAGAAGCAAAAAAGCCTCTCTCAACCTTCTCGAACATCTTAATGGTCTTCTTGGTAGGGCGAATCACCATGATCTGGTGTATTGACATGGCGCTTAGCACTGATTTGATGAGAGCGAGCCGCCCGGCTTTGTTCATGAGTCTAGATTTCCATGTGGGCAACTTCCCTGCAGCTTTGTTGACTAGCGGCTGCATCTGGGCGCTGGTTGGCTGTCAGATTGTCAGCGGTATCCCCAGGTAGGTGAGCGGCAGTTCCGCGATTTGGCAGCCAAGTGTGCCCGTGACCACCGCTGCATCCTCCGGCACACAATTAATCATCGTGGCTGAGCTCTTGTTTTAGTTCACCAACAGGCCCGATGACCTGCCAAATAGATCCAAGATCGATTTTCTGGCGTCGATGTCGGGGGCGGTTGGGTGACAGAACAAGGCTACATCAACGGCGTATAGAGAGATCGTCGGTATATGGCGCCATGGGTGTAGTGGTTGCAGAATACCCATGTCGATGGTGAGCATGATCAGGCACCCAAGCATGTCCACCGTGAGCACGAAGAGTTGCGGGGAAAGGGGGGGTCGCCCTGCCGCAATCCCCGCCTGTGCCAAATCGGTGGACCAGGCTCACCATTCATCATCACTCACGTGTTTGAGGAGGAGAGCAAGATGGCGAGAAAGTCCAAGAATATGTCGCCAAATCCGTAAAGTCGCAGGACCTCGAACAAGAATGACCAGGAGATGGTGTCAAGCCAATGAAAATCTGGCCTGTGATCTCAAACAAAGCAAGTACAACCAAACACCTTGGGAGGAACCACAAACTTGTTCTCACTGAGCAGTTCACAAGGATATTCCAAAGCTAGCATTCTTGAAGGCATGAGATTTATAAGAAAGGTACCAGTCATCACTGCCTCACTCAAGAACCTATCCATTTTAAAATGTGGCGATTTTTCTCTCCGCCACTCCATTTTGAGGCGGAGTGTCTAGGCAGGATGTCCGATGTAGAACAACCCCAGCATGTGACATACTACCTACGTTCCAAAATATAAGGTGTTTTAGCTTTTTTCTGAAACATATGTATCTAGACTCTTTTTAGTGTGTAGGTTCACTCATTTTTCTCCAAACCTACACACCAAAAGATGTCTAGATACATGCGTTTAAAAAAAAGGCTAAAACATCTTATATTTTGGAACGGAGGGAGTACTACATATAAAGCCAATAAATAACGACCTAGCACAAGTAGCTTGTGGATCCCCCATGTAACAGCTTGTCAGCAAAACAAAGCCATGACTCAATACCATAATGAGCGGCAAAGAAATTGTATGCATGTTTTTATAAGAACAAAATGGGTTAATGGTAGGAAAATGAGACACAACAGGATAAAGTACTCCCTCCGTCCCAGTTAAAAGGGCACATATCGCAAATCATGCAATCCCAAAACCCCCTCACCTCCTAGGCGCATAAGCATTTAATTTGTTTAATTAGGGTGTGATTCTCCTCACCTCCTGCAGATTCCTTTGCACTCCCGTAACTGCTATGCATGGCTTTGGTGTAAAAAGATTTTGCATGCTTATGTGTGAACGGGGATTTTGCATGCTGATGGAGAGCCAAATTAGCGCCAATCAGAGGAAGCCTAGGGCCCAGAGATTTGCCATATGTGCCCTTTAAACCAGGATGGAGGAAGTAAGAGAATATGTGAATGTGGAAACAACCTTTTTAGCTCTCCTGACGACGATGACTTGGTTATCAGGTAAGATACCCTTGTAGATTGCCCAGAGTCCAGTTTCACTTAGCTTAAGTGAAGGTGAAAATTTCCGAGTAGCCTTCAGAACCTGCTTAAGGCTTAAGTTCAATGATTGTGCTCCAGGTATTTGTGCAGACATTTTGGACCTAGACAGCTGGTGAGAGGTTTGCGTGGTCTTCATTGATGGCATGCTTACTGCAGAGGATGTAATATGTTCCACTGGAAATGAAAAATTGTTAAGCACAACAATCAAACAAGCAATAATAAAGTCTAGCTAAATGAGGACATAATATTTATGGCATACTTCAGTTCAATATGCCACAAAAAGAAACAATCTAATAGCACTTAAGGAATCTAAAACATCGTTTTATCCCTTAAGAATAATTACACACATGTCCTATAGTGCATGTTTCAATCAATACTGTGTTCCACTGATCAATGCATACTTCATCTGATTTATAATCTTAGAGTCAATAAAGCAATTTGATCTTCGAAAATAATTAACTCCTTCTGTTGTCTTGTATTTGTCATATCAGATATGGATATGGTCAAAAAATACGAAGCACTATTTTCGAGTTACTACAAAAATATAATGATATAAAACACAATGGTGCTCTCACTTCTTTATTGTGGAACATATTCCAGCCTAACCCGCCCTAGTGTACTTTGTTGTGACACGACATATTTATTAGCCCAGAAAATAGCTAACCACAAACAGGAGTGTTCTTGTCTTTAACAGAGAAGTGTTGAGAACAGAGCAACGGGTGTGTACACAGCTCACCCAGATTCGAGTCTAGGACTCAGCAGGGTGCTCAGGGTGTTTTCTTCAACAAAAGTATGCCACCGAGTGCTAGTCCTGGTTGTCTTATTTTTTTGACAGAGAAGTGTCATTTATACACACAGAAAATAGCTTGATGTCACAAGAATTTATGTTCAGTCTAGAATGGGAAATCCTATGCAGTAACCAGAGTTATCACAAAGGTTTTCTATTGAGTTTAGAGTGACAAAGATTTATGTGCTAACCTGATTGTCTTGAAGTCGTATTAAGCTTTGGAAAAAGTTTCCGGATTAGTGAGGTGTCAAGTCCTGTTGAGGCCGGATTTTTCTGTAAAGATTGTAAGGATGATTCACTGGAGGATTGCGAACCCGATGAGTCCACAACATGGCCAGTAGTCTTACAGGCACCATCCTGTATTTCCACAAGATAGCTCGATGTGAGGACCAGAGGAAAGTGTGAAAAGTAATCAATTTATTAAATATCACATCATTAACCTGACATATCTTGTACAGCTAAGAAACAGTAGAAGAAAATAAATATGTTGAAGGAATAAGCATGACAACAAATGAAGCACGTGATTACTTACCTGACTGGTCAATTCATGTAAAATCTTTGTCCCAGATGAACGTTGGTTTGTTTTTTCATTCCAAATCTCGCTACTGGATGATTCTTGAGTGCATTTTATCTCGAGGATCTCCAAAGAGGTTAAGGCTTCGCCATCATCCCCCACACATGCCTGAATTACCCTTTTCTCGATAGTCTGCGAGGATACAAGCCATTGCAAGAAACTGGAAGATATTCTGCAACCAGTAATCATTATGTTTACTGGTGACAGAGATGACAATGGCCCCAAAGGTTCCCCACATGAAAGAATCCTGTTACTATCTTTTATTCTATATTTTGCACACTTTGGCATAGATGGTTTGAACATGAGATTAGGGCAGGATAGCACGGACAACTCCTCAAGAGCAGGGAACATGAACTGCTGATTCACATTGTTGGATGCCAACAGTATAGGCAACTGTTCTATATTTAGTAAAGTGTCCAATTCAAGATCTATTAATTTCTTGAAGGGCAGTGGGCCCCCACAAAGACCCATTTCCAGATTTACAAGATTAGGCATATCTTTTATATGCAAGTGGCGCAAATTCATCAGTTGGCTCAGTGGAGGGAGATCCTTGCAGTTCCCAAGGAAGAACAGATGGAGGCTGACAAGGTTAGGGAGTACAGTCACCATGTTGTTCATCATCCATGTAGGCCATGCAAATCCTGAATACCCAGCTAGCTCGAAATGCTCTAAGCTCCAGTGCGGTTGGAGCTTTTCCAGAACTTCTTCACCTAAGTCTTCAACTAATCCATGTACAGCTGGATGAGAAGTATTAGTCCACTCCAGCTTTAGGAAACGAAGCTCTGATCGATTCTGCAGATTTACGCTCTCTGCGATCCTTAAGCCCCTGGACCCTCTTGTGAGGTCTGGAATAACAAGCTCATCGGTTGTTATGTGCCATTTTTCATCAGTGCCAACAGAGCACCTGACGTATGGTGGAAGACTGGCAACGATCATTGGATCTTCTGTCAACACAAATTTCAATCGTTTCATTTTATGTATGATATCCAGGAACATTTGAGATATACTATAGGATGGATGCTCAAAAGCACAAGCAGTGAGGTCCAACGTGTGCAGCTTCTGAAGCCTCAAAAAAGGCACAGGTATGACAAGAAGATTTTGTGACAAGTTCAAATATTCCAGATTGAACAAGTATTCAAGAGATTGCAGACAGTCAATGGTAGGGTGGCACTGCGAGAGATTCAAAAACTTCAGTCTACTCAAGTTATTGAAACGGTTAGGCCTAGTCGGCAGCTTTAGACACTGTTGTAGGTTCAAGTACTCCAAATTGGTTGTTAACATCTCAATACTTAATTGAAGTGCCTCACAGCCAGTTAGATCCAAAATTCGAAGGTACTGAATATCCCCAAAGGACGGAGGGAGGTTTTGTAGTCTACGGCACCTCCGAAGTATAAGGACTTCCAACTTCAGGAGATCACAAAGAGATCCAGGCAATTGTTTGAGCTCATAGCAGCTCGACATGTTTAGAAACCTAAGAAAATATAGGTTGCCAAAAGATTCTGGTAGCTTCTTGAGGTTGAAGCAACTAGACAGGTTCAGATCTTCCAAGTTCATTAAATTACCAAATGAAGGAGGCAACTGCGGAAGCTCAGTGCAGCTTGACAAATCAAAAAAGCGAAGGGCATGAAGATTGCAGAGAGAGTCATCTAGCTCAGAAACATCATAACAACATGACAGTCTAAGATGCTCAAGTGTTTGGACATGGCCAAGGGTTGCAGGCAAGTTCTGAAGCATGTCGCAGCCTTGCAGGTTCAAATATTTTAGCTTCTCTAAAGAACCAATGAAAGGAGGTAACTCCCTGAGAGAAGTATTTGATAGATCCAACCCCTCTAGCTTTATCAACATACTCATAGAGGAAGGTAATGCTCGAACCTTTAAGCTGGAAATATCAAGGTATCTTAGATGTTTCAGTTGGCCAATGGAAGCAGGTAATTCTTCAATGCTGCTTCTACTAAGATTCAAAACACGCAAATGCTTCAGCAATTCAAATGCTTCTTGATGGAGCTTTATAGGCTCAGTGTTCAGGAAGTGCAAAGCCCTTGCCTTTGCGAGCAGTGAACTGCAAAGTGTTGATTGCCCTTTGTAATAGGTCAACAATGCATATTGGAAATAAAGCTCTTTTGCATTATCATTTGTTTCTCTATCATCCAAAATTAGGATATCATTGCAGGCAAGATGCCTTGCAAAGTCATGGAGGAAGTTATGCATGCAGAGTGTTGTAGGAGATGCTCTGTTTTCCATTCCATTAATCTGGAAAAAAATAGAACATGAATCACATGATTTTCCCCAACATATATAAAAAATGGTAGAAGTTGCATCTTTGGAGACTGTACATATCTAAGAGGTCAAGTATTTTGGAACGGAGGGAGTTGTAACTAAAAGCTAAGCTCAATATACCACATTAACAAGTACCATCATGTTGTGGTATGCACGATCTATAGTGAACCTAATGGTGACTGAATCCATTTACCATTGCGAAAAAAGTATAATTGGCCCTAAAGGATAATAAACTTAATCATATAATCATGAATTTATAGGAAAATATTATTCACAGTAATTCCTAGACAGGTAGACATACCACCAGAGAAGCTTCCTTGACCAAATAGGGTAAATCAAGAAAACAGCTATGCATTGCTCATTTGAGTTTTATAAACGAAAGCGGTTAAGAGCATCAAGTAAAATGTAAACTAACTAACCAAGCAATAGGTTTCCACACTAGCATAGTAAAGGGCCTAAAGCCATACTTCAACAAGAAAAGAAACACTGTCAATCAAACAAGATTAGCGACTTACAGAATATGTCTCTGTAACTTGGAGGAAATGAATTGACAGAAGGTCCTGAATGTACATCTCCCCACGAACATAGGGAGGCAAAGTCTCATGTTTTGATCCGACCATATCAAGTGCAATCCACTGTCGGATAAGTTTCTCTTTATCAATAACAGATCCCTTAGGAAATACTGATAAATATAGAAAGCATAGTTTTAGCGCCAAGGGCATGTCATGGTATATTTGATTCAATGATGAAAACATTTTAGTTTTTCCAGAATATTTTTCCTCTAATTTCCAAAATGGTTCATCCCTTGCAGCTAACCAGATATCCATGACTTGATTGAGCACTATTGAACCAAGAAAATGAGCTAAAGCTGGTATACCATCACATCTTTTCACAATTTGCTTCCCAATTTTCTTTAGGCATTCATTGACACCATCTCCATCCCCAAAGGCCTTTTCAGAAAATATTGTCCAACAGTCATCTTCAGGTAATGGAAGCAACTTGTAAGGTGGGAAAGTGTGCATTAGCTCTGCAGTTATTTCACTGGAGGTGGTCACTAAAACCTTGATCCACTTGTTCGTACCCCTTAACATTTCCTTCAATTGATCCAATTGGCTTTTATCAGTGCTACAAAGGCCATCCAAGACAACTAGACAACTTTTGCCATGAAGTGACTCCTGCAAGCGATTCTTTAGCAACTGGAGATTTTCATGAATCTCAGCGCTGATGTTAACTACAGAGGGTCCTTCTTTTGTTTCATTAGCTTGTGAGATTATATCAGCAGCAATCTTTCTAAGGTCAAATTTCCTACTTAAGTCAATCCAAATACGAAGATCAAAATTCAACCCTTCTCCATGGTCATGGAAAATTAATCTGGCGAGGGTTGTTTTCCCCAAACCCACAGGGCCGACTATGGGAATGACACACAATGTTTCGGCATTGTTTTGCAACATTAATTCCTCTATTTTTGTTTTGTCGCTATCCCTTCCAACTATTGCAGCTCTACAAAACTCTTCTTGCATATCAATTTGCTCAAGATCACACCTTGGGTGCTGCATCATACCGAAAACGATTGAATTTCTTGCTAAATGATCCAATCTTTTTCTGAGTGTCTTCATTTTATTCACTCCTGTACTATACAAAAAAATTGGGCATGGAGAACACAGCGATGTTACCTGCAAAATTTATTTTAAAATGATCAATCAAAGGCATCCAATTCCAGTTATACATAATAACTGCGAAACAAACAGCATTCTAAGCTCGCGATGTGGGATATATATTTTTCCTGGCGATGTTACAGGAGATTTAACTAAGCTCAGATAGAGCTGATGTGTTTCGCCGCCAAATCGGTTACACAAATATATACAATTGCAGCTCTATTGTAAGCATCGATTGCAGAAATATATGACAGGAGCAAGTGTTAAACTGAATATGGTAGTCAATGTATGAACAATCAAAAATCTAAGGTTGCATTTTTCAGCTCAGCGAGCAAAAACTTAGCAATCTTCCCTAGCGGTTATAAAAAAACAGAAGGAGGTGCTTTTAGGGGTTGGAACTATCGAACCTTTGTAATACAGCCGCTGCTCTGAGATTCGGTAGCATTTTGGCCTTCAAATTCGTCCAAGAGATTCTCCACGCCATAGACAATCTGACTGATCTTCGTCAGCCAATCCCGCACCTCAGTATGCGCCGTAAAATACTGCCTCTCCACACTTATCAATACATCTTGCAACCTCGACAGAGTTCGCCTGAAGTGCGCCATGTGCTGGTCTATGCCCGAGGGCAGCTCCGACGGGCGAGCGCCGGAGGCAAGCCGGCGCAGCAGCCGATCAACGACGGCGCCGGTGGTGGCCATATGGCTGCCGTTTCATGTATATTTTTTTTGGGGAAATTACGATTTTGGAGTAGGGGATCTAGAAGAGGCGTAAAATGAAGACCGAGTCAACTGAAGTCTGGAGACTGGTTGTGGGAACTGGGAAGGGATAACCAAACTGTGGCCACACTGGCAACACGACGATGGCTGGGCCCAAAAAACAGAAGCCTTTGGAGACTTTGAAGAGGTCAGGTCAACGAATCAATCAGTGGCTCAGTGCATAGTCCCGGCTACACCTGCCCAGATCCTCCTTGGCTGCGCAGGGCGAGGTCCAGCTGTGCCAGCCATGGTTGGCACCGAGATGCTTGTGGCCGCGGCGGTGAGCCAGGTTGCCCGCAAGATCGGCGAAATCGTCAGCGCCGCGCAGGGCGAGGTCCAGCTGTGCTGCAATTTCAGCGACGATCTGGAGAGCATAATGGACACTCTGGTGTACCTAGAAGACCTGCTGAAAAATGCGGAGAAGAACTCCTTCGGGAGCGACAGGGCGAACCTGCGGCACTGGCTCGCCCAGATCAAGGCCCTGGCTTTTGACATCGAAGACATGGTTGACGAATACTACTCGTCCAAGGAGCAGTTTGAAGAGAGCAGCAGCTATGCTAAGAAGGTAAACTGCCTGGCTTGATTTTTGGTCTGGTTAAATAATTTCTCTTATGATCAGGAATTATAATTATGCCTTACAATTTCTGAAGTAATTTCAACTCAGTGGTGTTTAGGAGATGGTAGTAACATTTTGTTGTCCATGTTTGATATACCTGAGTTTTGGATTTTTTTTAAAAAAAAACGAGTGACATTTCAAGTCAGTGGTGCTTAGGAGATAGGTCGATGAATCTAGAATTCTAGATGCATGCCCTGGTTGACAGTTCACATGACGATTACATATATTTCCCCTTTTTCCATGGCAACAAAAGTACTTGGGAATTGTCACAGAGAGTAGTGCTTATATGCTCTGTTAAAAAGCGAAAAACGCAAATTTGAAAGCATATTGAGGGCCTGATTTGCTCCCACCCACAATTCGACCACTGACGAAAGTGCTTTAGGATTTGTGTAAATCAGTCTGTGAATCCACGATCTTTCGTGTTTGCTCTCAACATGTGGATCAAAGTCTTGAGCATATAAGCTGGGCCAAAACAAGAAAAATTGTTTTAGAGGTGACCAAATAGTGAAGAGTATACAGTTGAGAGGCAAGGGGGAACAAATCCTTCTTTTGACATGGTAAAAATATTACCTATTAAGGATTGTGCTGCTTCCTCCTTCTATAAGAAGCAACACATTGTTATGCACAATATTAACTTGCCATTGTGTTTCTATTTTTATGGCATCTAGTTGAAGCACTTCTTCAGCTACCTTTTGGTAGGTTAACACGTCGCATGTTTACAACTTTTGTTATGATAACTATGACTGATTTTTAGAAATTTTTCTGATAAATTTTCAGGGATCATTATTCTGCTCACTTTCCAATCCAATCATTTCAAAAGTTAGCATGGTTCATAAGATGAAATCCAAGAGAGAGTTGCTACAAACAAGGCAACACTTACCTACTCAATATCATTTCATTTCACATATTAACTCAGTGGTGGATTTTTATGAGAAGCAAACAACATCATACAGAAATAGTGACATTACAATTTTTGGGAGAGATAGAGACCTGGGAATTCTAATCGACATGATAATGCAAAAAAGTGTCAATGAGATTTCCATTATTTCCATAGTTGGGCCTGTGGGGCTTGGGAAGACGAGCCTTGCACAACTAGTTTTCAATGATTCCCGAACAAAGGCATTCAGATTCAAGATATGGGTTCATGTTTCTATGGGTAATGTGAGCCTTGAAAAAATTGGGAGAGATATAATTTTACAAACTACCGAAAGATTTGAGGGAAACATGCAATTGCAGTCAATTAAGAATGCTGTTCAAACCATACTCAATAAGTATAGCTGCTTAATAGTATTAGATAGCTTGTGGGGTAAAGGTGAAGAAGTGAATGAGCTGAAGCAGATGTTGCTCACAGGTGGACATACAGAAAGCAAGATCATAGTTACCACCCACAGTGATAAAGTTGCTAATCTCATATCTACTACCCCACCTTACAACTTGTCTGGTTTATCTGAAGATGATTGTTTAAAGATATTCTCTCAAAGGGCAATGACAGGTCATGGTGACCCACTGTTCAGAGAATATGCAGATGATATTGTTAGAAGGTGTGACGGCACACCCTTGGTTGCTAACTTTCTAGGGTCTGTGGTGAATGCTCAGAGACAGAGGCGTGAGATATGGCAAGCTGCCAAGGATAAAGAAATGTGGAAGATAGAGGAAGATTATCCTGAAGACAAGATTTCACCACTGTTTCCATCATTCAAGATAATATATTATAGTATGCCTCATGAACTAAGATTATGCTTTGTATATTGTTCAATCTTCCCTAAAGGATCTCCCATAAACAAGAAAAAACTTATTCAGCAATGGATTGCACTCGACATGATTGAGTCCAGACATGGAACCTTACCGCTTGATGTAACTGCTGAGAAGTATATTGATGAACTTAAGGCAATATATTTCCTTCAAGCTGTAGAAGGGCATCAAGTAAGTTCTTTGGTTCATACGTATGTTATTGACGTACCGTTGGTTTGTTTTGCATGCACTAAATGGTAAACCTTGATATGTGCACAGTAAATATTTCTGTCATTCCAGAAGCCAATCCACAAGGATTGTTGTAGCTAATATATTATATTTGTTTGTAGCTTGTTATTAGGCTTTGGTAAGTGGATATAATGTGAAAGAAATCTCGCATAAAAATATCATGTTTTGACTGTGATAATTAATTTGGAATTTGCAATATTAATAATGTTAATTACTGTGGAGAACATGTTAAACCAATATTGTTAAGGAATATATCATGCTTTTGATAATAGGCTTTTTAAGACATATGGTGAATATCTATGAGAAAATAAGACAAAAAGACATAGATAAAGTTTATTTACTTGTTAGAGTGAATT
Organism: Avena atlantica; assembly: GCA_910589765.1. NCBI lineage: Eukaryota > Viridiplantae > Streptophyta > Magnoliopsida > Poales > Poaceae > Avena > Avena atlantica. Next base: position 432,261,790 of record OU342736.1, on the reverse strand, counting down.
TCACGATAGTATAAGTGAAACAATAATTTTACACGTACCTCATAATATGCACCAAGAACTTATAGTTAATTTGCACCAAATTGCCATGGTATCAACATACTCAAATAAACACTTACAACTTTACAAGCAAGTGTTGCATTTTCTTTTGTTGAAATAGTTTCCAAATCTATTCATTCTTCATAAGATAAACTAAAATATAGCCGCACCAGGTCATGCCTAAACTTTGCACAGAAATAACATGTCATGAATTTGATGATAAGATGTGAGTATGTATATTTTTGTGCAAGTAAACTAATTAAACTTCTCTACAGCTTACTGCAGAAATAGCCAATGCTTCAGAGGAAATGCTCTGCATGCATATTTTGGCACATGATCTTGCTAGGTCAGTTGCCGGTGAAGATATCCTAGTGATTTTGGATGCAGAGAATGAACGCAACAATAGATACTGTGATTACCGTTATGCGCAGGTGTCTGCTTCTAGCCTACAGTCAATAGATAGCAAGGCTTGGCCTACCAAGGCAAGGTCACTGATTTTCGAGACCAATGGTGCAGATATGCAACATGTCAGCGAAGTTCTTTCAGTGAACAAGTATTTGCGTGTTCTTGATCTCAGTGAATGTTCTGTTAATGAGATACCTGCTCCTATTTTTCATCTGAAACAACTGCGGTATCTTGATGCTTCGACTTTGTCCATTAAAACACTCCCTCCCCAAATTAGTAGCTTTAATAAGCTACAGACATTGGATCTTTCAGAAACTCAACTTATGGAGCTGCCATCCTTCCTCAGTAACTTAAAAGGGCTGAATTATTTGAATCTTCAAGGTTGCTTGAAACTTCAGGAGTTGAATAGCCTTGATTTGCTGCATGATTTGCATTACCTAAACTTGTCATGCTGTCCTGAAGTTAAAAGCTTCCCTGAATCTATTGAAAACCTCACCAAACTACGTTTCTTGAACTTGTCGCAGTGTTCTAAGCTTCTGACATTACCCGACAGATTATTGCAATCATTTGCTAGCCTTTGTTCTCTTGTGGATCTGAACTTAAGTGGTTTCGAGTTTCAAATGCTGCCTGAGTTTTTTGGCAACATTTGTTCACTTCAATATTTGAATCTGTCAAAGTGTTCTAAACTTGAGGAACTCCCCCAATCATTTGGCCTGCTCGCATATTTGAAAGCCCTAAATCTTTCATCTTGTCCTGATCTAAAAATTATTGGTTCCTTTGAATCCCTTACTTCTCTCCAGATTTTGAATCTCTCAAACTGCCCTAGTCTTGAACGTTTGCCACTGTGCCTTAAAAAGCTCCAACATCTTGACGTTTCTGGGTGCCAGGATTGTATAGTACAATTCTGTTCTCAGAGCTCCAGAAGTTCCCCATCTCATCAACTTTCAGAGCAAGATGATCAAATCATATTAAGTTGTGATATCTCGGAAACCATTTCTGAAGAACCTGCTGCCGTTGGAGATCTGAAAGGAAAGAAGAAATTGACTTCCCATGTGGATAAAGAACCTGAAGTTGTTACTAAGGTACACTCATTCACTTACGTTTCCTAGAAAACTAAGAAGTGTGTGCTGTTCCTTTCCTATTTATTTTGCATGGCAGCACTTTCTTAAGTTTTGCTAGGTCGAGTTCCTGATTATATACAAAACTCTTATGCAAATCGGAACCACTAGTGTTAGCAGTTGCTGAAGAACTGATAATTTGTGTAGTTGTACTCGAACTGAAAATTGCTTTTTTTTGTAGTAATCTAATTGGGAACTTCAACATGCATCACAATACTTTTTCAACTGTTCAATAAATAGCTTGGAGGTCTACATGTTACAAATCCAAATGGGATACTGTTTATCAGCTAGATTTATTTTCCATAAGAATATCATTATGTCATTCTAACTATCTTACGGTCCTTATTTCTTGCTGTAGCCAAATGAAAATGGAGATATAGTACAAGGGATTCCAGGACAGCGATCCCTGCTGTCTTCCTCTTATTCTTATTCCTTAGCATCAAGCTCAAGTGCACCGTTGGCATCTGTCTCCTCTTCAGATATCTCAAAGTTGGAGCATCCAGTGTCTAATGGAGAAAAAACAGGTATGCTACTAAATAATTTTATTCGCAATTTAAACATCTGAATAAGTAGTTCAGACGTCAGATTCTTAATATTTTTTTAAGAAACTAATCTACTTTTCAACCCTGAATTCTGAGAAAAGTTCATTTTACGACCCTAAACTCTAACAATTTGAATGCAACCTTGAATTTGAACCATTTACCATAAAAAGTGAACTATTGAAGCAGTCCACTTTTCACCTCCAGGGGATTTGACAAGTGGTTTTAGGTGAAGTGTCCACCACGACACTCCCATGTCATCAAATGCCGTATTTTGAGATCCATTTTTACTTGCTTTTTCTTGGGTTACCAAAGTGAAGCTTTTGCATCTGAATACTGGAGTTTCTTTTAGATGGCTTGTCCGTGTAGCGTTTGTTTGTCCATGGCATTGATATGCCGATGCTGAGGAGGGCAAGTGGCCATGTGGGATCCACGTAAATTAAAATCATTTGTAAATCCGAAGGAGGGAGAATAATCAGCTGTTTCAGTAGTTTAAGGTTGCAGTTCAAACGGTTTTAGATTCTAGAATTGAAAATGAACTTCGGCCAGAGTTTAGGGTTGAAAAGGAGGATTTTTGGGCTTTTCCTATTTAAAAACTAGATGGTACCCCACGCGTTGTGGCGGGACATTGCTTACCGTCCTTAAAAGATGTATGTGAATCAAACAAAGAATGGATCGTGCAGCTAAGCATCAAGATGTTAGTCGTGTTACCAAATATTCGTTAATAAACATTGGTAGATATAAAATTGAAACGTAAATAAAAACCAACTCGTAATGCTAAACAACAGTAGCTTGAAAAGTGAATCCTTGATAAACCACAACCGTGTGATCTGAAGATTTTTTTAAGGAAACGCAAATGTATTTAAATGAATAGACTCAAATGTCACACTTAACAGATGTAGGATTCACAAAAAGGGTTACCAGTATTGTTCTGATATACAAAATCATGCAAAGGAAAAAATACACTATTCAGAAGTTAAACACAAATACAAACCCGATTGTGAAAGGGGAAATAGAGTGAAAAGAAGTACGAAAAACTGCACAGTTCCCGTTCACATAATTTTCTTAGGAAACAGTTGCATAGGTGCAATATGTGTGAACAGTTTCTGAAATCTGTAAGAGCTAATTCAATCTACCATACGTATGTACATCTCTTCTTCTAGCTGAGAGCGGATAGCTTTAGACGACATCAGTTTGGAGTAAAAAAGGAGACGTGCTTAGAAGAATCGGCCAAATGTAGAGACACCTGCATCCAAGTATATTCAGAAGTGCCAAAAAAGCAGAACCAAAAACCGCTTCAGTATAGAGTATACAACCATTAGCATACCTGTCTATACTCTGTAGTTCCAAAAAAATAATCCAGAAAGAGTTCAGCGGTATTGAAGTACTGTACAGATAATTAAAGAAAGCGTAGTAAGTAACTAAGAATCCAGAAAGGAGCCGCTATGACAACATTACTTGCTGTCAACCAACGTCGTATACACCATGATGTCAGAGCCTCCAGCCGAGTTTCTATATATCAGGCATGGAGAAGATGGATCCGAAGGTTAGTCAAGAAAAACAGTGGTCTTCTGGACACTGAATCTGCGGTGACCAAGCTGTAGGTAATTACTTGGTGAGGATCGACAGCAGAGCTAGATGGAGTCATGGAGGAGTAGCCGGTGGCATATCAGGAGTGGAGGAGAATGCTAATGACCGATGAATTTATAAGGACGAAGCTGAGAGTGGTGAGTGAATGGTCATGCCTCGTTTGTTTTTTATAACTCTACGAGCAATGTAACAGACCGCTTTGTTGGAGGATATTAAGGAGGAGAGGAAATAGAGAGCCACTAATTGATAATCCACTCGGAAACAAAGTGGTGTGTATGTTTTTAAGAATGGCTAATGATGGTCCACTTAGAAACAAAGTGGCAGTCGAACGGTGGCTACCATGGAAGGCTATATATGCAGTCTCAATTGTTTTTTTTTTTCCTTTTATTAGGTGGCAGATTTTCTTATGTGGCATGGTATGATTGTTTAGAGGAGCTTGATGATGTGGATTCCTTGCATGTTGAGAGAAATAAGGTAGTGGGGGACTCCTATTTAGATATAGTAGATACCATAATGAGCAAAGAGGGCAAGCTCCCTCCAGTTTGTACGTGTTTACCTTTTTTTGCAAGGTACAAATCTGGGTGAAGATATTTGTTACGCTTTCTTTGTAAAAAGATGTGCATAATACTGAAGTATTTTGGACGGTATGATTACATATAATATCCTGTGGCCAGATTTTTTTTTTGAACTGGATCCTTGTAACCAACTTAGGTACTCACGCACGAAATTTTTTCAAAAATATAGACAGCTTTGATTTGAACCTGGCTTTAAGAAGAGACTGAAGACTCTGCTACAGAAATTTGTGGAATGACTGAGGCAATTATAATAGATTGATGTTAGTTGAATTCAGAACGAATAGTAACTAACCTCGTTTATTTTTTTCTACCCGTGAGTTTTGACAGGTAAGCAACCAAATGAAAAGTGCCAAGAGCCTGGGGGCTTCATAGAAGATGTGCTGATCACTGAAGAAAGCATGTGCTCTTCAGACACACGGATTCATCTGCATGAAGGGCCCACCATAGGAGGCAGCGATGGCAACCACATAAGGGAATGCAATGGAGCATGTCAGTGCAATATTCCATGTGGTGGGATAAACCATGGGGTTGTTGCACAGCAACACACCCAATGTGAGGGAGAAGTTCTGATTTGAACTGATAGCCAACTTGGCGGTGGCATAGGAGGAGACCCCTCCTTAAGGTCTTCATGATGTGAAATTGGCATGGTTGGCGCTTGGCACCGTTTGACATCCGTTGTTGTCAACGATATGTGTTTTGCCACCAATCAGCACTTGTGGGTTGTAGGTTTCTGTAAGAGTTGCACAAACTGCCTTGAGATGTAGGTTTTCTGCGTGTGTGCTCGTCTCCCATAGCCATTGTTGTGATTCCCCACTCTGTAGGAGTAGTTGAATTTCCTTTTCCTTATAAGTAAAACAACACTTCTGTTAATAATAAGAAAGATATCAAGATGATTCTAAGTTTGTAACAAGATATATCAAGATGCACATTCTTTTGCATTTGTCTTAAAATGATTCTATGCAGGAACAATATACTCCCTCTGTCTTAAAATAATTTTTTTAGTGGAATTTGCTGCTTTATTTAAATATCACAAATGCCCAACACAATAAAAGCTGGTGCCTCCCTAATCCAAGTTTTACAAAGTTCATTCACACAATCTTCCCTAGCTAGCAAGCAGAATTACCCGTACGACGCACAGTTAAAACTTCGCATTCAGCGAAATCCTAGAGAGCAGTCTCCAGATCTTCAATAAGAGGTCCAAGCATCGACCTGTCCTTCAGCTCCCCGTTCAGCTTCAACGCCACGGCGTTGTCTATTTCTAGCACAATCTTTTGGCATCCCATCTCCTTGGCCAGCTCCAGGGCTCTTCGACATACGATGGTTTCCGCTCCCTCGGGGTCAATAGCCGCAGGGAAAAAATGGCATGCTCCAGCGATGAAGGAGCCATATTGGTCTCGAATAATGGTACCACCACCATGTTTATCCGATGCCGAGAAAGCTCCATCAGTGTTTACCTTCATCCATCCTGCATCAGGAGGAGTCCAACGAACAGGTGCAGGAGCCGCTCGAGATGTCGTCTTCTTGTTTGGAATGTGCTAATTGGGTATCACCGTAGCGTGTCTCTAATTCGGCTAACCCGGCTGACCCGCAGTTGGTAGCAAGGCCTATGGTCTGCTGGGCATCCCAGTTAGACGGATCCAGAAGCATGCCGGATAAAAGGAAGGCTACGGTACAGTCAAAGATCAATCCGAAGCCTTAGAGTGCAAGACACGAAGACTAGTTAGTATATTAGTATATGACTTTGTAACCTGTTCGGCTAGAATTTTTTCCTATAACCCTAGATTCTAACGCATTTATAAGCCAAGGCTTTGAGAGCCTTTATGGCACAACTCATATCACCTCGCACAGCGAACCAATCCCTATAACTCGATGTATTATCATTATAGTGATTTATAGCAGGAGTAGGATTCTAACACCATCGTGGATCTGAACCTGGATAAGCTGTGTTACCTCATACCCGTCAACTCACTGCCTTCCCCCACCTCTCTAAACACGCTAAGTGAGGACCCCTTTATAGCGTACTCGTCGGCAATACCACGACAGTTGGCGCCACTTTGGGGCAAGAGACGCTTCGAGCGCTACACCGGGCGAGGCCCAATCTCTTCGCGGGAATTGTCGAAACCGTAGTCATTGGGTGTGTCCTCTTCTCCGGCAATGTTCTGATCCTCCCTCTCGACGAGTTCTGGATCCCGACGAAGTCGAACCCCACCCGCTGCTCAATAGTTCCAATCATGGACATCCACATCTTCATCGGCAAAACCGGCACGGGATCAAGCTCCTAGGAAGTCGGACACGCATCAAGGCCCGCACGGACCGCCTCCGGAAAGGATACGTTTGCGGAAGGATCAAGCACGGATCATTCTCCAGAGTTTGCCGGCTTGGATCAGAAAAATTCAAGGCCCACCCAAACTGCCCCTGTGCAGGATATAATGGTGGAAGACCGACGCAAATCCGCTTGGCTCTCCCAAGTGTTAGAGAAGCAGAGGTCGCACTTTGTCGATGTTGTAACCATCTTCGATCTGGCTTGCTGCATTCAAAGGACTGGTGAAAACCCACATGAGTACGTCACTATATGGATAAGGTTGAGGGTCGATGTGGAGGGAGTTCCCAACAACGATGCAGTTTACCACTTCGTCGAGGGGCTTATCTCCGGCATACGCTAAGGAGGCAGCAGGCCACCGGAAACCTCACTCTCACCCGGGTAATCGAGAATGTTAACGATTTTGTCTCGGCTGATGAGCAGGCCCAGGCCAACATCACCGCCTCAGCCGTAAAACCCAAGTTCATCGGCCATGTCGCCTCTGGTTCGGGCTCTGCCATCGAAGAAGCTGACGCTACCTATGACTCATTCTTAGACGCACTCTACACCAACATCAGCATGGATTCGGAGGAGCTTGAGGCCAACTCGGAGGAACTCGAAGTTGCCATGAAGGAAATCGAGGAGGATTTCGAGCATGAGAAGTGTGCTGACCAGGCCATCACTTCCTGGCAGGTACTGGCAGCAATCATTTCCATGTTTATCCGATGCCGAGAAAGCTCCATCAGTGTTTACCTTCATCCATCCTGCATCAGGAGGAGTCCAACGAACGGGTGCAGGAGCCGCCCGAGCTGTCGTCTCCTTGGATTGAACCGTAATTCATTCTTCATTCAACGCCACAACACGGCGAGCAACAGCAGCCAGATCCTCAATTAGAGCATGGTCCCTGGCTTCATTCCTTGCTAGCCACAACTGATAGAAACTGAAAAAGCGATGATAACACCTAAACGTAGTTGAAGAAACAACTAACTGCTAACACGCTAACTGAACTAACTGAACTTATTTGACACCTGACGAAACTGAAAAAGAGATTAACCAACACCACTCGTTTGGGCTGAATGATCCAATGGGCTCTATGTTGGACTGGGCCTTGTCACTGAGTGTTACCTACTACTACCTACATTTTGTTTCTCTTCTCCGGTCAGATCTTGCCGAGGAATATTCCAGCGTCGCTGCTTCGATTTCCTCTCCGGCCGCGATGAGGTCCGTGTCCGCCGCCGACTTCCCCGACGCCCCGCCATCTCCAAGCCCCCCTGCCACGAACCTAGCCCACTCCAGGTCAGAATTCCCTGCCCTGATCTTCTTATCACTTGTGCATTCCGTCCTACTTACTACTAACTAATCAACCCTCCTGACATCTCCCAGCGCCGGCCGCCACTTCTACCTCGCCGTCGACCGCCTCCAGTTCAAGATGGTGCGTTGTCTGGAATCCCTGTATCCGTGCATTTTTGGTCTCTCTCTCCGATTATAACCGTGCCTAGTGAAGCAACCACAGATCCAGTGGACTGAACCAGATTTTGATTCTTGTGAACCTGTGATTGTCTCCGTGGTGCAGAGGACGTTGTTGGAGCTTCTAGGTGTTCTCTCGGACCGCCATGGCGCGCTGCCCATCGCCGTATGTGTTTCATCCCGGGATGAGCTCGATTCCGTCTGTGCTGCTGTCACTAACCTCCCCTTTGTGTCCTCGTCACCACTGGTATGCTCAATTTGGTTGGCTGCCAATTTCTATGTTTGGGTAAATTTATGATACTTTTGTGGTTGCATTGGTAGAAAATTGTCAGATAGTTACATCTGTGATTACACAATTTGGACTGTTAATAATTGTTCAATTCTTCAAGTGAAAACATGGAAATGATTGAATTGACACCTTCATCTTGGAATTATGATTATGCAATTGCAGTTTTGTTTCCGTATCCAGTTGTCTCCAAAGCACTCTTGTTTCTCTGTTACCCTGATCTGAACGTTGTTTCAGGTTCTCATGCTTGTTTATGATGATCCTTTTCTACGAACATAACTAATCACCTATATCAATCTGTGGAATTTTGTGTACAACAGTACAGTGATCAGGCTGAAGCTGAGCGTGCATCAGTTCTTGAGAAATCCCGTCGGGCAGCAATACAGAGAAATCCGGTTGAAGACACTGATATTTCCGAGAGTCCCAAGCCTGAAAGTATGGTCTCAAAGCTAAGCATTACAGTAGTAACCGATGCTTGTTTGCCTTCGGCAGCGATGGGAGAGGCTCCACTTATGGCTCGTGTGTTGATAAATTACGAGTTGCCTACAAAGAAGGTGAGCTGTCCCATATTTCTCTTGTTATTTTACCTTTAGGACATTTGTGACCTATTATGCATCCATGCAGTTTCAGTGTGAAACCATACATTCTAATTTCTAGACCATTTTGTTGTGCCTGATGTTTGGATTTGAATTATCCAGGAAGCTTATTTAAGACGTATATCAGCATGCTTGGCAGCAGGTAACTTCAATTATTTCGGATTGATCCACTTATTGGAAGTGTTGGTCTAGTTGATGTACTATGAGTCTACCACAGTGCAGATGGTATCGTGATTAATATGGTTGTTGGTGGTGAGGTAGCTCTTCTAAAGTCTCTGGAAGAAACTAGTGGATTCGTGATTGCCGAGATGCCAATACATGTAAATATGCTTTTTAGCACTTACCATCAATTAGGTTTGCTTGTCATATTAGTGAGCTCTTGTGGTCTAAAATGAAAATATTTGCAATGCAGGTTTCTGAGATATTATGACAGTCTCAATTCATTTCAGAAGTTTCTACAATACTTCAGAACTAGCTACTCCAGGTTCTACCAGTGCTAGATTGATATTTGGAACTACTCTTTGGTACCTTCATCTGTGGATTGATCTTAAGATTAGGTTTCAGAATAATGGGATTGCTCTTATTGCCTCTATTTACTGAGAAATGGAAATTTTTAGTCAAGTAAAGACATTGTCGGCCTATACTTAAACTCCATACATCATTTGTATGTTCTTGTTAAAATTATTTATGGAATTAAGATTTTCTGACAAGTACTGCAGTCACTGGCATTCTGAACAGGGGGGTTTGGATCAGGGCACTCAACTGCTTCGATTTGAAAAGCTGTTACACCAGAATCAATCCAACATATTTAGTTCTAACCTGGTCATTTACAAAGAGGCAGCCAGCCCAATTAGTATTGCAAGGAAATTCTCTAGAAAACATCTAGAGTTCAGACATCCGATCAGGTTGAACTCTAACCAAAATAATGTTTCAACTAATCCACCCCTCATGATATGTGCTCTAGCCGACTTCTACATTTTTCAATAAAAAATCTTGCAAAACATGAAACGTTGAATCAGCAACACCTCATGCACACGAAAAAATTGGGGACCATATTTGGCACATAGCATGATTTTTTACTTTTTGTAGAGAGATTGCAGATCTTGCCCCTGCATCAAGAGAAATATAAATGTTGTAACCAAGCCACCTCAGCTAACAGCCAGATGTTTGCATAATTTCTATTTAAATTGCCTAAACCATTACCTCTGTATCAAATTCTTCAATAGACAGTACCTCCGCTCCATATCAATTTTTTCATAAGATGATTCTTCATCTTTTGTCATGTACATAAATGATCACTCTATTTCTATCAAACTGTATGGCAGAGCCGCTGCCTTTTCCTCAAAAAGATATCGTAAAATATTGGCACTTTATAAATATATTTTAATCGAGATCAATGACCAAAGTTATGTTTTGGAGACGGTGCCGATGTCCAAACAACAGTTTTTTGTGACCTTTAGAACACCTCCACTCGTTGGGCGTTTCTAGCCCGAAATTCGGCGCTATTTAGCACCGGACGGATAGAACTTTTGGCCTGAAAATGGCCTTTTTCCACTCGCGTTCTTAGGCGTGGTTTTCACGCGACACAAAATTGGCGAGTTTTCGCCTAGGCTCAAATTCAAACATAGTTCGGCGCCGAAACACGGCCTCTTCGTGTAGTGGCTCGTCCGCTGCCTTGCTTTGCCCTTTTGGCAACCCTTCGCCAAGCCTTCACGCTTCGGCGATGTAGTCTACATGTATAGTCGGGCTAGAGAGGCGAAAATTTGCACGTGCTCTGCATCTTCGGCGGCCCAGGCTTTAGAGATGCATGCCCAGGCTAGTGCATCCCCGTGGCCCACAGGCCAAAGATCCCAAGACAAGCGCCCACCGAGAGAACAGTTGGCCGCCTCCATGTTCGGTCGTCACGCCACCCTCGCGTCCACAACTGCCATCGTCGAAGAAGAAGGGTCGCCACCCAAGATCCCATTGCATCCAGCGCCGCCACGGGAGCCTCGGCGCCGCCGTCCTCTGCGTGGGCTTTGCCCATCAGCCTCCCCTGGCGGCGGTGACGAAGAGGGAGGATGTTGGGTGTGGGTGGTGGTGGCGGCAGATGGGGGTGCCCTGATGCGACCCTGGGAGCCGCATGAGAACGGAGAGTTGGTGATGGCCTAGCCCTTTTCAGAGGCTCTGTGTGTCGTATAATTGATGTGTGTCGTATAATTGAGCGGTTGTGTGACGAGTGACGGACATCTCAGTAGGCCCACCATCTCAATGACAACACACACAATGCTAGCTTGGCTAATGCTTCAGATTCACTTTGTTAGTGGGACACCGACATGCATAGCTCGACCAGCCCTATTTCTTATCCATAGTGAAGAAATTGCAAGACAAAATAATTAAACAAATGTCATAAAACAATGATAGTATAAAACATGGAATAGTAATTTTTAATATGGTAATAATGCAAAAAAAAAAAAAACATACATAGTTTTGCTTATGATAACAAGCATCTAATGTAGAGAAGTACAATACTTGTTAATAAAGATAAATAGACAAGAAACTACAAACTAGGATGGTCTGATGCGTCTTTTGCATACAGATATCTACTGAAGCTTATATGGCAACCGGCTTGAGAAACACACTGTTAACAACGTCTTCAAGGATCGTGCCGAATGTGTATGCATCTTTTCTATCGTCGTAGTACAGTCGCATACTAACCGCCATGTTGACAACCCGCTTCACTGTCGAGAGTATTGCACGGTGTTCAAAGCGAGCCTGGTTTATCGTTTTCCATTCATTCTCTACTAGTGAATCAATCGTGGCAAAGGCATCGTCACTTGTAACTTGATGCTCATTCATGTGACACTCCACAGAACTTTCTATATCCCCCTTGTTCTTTCCATGCTGCATGTACCATTAAATTAGTTAGATAAGAATGCTCGATGGTATAAGGTTATGTTAGCCATAAACGTAGAAATCTTTACTTTATATGCAGCAATGTCATTCATAAAACGCCCGATTTTTGCACTTGCTACGACGGCGTCTGGTGTACCTACTGCCCACTCGAGTGCTTCATCTGTAATTGCATCACCCATACCGACCATCATACCCACACATAGCAAAGGCACGGCTGAGGACATTGAAGAAAGATTTACATGATCTTCGAAACATGGCTTATGATTCTGGTGTAACCATTCGGCTTCTTGGAGATAATAAGTGGACTGTTTTTGGAACTGCAAGCAAGTATATTAAGAAAAATGACCAAAGAATACTTATAAATAATAGCAACATATATGCATGGGAAAAAGATGTACGGCTCTCTTGGCGCAGTCAATCCGGTGGTTGTCAATGATTGCCACTTCTTCCTCGAACTCACGAAAGGTTTCCAACAGCTTGTGATAGAAGTTTTTTAGATACTCTGGTACGAGAGAAACGGCACTCTCATCCCATCTACACAAGACCAGTTAAATTGTATATCAGTTAGTCAAACTAGCATTAATTTGATTGTCCCCCTGCATGACACTCAACAAACAAAATTTTCCAACATTTCTTGCGATTTAAAGATATTTTAATACAACCTTTGGATTGCCGCATTTAGCTCCCGGCATTCCTCTATGGTGGCATGTGCATCATATGTGTCATCCAACAAGGAAATCAGTACTACTAACTTGGCATACATCATCCTTGCCCGCGCATAGTTTTGCTCATAGAACACTGTGTAAGACCAAAAGTAAGCCTCCACCATACGATCGCGAGCATAGGTTAGCCCACATCTTCCATAAAGACCTTTCCACCACCTAAAATTATTGAGGAAGTGTTTAGATCATATAATAGGACAAGTTAGGTGAATAATTTTACCCTTATATTGGGTAGTGTCATATTCTAGCCTATAGATGTGGCACCATTTGTGTGCAATAATAATGTCACATGTCCAACTGCTAACGATTCGCGGAAGTTGGATGAAAGAACCGGGATAGATGGAGCAGTTACTTTTATAAGCAAGCATTCCTAGTTTATTTCGACAAATATGGATATCCGATTTTCTAAAGCTAATTTTAGTAATCCACAAGTTTAGATCATCCTCCCACAACAAATAGAGTTAGAACACCCTAATATAGTTATGTGTTCTTTGGATTAGAGATACATATATTCAAACAACCATCAATACTCTCATCATTATACTTTTGTTTTCGAAATCAAGGATACTTACTCAGAAATATCTTTGAGCTCCATCAGGTTGTCACGCTGTAGAAGGCTAAAATCCAGCTTTGCAAGCTCCAATAGAAGTGGGTTATGACCTTCTTCTTCTTTGTATCCCGTTATGTAGTGCAGTGTTTCCAGCCTTCTAAAGGTCCTTGGAAATGGTATATGAAGAGCACGTTTGACTTGCTCAGCTAAAGGGGAGCCGAGACTGTCACTCATTGATTTGAGATGATGGCTTGCAAAAGAGATGGCTTCTTCGAGCTCTGGCTCATTATGAACAAAAAGGTAAGCTGCATTGTATAAACTTAACAAACCCTTTGGATCATTTGTTATGTCCTTGTTGAATCTCCCATCTTTACCTCTGAAGTTCCTAAATACATCTGCATGGAAAACATTATCAAAGTCTAGCCATCTTGTAAAAACGTAATTGAAGTTATGTTCATTACAAGAGAATTGGCTCATAGAGGGATTATTTTTTGATCATTTAGAAGCACTTTAGTTGCCTCTACACAATTCCCTAGGGATATGTCTCTACTACACTTTTTGTCGTAGTGCTTTGTATCACTATTTGGTTATATGTATCTTCTCGAATTGGTCGGAACTAATAGTTATTGGAGGTTCACTTACTTATGTCTCTGTGCTACTCTTTGTGATGAACCAATTTCATATTTAGCATGTACTAATTTATTTATATCTACATTTCATAGAAGAAAAGATCTTTTTTTTGCGAATATAGAAGAAAAGATCTCTCTCTACATAAAGATAGGTACCTGTAGGTACCCAAATTCCATGCTCTCTAAGCAAGCGAAACCGGAGAGCGATATCATGGAGGCTTGAACTGTTGAATTCGCTTTGATGGATGTCCTCTAAGGTAGCTCCAATCTGTTCAGCGAAAAGGTGATCGATCCCGAGATGTTGAAGTGCATCTAATAAGGCCATTTTCTCCGCAGTGTCCTTGCAAGTTTTCAACAACATATGGGTGTCCTCTTTTAGTTTTTCTGCTCTTATCCTCAACCATCTCTCTGACCTCTGCACATTTTTGTTAGGGTTAACCAAAATCACACGATAGTGGTTTTCATACTATGTACGATATACTTCATATTGGCGGGAAAGGACATTCTTGTTAATGATCTGGTGTTGTAATTAAAATGTTCTAAAAAAATCATGCAAACATACTTATCATTTTTTGTGCCGAATATATAGAACACTTTTCTCGTTAGGCTATTTCAGCCTTTAATAAACTACTGTAAACAAGGGTTGTACGCATATATATGATACAAAGGCCGATGTAACTCAAGCTCCCATTTTCTTAAGAAGGAAAAAAATAACATGATGTCAACACAATTTAAGAAAATCTTGCGATGGTTGCCCGCGCGTCATCTATACTTTGAAGAGACAATCTTAACATAACAAAGTGTCTTTAAAAAAATTTCATATTGAAATCGATCATATAGTTTTACCTCTTGGTCACAGGGGAAAAAAATCATCAGTCTAAGCGAATAACAAGGTCTCAGTAATGAACAAGCAAATAACAAAGTAATAGAACGATTAATGTGCATGGCAGTTCAATAATTAAGCTCCTTGGAAAAGACTACACTTAGGACACACCGTGACCTGGAAAATTTAATGAATTCTTTTTTTTCGAACCATGAAAATTTAACGAATTCTGGAGGGAAGTGATGAAACATGATCGATCTATCATCCCTTGTAATAACTGGATTTGAGAATAATGAAGCAAAACAATACTACTTTGTGTGTACGCACCTCTAGTGGCTGCGGCTCGTATTTGATGAAGAAGTCACTCCACAAAGAGGGCTCAAAAACACACACCATTTCACGGGTGATGGCGGCAACCCCGGACGCCATGGAGATGTTACTATGCACTGTAGTCCAGTATGAACCAGTGTTCGTTGGCACTTTGCTACTTAGCTTGATTTAGGAAGGAGCTGGATGGAACCAGCTATTTATACACGCTTAGGAAGCAGCCAATGCAATAGTAAGATGATGACATTCTAGATTTTATTTATACATAGCGAGTTTCACGTGGTAGGCGCACAAAAAGTAAACTAAGAGGCAACCGCTTTCTGATGATGTATGCACAGCGTTTATCAATAAAACTTGTAAGGTACACTTCTTTTTTCTTCATGGCGACAATGATTAGTCCAATGTTTCATGGATAGCACCTAATGAAATAAATAGTGTGACAATAATTAGATTTATTCCCACAAATTATTTTACCAGATATGTAGGGTTGCGTGGACGTGATGCCTAGTCGACGTTCACTACACCATGGACCAAATGTAAGGGCACCTCTGCTGCCGGCAAAAGTCACTATAGAGGGCAATAGAACTGCCGGCAAAAACTTTGCCGGCAGTTTTCTCTTTGCCGGCGGCAGTCTGCCTGCCCCAATGTAGACACTATTGCCGGCAGTTATATTGTAATCCTGGCAGGTAGATTTATCTGCCAGGAAAGAGTTGTCCCGGCAGGTAACTTGCCATAAGATGTGTAGGAGTCTTTGCCGGCAGTTTATCATTCCAACCCCAGTTCTTACTTACCCCCACGTTTGCACCCAATTTTCTCATCCCCAATCCTAGTTTAAATGCTCACAATAGACACAATATGTTTTTCTAGAAGTGAACATTCACATGTTTTTTTTAGGTAACATTCACATAATCTTTATAAAACATGGTCTTACATAGTTCACATACAAAATATAGTTTCTCTTACACAAGAGAATAAAGTTGTTTCGAGAGAGTTTTCGTCTAAATCTAGGAGCCAACAAGATTTATCCACAACAGTGAAAAATTATGTTTCTATATCATAACAGGGAGTTCAACTTCATGAGACCAAGAGCCTCCATCAAATATTACTTTTGAACCACGACACACAACAGATATCAGCAGCATGTGCACGAGCAACCTCCTGTGCTGTTAACCTGAGGGAAAGCAAGTGGGGGATTAAGTTAATAATTGGGCTAATGGCGATGCGAACCTGCAGAAAAGCAAGTGAGGGCAGCATATATAAAACATGTCGGATTTGAGACCAATCAAGCATATGGATCACTGAAATTAAACTGAAAACAACTTAGACGTCACAATGAAGTTTGTTCAACATGAGAAAAAGAGTTCCAAAATTTACCTTTAAGAAAAGAACATGTTTTGGCTCAATCAGACTGCAACTGTTCAAACAGTATGCATGTAGGTAGTCAAAGTCAATCTGGCATGTTAAGAGAAATAATAATCAGACAGCCATAGAAAGCCCATATTTTGCTGACCACTATCTCATGACAGTGAAGACAACCAAGTCAATTGCTAACAATAAACCAAGGTTGATTGTAAGAAAGAATGTAAACCAGAACATCATAATAGGTACTGTTAATGTCATTTCTATCTCTTGGTATTAAAGTCACTCACCTCATTGGTGGGAAGCTACAGGGAATATTAATTAATATCACGGTGCTAAGTTATGTGATACAACCAAAATTAAACAAAAAAGTTCACGGAATACATCTTTTAAATTGTTTTATTTCAACATTTTGTGTTTTGGTTTTTTTACACAAAAGCAAAAGAGTTTCGTTGGTATTATTATTTATTTAAATGAACAACAATAAATACTCGATGTATATAATTTTACAGGACATACCGTATGATCAAGGACAAGAAAACTCTACTAAAGCACATTTTTTTCTTGAATTCTCAGTAGACGTATGTCCTTAGGTAATTAATCCGTTTGATTATTTCAGAGACGTAAAGGACCAAGACATAGAAGGAAAATGGATTGAACTTAACACTACCTCTGGATTATGTATGGCTTACAACTCTATGCAATATTAGGTGTAGCTCGAACTTCTTCATAGAAAGGCAAGTAAACAGAAGTATTACTATAACAAAATTCAACCATATCATAGGATAATTTTAGCTCAGAGAGCCCAATAATATAAGTCACAACTAAATTAAACAAATTAGTAAAAAGAATTACCGGAAACAAGAGCTCACATGGTTTTACATTATATATTTTTTCTACTATACATTCCGAGAAGTGTTGGAGATAAAGAATTATAAAGACTCCAGAATGTGTTTTCTTTACAGACATACTAACCAGTACCGTCACACAGGTTGACAACTTGTGAAGCTAGTTTAAACTGCAACGTTGAACAACAAGGTCTGCAAACAATTCAGAATACAAGTTAGTGCTCAACGAACTTACAATACAAATGTTGTCAAAACTACCGAGCACAGCATTAGCCAACTTAGACCTGAAGTGGTTCCACACCCTGTACGGATCTGTTTTCGTTCTGCATAATAACAAACCAGTAATGAAAATAATTTACATGTGCACAAAGCATAAGAAAGCACCAGAATGTAACATCAGAAGCTGCAGCTGAAACTAAATAAGATGATAAGAATAATGACCACGTTGATACTAAGCTGGTCCATCGTTTGGTTATCAGTTCAATTGTGCAGGAAGCATAACAGAGAATCATAATATAGCAATAGAATGTTAACCTGTGCCGGCAGTTGGTCTGCCAGTAGCGAGCTGTCCCGGCAGATATTGCGCCCGCAAAGGTAACGATTTGTGCCGGCAGTCAAACTTCCTCCGTTTATCTACTTATACCGGCAGCAAAGTTGCCCTGCGGCATCTTTGCCAGAAGTTTATTTGTCCTGGCAGTCACATTGCCCTTGTTAGTCTATTTTTCCCGGCAGTTAACTGCCCTAACATTTGGTCCATGGTGTAGTGGTTGTCGATTAGGCTGTACGGCCACGCGTACTCCTGGGGATTACACAAGGCGTCGCTGGAAAAACCCGGAGTATAACCGATAACACAATAAGCATCATCACCCTAGTTCATCCATTACTCGATCGTGGCAACAAGTACAACGGTTTTCCACTATATCCAATCATCACGATATTCTGTTCTTGCAAAAGAAAACATAATGGAGAATAGTAGCTTTAAAACTTGAAGTAGCGACATTTTGCTAACTGTTGCAACACAATTTTGTTTTGATGCAAGAGGCCACCTGTGTTCAGTTAGTGCAAAGTTGCAATAGATTGTATCAAATTAAAAGTTGCAATAGATTGGTATCAAATTGAAAACAACCGGTAACACTAAGAGTTTTTTCAGGGTTTATACAAATTGTTGTCATACTTCTTAGGGTTTACTTTGTTTAGTGTCACTAAGAGGTAAAGGAAGACTCCATCAAGTATAGCTTATGACTGCTAAGATTGTTTGGTTTGTTAGACAATAATACTAATTCTGATAATAACTATAGCGCAATATAAGGGAAATGTGGTTTTTAATAGTTTTCTCAAAATGTGTGTTTTTAGTTGTTGCTACCCCTGCCTCAGTTGTCTTTGGTTTTGTATCATTTGCTTGTGTTAGATGTATATATTTGTATATTATAGTATTCCCATATGTTAGGGGGCTTCCTGCATATTTGCACCTATACCTGTACTATATATTGTGGCCTTTGGCCCCCAGAGGAATACATATTGCATATTCCTAACATGGTATCAGAGCTAGGTTAGATAGTTTTCTGCAACATTGTCACCGCCGCCACCGTCCCTGTCGTCATCGTTTTCCGACGTCGCCGCCGCCGGTTGCCGCGGTCTCCGGCCGTCTGCTGCTGGACCGATCGGGCTCGTGTTCCAGATCGGTCTCCTGCTCTCCTACAGATCGATCCCGTCTACATCATGTCTTCTGCTTGATCAGGACTCCCGTCGAGCTGCTGGCCCGCCCCGTCTGCATCACGTCTTCTGCCAGAGGAAGCCCCCCCCCCCCGTCGAGTTGCTGGCCCGCTGCTTCCCGCCAGGACGGCCGCTGCTGCTTCCCGCCAGGACGGCCTCAGCGATAAATCCCGCCAGGACGCTGCTGCTGCTTCCCATCCCCGTCAAGTCAACGCCCGTCCTCGTCAGATCCCGCTGCTCCCTGTCTCACCGGCCTCAGCGCCAGATCCCGCCAGGCTGCCTCCCGTAGGACGCCAGGACCACCGGTCGCTCATCCTCCGACCGGCCTAGCCTCGTCACCTCCTCCCGCTGCCTCGCGTCTTCCGGTCTCGATTTCCCCCGGAATAGATTCGCGCCGCCCCGATCTACCTTGCTCCAGTACTCAGATCACCGGTGGTGTCCTGTTCTAGGCGGAATTGGTCGGAGATTACTGGTTTGCGAGCGTTGACTTCCAGTCAGATCTAGATCTAAAAAAAAGTGAGAGAGAGATGTCTTCTGCATCGGGCTATGTTGCAATTCCTTACTGCCCGGTGATCTTCGATGGCGCGAATTATCCTGATTTCGCTACCTTTATGCGCGTTCACATGCGCGGTCTCCGTCTTTGGGGTGTGCTCTCCGGCGAGGTCTCCTGTCCATCGTGCCCCCTGCTCCTGTGGCTCCTCTTCCACCGACGCCGATTTTTCTCGGCGCTGATGCGTCTTAGGAGGCCAAGGATGCTGCTCAGAGTGCTGATGATAGTGCTGTTGCTGCTTATGACCTGAAGTTCAAGCAGTACTCTTCTGATCTCGAGGCCTATCGACACGCTCTGACTGCCTACACTCAGTGGGTCGATGAGGATGCTCGTTGTAACATCCCAAAAATACCAAACTTAGATCATCAAACACTAATCATCAAGATTAGGGTTAACAAAAACTTTTCTAAATGAAATCATGAATGCATGTATATGTGTATGCATGGATTTTTAATTTCTTTAAAACCCACCTTGTTTGTGTGATCCATTGCTTGTAAAATGTTTCTTAGGTGAAATGAACATCATCTAAAACATTTCCCACACTTTTCCTAAAGACAAGTAAATCAAAACAAATATATTAAGTGAATGGTCATTTTGACCAATTTAACTCCCATGCCTACTTTGGCTGTCTCAAACTTTTAAAACCTAACAGAAACTTTTCTGGATCTTTGCAACCCTTGAATGTACTCATAACAAGGTATCAAGGCCCACTTTTTGATCATCCAGAAACTTTCAAATGCATAGTTTAAATGACAATTCAAAATTGAATCTTCTTCATATGGGAAGATCCCACTTTTCCAAAACCCACTCAAACAAGCTCAACTTTCAAAACACAAGAATCTGCAGACTCACCAGCCCCAATCTAGCAAACCCACCAAAATTTATTTCAAAATTCAAAACTTGATTTCATGCGGTCATTTCATCAAACAGGTTGTAGACACAAATCAAACAAAACATCAAACACTATAGTGTGCAGTGATTCTTGCCTAACTTGTTCCTTAGTTAGCTCACACACAACTCAGTAGATCATCTAGAAAGATTAGCCCAACACTAGCACCCCTGTGAGCTTGCCATTGCCATGAATGGTGAACAGCCGAGCACCTCAATGCCACCCCATAGTCGACAGCAGGCTAGAGGAAGAACTAGCCGAGCCAACCTTGTCTGGGAGGCAGCCCACCGTCCACCGATACTCCCTGTCCCAGCCGCGAGCGTTGCCAAGCCCTGGACCACGCGCACAAGCCGCGCCCAGACCATGTCGAGCGTGCGCCAGAGCGCCACCCTCGACCAGCGTCCACAGACCGCGCGCCGCCCTCACCGCGTGCACACATGATCACCATCGACCCAGGAGACCGCCAGACATCCCCGTTTGCCGCCCCGTGCCATACAGCCACCGCCCGCCGTTGAAGACGCCGCCTCTGCCGCGCAGAGCACCGCCCGTTCCAGACCGAACCACACCGCCCCATGCCTCGCGACCATGTCGTTGAGCATCGCCAGGAGACACCGCACCGTCCCCTACCCTTGCCCATGCCATTAGCCTCCTGTAACGTCGCCCCCGACAAGCTCACCGTGCACCCCGACGGTCCCCTCGCTCGACTATAAATAGAGGCCACCCCCGCACGATTTCTTCACACCATCTCACTCCCTCTCCCCACTGACCGTGCCACACCATCCTCAGAGCAAGGCGAGCACCACCTCGCCGGAATTTCACTGGAGCCTGCCGCTGCCGGAGAAGAAAGGAGCCAGCGATTGGAGCCGCCCCAGGAGAAGCCACCGGTACCAGGAGGTTCGCCGTCGTCGACTTCGTCGTTCGCCCGCCTCTCCGACCCTCGCCCGTACCCCGGTGAGCCCCCAGCACCCCCCACTGGCCGCGCTAGGTTTCGTTCTCGCCAGAGTTATCTCGCGTCGACGATGACCCACAGTCGTTGGATTAGAACTAGATCGAACGATCCACGTTGCCCCATACCACTTCGCCCAGCCCCGTGTCACTGACGAGTGGGGACACCCACTTAAGCAGCCAGCGGGAGCACTGCGCTTAGCAGGCCGGCCCAGTAACCTTTCCCGCGCAGCCCAGCAATTCAAATTAAACTTTTTCTATTTCAATTCAAACACACTTCAGCACCCAACTTCAAAAATCAACCCAGATCGATTCAGTGCACCAAATTGGATAAAACCAATTTTGTTTGAAAGGTCTGTGAATGCTTAATCCAAGCCCGTTGGATTCAAGTCATTTGGATCTGTAGATCACCCATAGTAAAAATAACAAGGCAGAAGCTTTTCTGCATTCAAACATTTTTTAAATTTAAACCATAAAAGCTTTTGAGTTGATTCCAACTCTCAAAAATCACATTTAACCATACCTTTCAGAATATATAAAAATATATAGGTTTACTTGCAGAAATAATGTTCAAGTAATAAAATAATGCTACATAAGCATTTCTAGCCACTTTAATAAATTAAAATAAAAGGGTAAAACCTTATTAAATTGTGACACCACTTTAAATCACATTCCCATGAACTACAATATGTGGTGATGACATGTGTCAACATGATCCCATGTTTAGTTTGGAGAATATTAAATCTTAAGTAATTTTTCAATGAGTAGAAATTACTTTTCTAAGAATAAAAAGAGTTAAACCAAGCTTTAACCTTGTAATGTTAGAGATGATGCTAGATCATCTATAGGACCCTTGTGTGTGATGATTGCAAGTAGTTAAGTATTGTTTGGTGATTGTGTACCTCGTATTTATTCATAGACGCTAGTACCGACCAAGGATACGAGGAGGAAGGAGGATACTACGAAGAGGAAGCCGAGGAGAACTTCAACCACTGCTCTGCACAAGGCAAGCTGATACTATACCAATGCAAGCTAAAACTTGCAAGACACTCTACTTTAGCAAGCCTAATACTACTAGTGAATGTGCAAGCTAACACTTGCAAGATATTATACCTATGCAAGCTAACCCTTGCCAGATACCCTACTGATACCCCAAACCCATACTTGTGATATGACTACTATATGCCTTAAGCATATGTGATCATACCCACTTGATAAACCAAATCCTAGTTTTATGTGCAAGCTTCTTACTTTATTTCTTTATCAAAGCTTACTTAGAGTCTACCTAAGAGTTTGGTAGATACTAGACAGTTGTGCTGAAGGTTGCATAAAGAGCATAAAATTTGGCCTAAGCTAGAAACCTTGATATCGGCCTAAGATATAAGGTTGGACTTAGTGAAACTCCACTAGTTACCACCCCTCATTAGTACTACCCCCCACCTATAGATGCTAGTGCTAAAGCATAAAATTTTAGCGTACAACCACAATACCAGAATATTGGGTAGGGCTTGACTGGAAACTTATATACCTTAGTATTAGTTCCCTCCCGGCCAAGGTCTAAGCTGAGGCTACCTTGTGAAGATTGTCCACCTGTGCAGTACCCAAGATGACAGTGGTCATGGTTGGGAGGCCAAACTCACAGGAGAGGTGCTTATACTAGGGCGTGTAATTGAAAGGTTAGGATTGATTAT
Source organism: Avena atlantica (assembly GCA_910589765.1). Lineage (NCBI taxonomy): Eukaryota > Viridiplantae > Streptophyta > Magnoliopsida > Poales > Poaceae > Avena > Avena atlantica. The sequence goes on along the minus strand of OU342736.1, from coordinate 432,238,938 downwards.
CCGCATACTGAGTATGGTGAATTCAGGATTTGTTCCTGACGGATGTATCGAATGTTGTGGTGAAAGTGTACAATCTCTGCAGAGTGTCAAACTATTCGAATAGCCGCGTCCACGGTTATGGACAATTGGAGTGGCCATACTGTTCCCCCGTCAGACTTTTCAAAATGACGTGTGAAATGAATTGAGACTTTGACTTGACCACAACAGAGTTGTGACCTGAATTACAAGATCCCATTTAGGAGTTATAAAATTTTGACTAGCTTTGGAACTTAGTAGAGATAAACCTGGCTTTTTGCAAAACAACCCTAGAGCCTAGTGTCCTATTATCCAAAAACCCCTTACCTGTTAGTATTAGTTTGCGAGTACTTAAAGAGTACTCATGTCTTTGTCCCTGGCTATTCCCATGGCCAGACTATGAAGAGGAGTACCTGGAAGATGGACCCCAGGAAGGTTACGACAACTAGGATCATCTCCCATCGTCAGCATTGCCTGTGACCCCGAAGATGGAGCTTCGCCTACGCTACCGTTATTATTACGTATTCCGCTGCCTGATGTTATATTAAGAACTGGATCATGAGATCCCTATTCGTGTAAGAACTTATGTATCGTTTGTAATGGATGAAGTACTATGGTATCCAATTCTGTTATGTCTCGCAAAAATGGTAATCCTGGGATTGCGATGTATGGCATAACAGGCATCTAGGATTGAAAAATCCGGGTGTTGACAAGTTGGTATCAGAGCCATCCTGACCATAGGAGACCCTAGTTAGATTGGACGTTGAACCAAAAACTTAGTTTCAAAACCAAAGAAAACAAATATTTACGAAAACTTATTCTCATTCTTACCTCTTTAATTCTTTCATAAAACTTCATGTTCCTAAAAAACTCTTGCAAAATAGATTAAATTCTGACACACTTGATCACTCTGCTAATCTACTCATCCTCTATTTTTATAGATGGACGTGAAGTACAGCAAGTTTTACCAACTTGGGAATGGAGGAGACCTTATCTTTGAGAGGGATCTGGATCAGCTTTCGGAACTTCTGGAGCGTCCACACCCCGAGTTCTTCGGAGCTCAGCTCAATGATCAAGGAGGAGAAGATCTGAAGTGGCTAATTGTTGCAAGTCTCCGAGGAAATATTGAACCTCCCACTGCGAAGGGAATTCAGTTCACCTTGAGGGAAAACAACTGGCTCGATGGACTTGCTAGAGAAATGCAGGAAGCTCTTTCCCGTCTGTGTGGGCAGAGCATCAATCAGATCAAGGGTACTCGCTTTGAGTTTTGCCCAAGACGTGATGCAAATGGACAACCACTGGAAGCCCCATACCACCCCGAGCTGAAGACTCAATTGTACCACCTTAGCTTCATGATTCATGATCGTCAGCAGGAGTTGGACAACTGCCGTGACTATTGCAACCACAAGTCTGCCATCATCAAGACGAAGGATCAGACCATCGCTATGCTAGCAAAGGATCGCAAGTCTCGCCGCCGTCAGCTCGACAAGAAGGAGCGCATTGTTGCCCGTCTTCGCCATCGCATCTCATCTCTGGAAGAGACCATCCACGAGAGAGACATGCAGTTAGAGGAAAGGGAGAATGCCGGAGAGGATCTTCGTGGAGACCCTTACTCCTATCTCAGCGATGACGATGATTTTCTGGAGGATCAGGCCATGGACTTCTTCACCGATGAGGATGATTTCGCCTTCATCGATGATGCTGAAGATGATGAAGCCACCGACTCCGAGGAGTAGTAGCACTGAGCACTAGCGTAGTGAGTAGTAGACGGTCCCACTGTATCGTAGATTCCAGAATGGTTCTTAAAACCATCTGTTTTTACTTGATGTGGTGTGCGTTGTATCGAGTGAATGAATGAATAAAAAGCAAGGTGCAAAAAAAACTGAGTCAAACTCTAAAAACTTTTCAAAAACCCAAAACCTTAGAAATTTCCCTCTTTTCTCATGATCTATATCAATCTTCAGATGCCACGTGGAGGAAGTGGTTCAGCCCCGGACCCGATGTTGCAGATCCTGCAAATGTTGACTTCTGACCGCGAAGCTGAAAGAGCAGAACGTCAAGCCAACCTAGCCACTCTGCAACAGATAGCCCAGCTATCCCACAACAACCAAGGCCATGGAAATCAGGACAACCACGGATCTAAGCTCAAGAATTTCCAAATACCAACCCACCCGTTTTCACCAAGTCAGAAGAACCCCTAGACGCTGATGATTGGTTGCAAACCATGAAAAACAACTTAGAAGTAGCCGGAGTGGAAGCCAACGAGAAAGTCCTGTTCGCCACCCATTATCTAGCCGGAGATGCCAGGGCATGGTGGAACAGTGTTCGTGCCATGACCGGAGGCCAGATGATGACCTGGGAGGAATTCAAGGTCAAGTTTAGCAGAACCCATGTGCCACCAGGTTTGATCAAGAGAATGAGAGACGAGTTCAGAGAGTTGAAGCAAGGAAGGATGACTGTAGTGGAATACCGTGACAAATTTTTGTCATTAGCTAGGTATGCCCCAGACGAGATAGACACCGAAGCCAAGAAGAAAGAAAGATTCCTGAATGGTCTGCATGACGAGATGCAGACACTGTTAGTCAATATTCCATTTGTGGATATTGAAGCCCTTGTCGACTCTGCTATCCAGATGGAAGGAAAGATCAACCAGGCCAATGAGAACCGCAAGCGTCGTATGATGCATCAACCAGGAACCCATCAGACCCCAAAGTATCGCCCCAACCCATCTCCAGTATTTGCCCCAAGAACCAACTGACCCCCTATGACCCGTCCGACCTATCCCAACCGTGGAAACCCTAGACCCGGAGGAAATAAAAACAACCCCGACAACTCTAGCAATTTCACCCGTGCCCCACCCAAGTTTAACACCAACAATGCTACCACCAACCCCAACACTGCCCCGAGGACTGGAAGCAATGTTGTGCCTGTCGCAGCCAAGGACAAGTCACAAGTGACCTGTTATGACTATGGAAATAAAGGCCACTATTCCAACGAGTGCCCCAACAAGAAGAATGCTACAGCCCCCAACGCCAATGCCCCAGCTCAGCAGCAGCGTCGTGTCCAGCCAGGGAGAAGATTTTCCCTAGGGAATTCACTCAACCGCAATGGCCGTCTTTTTCTCATGCATGCTGAAGAAGCTCAGGAAGCGCCAGACGTCGTGCTGGGTATGTTTTCGGTTAATTCAGTACTTGCAAGAGTGTTGTTTGATTCTGGTGCATCGCATTCATTTGTCATCGAAGAATTTGCCTACACTAGTAAAATTCAACCAACCAAATTGAAGCATGTAATGATTGTACAAATTCCCGGATCAACCACCAAGGCTAGGCAAATTTGCAAGGCCGTCCCTATCCGAATCCATGGCATAGATTTTTATGCTAACCTAATAGTACTTGGAACTAAAGGTTTGGAAGTAGTACTAGGAATGGATTGGATGTCCAAACATAAAGGATTGATTGACTGTGCCAAGAAAGCCATCACCATGACCAGTACCGCCGGAATATCAGTCGAGCATATATCTGAAACCTTACCTCGCCAATTCAAGTGTAACAAGAGTATAGCCCAACCTACCATTGACCAAGTTCGGATAGTCTGCGAATACCCCGATGTATTTCTAGATGTTTTGCCCGGTATGCCCCCAGATCGGGATATCGAGTTTATCATCGAACTAATCCCCGGAACAGGACCCATAGCCCAGAGACCCTATAATATGAACCCGTCGGAACTAGAAGAACTGAAGAAGCAACTGGATTCCATGCTAGAAATTGGACTAATTCAACCAAGTGCGTCCCCATGGAGATCACCTGTCTTGTTTGTGGACAAGAAGGATGGAGGTAACCGTTTGTGTACGGATTATCGGAAGTTGAATGATGTCACCATCAAGAACAAGTACCCCTTGCCTAAGATAGAAGATTTGTTTGATCAGTTGACCGGTGCCCAGGTGTTTTCTAAGATTGATCTTAGAACTGGCTATCATCAACTCAAGATTCGTGCAGAAGATATTCCAAAGACTGCCTTTACCACTAGATATGGATTGTACGAGTATACAGTCATGTCTTTTGGATTAACCAATGCCCCCGCTTATTTCATGAACCTCATGAATAAGATTTTTATGGACTTCCTGGATAAGTTTGTCGTTGTTTTCATCGATGACATTCTGATTTATTCCATATCAGAAGAGGAACATGAGCTACACCTAAGGACCATTCTTGGAACCCTTAGAGAGCATCAGCTGTATGCAAAATTTAGCAAATGTGAATTCTGGTTACAGGAGGTAGGATTCCTCGGTCACATTGTATCAGCCGGAGGAATTGCCGTTGACCCTGCCAAAGTGAAAGATGTAGAAGATTGGCAAGCCCCAACCACTCAAACCCAAGTTCGTGCTTTTCTCGGATTGGCGGGATATTACCGCAAATTGGTAGAAGGATTCTCTAGTATCGCCTGACCCATGACCCAATTGCTGAAGAAGGACAAGAAGTTTGAATGGACCGACAAATGTGAAGCGAGTTTTCAAGAACTCAAAAGGAGATTGATTTCAGCCCCAATCTTGATCATGCCGGATATCACGAAGCCCTTCGATGTGTATTGTGACGCATCCAAGATTGGTCTCGGATGTGTGCTAATGCAAGAAGGCAAAGTTATATCTTATCTATCACGACAATTGAAGCAACATGAACAAAATTACCCAACACATGACCTCGAACTCGCAGCCGTAGTTCTAGCCCTGAAGACATGGAGACATTACCTGATGGGAAACCGTTGTGAGATTTATTCGGATCACAAGAGCCTAAAGTATATATTCACTCAGAAGGAGCTGAACATGAGGCAGAGAAGATGGATTGAGCTAATCAAGGATTACGACCTGGACATTCACTATCACCCTGGTAAAGCCAATGTGGTAGCCGATGCCCTTAGCAGATTGCCGTGCCGCTTGAACTCCATGATTTTGAAGGAGCAACCAAGTTTGCACAAAGAGATGGAAGATTTTCGAATGGAATTAGTAAGTGAAGTATTTTTGGCTAGCATAGAACTTCAGCTCACTTTGATCAGTCAGATTAAAGAGGCGCAGAAAGGAAATGCTAGTATCGACGGAATCAAGCGTCGTATCGGTACAGGCAAAGTACCCGGATTCACCGAGGACGAAGAAGGAGTTTTGTGGTACAAAGGACGCCTTTGTGTACCAGCAGATTCGGAGTTGAAAGAAGTTATCTTGAAGGAGGCTCATGATACTCTTTATTCTATCCATCCTGGAGGAACTAAGATGTATCAAGATTTGAAAGAGCAATTTTGGTGGCATAAGATGAAGAGAGAAATCGGAAGCTATATCGCCAAGTGTGATATATGTCAGCGAGTCAAGGCCGGACATCAAAGACCCGCTGGATTGTTGCAACCTTTGCAGATTCCGGAATGGAAATGGGATTCCGTAGGAATGGACTTTATCACTGGACTACCTACTTCTAGTAGGGGAAATGACTCTATTTGGGTCATAGTGGACAGATTGTCCAAAGTCGCCCATTTCTTGCCCGTCAAAACCACCTATCAGAGTTCGAAGCTAGCAGAGTTGTACATCGCTAGAATCGTTAGTTTGCATGGAGTCCCCAAGAACATAGTATCGGATCGAGGAACTCAGTTTACCTCGAGATTCTGGAAGAAAGTACAAGAAGGTTTAGGAACCCGCCTAGATTTCAGTACCGCGTATCACCCTCAGACTGATGGACAAACGGAGCGAGTAAACCAAATACTCGAAGATATGCTTAGAGCATGTGTGCTAGAATATGGATCCAAGTGGGAAGACTGTCTGTCGTTTGCAGAATTTTCATACAACAACAGTTACCAAGCCAGTTTGCAAATGACCCCATTTGAATTTATGTACGGAAGAAAGTGTCGCACCCCTTTGAACTGGTCGGAAGTAGGAGAGAGTCAGATCTTCGGACCCGACATCCTACGAGAAGCAGAAGAGAAGGTTCACAAGATTCGTGAGTACCTCAAGACAGCCCAATCCTGACAGAAGAGTTACGCCGACAAGAGACGTCGAGACCTCGCCTTCAACATCAGAGATTTTGTTTATCTGAAAGTGTCGTCATTGAAGGAAATGCAGCGTTTCCAACTCAAAGGAAAGTTATCCCCCAGATATATCGGACCTTTCAAAATTTTGAACCGTCGAGGAGAAGTATCTTATCAACTGGAACTACCTGAAGAGATGTCAACTGTGCACAATGTGTTCCATATCTCGTTACTTCACAAATGTCTCGAAGTCCCCGAGAAGACCAAAGTGTTCAAGAATATCAATCACCAGACCATAGAGATCAACGATGACCTGAGCTATCCCGAAGTACCCATCCGCATTTTGGAAGAAGCCTTTCGAACTACCAGAACCCGAAGCATCAAGTTTCTCAAGATTCAGTGGAGCAACCATACAGAAGAAGAAGCTACCTGGGAACGCGAAGATCACATCAGGACGGACTTTCCCGATCTCTTCAAATCCTAAGTAATCTTTTCGTCCTTTTTAAATCTCGGGACGGGATTTTGTTTAAGGGGGGAAGGTTTGTAACATCCCAAAAATACCAAACTTAGATCATCAAACACTAATCATCAAGATTAGGGTTAACAAAAACTTTTCTAAATGAAATCATGAATGCATGTATATGTGTATGCATGGATTTTTAATTTCTTTAAAAACCACCTTGTTTGTGTGATCCATTGCTTGTAAAATGTTTCTTAGGTGAAATGAACATCATCTAAAACATTTCCCACACTTTTCCTAAAGACAAGTAAATCAAAACAAATATATTAAGTGAATGGTCATTTTGACCAATTTAACTCCCATGCCTACTTTGGCTGTCTCAAACTTTCAAAACCTAACAGAAACTTTTCTGGATCTTTGCACCCCTTGAATGTACTCATAACAAGGTATCAAGGCCCACCTTTTGATCATCTAGAAACTTTCAAATGCATAGTTTAAATGACAATTCAAAATTGAATCTTCTTCATATGGGAAGATCCCACTTTTCCAAAACCCACTCAAACAAGCTCAACTTTCGAAACCCAAGCATCTGCAGACTCACCAGCCCCAATCTAGCAAACCCACCAAAATTCATTTCAAAATTCAAAACTTGATTTCATGCGGCCATTTCATCAAACAGGTTGGAGACACAAATCAAACAAAACATCAAACACTATAGTGTGCAGTGATTCTTGCCTAACTTGTTCCCTAATTAGCTCACACACAACTCAGTAGATCATCTAGAAAGATTAGCCCAACACTAGCACCCCTGTGAGCTTGCCATTGCCATTAATGGTGAACAGCCGAGCACCTCAATGCCACCCCATAGTCGACAACAGGCTAGAGGAAGAACTAGCCGAGCCAACCTTGTCTGGGAGGCAGCCACCGTCCACCGCCACTCCCTGTCCTAGCCGCGAGCGTTGCCAAGCCCTGGACCACGCGCACAAGCCGCGCCCAGACCATGCCGAGCGTGCGCCAGATCGCCACCCTCGACCAGCGTCCACAGACCGCACGTCGCCCTCACCGCGTGCACACACGATCACCACCGACCCAGGAGACCGCCAGACATCCCCGTTTGCCGCCCCGTGCCATACAGCCACCGCCCGCCGTCGAAGACGCCGCCTCTGCCGCGCAGAGCACCGCCCGTTCCAGACCGAACCACACCGCCCCATGCCTCGCGACCATGTCGTTGAGCATCGCCAGGAGACACCGCACCGTCCCCTACCCTTGCCCATGCCATTAGCCTCCTGTAACGTCGCCCCCGACGAGCTCACCGTGCGCCCCGATGGTCCCCTCGCTCGACTATAAATAGAGGCCACCCCCGCACGATTTCTTCACACCATCTCACTCCCTCCTCCCCACTGACCGTGCCACACCATCCTCAGAGCAAGGCGAGCACCACCTCGCCGGAATTTCACTGGAGCCTGCCGCTGCCGGAGAAGAAAGGAGCCAGCGATTGGAGCCGCCCCAGGAGAAGCCATCGGTACCAGGAGGTTCGCTGTCGTCGACTTCGTCGTTCGCCCGCCTCGCCGACCCTCGCCCGTACCCCGGTGAGCCCCCAGCACCCCCCACTGGCCGCGCTAGGTTTCGTTCTCGCCGGAGTTGTCTCGCGTCGACGATGGCCCACAGCCGTTGGATTAGAACTAGATCGAACGATCCACGTTGCCCCATACCGCTTCGCCCAGCCCCGTGTCACTGACGAGTGGGGACACCCACTTAAGCAGCCCGCGGGAGCACTGCGCTTAGCAGGCCAACCCAGTAACCTTTCCCGCGCAGCCCAGCAATTCAAATTAAACTTTTTCTATTTCAATTCAAACACACTTCAGCACCCAACTTCAAAAATCAACCCAGATCGATTCAGTACACCAAATTGGATGAAACCAATTTTGTTGGAAAGGTCTGTGAATGCTTAATCCAAGCCCATTGGATTCAAGTCATTTGGATCTGTAGATCACCCATAGTAAAAATAACAAGGCAGAAGCTTTTCTGCATTCAAATATTTTTCAAATTTAAACCATAAAAGATTTTGAGTTGATTCCAACTCTCAAAAATCACATTTAACCATACCTTTCAGAATATATAAAAATATATAGGTTTACTTGCAGAAATAATGTTCAAGTAATAAAAGAATGCTACATAAGCATTTCTAGCCACTTTAATAAATTAAAATAAAAGGGTAAAACCTTATTAAATTGTGACACCACTTTAAATCACATTCCCATGAACTACAATATGTGGTGATGTCACATCCCAAGATTTTCCAAATCTTGTAATGTGAAAATAAATTAATAAAATAAAACTTGGTTTGATTTTCAGAGCCAGAAGAAACTTTTTGAATGCAATTGGAACTTCAAACTCATTTGAACTTAAAATAAACCTAAAGGGATTTAAAAAAGATAAACATTTAATAAAAGGAAAAAATAAAAACATTTGGAAATACTATTTGGAAACAATTAAATGAAAAGATTTGGTTTTCAAATGAAACAGAAATTTATAAATAAATAAAGATTATTTTATAAAGCCAAATTAATCCTTGGCCAAGCTTTGGGAATTAAAAACATTTTATTTTAAATAAAATAGCAAAGGTTTATTTAAAAATAATAAAGGATTGCTTAAATAAAATAATAAGGAATTAATATCCAAAAATTATGCAAATAAAAGGTTTTACCATTTTAATTAAAACATCAAAACTTATTAAAATTATTTAAAATAAGTTTTCCAAATATTTGATATTCACAAATAAAAACCTACTAAAGTGTTTGGCTTTATCTTAGATTTCAAAATAAATATCTCAATAGAACAAATCCTATTTGATTTAATAATGAAAAGTCTATTATATTTAATTAATAATGGACTCTAAAGTAAAGGGTTATTTTGTTTTAAACAAGTTTCCAGGTATTCCTTATTTCCAAATAAAACCTACTGATTTGGTTTTGAAAATATTTGGATTTAAAAATGGAGATTTTATTAAATAAACCAAACCCTAATTTATTAATAAACCATGGTCCATTTTATTTTGAATATAAATGGAACCTTTAACAAAATTGTTAGTTATTTTAAAACAAGCTTTCTAAATATACCTTATTTCAAATACAACCCACTATTTTGGTTTTGGAAAATATATGGATTTAAATAGAGTTTGAAATAAATCAAATCCTAATTTGATTAATTAGCAATGGACAACTATTTAATTAATAATGGACTTTATTTATTTAAAAATTATGGATTTTAGATTTAGGTTTAGGCTACTGAACAGAACCAAGTCAAACTTACAAAGTTGGGTGTTGTTTGAATTAATGTGAACATTGTTTGGTTGTTTGAAATTCAAAACGGGAAAATAGAAATAGAAAGAGAAAAGGAATCATAAACAGAAAAAAAAAACAAAGAGGGCGACCAAACCTAGGCAGCCCAGCAAACAGCCCAGCTCTTCCTCCCGAAGAAAACAGTCTGCACCAACTAATTGACCCACGTAGACAATGACTAGTGGACCCAACTCCCATTCCTCCTCTAAACACTGACAAGACGGCCCCACGCCACATCATCGTCTCCTTCACGCACCCCCCCCCCCCCGCAGACCAGTCTTCTCCTCAGTTTCTGCCAGATTCTCGCCGAGTAAATTCGTCATAAACACTGCAGCAAATACACCGTGATTACTCTCTTTAACTCGCCTCTGACTCCTCTCTGTTTCCCCTCTGTCTCCTCCCCCGAGCACGCCTCCAGGAAGCCACAATTTCTCCTCGACTGCCCCTGTCTCCGACGAGGTCCATTGTCGATTCCGTCCAAACCGGACCACCCCATGCCACACTGAGCACACGAGCAAGTTCCCCACTCCCAGACGCTCCTCTCTGTACCCTCCTTTCAACCGCGGGCGCCCAGAGCATCGACTTCGACAACATCTGACCGCGCCGCCGCGTCTGCCTCACTCCGACGAAGTCCCCTGGTAAACACCGACCGCCCCGTGCTCTCTCGTTCATGCTCCTACACTCGCCACACTCGACTGCGTCTAATCGTGTACTCGTTTTCCCTCGGGGCGAACCACAGCTCCACCCACGACGAGCTCCAGGACCATCTGACGCCGACCAAGTCTCCGGCGAGCAATTAATCACAACTTCGCGTGCCCCTCGTCGAACCAGCAGTACCTTGAGCTTCGCCGTGTCCTCCTGAGCCTGGTGAGCATCTTCTTACCCTTTCTTGCTTCCTGCCTCGCCAGCGCCGCCGCCAACCGGCCGCTCCGCCGCTCGCCGTTGTCATCGCGCCGCCAGTCCTTGGCCAGGCAGCAGCAGCCGTCCGATCTTGATCCAGCGGCTGGGAAAGAAAGTGAGAGAAGGGGTATGCGTCAATCTGCGCCGCACGTTTCCAGTTAGATCCTGCGGTTCACGATGCCGATCCGGCCGAACCGGTATCAACCAGTAGAATGACGCTGCGTGTCACCTGTCTGTTTAAAAACAGAAATTGAAAACAGATTTGTTTGTAATTTTCAAACCATTGTAACTTTCAAACCACACGTCCAAATTTGGCAAATTTTATATCAATGGATTCAGGAGAACAAGCCCTAGCCAACCATGGCCTTAGTTTGACAAATAGTATCTGTTAGCTTGTTCAAATTTGCAGAAACATTTGTGTACTTGTTTAGATTGGAAAAATTGTTTAAAAATGATTTTTGGATTAAAACCTTTGCAAAATGGTTTGTTGTGACCTTACTGACCCTAGGAACCAACCCATGGTATTAAAAATGATTTTTGTAAGATTTAGGTTGGATTACTTGACTTAGTCATTTTCTAGCCAAATAAAAAGAATGGTTTTGGTTATAGAAGTGTTTATGGAAAGGAAACTTTGAGAAAATAGTTTGGACCAAACCTACTGACCCAAAAAAACACCAAGTTTTGCAATAGCAACTCATTTGGTGAACAACTTAAGAGTTTTGCCTTAATAAAAACATTTTTCACCAAATGAAATGATAAATGGATTTAAAAAAAATAGTTTTGGACAAAACCCTCTTGCTAATGACTTTGCCACTTTGGTAAATGACCTATTTGGATCTTACAAAGTTTAGAAACCCCATGGAGACCCCTTTGCAAAATAAAACTATCTTGTGCATGCTCCCATGCATGAATTAGTTTCTATTGTTTTGTGTGTGTGAAATTGTTTGAGTGATTATTGGTTTGGAATGTAAATTGGGTTAGTGTTTGCTTGTTGGACTTGTAGTGAAGTGTGAGAGACTAACAAGATCAAGGGGTGAACTACCATTCCCTACCAAAAAGGCAAGTGATGCTTCATACTTTTTGTCCCATTACTTTTTCTATGCATTAGTGATTTTGCTAAGTATAGATCTTGCTATAGGAAAACCTAGTAGATGAATCCTTAGTAGGATTTTCTAAGTTAAGTTTCCTATTACTACCAAGCTTAGCCTGGCTAATAGAAAACATGGGTGGAATATATATTCACACTATGGAAAAATATTCTAAGTCTGAGGGCTTGTGATTTTGTCTAATAAAACAACTAAGTTAATGAACCTCCTGGGTGGAATGGAAGGATTGGTATATGTTGAGTGGTTACACAAGGCCATGGACTTGGGTTGTGTATCTCACTTGTGGAATGCCACCCAGGAAACAAAGGGATTTGAGATGTCAAATGTTGAGAAGCTTCAAGTGCAACCACTTGGCAATATGGGCTCTGCCATGATCATATAGGTTGCAAGAACTTAGCCATATGGACAGTGGGTGGTAGTGTTTGATAGGTTGGAACGCGTCCATTTTGGTCTAAGGGAAAGCTTCTGAAAGATCTTATCTTGGGAAACCAAGTCTTGTGGGGAAAGTGCACCACCTCTGCAGAGTGTAAAATCTAAGTACTTAGCCATGTCCCTGGTAAAGGACAATTTGAGCATCAAGACATGGAAGCAATCAAGAATCTCATCATTCAAATTTCTAAATTAAAATCTTGTGGTTTGAACAAGGGTTGTTTGAATTCTTCAACCATTGATGGAGAGATGGCTTGGTACAAGGATCTTGAAATCTTTGATTGAGAAAAATGTTTTTGACAAGCAAAAACTTGGTATTTTCAAAATGATAAGAAAAATCTATTTTAAGCAATGCAAGCCTCAACTCCACTTAGCCAAATGCATATATATGATAGACTCCACCATAATACCATAGTATCACTTGCCAATACAATTCAAATGTATTGACCTTTGTGGCTGTAACTTGCATGTTGCAGGTTTGATTGATTTTAGTGAAGATTGATTGATTAGGATTACAAAGTCTACAACCAACATCTGCCTGTGGCACTTTGAAGATGATGGACCCCATGCTTATAGTTATTCCGCTGCAATGTAATATAATAGCCAAATGAGCTATGTAAGATGTAATAATATTATGTTATTCCTGGTTATAAAGTTATATTATGACCTTTGTTTCTTGATATTACATCTTAACTGTGGATGCTAGCTATTGATCCAGGGACTAGCATTGTAAAACACAGGAGGCTCTATCTTATCTAAGATTGGGACCTCTACAGATGGTATCAGAGCATTGTGTTGCCTGTAGGATTTGTAAACCTAGGATTGGACAAAAACCCTTAGAAAATTAGGAGTTGTTTTTGTTCCAAAAACTTATTTACAAAACACTTGTAAACTCTTTCCTCAACCATTTTGGTTTCAACTCTACATCTCTTCTATTTCAAACTTGATGGAAAAACCTACCCCATGGCCAAAGACTACACCATGTGCAAAGGACTTCTTCAACATCTTCAACTCTAATGACTTCAACATCTTCAACTCTAATGACTTCAACATCTTCAGCATGTTCACCAAGGACTTCCAACTTGGATACCACTAAGGACTACAAGTGAGACAAGGAAATCTTACTCAAGATTTAGAGACTAAGGTAATGCAAAATAAGAAGGAACCATCAACAAACTTTGAAGTTTTGTGACCAAGGAGTTTTCCCAAGGAACCATGATCTCATGTAAGAAGAAGCAACCTAGAAGGAAGGAAAGATCACAAGTGAACCATATAGATGGACCACCATAATTTAGTTAAGTCAAACCACCAACTTATGTGGTGTAACAAAAATGTTTTGTTGCCTAAGTATGTGCTTGAACTTGTTGTATGAGTGAAATGATTGTTTGTGATTGCATGCACATTGCTTGTGTGAATTGTGATGTGTGTGATTAGAACCCTTACATAGAAATATTTTTCCTATTCTAATCCCAATCCAACCCAAACAGATGACTACTCCAAAAGACTCCAAGATTGATGACACTGTGGCATCCCGCAAAACCACTACTAGAAAATCGCGTTGAATTTGTGCATAGCATCGTCATCATCATGCATTGTTTGCATAAAACTATGTTTGCAAAGCCCGTGTTGTTTTCTAAACGCCCCTCTTTATTCAAATATCAAAGCCCGGTCTCCGGATTATTTTTGTTTGAACGCTATCGGTCTGCAAAAGGTGCTTTTAAATTAAATAAAAATATTTATTAAATTAGTGGGGGCAGTCGAACGGGCCAACCCGACCCGAACGACCACCCCCGTATAAACAGATCGACCCACCTCTAAATCCTAAGGCTACCCGGAAACCTACCCACCCCTATCTCCACCTCACTCCCCCCAATCAACTCTTGCCACCTCACCTCCTCCCTCTCCCTCACCCAATCACACGTCGCCACGTCACTCCCTCTCTCCCCAACCCACTCACCTCCCCGGATCCCACCTCCCCCGCACACTCCCTCCAAACGCGTGACCACCCTCCCCCTAGGCCCGTCCCCACCCTGGACCGGTCCCACCCACCTGCCGCGTCTCCCCCGCAGAACCTCCTCTCTGCCTCTCCCTCCCAGAGCCAACCCCGCCGCCGCGCCTGCTTCTCCCCGCGACCCCCGCAGACGCCCCGAGCCCCGCCCGGACTCGACGGCGTGCCCGCCCCTCCTCAGGCCCCTACCGCTCCGCCGCGCCGGCGCGCCCCAGCGGCCCCGCACGCGCCGCCTCCCGCTCGCCCTCTCCTTCTCCCTCCTCGCCTTCCCCGGAGCCGCCTCTCCCCCCAAGCCTCGCTGCGAGCCCCTCGCCTCCGCGACCCACGCCGGAGCCGCGTCGGCCACGTCCCTCGCAGCACCGTGTGCAGCCTACGTCGCCACCCCTCTGCAGCGAGCTACCGCCGGGCCTTCCCCTCTGCTTCGCCGGCCCGCCACCGAGCCCCGCGCCCCACGTCCTGCGCCGCCGTCACCGTTCGGAGCCGCCCGCCACCAGCCCGCACGCCAGCGCGCGCCGTGCCCCAGCTCCTCCCGTGCGCCGCCGCTCCCTCCGACCGCCTCTCCGCCACCGCCAGGGACGACGGCCTCCGCCGCCAAGCCCCTCGCCACCCAGGCCGCGCGTGCTCTGGCGAACGAGCTCGCCAGCGCCACCGGGCACGGCCGCTTCACCCTCGTCCTCCCCGGCCTTCGCCGCCCTCGCCAGCAACGCCCCGCGCGGGCCCCTCCTCCTCGCCCCGCCCCAAGACCGTCCGCTGCCGCGACCCTCCGCTGCAGTGCCATCTCCGTCGACGCCGTTGTCTGGTTCCCCAGCTTCGTCGCTGCAACCGTGCGAGTTTGGCCACGTGTACACCTGCCTCTCTGTTGGTCAAGTGGCGCATGTGGCTGCTCGTTTATCTGCTGATATGAAGGTGCGGTAGTAGTGTGGTACTGCTACGTGCCTACCCTACACAAGTTCGACAACTTCTCGCAGAATTCGATGAACCACCAGCGGCCCCGGACCCGCGGACTCGAGTACCCCGACGCCCCGAGCCCGAAGGACCCCACAAGACCACGGGCGCGAGGCGCCAAGACCGTACCAAGCCGAAGGTGTCCGAAGAATCTCCGACAAGAACTCCATCACGGAACTTCTAGCACTCCGACAGGGAACCCTGGAGACCCCGGCGTCGAGCCCCAAGTTCGTCCCCGATAATCAAGTCGGAAACCCCAAGATCTTCCCCGTCATCGAGGACGCTTACACGGGAACGACAAGTACTTCCTCCGGGAACGCCAAGCAAATGCACTCGGACGCCAAAAACCTGGACCGGAAGAACGCCAAGATCTTCTCCACGGAACATCGGGAACTCCCCCGGACGCCAAGAACGACTCGATGACTTGTTTAAATTTGCAGAAACATTTGTGTACTTGTTTAGATTGGAAAAATTGTTTAAAAATGATTTTTGGATTAAAACCTTTGCAAAATGGTTTGTTGTGACCTTACTGACCCTAGGAACCAACCCATGGTATTAAAAATTATTTTTGTAAGATTTAGGTTGGATTACTTGACTTAGTCATTTTCTAGCCAAATAAAAAGAATGGTTTTGGTTATAAAAGTGTTTATGGAAAGGAAACTTTGAGAAAATAGTTTGGACCAAACCTACTGACCCAAAAAAACACCAAGTTTTGCAATAGCAACTCATTTGGTGAACAACTTAAGAGTTTTGCCTTAATAAAAACATTTTTCACCACATGAAATGATAAATGGATTTAAAAAAAATAGTTTTGGACAAAACCCTCTTGCTAATGACTTTGCCACTTTGGTAAATGACCTATTTGGATCTTACAAAGTTTAGAAACCCCATGGAGACCCCTTTGCAAAATAAAACTATCTTGTGCATGCTCCCATGCATGAATTAGTTTCTATTGTTTTGTGTGTGTGAAATTGTTTGAGTGATTATTGGTTTGGAATGTAAATTGAGTTAGTGTTTGCTTGTTGGAATTGTAGTGAAGTGTGAGAGACTAACAAGATCAAGGGGTGAACTACCATTCCCTACCAAAAAGGCAAGTGATGCTTCATACTTTTTGTCCCATTACTTTTTCTATGCATTAGTGATTTTGCTAAGTAAACTTGCATGGATTTTGCTAAGTATAGATCTTGCTATAGGAAAACCTAGTAGATGAATCCTTAGTAGGATTTTCTAAGTTAAGTTTCCTATTACTACGAAGCTTAGCCTATCTAATAGAAAACATGGGTGGAATATATATTCACACTATGGAAAAATATTCTAAGTCTGAGGGCTTGTGATTTTGTCTAATAAAACAACTAAGTTAATGAACCTCCTGGGTGGAATGGAAGGATTGGGATATGTTGAGTGGTTACACAAGGCCATGGACTTGGGTTGTGTATCTCACTTGTGGAATGCCACCCAGGAAACAAAGGGATTTGAGATGTCAAATGTTGAGAAGCTTCAAGTGCAACCACTTGGCAATATGGGCTCTGCCATGATCATATAGGTTGCAAGAACTTAGCCATATGGACAGTGGGTGGTAGTGTTTGATAGGTTGGAACGCGTCCATTTTGGTCTAAGGGAAAGCTTCTGAAAGATCTTATCTTGGGAAACCAAGTCTTGTGGGGAAAGTGCACCACCTCTGCAGAGTGTAAAATCTAAGTACTTAGCCATGTCCCTGGTAAAGGACAATTTGAGCATCAAGACATGGAAGCAATCAAGAATCTCATCATTCAAATTTCTAAATTAAAATCTTGTGGTTTGAACAAGGGTTGTTTGAATTCTTCAACCATTGATGGAGAGATGGCTTGGTACAAGGATCTTGAAATCTTTGATTGAGAAAAATGTTTTTGACAAGCAAAAACTTGGTATTTTCAAAATGATAAGAAAAATCTATTTTAAGCAATGCAAGCCTCAACTCCACTTAGCCAAATGCATATATATGATAGACTCCACCATAATACCATAGTATCACTTGCCAATACAATTCAAATGTATTGACCTTTGTGGCTGTAACTTGCATGTTGCAGGTTTGATTGATTTTAGTGAAGATTGATTGATTAGGATTACAAAGTCTACAACCAACATCTGCCTGTGGCACTTTGAAGATGATGGACCCCATGCTTATAGTTATTCCGCTGCAATGTAATATAATAGCCAAATGAGCTATGTAAGATGTAATAATATTATGTTATTCCTGGTTATAAAGTTATATTATGACCTTTGTTTCTTGATATTACATCTTAACTGTGGATGCTAGCTATTGATCCAGGGACTAGCATTGTAAAACACAGGAGGCTCTATCTTATCTAAGATTGGGACCTCTACAGGTGATGACATGTGTCAACATGATCCCATGTTTAGTTTGGAGAATATTAAATCTTAAGTAATTTTTCAATGAGTAGAAATTACTATTCTAAAAATAAAAAGAGTTAAACCAAGCTTTAACCTTGTAATGTTAGAGATGATGCTAGATCATCTATAGGACCCTTGTGTGTGATGATTGCAAGTAGTTAAGTATTGTTTGGTGATTGTGTACCTCGTATTTATTCATAGACTCTAGTACCGACCAAGGATACGAGGAGGAAGGAGGATACTACGAAGAGGAAGCCGAGGAGAACTTCAACCACTGCTCTGCACAAGGCAAGCTGATACTATACCAATGCAAGCTAAAACTTGCAAGACACTCTACTTTAGCAAGCCTAATACTACTAGTGAATGTGCAAGCTAACACTTGCAAGATACTATACCTATGCAAGCTAACCCTTGCCAGATACCCTACTGATACCCCAAACCCATACTTGTGATATGACTACTATATGCCTTATGCATATGTGATCATACCCACTTGATAAACCAAATCCTAGTTTTATGTGCAAGCTTCTTACTTTATTTCTTTATCAAAGCTTACTTAGAGTCTACCTAAGAGTTTGGTAGATACTAGACAGTTGTGCTGAAGGTTGCATAAAGAGCATAAAATTTGGCCTAAGCTAGAAACCTTGATATCAGCCTAAGATATAAGGTTGGACTTAGTGAAACTCCACTAGTTACCACCCCTCATTAGTACTACCCCCCACATGTAGATGCTAGTGCTAAGCATAAAACTTGATCAACTTTTAGATGGGAATACTTGGTGGAAAAATGGTTATGAAAACCTTGGAATGATGGATCATTCTATTGAAATGTTTTGGACATGTGTTTCCAAACACTTGATGAGTTTGGTGATGAAAATGTTGAGGCATGAGCCTTAGCCCTTTATAAAACTGATGGTTGTCTGGATGCGATACCATTCCAATTTTAGCGTACAACCACAATACCCGAATATTGGGTAGGGCTTGACTGGAAACTTATATACCTTAGTATTAGTTCCCTCCCGGCCAAGGTCTGAGCTGAGGCTACCTTGTGAAGATTGTCCACCTGTGCAGTACCCAAGATGACAGTGGTCATGGTTGGGAGGCCAAACTCACAGGAGAGGTGCTTATACTAGGGCGTGTAATTGAAAGGTTAGGATTGATTATCCGCATACTGAGTATGGTGAATTCAGGATTTGTTCCTGGCGGATGTATCAAATGTCGTGGTGAAAGTGTACAATCTCTGCAGAGTGTCAAACTATTCGAATAGCCGTGTCCGCGGTTATGGACAGTTGGAGTGGCCATACTGTTCCCCCGTCAGACTTTTAAAAATGACTTGTGAAATGAATTGAGACTTTGACTTGACCACAACAGAGTTGTGACCTGAATTACAAGATCCCACTTAGGAGTTATAAAATTTTGACTAGCTTTGGAACTTAGTAGAGATAAACCTGGCTTTTTGCAAAACAACCCTAGAGCCTAGTGTCCTATTATCCAAAAACCCCTTACCTGTTAGTATTAGTTTGCGAGTACTTAAAGAGTACTCATGGCTTTGTCCTTGGCTATTCCCATGGCCAGACTATGAAGAGGAGTACCTGGAAGATGGACCCCAGGAAGGTTACGACAACTAGGATCATCTCCCATCGTCAGCATTGCGTGTGACCCCGAAGATGGAGCTTCGCTTACGCTACCGTTATTATTACGTATTCCGCTGCCTGATGTTGTATTAAGAACTGGATCATGAGATCCCTATTCGTGTAAGAACTTATGTATCATTTGTAATGGATGAAGTACTATGGTATCCAATTCTGTTATGTCTCGCAAAAATGGTAATCCTGGGATTGCGATGTATGGCATAACATGCATCTAGGATTGAAAAATCCGGGTGTTGACACTCGTGCTGCTGATGTTCTCACCTCTAGTGTTCTGTCCCAGTATGCTGCTGAGTTCATGAGTCTCCCTACTATTGCCGCTCAGTGGGCACATCTTCGTCAACGCTATCAGCCGGCTGGGGATGCTCTTTACCTGTTTGTGGTTCGCCAGGAGCATGCTCTTCAGCAGGGTGATTCCACTATTGATGAGTTCTATACTCAGAGTGTTGATATCTGGCGTCAGCTTGATTCTCTCCGTACTGCTATTTGTGGCACATGCTCATGCTGCCAGATTGTGCGCTCTGATTTGGAGTTTCACCGCATCTATGAGTTTCTGTCTCGGCTCCGCCAGGAGTTTGAGCCCCGGCGTGCTCAGCTGAATGCTCGTGGTCGTGTTCTGCTCTCTGAGGTATTGTCTGAGCTTCGGGCTGAGGAGACTCGTCTCCGTGGTGCTGGTCTTCTTGCGGTTCCATATGTGCTTGCTACTCGTGGTCCTCCTATACCGTCTGCTCCCTCGACTCAGCCACGGTCCTCTGTGCCGCCGCCAATACTACCCACTCCTTCAGGTCAGGGTCAGAGTCAGCACCAGCAGTCTTAGGGTCAGAGTCAGTAGCAACAGGCTTGTGGCCAGGGTCGCCGTGGTTCTCTTCGTCACTGCTCTTACTGTAACAAGGATGGTCACACTTGGGTCACCTGTTATACACGGGATCCCAGTTTACGTCAGCAGCACCAGGCTCGTGGGCAGTCGGCTCCTTCCGGATCTTCCGCACTTGCTCTCTCCGATCAGGACATTATCAGGAGTCTTCGCGGTCTGCTTGCTGCTACAGACTCTTCTTCGACAGGCACAGCTGGTTCTGTGACTGATTCTTCAGGCACTACGCGACCACCACCTTCTACACAGTCAGGTACGTCCCCGTGGTATCTGGATTCTGGAGCTTCCTTTCATATGACCTCTGAGTCTTCTTTTCTGTCCGCTCTTCGTTCTCTCCCTTCTCATGTCCGTGTTTTCACGGCTGATGGTACCTCTCTTCCTGTTTCTAGTCGGGGCACCCTTTCTACTTCTTCTTTTTCTGTTCCTGATATTTCTCATGTCCCTCTTCTTAAGATGAACCTGTTCTTTGCTATCCATCTTACTGACTCTGGTTGTCGCGTCATTCTTGATGTTGATTCTTGTGTTGTCCAGGACCGTCGCACACATGCCATGGTTAGAGCTGGCCCTCGCAGCCGTGACTCTTTAGGACTTTGGGAGTTAGACTGGCTTCGTGTTCCTTCCGCTGCCACTTCATCTGCCAGTTCTTCTCCGGTCGTCGCCTCTGCTACCAGCTCTTTTTAGTAGTAGCATCATCGTCTTGGTCACCTTTGTGACTCTTGCCTGTCGTCATTAGTTCATCGTGGTCTTCTAGGGTCTGTCTCAGGAGATGGCTCTTTATATTGTCAGGTTTGTAGGTTGGGTAAACAGATTCAGCTTCCCTATCCTACTAGCGCGTCTGTATCTCGGCGACCTTTTGATTTAGTTCATCCCGATGTTTGGGGTCCGGCTCCGTTCGCTTCGAAAGGGGGCCATCGCTACTATATCTTATTCATCGATGATTTTTCTCGGTACACCTGGTTGTATTTTATGCGCTCTCGCAGTGAAGTGCTCTCCATATATCAGCGTTTTGCGGCCATGGTCCGTACTCAATATTCTACCCCCATTCGTGTGTTTTGTGCTGATTCTGCTGGTGAGTATATCTCCCAGATGCTGTGAGGTGTTCTTGCTTAGCAGGGCACCCTTGCTCAGTTCTCTTGTCCTAGCGCACATGCCCAGAATGGCGTTGCTGAGCGTAAGCATCGCCATCTTCTTGAGACCACTCGTGCCATGATGATTGCTTCTTCTCTTCCGCCGCATTTCTGGGCTGAGGCTGTCGCTACGTCGGCTTATCTCATCAATATTCAGCCTTCTGCCGCTCTGCAGGGTGGTATCCCTCTTGAGCGCCTATCTGTACAGTCTCTAGACTACTCCATGCTTCGCTTGTTTGGTTGTGTTTTCTATGTTCTCCTTGCTCCTCGCGAACGCACCAAACTGACAGCTCAGTCTGTTGAGTGTGTCTTCCTTGGATACAGTGATGAGCATAAGGGCTATCGCTGTTGGGACCCCGTTGGTCGTCGGATGCGTATCTCTCGTGATGTTACTTTTGATGAGACGCGTCCTTTCTATCCTCGTCCCACCGCTGGTACCTACCCAGTGGAAGATATCTCTTTTATTCTCTTTCCCGACACACCTCCTTCTACTCCTATTGTGTCTTCTTCGGGATATCCTCCCCCTGATGTCTCTTCTTCGACATCGTCCTTCTCTGCTCCGTATAGTTCTCCTAGTTCTCCTCGTTCTCCGGAGTCTTCCTCTGCTATTCCTTCCTCTTCATCGTCGTCTCCTGAGTTGTCTTCCTCTGATGAGCTTCCCTCTACTCGTCCTGTTCGTCAGCGTCGTGCCCCCAACCGTTAATCTCCTAGTCAGTATGGTCTTTCAGTTGCCTCCGAGCCGACTTCTTATCGGGATGCTGAGCATCATCCTGAATGGCAGCTGGCCATGGCTAAGGAGATTGCTGCACTTGAGCGCACTGGCACCTGGGATCTTGTTTCTCCCCCTCCCGGTGTTCGTCCTATCACGTGTAAGTGGGTCTATAAGATTAAGACCCGCTCTGATGGTTCTCTTGAGCGCTATAAAGCGCGTCTTGTGACTCGTGGTTTTCAGCAGGAGCATGGTCGTGATTATGATGAGACCTTTGCTCCTGTGGCTCATATGACCACCGTGCGTACTCTTCTTGTTGTTGCTTCTGTTCGTCACTGGTCTGTGTCTCAACTTGATGTTCAGAACGCCTTTCTCAATGGTGAGTTGAGTGAGGAGGTTTATATGCAACCTCCTCCTGGGTATTCTGTTCCCGAGGGGATGGTTTGTCGTCTTCGACGTTCTCTTTATGGCCTCAAACATGCCCCTAGTGACTGGTTTGAGCGCTTTGCTTCTGTAGTAACTGCTGCTGGTTTCTCCCCTAGTGCTCATGATTCAGCGTTGTTTGTTCACACTTCTCCTCGTGGACGCACTCTTCTTCTTCTCTATGTTGATGATATGATCATTACTGATGATGATTCTGAGTATATCGCCTTTGTTAAGGCTCGTCTTCGCGATTAGTTTCTTATGACTGATCTTGGTCCTCTTTGATACTTTTTTGGGATTGAGGTTTCCTCCACTTCTGATGGCTTTTACATCTCTCAGGAAAAATATATTCAGGATCTTCTTGCTCGTGTTGCTCTTGGGGATGAGCGCACTGTTGAAACCCCTATGGAGCTTAATGTTAAGCTTCAACTTACTAATGGTGATCCTCTTCCTGATCCGACGCGTTATCGTCATCTTGTTGGAAGTCTTGTTTATCTTGCTGTCACTCGTCCTGACATCTCTTATCCTGTTCATATTCTAAGTCAGTTTGTTTCTGTTCCTACCATTGTTCACTATAATCATCTTCTTCGTGTTCTTCGTTATCTTCGTGGTACGATCACTCTTCGCCTTTTCTTTTCTCGTTCCAGCTTCCTCCAGCTCCAGTGCTATTCAGACGCTACGTGGGCGAGTGATCCTTCGGATCCGTTCACTTTCTGCTTACTGTGTGTTTCTTGGTGGTTCGCTTATTGTTTGGAAGACGAAGAAACAGACAGCGGTTTCCCGTTCGAGTGTTGAGGCTGAGTTGCATGCTATGGCTTTGTTGACTGCTGAGGTGACCTGGTTACGGTGGTTACTTGCAGATTTTGGGGTCTCTATTACCACACCCACTCTGGTTTTGTCCGACAGTACATGTGTTATTAGTGTTGCACGTGATCCGGTCAAGCATGAGCTTACCAAGCATATTGGTGTTGATGTTTTCTATACACGTGCTCAGGTGCAGGCTCAGGTTATTGCGCTTCAGTATGTGCCTTCAGATTTACAGTTGGCGGATTTCTTTACGAAGGCACGGACCAGAGCGCAGCATGATTTCTTACTTTCCAAACTCGGTGTTGTGGATCCACCATGAGTTTGAGTGTGTGTGTGTGTGTGGGGGGGGGGGGGTGTTAGATGTATATATTTGTATATTGTAGTATCCACATATGTTGGGGCTTCCTGCATATTTGCACCTATATCTGTACTATATATTGTGGCCTTTGGGCCCCAGAGGAATACATGTTGTATATTCCTAACAGCTTGGTGGAAAAAACATTTTATAATGTTGATCTAGATATAATTAAGTATATTCTTAACATGTTAATATTGCAATTTGATGATGCATTACATGTTTTAATATTTGTTCTCCTAAAATTATGTCAGCTTCTCATGTTATTCTCTGGACTAACTACCACAGATCACGTGTGAAGATGAACACTATACATGCACATTGTTCAACCCGAGTAAAACACGAAGTGGAATTTAGGTGCATGATGTCATTTCTTTAAACTTAGGATGATATGTTTCTAAATTTGACGAAACAAAATACACATATATGTATTTAATACTTGTATTTTGATCGTATGCTTTCTCATTTCTAATTTTGACACAAGTCACAAATGTTTATTATATTTATGAAAAAATCCATGATAAATATTGTAAGTGTCTTATTTTGTTCATATTTTTTAAAACATAGAGGTATGTTATTGCTTAGTTTTAAAAGTGTGTTCGCATAGATCCAGGTCTTGAACATTCCCTTTCGTCGATGCCAAGCAAGCCTAGCTACCTGACTAGCAAGTAGCAACCATACTCACTATATTAGTGTACTTTTAGGTTTTGGCTAAGTCTAATGTTTTCTTAATTTTCACCAACTTTAGAATAAAATTAGTAGTTTTATGACATGAAACTATATTCAAGATGCATCTAGTGATATTAATTTGGTGTTACAGATATAGCTATTTTTCTAGTTTGTAGGACTATGCAATCGTTTTTGCAAAATTCGGGCCAACCCAGCGCGAAAATTATTTCGGCCAACTTTAGTCAATGCTTGTGGGGTGACTGTTCGTCTAAAAGAAAAAAAATGTATATTGGGGATTGCGATTGGATGAACTAGGCAAGAAAAGGACGGCTCTTCGGAACTTCTCGTGGTCTCGATTGTGCTCCAATTGGCTTTCTCCCTTCCCTTCCCCATCCCAAATCAACCATCGCAAAGCGCGCCAAAGATCGCTGGAGCCGCGGTTCTTCGCTTCTTTTTCTTCTTCTGGTCCGTCCATTCCGGAGCCAATCGCCACACCACCCGAGGCCCAGTTCGTCCATTTCCTTCCTCTGCTTTTAGATCTTGTTCCAGCGCATTACGTGCGCGCTCTGTTTTCGCTTTCAATGGGAAGCAGAAACCAAGAACCTGGGGTGAGCCCCCGGTCGGCTGGCTGGATGAAGAATCCTGTCGACAGCCTCATGCAGATCCCGGATAAGATTCAGAACTCTCTCAAGGTTGGTTCCTTCTTGACCAGGTAAAGAATTTCCTTGTTCTCGCCGGGTCGACATTATTCGCGCAGATGTTAGTGAATTTGCCTGTTTGGATCTTGTAACAGCTGCATTTTGGGCGTTTCTTGAAGACGGCTGATGGTGTCAAGGCTCAGATATCACAAGAGAAGGTCAGGGGATCGTGTAGTGCAACTGCTGCTGCAGATGTTAGTTTGGAGAGGCAACTCCAGGCTTGGAGAAATAACCCTAGTTGGACTGATCAACCTCCAGAAATCAAGGTATTTCGTAATGAGTTGTGATGGAGCAATTTCATGCCTCAGCTGGGGATGCTTGTAGGTTAATAGATGGTCTTATATTTCTGTTGGCACCTCGAAGATGTAATCTTCCTTCTTACTGGAACATATCTCAGTTTGATGTGCCAGTAGGTCACAGTTAATTCTAGATTGCTGAATTATTTTGATATCCTGACCTTGCATTAGCAAATATTTATAATTGCAGGTTACTGTGCCACAAGGCTCTCTTTGCAACCTTAATTTGAGTTTTAAGGCAGGACTACCACCGGATGCAGTTTACAACATTATAATTGATCCCGAGAACAAAAGAGTGTTTAAAAATATCAAGGTATGTATGGATGCTGTCTTATTCAGAACTGCCAAGCTCGAACGACCTTTTTGTTTGCCTAAGGAACCATCTGATACTTCAACTTCTTTTGCTGTCTAGTGTGGACATTTTGGAAATTGGAATCAAATTTCCACGAGTAAAACAACTTAATTTATCTGATGAAAAGTCACTTTGTCATTGTCTCTTGTGTGTCTTTGTGCAAAGGAAATTTGTTTGCTGATAGAATCCATTTTTGTATAGTTTATTGTCCCCCAATAATGTTGGACTATGTTTACTTCCAGTATCTTTCTGGGAGGTCCACTAACTAATCTGAGGGCTAATTTAAGATGTTGGTTGGAATATTGCTGTAAAAGTACCCCTGAGTCTATTGGTCTGTCGAATGGGAACATTATACTTGTTGTCGTATATGAAGTGCTGTGTGCTTCTCTATAGTCTGTAGAGACTAGAAAATATGATGTCTGTAGATCTTTGAATAGCATAACAGAAATATGATGTCCCATCCACCATGTTCATTGTGTTGATTCTTCATGACTTCCAAATTTTGTTATTGCTGCTAGTTAAACGACCCAAGGAATTGCTGTTAAAATGAAAAAAAAAACCGGGTTATCTACCCAGGAGCATCAAACTCATGCACATGATATTGTTCTAATTTTAGGAAGTGATATCAAGGAAAGTCTTGCTTGATGAAGGATCAAGGCAAGTAGTTGAAGTGGAGCAGGCGGCCATATGGAAGTTTCTCTGGTGGTCTGGCATCTTGTCAGTTCATGTTTTTGTTGACCAGAACAGAAGAAATCACACTGTATGAACTTGTTCCACTAGCCTTTGATCAACACACGCTGTATGCTGGTTGTCTGATATCATAATATGTGGTTTCATGCTAAAACTATTTGCAGGTGAAGTTCAAACAAGGGCGAAGTGGTTTTATGAAGAAGTTTGAGGGTTGCTGGAAAATAGAGCCCCTGTTTGTTGACAAGGAACTGTGCCTTCCTCTCGATCCACGTACGCTGGAAGAATATGATTCGTGTACTGCCGGCAGAGGAAGAGTTGGATCTGCCATTACCTTGGATCAGCTTATCGAGCCTGCTCTCTTACCGCCACAGCCCATTGCATGGTATGTGAGAGGGATTACCGCAAGGACAACCGAGATGCTGGTTAATGACCTGATAGCGGAAACTGCTCGGCTAAGAGGCATGACAAACAATGTGGATGACAAGCACTATACTGAAGATAACTGTGATGCTAATGGTGACCTCCTAACAGAGGAGAGTGGCGATATTAAGGAACGATGGCGACAGAGGAGAAAATCAGGACGACATGGAAGTTCCCTTAGATCGACAAGACAACAAGTGTAAACTGCGAAGCCTGGGTGGACGCCATTTTTACAACCAAGTTAGTGTACATGCTAAAATCTCGTTGCCGATAGTGTAGCGTTTGTTGAGTTTTAGATTTGTGACAGCAATATTCCGACAGTACTAATAACATCCTGTTCCCGTTTAGTCATTTGTGATGTGATATTCTTGATAAACATGTATGTCTAAGATAGCTGATGACTGTTGAACTATAACTGTGTTTGGTGAATAAAATTCGACGTTTCAGAAGCTATCCTCATGTTGCTTCTGCTTTGCTCTGCAGTTTATTCTGAACTTCTCGGGCAACTGAAATTTTCTAGGATATCCTGTTAACATATTACAATGCGTTTTCTAGGCAAAATTTAGAATGATATTATGTGATAACGTGACCTCATGTGAATCGAAGGTGACTTGATGAAGCAGATGCCAATTTGTAAACCTGGCCCAAACTTGTGGGTGAGTGAGTTGGTAAAGCAAGCAACCGGTTCATCCATCCTTTCTCCAGAGCTGCAAGCCAAGGAAAGCCCCCAATTCCTTTCTTTCCTTGACACGATCAAGGCAACACGTACCGCCCTATGACTATGAAACTGCCGCCCTAGGTTGATCCAATGCTAAGTTTCTTAGTACAACCTTTGCCTCTTATCGAGCCTACTGATCGACCTCGGCACGGCAGTCATGTCCGGCCAGCCACAGCTGCCGTCGGTGCCGCCACCGCAGCCACAGCCGTTCCGGTTCTGGCTTCCTTACAGAAGCAATGTGGGGCTGTGGCGCCAGCAACCGCGACCAATGCCAGCCTCGACTCGCCCTCAGCCGCCAGGTGGTGCAGGTCCACCCTCACCAGCTCCGGCAGAGCCTGTGCCGCCGGCACGCGCCATGGAGCCAGTGGCGGAAGACATCCCCGTCCAAGCTGACTCGTCCGACGAATCGGACACGATTGCTGTTGAAGCCTTAGACTCGTTGCGGTCGCGAGGAGCCAGGCAGGCCGTGGCTGACCTGGAGCTGACGCTCTCGAGGTCGCCGCCCACGGGCCAAGGACAGGGCACGAGCGGGGACGGCGACGCCAAGATCTCCATCTCCGGCTTCCCGAGGTCACGCCTCTTCGACGGCGCACGCGCGCCTTACAGGCGAGAGATCGAGGACGGGCTCAAGAGTCTCGCCGGCCGCGAGAAGCCGCCAGCGCCGAGGCCGCCGGACCAGGGGTACCGCGTCATCACGCTGGCAGGCCACAACGTCGGCGCCAGCATGGTCCTCGGCAACGGCTCCAGCGGCGCGCCACAGCCGCCGAGAACCGATGAGCGGGAGGGGTCCTCCGCGTGGCCGTCGCCGTCGGTGGCCACGAACGTGAACAGCAACGTGCAGGGCGTGAACAACTCGGCGATGGAGGAGAGCACGTGCAACTCCGGCGACCCCGGCGTGCGCGTGGACATTAAGAATGCGCACGAGAAGCCGGCCGTGCTGGCGCCGAGCAAGGATCCGCAAGAGAAGCCAAGGGAGCTTGCAAGAACGCTGCCGCCGCAAGAGAAGAGCACGGCAGCGAGCGGCAACGAGACAGCCCCGGTACCGCCGAGGACGAAGCGGTGTCTCCGCGCTCTGTTGATCGAGGAGCGGAAGCCGAAGCCGATAGCCTGCCGGTTCCAGTGCGTGTCGGATCACGCGCCGCCGCCGGCGACGGCGACGGGGAGCGAACCCAGCGGTAAGAGCGCGGAGGAAGGCGCGGAAGAGAGCACGAGATGAATTTAAAAGGCGTGCGTGCGTGTACTGAAACTGGTTTGCCCGTGGACCATGGTACACCGTTTCTTTGTCGCCTTCAGCGGCTGTAACTGAGTTCGTGATCGATTCTATTTTGTAATCGATGCGGTATGCTCCTCCTCTCTGTAAACCCCCAATTCCAAAGACTCTGTTGATGTGTCCCCGTGCCGGACGGCCGATCCTCTCCAATCCAAGTTCAAGGTTTCCGCGTCGATCGATGGGCTCCGGCGCAAGCAAAGGCAAAGAGCCACCGCCGCCGCTGGCGAGCTCCTACCCGTGCTGCTGGTCGGACCTCCCGCTCGACCTCGCGGGCATCGTCCTATGCCGGTTGCACACCCACGCCGACCACGTCCGCTTCGGCTCCGTGTGCCGCCACTGGCGCCACGCCGCGAAGCTGCTGCACTCGCCGTCCTCGCCGCCGCCGCTACCCTGGCTCAGCTTCCGCGACGATGGCACCTTCGAGAGGCTCACCGACGGCAAACGTCACAGTCTCTTCTTGGAGACCTACGAGAAGTGCCGAGGCTCCTTCGACAACTGGCTGCTGCTGGAGGACGTGAGAGCCGGGCACCGCCAGCACTACCTCAAGAACCCTCTCACCGGAGACGTGGTAATGCTCCCGGGCCACTGCAAGGAGCCCGTCCGCCGCGACTGCGACGTCAACGTCGTCGTGCCGCCCAGCTCCACGGACTTCCACCTCCGGAAGGTGGTCATGTGCGCGAACGGGCTCGTCGCCGCCAAGATCACCTACCACGGCCTACCGGACGTGGTGGTCTTCTGCTGGCCGGGCATGTCCTCGTGGCCGGCCGGCATTTGCAACGGGACATGGTACCACGACATGGCCCGTTACAGGGGCAAGATGTACGCCGTGAGCAGGCGAGGCGACCTCTACGTCCACGAGCTCCGGAGGGACACGGGCACCGGGGAGCCCAAGGTCACGGGTGTCGAGCGAGTCATCCTGGCGCCGCTCTCGGAGGAAGGGTTTCCCCCGGAGGCGGTGAGCACCTTGGACGGGCCTTACGCCGCTTTCGTGTGCGCCAGGAAGTGCTACCTTGTTGTATCACGGGGCAAGCTGCTCATGGTTCGGTGGATCGTCCCTTACAACGATCGTGGTCGGGACTGGGCAGACACCATGGCGTTCAAAGTGTTCGAGGCAGACCTGGAGATGTCCCGCTGGGTGCAGCTGGAGAGCCTCGACGATCGGGTTCTCTTCATCAGCCGCGACTGCTGCAAGGCCATCGGCGCCGGCGACCACTTCAGAGGAGACCAGATATATTTCGTCGACTACGGCCTTGAATTCTGGTGCCATCAGCCAACCTGTAGAAACACTAGCACATGCGGTGTCTATGATATGAGAAGCAACGCAATCTCTCCGGTTTCACCGCGCCTCGCGGATCAAACCAGGGCGGCGTGGTTCTTCCCCTCTGTCCACCAGTAAGCGAAATACACTGGTATATGAAAAGACTAGTCAATGTTGCATTTACTTTGCTCTTTCTAACAAGACATCAATATTGCATCTATCAATTTTGCAAAGGCACATATATTCAATAATGTTTCTCGTGACCCGATACATCATACATCCAAGTGCAATGAGGATTATCCGTCTCTAAGAACTGGACATCCGGCCTTGGCCAGGAGCTCAAGATATGAGTTGTGAGTTAGAACCCGAGTAGTAGGAGTACCAAGCAATTATCAGGAATATGAGTGATTGAGTGTAGCACCTAAAGCATCAGAACAATGTTTATGTGTATATCGGAGAAACGATAACTATCATGTGTTAAATTGTTGATGGCACATCACACACTCGGGTGGACATCCAGACCATCAGGAGCTGGACCTGGCAAGCGAGGATAGACCCATATGTTAGTCAGACATTGAGTAGTTGCGAGAGTAAGTTGGTAAGCCTGGTCCCACCTAAGAGTGTCCCGTCCGTAGTTATAAGGACCAAGTCGTTGTAATCTGAATCCCATCCTATCCCCAATTGCCCTCTCTACCTCACCTCGCTCTGATTTCCCCTTAATTCGATTCCAATCGTGTGATCGTTTCCCTACCTCCACCTAGGGACATCACAATTTGGTATCCAGAGCCTATTTTTGCTCCGCTCGTGCTTCACAATTTCAAAAGCCGGCCTGTAAAATCCCATCGAGAAAGGTATGGTGTTGCTTCTGCGACGCCGCGCCGGAGAGTTGCGACGGTGCCAGCAAGACCGAGCCAGCCATCGGCCCAGAATAATTTCATGTTGGATCGGATGGAGGGGCTGGCAAAATCGATTGTAGAGTTGACAAAGACGGTGGGCCCATGACCGTCAATCTGAAGATGGTAACGGGTGACGTACAAAGGTTTCGTCATTAGCTCGAGGATTTTGGCCAGGACTTGGACAATGTCAAGTGCACCCTCGTCACCAACGGCAAGCAACGGCGCCACCGCGAGCTGAGCCGCGAGTAGAGTTTACGCATGCGCATAAGGAGTCATCTCCACCATGCCACACCTCGTCAACAAGGGCCGCCGCTGATGAACTTACCGGCGGGGGCGGGAGGCTACGTCATCGCGCTTTCATCACCAAAGGACACGGAGGACACGACACCAAAGGGCGACTACATCATTCGCCCGTGTCGCCATGATTTTCCATGGTTCGCAGGTGAAAACCACTGCTCTGGCTTGACCTTTGTCTCACATATTTTGAGATGTATTGAGTGTCTGAACATCACTGGGTGAGCTCGGCGTCTCTGCATCTGGATGGGCATGGGGCTATGTGGTTCTAGGCCTTCAAGCGCATGCATCGCTTGATCACCTCGGATTCCGGATGGCAATGGGTACCCGTCACCTGTTAACCCGTCGGGTACCCGTATCAAATGGAGGAGGGTATGGTTGAAAAAAAACCATGGGTCTCTTAATGATAAAATATATGACCCGGCGGGTCTGGCGGAGGCGGGTATGGAGGTATGAAACCCATGCCCGTTTACCCATAGACCCGCCACAGACATGTGGAGCCCATCTGTCATTAGCTAAGTAGAAACCCTAACTATCCTACAGGCCTGCCTAGCACCCCAGACCCCAGCCCAATCAATCTACCCAGTAGCCGCACGCCCTCTCCCTCCCTCGTCTAACTCCCTCACGTCGCCGCCACCTCCACTCACACCGCCTCCATCGCCCACAGGCCACAGCCCCACACGGCCACGCCCCACCACCCCACACCTCTGTGCTCTGCTTCCCCCGGCCGTTCCCGCAGCCATGGATGCCGTGTCGGCCTCGGTCGATGAGGGGAGCGGCGCTGCAGGGGCGGTAGACGCCATAGACGCACCACATCTAGAGATCCCGCCGCCGGGGAGCGGGGAGCGGCTAGGCTTCCTCCTCGGCGTGCAAGTTGTAACCTGAATACTATCTACTCTCTTCTAAATAATTCTTGCAAGTTGTAACCTATTGTTTCTCACATTCAAATTTTGTTTTTTGTAGATGCTCATATTGGTGAACAAAGTTTCTGGACTTTTCTTCAAGACACACAAGAAGAGGACTCGGATTTGACCTCTAAATGAGTATGAAAGGCTGGATGTATGAACTTATGTTCTATGTTGTTGGACTTGTTAAAATGTTGGACGCTTGGAACTTTTTATTGTGATGAACTTGTTATTGTAATATTTGTACTGAAGATGTTATTTGTGATGAACATGTTGAACTTGTTGGACATGTACTTGTTATTGTAATATTTGTACTTGTTATTATGAATTGTGATGAACTTGTAAAATGCAGCAAGTTGTTGTCCAAATTTTTTCATAAGATGCTATTTCCTGTCATATTTTTGTACATGGTATGTATGACACTTGCTGTGAAGTTTTAGTACACGGGTATCCATCGGGTCACGGGTACCCGTCACGGGGCGGGTCTGGTGGATTTTAGGACCCGGCGGTGGGTATGGAGGCGGGTGGTGGTGGCGGGGAGAGGTGGCGGAGGCGGGTGTGGAGGTTGCAAACCCGCCTCCATACCCGGCGGGTGCCACCCGGACCTGGGATGCGTTGACATAGGCTGTTTTTCAAGAATTTGGTAAGTATGAGTATGATGGTCAGATGACTAAGCTGTTATGGTTGAAGCAGACAAGATCTGTTGCTGAATACAGGTTGGATTTTGAAGAGTGCATGTACCATCTCATCTCTCTGGATGAAACTCTCGGCAATCCCTGGTTTGTGGCATAGTTTGTGTTTGGTCTCCGTCTACCAGTTCGATTACAAGGTCCCGCTAGCATTTCCCGAGTTGCTTCCTTCGTCTGGATTTAGGAAGAAGAAACGGAGCAGCACCAAACTCGTCCTCGTCCAACCACCCGAACTAAACACCCTCTAGCTATGGCAGCAGCATTACCACCATCCCCAACACGCATCGACTGGCCTAAGAAGCAAGGAACTGATGATTTCAACAGAGAGAGGCAACTGCGGGATTTTTGTAAGCAAATGGTCTCTGTTTTAAATGTGGCAACAAATTCTCTAAGGAGCATTAGTGTAAACGATCAGGTCAATTAGTGATGATCGAAGTAGGGGAATTTGGGGATGTACGGTCTGATGATGTTGTGGTTGCTTGGAATTACTAGAAAAAGGTCTTGTCGTGACTACCTACTGTCAGTTATCTATCAATGCTGTGGCAGGTACTGACAAAGGAGCTACTATTCGCCTACAAGCTCTTGTGGTCAATCAGGTCATGGTGTTGCTAATTGACTCACGTAGCACCAATACTTTTGTGACCAGGGCGTTTGCAGAGCGAGCTGGCTGCACGATCTCACCTGCACCACCAGCTCTGGTGAAAATTATGGATGGCAATTTCATGACATCTGACTCTCAAGTCACTAAGTTACAGTGGTGGACACAGGATAACACTTTTCTCACAGATATGAGAATTCTGGAACTGGGTGCTTATGATGCGGTTTTGGAAATGGATTGACTGGCCAAATGTGGAGCATCACAGTGGACTGGGAACTCAAGTCAATGGAATTTTTCTACAACGTCAAGCAAATTTTACTTCAAGGCATGGTCACAAAACAACATGATCAATTCCAGGAATTGTCATCCATTCAGTTACACAAACTGCTCACTAGCAATGATGTTTGGACAATGGCCATTTTGGATGCATCTACTGCCACTGACACCACATCTACACCTCCTGTTGCTCCTAATTTGCAATTTGTCTTGTCAAAATATGATGATATATTCCAAGAACCATATTCATTACCTCCTAGGCGTCAATTGGATCATGATATTACCCTTGAAGCCAATGCACGTCCACCTAATGCTCGACCGTATCGATACTCACCATTGCATAAGGACGAGATCGAACGGCAAGTCGCAGAGATGCTGGCTTCGGGCATCATTACTTAGAGTATAAGTCCATTTGCTTTGCCGGTCTTGCTAGTAAAGAAGAAGGGTGGCACCTAGAGGTTCTGTATTGATTACCGTCGCCTCAACGACACCATTAAAAACAAATTTCCCTTACCAGTTGTCGACAAACTAATGGATGAATTGGCTGGCACAAAATTCTTTTCCAAGTTGGACTTGCGTGCCGACTATCATCAGATTCAGATGCGCCCTGAAGATGAAGCCAAAACTACGTTCAAGACGTATCACGGTCATTTTTAGTTTCAGGTGATGCTGTTTGGCCTAACAGAACACCCCTGCAACGTTCCAGTGTATCATCAATTCAATGTTTGCTCCATTTCTGCGCAAATTTGTGATCGTTTTTCTGGGCGACATTCTGATTCACAGTACCAGCTGGGAGGATCATTTGCAGCATTTGCGATTGGTCCTAGAAAAACTCAGAAAAACTCAATTCTTCACTAAGTTGTCGAATTGTAGTTTTGGCCAGACAAGTATTCAGTACTTGGGCCATATCATATCAGATATGTGAGTGGCCACTGACCCTGAAAAGACTGAAGTGATGGAAAAGTGGCTTGTACCTCACAATGCAACTGCGTTAAGAGGTTTTCTGGGTTTAACTGGCTATTACAGAAAATTTGTGCAGAACTACAACATTATAACCAAGCCTTTGACTCAATTTCTGATAAAGAAAGGTTTTATATGTAATGAGGAATCCACTTCATCATTTCTACACCTGAAAAGAGCCATGGTATAAACACCGTTTCTAGCTTTGCCAAATTTTGATTTACCATTCACTATGGAGACAGATGCTTGCGATACAAGTATAGGTGCTATTCTGACACAAAAAGGCTATCTAATTGCATATATGAGGAAGGCTTTGGGAATTCTAAACAGGAAACTCGCAGTGTATGAAAAAGAGTTTCTAGCAGTAATTATGGCCATTGACAAATGGAGGCAATATCTTTAGAGGGGTCCTTTCACCATCCTCACTGATAATAATAGTTTTTGCAAGATCAATAGCTTTCTACTAAATTACAGAAGAAAGCAATGACTAAATTGGTTGGTCTGCAGTTTGAGTTCAAATATAAAAAGGGGGTGGATAATGGTGTAGCAAACTCTCTGTCTAGAGTTGGTTATTTACTTGCTACAACAATGGTGTCAAACTGTCAACCTGCCTAGCTTTTGGAAGTCACCAATTCTTATGTTACTGACAAGAAAACATATGAATTGTTGCAAAATCTGGCCATACAATCTCTCAGTGAACATGGTTTTTATCTGGAACATGACATTATTAAACAACAGGGCAGAATCTATATTGGTGACAACTCAGCCTTACAAACTAAGTTGATTTTTTCTCTCCATGATAGTGTTGTGGGTGGATATTGAGGGATGCAGGCCACTTATCATAGAATTAAGCAGCTCTAACCTGGCTGTGAAAAACTATATTAAATAATGCCATGTTTGTCAGGAAGCCAAATCTTTGAGAACTAAACCAGCTCGATTGCTTCAGCCAATGCCACCACCACAAAGACCGTGGACTGAGATTACACTAAATTTCATAGAGGGCTTGCCTAGTTCTGAAGGTGCCAACTCCATTTTGGTTGTGGTCGATCGTCTTACTAAATATGGCCATTTCTTGCCACTCCGTCATCCTTACACGGCTATGTCATTGGCTAAGCTGTTTGTGGATCATATTGTTAGATTACATGGAGTACCACTGACCATTATCTCTTATCGTGACAAGATTTTTACCGGTACCTTTTGGCGTGAATTGTTCAAGGATATGGGTACTGTTCTTCACTACATCACTGCTTATCATCCGAAAATAGATGGGCAGAGCGAGCGGGTGAATCAATGCCTGGAGCAGTACCTTTGTTGTGCAGTCCAGGATAATCCCAAACGTTGGTGCTGCTGGATCCCTATGGCGAAGTTTTGGTACAACTCTAGTTTTCATACTGCCCTGGGTTGCTCGCCATCCAAAGCTCTGTAAAGATCGAACCAAATTTTGGTGCCATGCCCAATTTGTCTGTTGCTGCTGCTGAATTCAGCTATCCAAGACACATCTATAGAGTATCAGGTGTAGATAGCACTTCTGCGAGCACAGTTACTACGTTCCCAACAACGCATGAAATCCTATGTAGATAAGAATCGCTCTGAGCAGGAATTTCTCCGGGTGATCAAGTTTTGTTCAAATTGCAGCCTTACGCACAGCAGTTAGTGGTGAACCGTCCTTACCCCAAACTCTGTACAAGTCCTTTGGCCCTTACAAAGTTCTGGAACATATTGAACCTGTGGCTTACAAATTGGAATTGCCGGCATCAGCTCAGGTGCATCCGGTGTTTCACGTGTCGCAATTGAAGCCATTCACCGCTAATTACTCTCATTCTTAAGTGAGTTGCCTGTTGTTGCTCCGGTTCTGGCCATCATCCTTCAACGCCGGCTGGTACGCAAAGGAAATGTTGTTGTTCCTCAAGTACTCGTACAATGGACACATTTACCTGCTAATGCGGCCACTTGGGAGGATTACTACGTGCTGAAATCTAGATACCTAGTTGTGAGCTTGTGGGAATCATAGGCAGTGGAGGTTGCTGCACAAGAGGGGAGCAGTGTCACACCTTATACACTCGCGATGAACATCGAGTCGCCAGACCATCAGGAGATGGACCTAGCAAGCGAGGATAGACCCATTGACGAGGGTTTGACTCGTCAATGCTCTTTTTTTTACAACTGACTATGAGGGAATCCCCCACAGTAATTTATTAATAGTTTACAAGTCTGTAAACCAGATTACATATGTATATATATTTACAAAGCGAAAAGAAAATTACATCAGGGACTCAATCCATTGAGAAAATTCAGTAGTATGCTTATCCCTCACCCTATGGACATGCATGGTGGCTTCATGAATAAACTTCTGTCTCCAGGCACCGAAGGATGGCCTCACTGATTCAAAAATTGCCTCATTCCTTACCTTCCAGATGTGCCAGCAACCAAGAATAACCACTTCAATAAAGAAGGGCTATGCAAATTTTCTTTTATAGATAGTAACATGAGCTCCATTGAGTCCTCTTGACCCCATTCCACTTGTAAATAGGTCCAGATTCTTCTACTAAAGTTGCATTCAAAGAAGAGATGCTCTTAGTTTTCAACCTCCTGAATTGGAAAAATCTCACATGTGTGAATAGCTGAAATATTCCAATTTATTCTTCTCAGCATATCTCTGGTATTTAGTCTATCACTTATCAATAACCAAGCAAAAAACCTCGATTCTGAGAAGTACTCTGCTTTGCCAAACCCAAGAATGAATCTTACTAGAAGAGATATTTCTGAAGGTGAAATTATAATATAGACTGGCTGTGAAGATCCCATCTTTCCATATGGTGGCCCATGAGTCATTGCAATCAGGGTCAAACTGCATTGTTGTCATCATATTCTGGAGATTTATCATTTCATTATAAGCCTGCACTAACATGGGTCTATAGAAGAGAGATGAAATGTCCTCAGAGGCAAGAACCTTCTGAACCGAAATGTATGGGTCCAAATCATAAGAGAATAGTCTTGGAAAGTCTTTAGCAGGACATTGTCCGTTCCATTTATCATGCCAAAACATAACAGAGTCACCTTTGCCGACTTTGACATCACAAATATCTCTATATTTATCAGTAAGCTTCATGATATCCTTCCACCAAAAAGAGCCACATAAATTATAGTTATGTGGGGGGACTGTCAGTGTAGTAGTTCCACACTAGCTTCACCCAGGGAATATCCTCTATATTGTAAAACTTATGAAAATGTTTCATAAGAAGAGCCTCGTTTTGCTTGGAGAAATCAAGAATCCCTAGTCCTCCTTTATTTTTAGGCTTACAGACCATGTCCCAGGCTGCAAGAGACTTCCCTTTTGAATCAGGCTTCCTGTCACTCCAAAGACAATGCCTGATAATTCTGTTCAACTTCTCAAGGATGCCAATTGGAATATCTAAAGAACAGAGGATAAATAAAGGCATGGAACTCAGGCAGGATGAAATCAATTGAAGCCTTCCACCATATGCCAGAAAAGTTGAAGTAGCCACCAGACTTCTTTCCAGTTTATCCACCAAGGGAGTGAGGTCTTGAATTCGTGGCTTTCTTTTACCAAGAGGCAAGCCAAGGTAGGTAAATGGCATGGAACCAACAACACAGCCAAACTCCTCGGCTAGGACATTAATTTCATCATCAGAAACATTAATAGGCAGCATGCACGATTTATGATAGTTTACATATAGACCAGTTGATTTGCTGAATCTGTCCAAGGACTCTTTTAAAACATGTAACTGTTCTTTGTCAGCAGGAACAATCAACAAAGTGTCATCTGCATATTGTAGTATTGGAAATTCAGGATCTCCTGTCTGAAGTGGCAGATCAAGCAATTGTTCACTAACAAGGCTATTAACCACATCTTGTAAAATATCCACCTCCCAAAACAAACAACAAAGGTGAAAGAGGATCCCCCTGTTTCACCCCCCTTTTTCATAAAAACTGTTTACCAGGGATACCATTAAGTACTACAGAGGAGGACCCAGAACTAAGGAAGGCCTTTACCCAAGAAATCGATTGCTGATTGAAGCCCTTGTGTTGCAAGATTTGGAACAGAGCATCATGCTCAATTGTATCAAAATCCTTCTCAAAATCAACCTTCAAAATCACACAAGAAGCCTTAGAAGTTTTACATTGATAGATGTATTCAAAAGCCCATGTAACACAATCCTGGATAGTTCTTTTCTTGATAAAGCCATACTGGTTTTTGTGAACACAATCAGTGATTACCTCTTGCATTATGTCAGCAGCTAGCTTGGTGAGAAATTTGAGACAACAATTTGTGAGATAGATTGGTCTGTAATCATTAATTTTATGAGGGCCTTGACATTTTGGTATCAGAGTAATGAATGAGTTGTTAATGCTATCTAAAGTGATAGTATCATGGAAGAACTGCTCATCCAGATTGTAGAAATCTTTTTTAATAATATGCCAGCATTTTTTTAGAAACAATCCATTAAAACCATCTGCCCCTGGTGCTTTATTTATAGGCATATTTTTGATAATAGCATCCATTTCATCTTGAGAAAAGGATTTTGTAAGAGCATCCAAACCATAAACTTTCTTCACCAAAGAAGGGATATTCAGACAAATATCAATGCCTCTAGTAGTTCCCATTCTAGCTTTATAATAGTTCAGTGCAATCGCTGCCATACCATCATGATCAGACACAGTTCTTCCATCATCAACAACCAGGCTAACCTTTGTGTTTTTCCTGTTACTGATAGTGGCCATGGAGTGAAAATACTTTGTATTCTCCTCACCAAGCTTCATCCACCTAGCAGTGCATCGTTTCTTCTAGTATAGAAATTGAGCTTTCAGCAAATGATCATAATGAGCCATAACAATTTTCCTGAAGTTGCATTCAGTTAAAAACAAAGGTCTTTCTTCCTCTAAATTATCAAAAAACATGATAACCAGATTGCACTTTGCAATTTGCTGCTTCAGCTTAGACAGACTTGTTTTCCATTTCTTAAGTGCAAATCTCAGTGCCTTTAGCTTTTTTGACAGACTGATTGCTGCATTTGCACCCCGAGGGGTTGACTGCCAAGACTGAGTTACACAATCCAAAAAGCTTGGCTGCTCCACCCAAAAATTCTCAAACCGGAAGATATTAACCTTTGGAATTATGGTATCAGTTGAAACAACACAAGGGACATGGTCAGAGGTAGGCTTTGATAGAGGCAAAACCATAGTATTTGGAAAGACAGATGACCAGCAGGGTGTCGTGAAAAACCAGTCCAATTGGACAAGCAATGGTTTTTTTGCATGTTGGACCATGTAAATGATCTTCCTTTTAAAGGCAGCTCCAAAAAACCAAGATGACTAATCAATTCATTAAAAATAAACATATCATTTATGTCCCCCCCACTTGAGTTTCTATAATCTTGGGATCTTGTGAAGTTAAAATCTCCCATAAATAACCAGAGTTCATCATCTAGGATTACCAAGTGAAACAACCATTGCACAAATTCATCCCTGAGTGGGCCATGACATGGGCCATAGACAGCCACAAGAGTCCATTTTAGATTAGCATGTGTTGATTCAAAATTTATAATAATGCCAAATCTCCTAATCTGAACCAGGGTTCCTTTAAACATAGAAGAATTCCACACAACCAGAATGCCACCAGAGGCACCCACCGATGGAGCAAAGACAAAATTATCAAGACTCCTTAGGCAGAAAGAGCAAATAAATTTATAATCAAAGGATTATTTTTTTTGTTTCTTGCAGACATAGGACTGAGCATTTACTTTCCTCAATTTTTTCACGCACTGCTAATTGATTCTTTTCTGAATTTAGACCTCTGATATTCCAGTCAAGCACCTTCCAAGATCTCATTAATGTTTTATAATCCATAAACATAACAAGTTTTGAGGAAAACAGATGCTGGCATAACCAGTATCATTATTACAGACCAAAATGATAATCCATATGAAGTAATTCAAATAACTACGATAATGGGCATAATTTAGAGTACACCCACTCCATTGAAAAGAATTAAGGCTCAACATTAATCACTTTGGTGTGGCAGTGGAATCTGCATCAGGAGAAGCTTTAAGCTTGTCAGCAGTAAGGAGAGCTTGATCAATCTCCAAAATTTGCACAATTGCTTGCATGGCTTCAATTGGAACCTCAGGTGTTGTGGCTTCAGCAGCTGGAGAACCTGAACTTGAGGATGCTTCTAGAATATCGATTGCAGAGGATGTCTTGGATCTTCTCTTCGTGGACACAAGAAGCTTTGCATTTTTCTTGACACGCTTGTGAGGCCGACTGAGAAGGTCAGCAATGGGCGGTAGCTTATGCCCATCCCTTGCAGCTTGGCCTCTTGTGGCGCGACGAACCGAGGACTCCAACATGGGGGCCTCTTTGGCCTTTCCTCTGCCAGATCTCCTTGGCCTAGCAGGTTCAGCAGGTTGAGCAGAGAAAGAGAATAGCTGATCATTCTGAACTGACTGAACCGGAGGCTCTGCTACAGCAGACTACAAGTGAGAGGACACATCAATCAGCTCCCTGTCCACTGGTGGAGGTGCGGACACATCAATTGTTGAAGGAGAAGAACTGAAAGCATCTTCCCAAGATCTTTTCTTCATTTTAGATGACATAGATCCTAAAGTGAATGCAAGAGGATAACTCCCAGAGGTAGCAATGGCTTGGGTCTCTGTGGCACCCAGTCTGTCAAGGGATCTGTGAATCTGCTCATAAAGCAGATGAATGGGTGGTGAATAAATTACCAGAGCTCTTTCCATATTAACCTCCACATCCTCATCAATTGGGATATTATCATCATCATCAATCTCCATTAGCACATCCACAACAGCAGTGTTGGATGGAACAACATTGTCAACTGGCACTGCAACAACTTCCTGAACTGCAATATTCTGAACTGCAACATTCCCATTAACCGCAACATCTTCCATAGCTGCAACATTATGGACATGCAGGCCCACCAGAGGATCTACCACATTATGATCTTCATTCAGAGGCACCTCCACAGGCTCATTCATCATCACAGAAGGAATAACATTGCCATTAATAGTATCAAAAGAAACTACAGACCCTGAATCTGCAGCAGGCTCCTGCATATTGGGAGCATCCTGATTGATGTTATTATTCTGGCATTATTTTGCATATTTCCCTGATTCATCTGATCTGGATTCTCATTCCACCCCATCGCAGGATACTCAAGCATTACAAATAGATTCCCATTACCTGCAAGATTACCAGGCATTGGGTGTGGGTTTCCATTAAAAGGCATTGGGTCCTCATCAGGGGCAGAGCATCAGAAAACTCATCAGTGAGAATATAAACCACTGCTGTCCAGGAGCGCCTTATGCCAGTGAATCGTCCAACCTGAGGATGCCTGAACACAACATCCCTGGGCACCAGGATTGTGGAAGAGTACGTGACATAAGCACAAATTCTGCACTGAACCGGATCACGTGATGACCAATGATGAAAATCACCAAAGGTGTTTACAGCTTCTCTAATACACTGCTCATTACGGAAATCAAGTGGCACTCCAATGAACATAAGACAACCAGTACGTGCACCCTGATGAACTCTGTACCCAGGCCCTTCATTGTAATTTACAAATCTAATAAAATGATGCGGCCCAAAATCTCTGACTCCATGCTAGACTAGAGCATATTGTTCCAAAGGATCACGCATCTGATACAACCCAACACCAAAGAACTAGGACTGAAAGTTTACCACATGGAATCCAAGGCCCTGGATGAAGTCACGAGAAAGGTGAAGAACCTGATGCAGGTCTTCGTTGGGTGGCTCAGGCTCCACTGCCACAACACAGTAGTCCGCAGATCGATCTGGATTGAAGAACGAAGGCGTGATAATTGTCCTTGGAAGTTGCAGCTCTCCACCATCGATGATGCCATGCCCGCGTGGTATGAACATAGTGGGGTCAAGCTCGAAAGTCCCCATTGTAGACCACGGGGGTTGAGGCGGCTGTGGCACAGGTTGAAGACTAGATTGGATTGGCTTAGAGTAGGGTTTGTTCAACGTCGATGTAGCAGCGAAAGTTGGGGAGGCAGGCGATAAAGGTGGAGTTGAGGCCATAGAAGTCGGGCAGGGGGTTCTCTGTTCTGAGTTTGCCTAATAGGAACCCACTTCTTTTCTTTTTGGGGACAGTTCAGGCATTTTCTTTTTTTGTGTCCATAACGAAAACAGCCATGACACTGAATCTGATTGGCATAGTCTTGGGCCTTATGACCCATGCCAAGGCAATGCTGGCAATCCCAAAAGGATATGGCCCAATTGCGGTGACCTAGTATATCACTGCATGATGTAGTACACTATAGTTGTTGACATAACACCAAAACACCGTTCACTAGTATTACATCCCTTAGAGTGGTACAATAGAAACACAACAGGTCCAAGACATGACTATAGGTTACAACTCAACTCTTTACATAAGATCCAGAGAACACTCTAGGTCAAAGAGAGAGAAAGAAACTTCTTAGAAAGAAGAATCAGAAATAAACAACTCAAAAACTATCATACTATTAAGACTAGTATTTTAACTAATGGTCGGGTATTGCTGCTATCGCAATACACTACAGAATTAGGTTCTTTGGCTAGAGATTATCTTCTTATCTAATCAGTAACTTCGTCTTCACTTGAGTCGGTGTATATGTTGACCTTCTTGACTACATTGAAGAGCTTTAGCTTTTGATGATGATTCCTGGAGCATAACTTGATGTGGACATCGTCTTAATGGCTTCAGAATCTAGCAAGGGTTAAGAAGATACGTTGAGTACGAGCATACTCAGCAAGTTCACTAGAAAAAGAGTGTTTGATGCACTATATCTACAGCCACAGACCATAGGTCGTAGGCAATGCAAGTTTTTATAAACATTTCTTCAAAGGTTGCTTTTATTCTAAAAAGCTATGTCCGTCAGCCTTCAAGGGTTTACCGGAACTTTCATGGAGTTCTTTTCCCGCAGCGTTCGCAGCTCCTTCCCGGAACAGGGAGTAACAAGTTACAATTCTTACACTCTGCAGTGGTGTGTTACTTTACCCATGAGAGATCTTAGCTTTGTTGCACATCCGAGCGGCCAACCCGTTCATACTTCCTTGGTATGAGGCCCAGAATAAGATCCAAGCCGATCACTACCCTCTCCGCGACCTCATATGTCTGCATGATCCTTCGGGGCCGGCTCACCTTCGTTAGTCCCCTTTCGGGAAGTCTATAACCATGATGAGTTTCCAAAGACTCTATGACCTGGTGCTGCCCTTGCAAGTACCATATTAAATGGTCCATCAACTAAGCACCATCCATAGATAATCTAGACACCAAAAGTGTGGGGTGTAAGGGTGCCCACCCATATGTTGGATCCGCACAAGGAATCACAACGTCACGTTAAGGTCGTCTTGCCTCCATACGAGAGGAAAAGGATACAGCTGACTTCTCCGTCCCATTCCAAATCTCATGGTTAACGCGTGATATACGACGCAAGAATCACTGGCGACATTGGTTGTTAATTCCTAGATAATATTTTCCTTTACCACCGGAACTTTCATAGTAGGTTATTACCTCATGGTAAATAACCTATAATCATATTATTATGAAAATAGTGTTTTCTAAACTTTTTCAAATACAGGTGATGACAACACTAGATTTGTAAAATACTTTACAGAAAATAATCAAAGTACATGAGCAAGTGTGAACTTGCCTTTTGTGATTGCAAGATTATGCACTCACGGTCTTCGAGACAATATAAAAGATCCAATATCTGAAATCAGCATCATTGGTCCGGTAAAGACTAATGTTTAAAGAAGTAAGATGCTTTTATGCATAAGTAATGTAATGCACTTTATAAACACGAATCCCGGGTTTGGAAACTGGAATTGGTTTCTTTAGAATGTGTTGTCCTTTCAGATAAGTTTCACACTTGTGCTTCTTATTAGGGCTTGTGAGTGTGTGTGAACAACACATATTTATACAACAATAAAATACATACATAAGGAATGCTATTCAAGATTTTTTACACTTTAATTGTTTATCTTCAAACTTTACTTTACAAGTAAGGTCACTTATAAAGAACTTAAGTGTTATCGATCCTAAGTAAACAAGTAAAGTATAAAGTAATGTGGTTATGATTAATTGTCATCAAATGATTATGATGAGAGTCCTTGAATTTAATTTGTTAAGAGTTGGGAAATATTATTATAATGTTTGTTGATTGAAGTGGCAAAACGAATAACTTTTGAAGAAAAGATTCCTTTTCTAAGGTCTAAACAACTCTTGTGGTTAGTCAGCGGCGGTCGATGTTGTTTGTGTTTACTTGAATAGTTTGTACTTGAGATGTTTTATGACTTAACTATAATAGACCAAAGCTAACTAT
Source organism: Avena atlantica (assembly GCA_910589765.1). Classification (NCBI taxonomy): domain Eukaryota; kingdom Viridiplantae; phylum Streptophyta; class Magnoliopsida; order Poales; family Poaceae; genus Avena; species Avena atlantica. Next base: position 432,194,038 of record OU342736.1, on the reverse strand, counting down.
AAAGTATGTAATGTAGTCTTTAACATTATATATAAAGTTTTGTAGACTAAAGTTAACTTTAAAGGCATAGATGGATTTAAGGTGTAATGCTTATGGTATTGTATTTGTTCATCTTATAATATTACCTTAAAATTATTTAATAATGGCATTACTTCTATTTGAGTAGTGTTCTACTAACATTATAAGGGAATAGAAACATTTATGCTTTTATAAATGAGTGGTTATGGTTTGGAAACAAGAAAGTAATATTACTTAACTAGTTATGGATTCAATATAGTGTTTTGGTTTGTTTATAACTTGTAGTTGAAGTAAAGGAATAGGTTTTATCTCATTACAAATTATTCTTGAAGATTTTATATTTGATAAGGATTCTTTTTGGAAATATTCTACACTTATGGTTGAATTATAATTCAATAAAATTGCATTTAAAATGTGTCGAATCATTTTGACTTCATATTATCAATATTTAAGACTAATACTATTTATTAGACTCAATTGGCTAATTTTAGAAATATTAGCAAATTTTATTTACCCTTATATGAATTATTCATTAAAGAAATAGGTTTAAATTCAAGTTATGAAAGTGTTTAACTTTTTATTTAACTCAAAAATGGAATAATATATTTTTAATATGTAGATATTATTTTTGTGATCATTTTGATATATTACATTTATTTTTGTGATTTATAAATCATAAGATATGATTTTTATAAGGTTTATTACTTTATAATTACTTAATAATTAACAAATATTTAATTAAGTGAAATAATATGTATGATTATAGTTTTAAAGTATTGTTTTTATTTTTTCAATATTTTTGGTATTTTATTTATATTTTTAACATTTTCCATTATTAAAATATCAATTATTAAAGTTTTATTACTGATAAAACCTTTTTTAAATAATATTTATTTAAATAATTAGCATAATAATATTTGATAATAGTTTTAAGTTGTAGAGTTTTTTTTGGAAATTGTTCATATATTAAACATATTTTTCTGAATTATAAAACAAAAGTTATTAAATTTTCAAGATTAAATCATTTTCTAATTAAATTCTAACTATTATTACAAACAGGAAATTACTTTACTTACCCAGACCTAATATACCCTAGTCACTGACCGGTGGGGTACCGGCCACGTTGGATGACACCTAGGCAGTGGACTAGTCAAAAGTGGACTCGGTCAAAAGATGACGCAGGCGTGATGCCACGATGACATCATCACAAACCTGTAATCTTTTTACACCCTGAACTAACCTAGCCAGAGACATGAACAGGTGGGACCGTGGCCACATCACCTGCCACATGTGCTCGTCGGAGCCTCACCGGAGTTGCACTCGGGAACGGCGGCAGAGAGATTTCTGGGATGCGTGACTAGGGGTGTTCGATGCAGGGAAGTAAGGGGAATCCTTATGAGGTAACGCCGCTCAATTTTGGTCACCGAAGCTACTCCGGCGACCCCTAACTACGATGGTTAGAGGCAGTACACGGTGGAACGACAGTACACGACGAGAGGGAGAGATTAGAGGGCATGTGGAGATGTGTACACTCACCCAGACGTCGTTGTGGTAGTCGAAAAGGACGGTGGCGCCCTGAGATGAGCTATTCTTCGCGAATTCTGACGATCACCGGAGAAATGGAATGGCTCAATTGCATCGATTTGGAACTCCCCTGACTCGATTGAGCATCCTAAGATGGAGAGGGTGACGCGGCGCTTCTCCTCGACCATGCCACGGGCTCCAGAACAACCCCCACCGCCGACGATGATTAGTTCAGTGAGCTAGGGTTTCGAGACAGAGTGGAAACTCGGGAGGAAGAGGAAAGAAATGGGGATAAGGATGTGCGAGGCATCGTCGTGTCCTTCTTATCCTCTCCTGGTGTCGGCAGCCTCGGCATGAATCATGGCGACCACGGTGGACGGCGGAGCTCTAGCCAGGCAGCTGCTTGCCGGCGAGTCCTTCTGTCACGAGGAAGAAGAAAAGAATCAAATCGAAAGGGTACGCGGGCTGCTGTTGGGCCGGAGTGGGCTGAAGCGGAGCGAGCGGCTGGCGGCTGCTACTGCACGCGAGCGATGTTTAGTTCCGTGAGGATATGGGCCGTTGGCCAGATTTGATGCTTCTTCTGTTTTTTCCTGATTCTGTCCCTTTTCTATTATTCTGTTTTGTTTTTAGCTTTGAATTTGCCCACTTGATTTGAGTTTTCTTTATAGAATTAATTTTTTAAACAGTTTTAGCAACAATGAATGTATTTAAATTCATTTTGTGAACTTTTATTATATATTGTTTAGAGTTTCTTTATTTTATTTATATAGATACTTTTCCTATTATTATTTGTGAGGGCCTTTGATATGAACTTAATTGGGCTAAATTTCATAAACTTATTATATATTGCATTACTATTAACTAATGAGATTTTATTCTCATTAATACATAATATTAAGGCAACTTTTATATTTAGTGATCCTTCATAAGTATTTGATACATAAAGTTCAAAGTACTAATAGGGTTTGAAATTATAAATGCTTACCCTAGGGTTTTAGGGTTCTTAATACATCTGTATTCTTTTGTTGATATGAATAATGATTAATGGCTAAACACATTGTCTTTATGTTTGTGATTTTTAATGATATCACCACTTAAAGTAAAATAGTGGAATTGTTCTCAAGGCTAACTTATGAGACAGAATTGATAAAGATATTCTTTAAGCACCTAAGACAATGAGGGTTGAGAATGAACAAGATGTCCTGAAGTGATCTGATGATTCCTATTAACCCTTATGGTAGATGATAAATCAATCATTTGATATGGATTTTAGGTTTGGTTATAGAATTAGGTTTTAGTGTTTACCAAGAATTTCTATATTCCATAATTCATAATCCTGGACTTCTAACTAAGGAATTCCTTTCCTAGATATAGTACTTCTTCATATCCATCACCATGAGCTAACATGATAAGCTTTACTTCACAAAAATATCCTATCAATAATTTATCCTCCTAAATCCATCTGTAAATCAATGTGCTTGACACTAAAGCTTTTCCTAATCTTCTCATATCCATACTTGGTTAAATCAACTATTCTATTGCTGATAATCTCCAATCCAACAAGTAGCTACTTCTAACTCCACTCATACTCTTCCTTAATCACCCATCACTAACATTACTCCAATGGATGTATATATCAAACTACTCTCCTCAAAAGCTTACTATCCTTTAAGAGGAATAATACTACTTCAATAACTCCATGCTACTCTAGCTTTAACTTAATCATACTATCTTATCTCTACTTGACTCTAATATCTTATACTTAAACTTCACATTATATTAATGTGACCTGAATGGCTAACCTAGGATAATATATCTACACTAGGTTTCAATTATGTTCTATCCACCAATGTTACTTATACATGATATAAGCATTCAATTTTGGTGACTAAAGCATGATCATTGGAATTCTTTGATTCTTTATAGTTTAGGTTTCCAGTTGGCTAATTAAGGCTTCATCAATACAACATTACAGTTGTATTGAAATTCTCTTCTTAGTATTTCTATTGGATTAAGGAATGCTATTCATGGATTATGCTTACTTAATCCAACAGGATTACTCCTTGGTATCTATCTTCAGGATTCATCCTTGTAATCTTTATCTCAGATACTCTTCTATTCATTCAGGAGTGAATTAACTCCATCAATTATCACATTGATCTTATTCTCTTCAAACTCTTCCATCCTATAGATGATATCTAAGACTACCATTATCATTTACCTCTTCTTACTTCATTATCTAAAGGACTTAGAGTGATTTCTATGATAAGGACAAGAGTTGATAGGTCAAGAGTTGGTGAATCAATAGTTGATTACTCAACATTGATGAACAACAGGTATTAAGATAGGGTTCATTAGGGATGATAAAGATTGATATGGAAAGAAAGATACATGGTGATTGATCTTGTCTTGGTTTCTTTCCTACCCAATCTCACTAAAGAGTTAAGGTTTAGATATTACCATGATCCTCATGGGATAAGTAGATGAGATTAAGATAGATCAAGACTTAGTTGTTACATTCCTATTATTTAAGTTATGTTTACAACTTGGTATTCATGAGTGTGTAATGAATACTAGGATATGACTACTTAAGGATCAAATATAAATCATTAAGTAATGTATTAGGGTTTAACATTTATTACTTTTGATCTACCCTTAGATCAAATCTCCCTTACCCAAAATAAGGTTTTAACAAAGGTCATATTGAAACTTATCGCAGTCAATTTGATGGTCTACTTCAATTCCATCAAGTTGAGATAAGCTTCAATTACTTTGACAAGTTTTGTTCAAAAGCGCGAAAATTATTCAGATTTTCTCTACATGAATGCAATGCACACACCTGTGTTCAGCTTATTTCTAAGCTCTAATGCTGGGATGTTACACCAATCCTCATTCAGCCTAGTGAAAGCCTCGTCCTCTTCAACCAGTGGGCTGACCGGCCCCTTGATTTTCATTAGATCAGGTGGTTTTGAGTTCTTGCTAAATACGTCACCTTCCCGATTTGGCTGCGCACTATCCGAGGAGGGCGATCTAGACCCATAGATCGTGTGCCGAATACTTTCGATGGATTCAAATGAACCAAAAATCGCAGAATCACGAACATGCGAGTCACTAAGTTTCTTGACAGATTGTGGCAAGATTACACCCGCACGTCTCATCAACTGCGGGCAAGTGTAACCCGCCTCAACAAAAAGTTTGGCAGAGGTAGGGGACATGGGCACTTCATAGCTATCACACGCAGGATAATCAATGAACTCTACAAATGCTAGAGCCTTTTTGACCTTCTGGACCCCTTTCTGCAACATTGAATTAGTTGGTTTATTTTTCAGAGCAGCGAGTGCTTTCTCTGTTCTTTTCTTGTTCGGCCTAACAATCACCCATTCCTGTTCAGACTCAATCTGCCAATTGCGGAATTCAGATTTCAACGCTGGTCCGCCATTGCCCCAAAGATGAAAAAAGCATTTGAAATCCACACATGAGAAGGATTTGAGAGAGTAGATAGAAAATCCCACAGCCTTGGAACTGACAGAGAAACGAAAGACTCTATCGCATTGCTAAATAACAGACAGGTGGTCACATAAACCCCCAAGACAAGACTCCAATGCCAGACTGACAGAATCCTCTGCGAGTTTGAACTTAGATCGGCTAAAGGAGACAACCAGGATGAAATGGTTCGATTTACCAAGAGGGTGAACAGTGGAACCAAAATGAAGTATCATATCCTTTTGAAACCTCAAACCAAAAGAAAAGTCCAAACCAAGAGCAATAGACGCATGCACCACCATAGATGAGGCATCAATATCAAGATCGGCACCATGACATACCTTATCGCTCGACATGGGGAATTTAGATCCACAATAGGCCAAACTTGCAGAACCCGACGTAAGTGATAATGTAGCCTCTTTGGACACAAGATCAGGTTCCTTCGGAGCTAGAATGCATTTTTCAACATGGGCATCATAAAGAGAAAACTCCACTTGTGATCCAGGAACGATGATGTCATCATCCCTGAGGTACTTCCCAATAAGAGGAAGTCTTTTGGCATTGTACAAGACAAGCCAATTCTTCTCTTTCCAGAGGTGGATCTGAGCATCATAACGCTTCCTCCTTCCACGATCCAGATCCTTGGAGGACGAGTACGTGGTCAACCATTTCCAGTCAGGGGGAATCGCAATGGCTTGCAAGGGTTGGTAAAATGGGTATGGGGTTGTAGACTAGAGGACACTGCAGCGAATGATTGCAGTAGATTGGGAAGATCACCTACGATCAAGGAGATCACCGGCCAACTAGATGACAGCAGTGGCTAGGGTGGGTTGGGGGTGGGAGCCATCATTTTCTGTTAAGTAAACTCCTCGTCAATGCTCATTGTTATGGGATTGAGTTTTGGAGAAGGAGGGGACGCTGGAGATCGCAGAACGGCTTATAGATAAGCGACACGGGACAAAGGATTTACCCAGGTTCAGGCCCCCAGAAGGAAAACCCTACTCCTACTTGTCTACTCTCGATTAATGGTGAAGCCGAAGGTTACATGGATGCGCAGATTAGATCTGGCGAGGTGTGTGCTAGGTTATGAGGTAAGTCATTCTACCCTTGCCCTCTCGACCTTTGTATAGATAGGTCAAGTATCGATGATAGGTTGAGTCGGTTACAAGTTTAGGGTTTCTCCCTTCAAGTTTCTATCCGAAGAACACGTGTCCTCCAAAGAGTCGAATCCCTCCTGGTCTTAGGCTACCCAAAATCCTCCTAGGCTTCACGATTGAGGTACACCTTCTTCATGGGCTTCTGCCAAGCCGGACCGGGTAGGCTAACATCAGGCACACGTAGGGCATATCCATGTCAGTAGCCCCCGAGTGTTCAATCGAATCATATATTCGACTAGAGACACTTAAATCTTCGACTATGTTTTATCTGAATATGTTTCGGGTCAGTTTATTGATTCATAGGGAAAGTTTATATGCGTGCCTAACTCTCCCCATGGACAGTGCCAATTGACAAGGGTTCGACTCGTTAATGCCCATTGTTATGGGCATGGGTTTTGGAGAAGGAGGGGACGCTGGAGATAGCTAAACGGCTAACAGACAAGCAACATAGAACAAAGAATTTACCCAGGTTCAGGCCCCCGGAGGGAAAACCCTACTCCTGCTTGTCTGCTCTCGATTAATGGCGAAACCGAAGGTTACATGGGTGCGCAAATTGGATCTGGCGAGGTGTGTGCTAGGTTATGAGGTAAGTCCTTCTCGCCGTCCCCTCCTGGTCTTTATATAGATAGGACAGGTCTCGGGGATAGGCTGAGTCGGTTACAAGTTTAGAGTTTCTCCTTTCAAGTTTCTATCTGAAGAAGACATGTCCTCCAAGGAGTCGAATCCCTTAGGCTTGGGCTACCGAAATCCTCCTAGGCTTCACGATTGAGGTACACCTTCTTCATGGGCTTCAGGCCGGACCAGGTAGGCTAACATCAAGCACCCGTAGATCATACCCATGTCACCCATATATCAGTCAGACATTGAGTAGTTGTGAGAGCAAGTTGGTGATCCTGATCCCACATGTAAGTGTGTCCCTTCCTATAACATCCTAGGATTAGCACCTAGAAATACTGAGGCCACATGTGTGTGCATTGCATTCATGCATAAGAATATCCGGGGAATTTTCACGCAAAACAAAAAGACCTATAGAGGGATCAAGATCTCTCTTATTCTGATAAAAACGTCAGGGCAAGTGCGGAGGATTTAGACATGACCTTTATAGAATTCTTTGTTTGTAGAGGGAGTATATTCAAACATGTATTTCAATTTCAAATTCGAATTCAAATGAATTTAGAAAAAAATCACAAATTGAATTATGGAATAATTTAATACTTAGGAGAAATGTAATGGAAATTCTTGAATAGTGTAATATGATTTTATAATAATAAAGGAATTGGAACAATTAGAATGCCTTTACAATTATTCAAAGATAAAATAATATTACAATCATAATAATACAAGAAAAATAAAATTCAAATTGAATTATAAATGGAAAATGAATTACAAAAATGGAATAGAAATTGGGTAAATTCCAATTATTTTCCCATAATTCAAATTATTCATAAATTCAAATTTAATAACTTTTATTCCAGTTGGGTAAATTCCAATTATTATTTTCCCATGATTTAATTAATCATTTCTTTTAGAGATTTTGTCTTTATTTAAATGGAATAGAAATTGGGTTAATGCCATATAATTTTTATTTGAATATTCTTTATCCATTTATTTTATTTTATTTGGATTTGGTTTATATTTATTCCATTTGCTTATGGATTAGGCCAAGTTTTAATTTGACTTTAAATATTCCTTATTTACTTATTCCCTTCTTTATCTTATAAAAACCATATCTTTTTTTTAAAGATCCAAACTTGGTGATTCAATTTGTACAATTTTATTTAATATTTGTTTACCCTTTTAATCTATTTAGGATTATTTTGCTCCCAATTTGGTATGGATTTTATATAGGAGCATTATTAGCTTTAGAAATATTTCTTTTCAACTTATTAAATTCATAAGTTTCTATCCATGGTTCCAAATTGAATAGAATCAATTTCTATGGTTTTATAATATTTCTATTTGTCATTCTTGATCATTTATAAATGCTTGTTGCTAAATTTTTATATGGATAAAATCCATGGTCTTAGAGAGATCTTGGAAATGATTTCTTCCATTAGGGTTTTAGAGTTTTGGTTTATTTTCCAAGTGTTTAAATTTCAAGATGCATTTATGAAGAATGCATTTCACTTGTTTTGAATTTAGTTGGATTCAAATTTTATTCAAAGTTTGTTCAAGATGGGTTTTTGTGTTTCCATTTAGGAATAAAAAGTTTCTTTTCACCCTAAATTTCAACAATTATTTATTTTGTTTATTTATTTTTCACATTACAAAATTTGGAAAATTTTGGGATGTGACAGGCTACCACCCTTAAAAGAAATCTTGTCCCGAGATTTGGGAAAGCTAGAGGTTACAAGTTGGCTTCAAAATAACTAGGGTACTACCACCCTTAAAAGTTTTCAACTAGATTATATCTCGGCTTGCTTGGGATCTTGATGAAACTTCTCTGGGCAGACATCTGCATAGTGTCCTTTGTTTCCACACTTGAAGCATGTGACAAGGCTGAGATCCCTCATAGGATTGCTTGTCTTGTATCTCATCTTTTCTGGACAATTGCTTGCATAATGTCCTTGGTCACCACAATTGTAACATGTGACAAGGTTGAGTTCTTCACGTATCTTCTATGGACAAGTTGATACATAATGGCCTAGCTCTTTGTAGTTGTTGCACCACACTTGGCTAATTTCCTTATTCTTCTTCTTTTCTGGACATTCATTGGTATAGTGTCCCATCTCTTTGCAATTGTAACATTGCACTTGCCTTTTGTCCTTTTTCTTCTTGGGTTTCTCCAAAGCTAGGAGTTTTTCTAGTTCATTCTCTTCATATATCACCTCAAAGGTGGGAAAGTCTCCTTGTTTCCTTAATCGTTTCCTTGGATAATACATATGTTTCCTCTTTTGTCCATCAAGGTGAGTCATAATGCATGGAGGTGCAAGCTGAGATTTTCCTTTATCTTAATTCTTCTTGGTAGAAGTTGTTTCCTCATGGGGGTTTCCATACTCTTGATGCATTCCACCTTGTTTCCTTTGTTGAACTATAGAATAGATGGGGCATTGGATAGGGACATGATTATTTCGTTCACATAGGAAACATGTCACTTGAGATGTGGGGCATTATTAGTTGGATGTTTCTCTTCACAATTAGGGCATTGATCTTCATGCTCTTTGGAAGTGTGATCCATGTCTCCACAAATATTGCAAGCTTGAGTTCCTTATATAATATCATCCTTGACATCATTTTTGTCATAATATCCTTGGGAATGGTTGTCTTTCATGTTGATATTTTGAGTGGTCATCCCTTGTAACAATTGAGATTGGATTTCCAAAAACTTTTGCAAGGTTGGGTCTAACTCATTTTTGTTGGCTAAAAACTGAGTTGTCAACTGATTCAACTGGGCTTGGGTTGCTAGAAATTGTTCTCTCATGTGCATCTCTTGGTTGTTGTTGTCACCATTCTTGATGTTGGAGTCTCTTGGGGAAGTCATCTGTTTGGGTTGGATTGGGATTAGAATAGGCAAAGATTTCTAAGGAAATAATTATAATCACACACATCACAATTCACACAAGCAATGTGTAAGCAATCACAAACAAGCATTCCACTCAAACAACAAGTTTTCAAGCACATTTTTAGGCAAAAAAATATTTTTGCTACACTACATAAGTTGGTGGGTTTGATCTAAACTGAATATGGTGGTCCAACTATATGGTTCACGTGAGATCATTCCATTCTTCTTTGTTTTTTCTTATTGAATAAGATCATGGTCTCCTTGGAGAAATTCTTGCATCTTGGTCACAAAACTTCAAAGGTGATGATGGTTCCTTCTAAGTTGTGTTTCCTTAGTCTTCAAGTCTTGAGTAATATTTCTTGTCTCACTTGTAGTCCTTAGTGATGTCCAAGCTGAAGTCCTTGATGAAACTAATATTGAAGTCTTTGATGATGTTGAAGTTGAAGTCATTTGAGTTGGTGAAGTCCTTTGCTCATGGTGGGGTTTTTGCTCATGGTTGAGGTCTTGTCCATCAAGTTTGAAAAGGAAGAGATGTAGAATCAAAACCAAAAAGGTCAAGGAAAGAGTTTACAAGATTATTTGTAAATAAGTTTTGTCCAATCCTAGGGTTACAATCCTACAGGCAACACAGTGCTCTGATACCATCTGTAGAGGTCCCAACCTTTATAAAGGTAAAGATCCCTGTGTTTACAATGCTAGTCCCTGGATCAATAGCTATCATCCATAGTTAAGATGTAATATCAAGAAACAAAAGTCATAATACAACTTTATAACCAGGAATAAAATAATTCATTACATCTTACATAGCTCATTTGGCTATCTCATTACAATACAGCAAAAATAACTATATAGCATGGAGTCCTTCATCTTCAAAGTGCCACAGGCAATCATGTTGGTTGTAGACTTGTAATCCTAATCAACACACTTCACTAACATCAAGTAAACCTGCAACATAATAAGTTACAACCACAAGGGTCAATACATCTGAATTGTATTGGCAAGTGATACTATGGTGGTATAGTGGTATCTATCATCTATATGCATTTGGCTAAGTGGATCTTAGGCTTGCTTTGCTCAAAATAGATTTTTCTTATCATTTGAAAACACTTAGTTTTTGTTTGCCAAAATCACCGAAGGCATCTAGGAATCAAAGATTGAAGATCCTTTAACCCTTGTTCAACCACAAGTTTTTAGCTTAGAAATTGGGATGAGGAGATTCTTGATAGCTTCCATGTCTTGATGCTCAAATTGTCCATTGCCGGGGACACGACTAAGTACTTAGATTTTACACTCTGCAGAGGTGGTGCACTTTCCCCACAAGACTCGACATGCATCGAGACAAGATCTTTCAGAAGCCTTCCCTTAGACCAGAATGGACGCGCTCCAAACCTATCAACCCCTACCACCAACTATCCATTTGGCTAAGTTATTGCAACCTATATGATCCAGGAAGAGCCCATAATGCCAAGTGGCTGCACTTGAAGCTTCTCAACATTTGACATCTCAAATCTCTTTGTTCCTGGGTGGCATTCCACAAGTGTGATACACAAGGTAAACCATAGAAATGGGCCTTGTGTAACCACTCAACACAAACCAATCCACCATTCCACCCAGGTGTTTCATTCACTTAGTTGTTTTATTAAGCAAAACATAAGTCCTTGACTTAGAAATATTCCATAACATGAATATAATTCCACCCTGGTTTTCTACTAGCTAAGCTAAGCATGATAGTATTAGGAATCTTGACTTAGGAAAATTCTACTAAGGTTACATCTACTAGGATTTCCCATGGCATAGTTTATACTTAGCAAAAATTCCATGCAAGTCCTACTCAAAACATCACTAATGCATAGTGAAAATAATGGGACAAAAGTATGAAGCACCACTTGCCTTTTTGGTAGAGAATATAAGTTCACTCCTTGATCTTGCAATAGTCACACTCTTCAAATTTCACTACAATTCAATCAAGGCACAAATTCAATCTTCCATTCAAGCAATTCATCACATAGAATAATAAAAACAAAGCAATGCATGCAAGCATCCCAAAGATTGTTTTATTTGGAAAAGTGGTTTCTAATAGGTTATAATCATTTTAAACCACCTATTGGTCATTTATATGTGTGTCAAAACCATTTGATATTAAGTTAGTGAAAATGGCCACTTTAAAATCATTTTTGTTTTGTTAGAAATGCTTTAAATCAAAGTAATAATTTCTAGTTTTTGTAAAATACATTTTTAAACACAAATGTTAGTGTTTTATGCTCAAGTGTTTATTTTTAAAACCATTTGCAAAAGGTTTTACCTATAAACCATTTTTAACTCAATCCACATTTCATTTCATTAGAAATGCCTTTAAACAAAGTAATCATTTTCTAGAGTTCCCCAAATATATTTTTAAATCATAAAACTTGGTGTTTAGGGTCAGAGAGTTTAATTCCAACCATTTTCAAAAGGTTTTACTCAAAAAGGATTTTTAAATCATAAACAACATTTTTATTTAACTAGAAATGCTTTAATTCAAAGATTTATTCTTTGGCTTCAAAAAATATGTTTTTAAATCCAAAAGTTGGTTTCTATGGTCAGTAGGTTCAAAACAATCCATTTGCCAAAGATTTCACACTAAAAACTTTTCAAGAATAATTTTTATATTCAAATTATGCCTACCCAAGTTTGTGCAAATACAACAAATTTTCCAGACTCAATTTACTAAACAAAGTACGTGGTTGGAAAGTATTTGTTTTGCTGATTCCATTGATATAAAATTTGAAAAAGTTGGATGTGTGGATCAAAAGTTATGCAATTTACAAATTCAATCAACTAATAGAAATGTTCTGTCTATTTAAACAAAACAGTGCCACGCGTCGTGTTCTAATTGGTGCGTACCGGTTCGGCTGGATGGAGTGTTGTGGTGCATTGGATCAAAAGCAGATCGTGCGGCATAGATGAGTTCACACCCCTTCATTAAGGTTCTATCATAGCCACCGGATCTAAATCGAACGACTGTAGTGCGTGTGACCAACGATGGGCGGCGCTGGCGGCGGCGAGTGGCGGCGGCGTGCTCGGCCAGTGAGGTTACCGGCAATACATGACGCTATAGAGAGAGGGGAAGGGTTTACCAAGTTCGCAGGGGTGTGGTGAAGCTCAAGATCGTCGTGGGAAGGCCAGGTGTGGCGCCCCGCAAAACCACTGCTAGAAAATTGCGTTGTTTTCGTGCATTGCATCGTCATGACCGCATGATCATGTCATCATGCCGCATTGCATTTGAGCATCGTCATCATCTTGCACTTGCTTGCATAAAACTATTCGCAGAAAGACCTGTCTTTATTTTCTAAAACGTCCGTCTTGTTTTCAAAATGCAAACCCCGGGTCGCCGGATTATTTTGTTTGTCTGCCATTGGTTTGCAGGAGCCGTGTTTAAAAACAAATAAAATATCAAAGTATTTTTAGTGGGGGCAGTCGAACGGGCCGACCCGACCCGAACGACCACCCCCAGACTAAATCGGTCCAACCAACCGGTCCACCCTTTAATCCTAAACCACCTAAAACTCTACCCATACCCTCCCTCCACCTCACCCCACCCTATAGCAGTTTGCCACCTCACCTCCTCCCTCTCCCTCACCCACTCACACGCCGCCACATCACCCCCTGGCCTCTCCTCTCTCTCCCTCTCAGCTCACACACACACAACCCCCACTCAACCCACCCCACACCACACGCACACACGCACGCCAGCCGCCACCTGGCCCCACCCCTTCCCTCAGCACACGCACGCAACCGTCCCCGCGCTCCCTCCACTATTCCTCTTCCTCCTCCCGATCGTCTTCACCCACCTGCAGCCGCCCGACCCCGCCTCGTCCCCGTCCTCTCCCAAGCTCCCTCGCCGGCGCCGCCTCCTGCTAGCCCCGCCTCCGCGCTCCTCTGCCTCCGCCCCCGTTCCTCTCCTCCAGCCGCCGTTCGCCTCCGCCCTAGCCACCTTCTCCGGCCACCCCTGCTCGCCCTCGAGCGCCCCGCTGCGCCTCCACCTCGCTCCGCCGCCTACCGCGCGCTCGCCCCGCCTCGCTCCGGCCAGCAACCACCCCCACCTCCGCCTCGCCGCCACGACCCCCATCGGCCCCCTCCAGCGCCGCCTGCGGTCCCCCGCCTCTCGCCGCCCCGCTCCGCCCCGGGCCTCCGCGCCTCGCCGCGCCTCTCCTCTCTGCTTGCCGCCGGTGTGCCGCCGAGCTTCTCCCCCTCCCCCACCTCGCTGCTCGCCCGTCGCGCCCCTCCCCGCCTCCGGCCCGCAACCCCTGAGCTCCAGTCGCCTCTGCCTCGCTCGCGTCCGGCAGTCCCCGCAAGCCGCGCCACCGCGCGGGCCCGCCTCGCCGGCGCCATCCTCGTCGCGCCTCGCTACCTGGGCCTCCTCGCCGGTTCCACCCTCCCCTCCGGCGACGCCGCGGCCAGCCCGCCAGGCGCCACCATCTCCGCCGCAAGCGTGCCAGGCCGCCTACATCGGCGACCCCGGCCCAACCTCGGCGTCGGCGCCCCTGGCGTCGGCCTCTGCCGCCTTCGCTTCTCCGTGTGCGGACCCGCTGCCTCCGGCCTCAGCCACGTTGCCAAGGAGGTGTTCCCCTACCTGCGTCCGCCCGACAGTTTTGGCCACCGTTTTCAGTGAGGTTGGTATGGCGTTACGCGCATTGCCTCCGGTGCCCACATGACGAGAGACAAACCAGGAAGGTGACCACCCAGAACGCCAACCAGTCATCAAACTCTCCCTGTCGACAAGACCGTCTAGATGACGATGTTTTGAAGAATGTACCTGGCGTACCCCGAGGACCCTGACGCCGTCTCCAAGATCGCCACCGGTGAATAAGGAGAAAACCCCAAGGACTTCGGCACGGAGCATCAAGATCGCCTCACGGATTCCGAAGCACAGATCCGACAAGATCTGCACGACAACAAGAACGACAGCGACCAGGGGCACCCGATGCGCCCCGACACCGAACCAAGTACTCCCTCGAGGACGTCGAGTACTTCACCCCGGACACCGAGACCCCGGTGCGACAAGTGCTTCATCCCGAACGCCATGACCGTCGACATGACCCGAAGACCTCGGAACGCCAAGTTCTACCCCGTTATCTGAGAACAACCCTGGACCCTGAGACCGACCCCGGACCCTGTCGGACCCCGAACCCCGGAACCCCAAGTTCGTCGAGACCCTCTAATGTGTGAACCTTCTCCCGAGCCTTATTTTATAAATGCTAAATAATAAACTTGTCGCATATTAAATTGTCATTCTCGCATGCATATTTGTGTGGTTTGGGGGCCTTATGCCGATTCACCTAATAATTAAATATGGGGCCCATATGCGGACAAATCTAGTCTCATATTGGCCTCATTTAAATTTGTGTAGCGAACCCGGTGTTATCTTTTCCCATGCTATTACAACATTTAATTTGCGGGATAGATAAATAACTGGAACCATCTAACTAATTGTCGGGGCCCCGGTTCCGCTTAATATGACCTAATTGCATCGCACCTTTGCCATGTCATACATCATACATGCATCATGCCGATCTTCTGCCGTTGTATTAAATAGTGCATCTGTTGTTTCTTCTAGTGTTTTGGTTCTTTGCGGATAAGGCCGTTGAGTTGATGTGAGCTTCGCCCCGATCTTCGGTTGAACCTTCGACAATGTTTTCAAGCGAGCATCTCCCCCTTTCTACCTATCTTACTTTTATAGTATTTATTCCCTCCTGTTGATCTTTGCTATCTGTGTTGCGATGCTCTAGTTTTCGTACCCGTGATATCCCTTGCAGCCATATATTGCCTTGGACACACCTATTACCTGTTGTTTGGTAGATAGATGGACTTGCACGTCGTAGTCGCTTGCTCTAGTGATGTTGCTTGTCGTCAAGTGCCACAGTTGTTGATGTATTGCCGCATGTTGATGTTGGAGATGATCATAGCTTTACTTACCGTCCACTTTAATTCCTGTTTAACAACTAAAATTGAAGTAAGCAGAGGCATCGGTGGGTGACAGATAACATTTGGTTTCCGAACGCCCACTTGTGTCCCGTAGGACCCCGAGTACTTGATACCTGTTCCTTGATTTATCGCGCTATCCACATACGGGGAGTATGGGCCCCCCTTAGCCAGAGCTTGATTCCGTCTTATTTCTTGGGGCCACAACTAGTTTAAGGTTTTATTTACTATCCTGTACCTATGCCATGCTTTACTGCTTTATTTACGATTGTGTGAGGAGCACGCTGTACTGTTTTGGAAGCGGAATGTTTTCGCGGTATCGACAGTCCCCGTTTGGGGATCTGCTGTCGTTTACAGCCATTGTCGCAAACCTTGAGTCCGTCTCGGAGCTTGCTTACTTCGTTGCGGGTGTACTCCAAGGGGTGGCCCCCTGAAATATTTCTGAATCTTGTGATTGCTCTATCGTGAAGACCTCGTTGGGTTTTGTTTTGGTTTTTCCGAGGTTGATCGTGTGTGTGTTGCTATTTGTGCACCCCGGCCGGGTTAAAACTTTCTGAAAGCCGTGTCCGCGGTTATGGACGACTTGGAGCACAGTATCTCGACCATAGACAAGCATAACTAAAGTTTATTGCTATAAATTTGATTTTATAATGACTAGTAATCAGCTTCACTATAATGGAATGGCTAATTAATACTGCCCACAATTGCTTGTTTGGAGTGTCGCTTGCGACCATTGTACCTGACTAGTAAGTATTGCAACTACAACGGAATGGCTGAATAAAAGTACCAACAACTGCTGGGTTTTGGGTTTATCTCATGCTATCTGTATCTGATTAGTAATTGATGCAACTACAACGGAATGGTTAACTAAAACGGCCCACTTCTTATTTTATCAGGACGATTATCTATACCTGACTAGTAATTGCTGCAACGATAACTG
This sequence comes from Avena atlantica, assembly GCA_910589765.1. Taxonomy (NCBI): domain Eukaryota; kingdom Viridiplantae; phylum Streptophyta; class Magnoliopsida; order Poales; family Poaceae; genus Avena; species Avena atlantica. The sequence goes on along the minus strand of OU342736.1, from coordinate 432,177,453 downwards.
AATAAATAAAACTGCCAACTGTGTGAGTTCCTCGGTTGACTTCCTCGTTTGGTTTCGAGGGGGAAACTCCAGGATGGGTTTGTTTGATTGTAGTATCAGGTTGGATCCGGATAGGTCCTTCTTACCCCTCTCTGATTGCCGCCAGTTGTATCGAGTCTCTATAGGTTGTTTAGTGCATGCTGCCGCTCAGTCCACCATACCTATGTAGGCGAGGACCGCCGAATTCTAGTCTCGCCGTGTACTGGCCTCAGTACTGACGCTCCTCTTTTTCCTTTGCCCTTTGTCGGCACCCCTTTTGTTAAGCAGGTTTTGAGATCGACGTCGTTAGCAGGGTTACCCTTCCGGCTTGGCCTGGGCAGGGTTATGGACGCCATTGGTTATTCTTCAGGGCTCTTAGCCCCATTTGCATCTTGTCCGTAGCTGGACGCTCTACCGTTTTCAAGGTGATTTGTATCTTTGTATATTATATCTGTATTCTTGACTCTTTGAGTCGTTGTTGTATATATCTGTTCTGTGGGTCCCATCGAGGACTGTTGTGTAATGTTATTACTTCGTTTTCCACCCGCACGAAAGTGCCTGGTGGGCACCTTTGAATCGTTTCTATGCGGGTTTGGCGGGTTTCGCTAAAACTTGCATAGGGTCGATTCTGAGGGTGTTACAGAGTGGTATCAGAGCTCAGCAGTTGCGATACCCCACAAGTCCAGCCTGTAGGATAACCTAGCTAATGGCCGAAGTAGAGTGTCAAAACTATTTTGCAAAATCGGTTGGATAGTTCTGATTAGGTCTGATTTTACTCCTTAACCCTCTGCTATTCTCCTCTTACCTCTACGTGTTTTGAATCCGCTCTCTTCTTTCTCTTCGAGTCCAGGATTTCTCGTGGTTGGGTTCCGTCGTACCTTCAGGGTTTCGCTTCCTTCTTTGATAACGGTGTTGCTACATCTGGTCTTCATGCTATCCGAGGAATCCTTCGTCTGGTGGACTTCTCCTTCTTCCTTCTCGTGCCTTCCGGTGTTTTCTGACGCGACGACATCATCTACGCCAGATCCGATGCAGAGTCTGCATCACTCCTTTGTTCCGAACCTCGCTTGTCGAGATCTTCAGTCTGATTCCGAGAATGGTTGCACGCTTTTACACTGATTGTGCGGAGTAATAGTTTGGGTGCGTGATGGATTGGCCCCCATGCCGACTACCCCTTCTATTCGCTTTTGTACATTGAAGTGGATGAGAGTGCATCGGTTCCCCTTTTCCATCGGAGCTAGAGGTGGTTTTATTTGTTGATACCTCTACCTTCGACCTGTTGTTCCCGGAGTGTTCTCTCGACGATCACGGACAACGACCTCTTGTTAGTGGTGTCGCGAGGATCTACACGGAGCGAGAAGATTCAGATCGCCGACCTTCCTTCCGGTACCATGAGGCGGATCTCGAGGGCGAGATCCATTGTTAGTGGTGTCGAATTGTGGCGCCCCGCAAAACCACTGCTAGAAAATCGCGTTGTTTTCGTGCATTGCATCGTCATGACCGCATGCTCATGTCATCATGCCGCATTGCATTTGAGCATCGTCATCATCTTGCACTTACTTGCATAAAACTATTCGCAGAAAGACCTGTCTTTATTTTCTAAAACGCCCGTCTTGTTTTCAAAATGCAAACCCCGGGTCGCCTGATTATTTTGTTTGTCTGCCATTGGTTTGCAGGAGCCGTGTTTAAAAACAAATAAAATATCAAAGTATTTTTAGTGGGGGCAGTCGAACGGGCCGACCCGACCCAAACGACCACCCCCAGACTAAATCGGTCCAACCAACCGGTCCACCCTTTAATCCTAAACCACCTAAAACTCTACCCATACCCTCCCTCCACCTCACCCCACCCTATAGCAGTTTGCCACCTCACCTCCTCCCTCTCCCTCACCCACTCACACGCCGCCACATCACCCCCTGGCCTCTCCTCTCTCTCCCTCTCAGCTCACACACACACAACCCCCACTCAACCCACCCCACACCACACGCACACACGCACGCCAGCCGCCACCTGGCCCCACCCCTTCCCTCAGCACACGCACGCAACCGGCCCCGCGCTCCCTCCACTATTCCTCTTCCTCCTCCCGATCGTCTTCACCCACCTGCAGCCGCCCGACCCCGCCTCGTCCCCGTCCTCTCCCAAGCTCCCTCGCCGGCGCCGCCTCCTGCTAGCCCCGCCTCCGCGCTCCTCTGCCTCCGCCCCCGTTCCTCTCCTCCAGCCGCCGTTCGCCTCCGCCCTAGCCACCTTCTCCGGCCACCCCTGCTCGCCCTCGAGCGCCCCGCTGCGCCTCCACCTCGCTCCGCCGCCTACCGCGCGCTCGCCCCGCCTCGCTCCGGCCAGCAACCACCCCCACCTCCGCCTCGCCGCCACGACCCCCATCGGCCCCCTCCAGCGCCGCCTGCGGGCCCCCGCCTCTCGCCGCCCCGCTCCGCCCCGCGCCTCCGCGCCTCGCCGCGCCTCTCCTCTCTGCTTGCCGCCGGCGCTCCGCCGAGCTTCTCCCCCTCCCCCACCTCGCTGCTCGCCCGTCGCGCCCCTCCCCGCCTCCGGCCCGCAACCCCTGAGCTCCAGTCGCCTCTGCCTCGCTCGCGTCCGGCAGTCCCCGCAAGCCGCGCCGCCGCACGGGCCCGCCTCGCCGGCGCCATCCTCGTCGCGCCTCGCTACCTGGGCCTCCTCGCCGGTTCCACCCTCCCCTCCGGCGACGCCGCGGCCAGCCCGCTAGGCGCCACCATCTCCGCCGCAAGCGTGCCAGGCCGCCTACATCGGCGACCCCGGCCCAACCTCAGCGTCGGCGCCCCTGGCGTCGGCCTCTGCCGCCTTCGCTTCTCCGTGTGCGGACCCGCTGCCTCCGGCCTCAGCCACGTTGCCAAGGAGGTGTTCCCCTACCTGCGTCCGCCCGACAGTTTTGGCCACCGTTTTCAGTGAGGTTGGTATGGCGTTACGCGCATTGCCTCCGGTGCCCACATGACGAGAGACAAACCAGGAAGGTGACCGCCCAGAACGCCAACCAGTCATCAAACTCTCCCCGTCGACAAGACCGTCTAGATGACGATGTTTTGAAGAATGTACCTGGCGTACCCCGAGGACCCTGACGCCGTCTCCAAGATCGCCACCGGTGAATAAGGAGAAAACCCCAAGGACTTCGGCACGGAGCATCAAGATCGCCTCACGGATTCCGAAGCACAGATCCGACAAGATCTGCACGACAACAAGAACGACAGCGACCAGGGGCACCCGATGCGCCCCGACACCGAACCAAGTACTCCCTCGAGGACGTCGAGTACTTCACCCCGGACACCGAGACCCCGGTGCGACAAGTGCTTCATCCCGAACGCCATGACCGTCGACATGACCCGAAGACCTCGGAACGCCAAGTTCTACCCCGTTATCTGAGAACAACCCTGGACCCTGAGACCGACCCCGGACCCTGTCGGACCCCGAACCCCGGAACCCCAAGTTCGTCGAGACCCTCTAATGTGTGAACCTTCTCCCGAGCCTTATTTTATAAATGCTAAATAATAAACTTGTCGCATATTAAATTGTCATTCTCGCATGCATATTTGTGTGGTTTGGGGGCCTTATGCCGATTCACCTAATAATTAAATATGGGGCCCATATGCGGACAAATCTAGTCTCATATTGGCCTCATTTAAATTTGTGTAGCGAACCCGGTGTTATCTTTTCCCATGCTATTACAACATTTAATTTGCGGGATAGATAAATAACTGGAACCATCTAACTGATTGTCGGGACCCCGGTTCCGCTTAATATGACCTAATTGCATCGCACCTTTGCCATGTCATACATCATACATGCATCATGCCGATCTTCTGCCGTTGTATTAAATAGTGCATCCGGTGTTTCTTCTAGTGTTTTGGTTCTTCGCGGATAAGGCCGTTGAGTTGATGTGAGCTTCGCCCCGATCTTCGGTTGAACCTTCGACAATGTTTTCAGGCGAGCATCTCCCCCTTTCTACCTATCTTACTTTTATAGTATTTATTCCCTCCTGTTGATCTTTGCTATCTGTGTTGCGATGCTCTAGTTTTCGTACCCGTGATATCCCTTGCAGCCATATATTGCCTTGGACACACCTATTACCTGTTGTTTGGTAGATAGTTGGACTTGCGCGTCGTAGTCGCTTGCTCTAGTGCTGTTGCTTATCGTCAAGTGCCACAGTTGTTGATGTATTGCCGCATGTTGATGTTGGAGATGATCATAGCTTTACTTACCGTCCACTTTAATTCCTGTTTAACAACTAAAATTGAAGTAAGCAGAGGCATCGGTGGGTGATAGATAAAATTTGGTTTCCGAACGCCCACTTGTGTCCCGTAGGACCCCGAGTACTTGATACCTGTTCCTTGATTTATCGCGCTATCCACATACGGGGAGTATGGGCCCCCCTTAGCTAGAGCTTCATTTCGTCTTATTTCTTGGGGCCACAACTAGTTTGAGGTTTTATTTACTATCCTGTACATATGCCATGCTTTACTGCTTTATTTACGATTGTGTGAGGAGCACGCTGTACTGTTTTGGAAGCGGAATGTTTTCGCGGTATCGACAGTCCCCGTTTGGGGATCTGCTGTCGTTTACAGCCATTGTCGGAAACCTTGAGTCCATCTCGGAGCTTGCTTACTTCGTTGCGGGTGTACTCCAAGGGGTGGCCCCCTGAAATATTTCTGAATCTTGTGATTGCTCTGTCGTGAAGACCTCGTTGGGTTTTGTTTTGGTTTTTCCGAGGTTGATCGTGTGTGTGTTGCTATTTGTGCACCCCGGCCGGGTTAAAACTTTCTGAAAGCCGTGTCCGCGGTTATGGACGACTTGGAGCACAGTATCTCGACCATAGACAAGCATAACTAAAGTTTATTGCTATAAATTTGATTTTATAATGACTAGTAATCAGCTTCACTATAATGGAATGGCTAATTAATACTGCCCACAATTGCTTGTTTGGAGTGTCGCTTGCGACCATTGTACCTGACTAGTAAGTATTGCAACTACAACGGAATGGCTGAATAAAAGTACCAACAACTGCTGGGTTTTGGGTTTATCTCATGCTATCTGTATCTGATTAGTAATTGATGCAACTACAACGGAATGGTTAACTAAAACGGCCCACAGCTTATTTTATCAGGACGATTATCTATACCTGACTAGTAATTGCTGCAACGATAACTGAATAAATAATACTGCCAACTGTGTGAGTTCCTCGGTTGACTTCCTCGTTTGGTTTCGAGGGGGAAACTCCAGGATGGGTTTGTTTGATTGTAGTATCAGGTTGGATCCGGATAGGTCCTTCTTACCCCTCTCTGATTGCCGCCAGTTGTATCGAGTCTCTATAGGTTGTTTAGTGCATGCTGCCGCTCAGTCCACCATACCTATGTAGGCGAGGACCGCCGAATTCTAGTCTCGCCGTGTACTGGCCTCAGTACTGACGCTCCTCTTTTTCCTTTGCCCTTTGTCGGCACCCCTTTTGTTAAGCAGGTTTTGAGATCGACGTCGTTAGCAGGGTTACCCTTCCGGCTTGGCCTGGGCAGGGTTATGGACGCCATTGGTTATTCTTCAGGGCTCTTAGCCCCATTTGCATCTTGTCCGTAGCTGGACGCTCTACCGTTTTCAAGGTGATTTGGATCTTTGTATATTATATCTGTATTCTTGACTCTTTGAGTCGTTGTTGTATATATCTGTTCTGTGGGTCCCATCGAGGACTGTTGTGTAATGTTATTACTTCGTTTTCCACCCGCACGAAAGTGCCTGGTGGGCACCTTTGAATCGTTTCTATGCGGGTTTGGCGGGTTTCGCTAAAACTTGCATAGGGTCGATTCTGAGGGTGTTACAGCAGGGGCGCACGGTGTCGACCTGAATCGCTCGCCGGAGTCGTCTCTGTCTACGGGCTCGCGCTGGTGTCATCGATGGCGAGGCTACAAGGCACCAGAAGAACATTTAGTGGCGGCGTTAGACGCGCGAGAGAGTTACGAAGGCGTGAGTGTCAAGGAGAGGGAAAGGCGTGGTCAGTGACTACCAGTAGGGTTCGCCAGAGCTGCTGCAGACCGTGGCGGCGCTCGGTGTTGACGTTGTCGATGATGTAGAGCACGCACGGGCGAGCTGGTGATGCAGAAAGGTTCGCCAGGGGATGGGTAATGTTCTCGTGGAGGCAAGGGACAGTGGGGCGGTCTGGTGTCATCGGAATCGACCGAGAATGGTCGCCGGAGACAGTGCGGTGTGGGGAGAAATTCACGCAGCCTGGTGGCGGAGGGGGAGGGGAGAGTGAGGGGAAAGAGAGAGGACGTCGAGGCGCTTCAACGAGCATGGTCACAGGGCAGAATCAGTGCGGCAATAACGTGTATTTAATCGATTCTGCAACGGCTGGTAATGGCGAGGAGAGGGGTGTGGTCACCGCGGGGTGAGCAAGAAGGTCTGGCAGGTGGGGCTCAGCGGTCAGCGAGAGAGAGAAAAGCGAGGTGGGGTCCGGCGGTCAGTGGCGATGTGGGTTCGTTCGCGAGTGTGAAGCGTTTTATCTGCGGGGAAGAGGGATGGGCTAGCTAGGCCGGGATGGGCTAGGTGGGTTGGGCTGGCTTGTTTTTAGTTTTTTCCTTCTCTGTTTTCTTTTTCTATCTTGATTTCTGTTTTCAAATTCAAACTCTTATTTGAATCAGATTTATTTATCAAATCTTTTCAAAACATTTCAGTAGTTTCTATACTATTTAAACGTGTATTTTTAAGACCATTTCTAGAATAATTTCTTTATTCTTTTTATGGTTTTATTCTTCATTAAAAAGCACTTGCCTTTATTCAAATAAGATTAAATATATTTTCAAACCTTTTTATTTGAATTCTAATTTTCACGAAACCTTTTCAGTAGGTTTTATTTATTTAATAGCTTGTTAAATATTCACTTTGAATTATTTAAAGTATTTTAATATGATTATTAATCATATAATTTGGGCAAATGTCTTTATTCCAATGAAATCAAATATGGTTTTAATTCCATAAATTTTATTTAGATGATTTCTTTGATTCCATTTAAGTTAATTAAATAACTTTTATTCCACTTGGGTAAATTCCAATTATTATTTTCCCATGATTTAATTAATCATTTCTATTAGAGATTTTGTCTTTATTTAAATGGAATAGAAATTGGGTTAATGCCATATAATTTTTATTTGAATATTCTTTATCCATTTATTTTATTTGGATTTGGTTTATATTTATTCCATTTGCTGATGGATTAGGCCAAGTTTTAATTTGACTTTAAATATTCCTTATTTACTTATTCCCTTCTTTATCTTATAAAAACCATATCTTTTTATTTAAAGATCCAAACTTGGTGATTCCAATTTGTATAATTTTATTTAGTATTTGTTTACCATTTTAATCTATTTAGGATTTTTTTCTCACAATTTGGTATGGATTTTAGATAGGAGCATTATTAGCTTTAGAAATATTTCTTTTCAACTTATTAAATTCATAAGTTTTTATCCATGGTTCCAAATTGAATAGAATCAATTTCTATGGTTTTATAATATTTCTATTTGTCATTCTTGATCATTTATAAATGCTTGTTGCTAAATTTTTATATGCATAAAATCCATGGTCTTAGAGAGATCTTGGAAATGATTTCTTTCATTAGGGTTTTAGAGTTTTGGTTTATTTTGCAAGTGTTTAAATTTCAAGATGCATTTATGAAGAATGCATTTCACTTGTTTTGAATTTAGTTGGATTCAAATTTTATTCAAAGTTTGTTCAAGATGGGTTATTGAGTTTCCATTTAGGAATAAAAAGTTTCTTTTCACCCTAAATTTCAACAATTATTTATTTTGTTTATTTATTTTTCACATTACAAAATTTGGAAAATTTTGGGATGTGACAGGCTACCACCCTTAAAAGAAATCTCGTCCTGAGATTTGGGAAAGCTGGAGGTTACAAGTTGGCTTCAAAACAACTAGGGCACTACCACCCTTAAAAGTTTTCAACTAGATTACATCTTGGCTTGCTTGGGATCTTGATGAAACTTCTCTAGGCATACATCTGCATAGTGTCCTTTGTTTCCACACTTGAAGCATGTGACAAGGCTGAGATCCCTCATAGGTGTGGCATCCCGCAAAACCACTACTAGAAAATCGCGTTGTTTTTGTGCATTGCATCGTCATCATCATGCATTGTTTGTCTGAAACTATTTTCGAAATGCCTAGTTTTGTTTTCTAAGTAGCCCCCGTCTTATTTCAAATTAAAACATCGGTCTGTTCCGGTCTTTTATTTGTCTAAAACCATTTACAAAAGTTATTTTAAAATAAAAGAAAACCCTAGACTAAAATATCTAACGAGTCCACCCGAATTCCTAAAACTACCTAGTCCTAATCTACCCACCACTCACAGCTCGCCACCTCACCCCTGGACCCAATCCCTACCCACCCCGCCACCTCATCAATCCCCTTCTTTTTCCTCCACTCCCTCTCTCACACCCAGCTCCCACCTACCCCCTCTCCCTTACACCTCGGCCCCACCCCCCTGGTCAAACCCACTTCCCTCCCCACTCTCTCTCCAGCCCGGACCCACCCCAGCACACACTCAACACACGCACACACCCAACAGCCCCTGCCATCTGTCCCCCCACCTCCTTCTCTTTGTCCCAGATCCCACCCCACCTGGGCGCGCCCTCCCCCGCTCGTGGCCCCACTCCTCTGGCCCCCACCACGCCCACGCGCCCCACTCTCTCTCTCCCTCGCGACCCCCTCTCCTCTCTGCGTCGCGCCCGGCCGCGCCCTCCTTCCCCGTCGCAGGCCACCCTCTCCCCCTCCTCTAGCTCGCCGCCGACGCGCCGCCCCGGCGACCCTCGCCCTGCGCTAGCCCCGACCACCCTGGTCCCACCCTCACCCACGCGCGCGCCCTGCCTCCTCTCTTCCTCACCTCCGGCGGAGCCTCTCTCCCCCTCCGTTCGCCAGCTCCTCCTCTCCACCTGGCGCCGCCCCGCCTCCTCTTCTCCGGCCACCGCGCGGCCCTCCTCTCCACCCGACGCCCGCGGCCCCGCACGCCGCCGCGCCCGGCGCTCGTCACCGACGCCCCGCGGGCCTCTCTCCCCTCCCTCCGGAGTTCGCCGGCCCGAGCCCTCCCCTCCGGCCGCCGCCCGAGCTCGCCTTGGTCGCTGCCGCCCCCTCACCAAGTGCCCCCCCTCTGCAACCGCCTGCGGGCGCCGCCTCCCCGTCGGCCCCGCTCACCGCCTCCGGCCGCGTCACGGACCCCGGCGAGCTCCTCCGTCCGCCCCACCAGCGTCCGCGTCCCCGCCCTCCATGTCCACCGTCGGCGACCTGAGGAGCCCCGCCGCGTCCTCTGCCCCCACTTTGCCGACGACCCCCCTCGCCCTCCACCGGCAGCCGCAGCGCCTCCGGAGCCCGCCTCCGCTCGAGCGCCCTCCGGCCGGTCTCGCCCTGCCATGGACGCCACCGCCTCTGCCCCATGTCCCGCGCGCGTCCTCCGCGAGCCCCGGACCCCGTCGAGCTCGTCGCCCCTGCAAGGTCGCCAGCGCCATGGCCACCCTCCTGCTCGCTGACGTCGGCCTCTTGGTCGCGCGTGTGCCATGCCGGGCCCATGCTCTGTCTCGGTTAATGGTGTGTCCTTCCGCGACATCGACAAGATATTCCGGGTGCCAACGGCGCGGACGAACGGTACCCTAGGCCTCCAACATGGTGCGACATGTACTTCTACCGGAGCATAAGCCCGCGGAACCCTGATGCCGCCCACGCCGAATCGACAAGATCCACCTCACGGAGCGGCGAACCCCGGACCCGGAGCATCCCTGGACACCAAGAACTACCGGCGACCCGACCAAGACCCGGATACCGATGACCCCATGATCTCCGCTGCAGAACGACAAGGTCTTCGGAGTGGAGTCAACAAGATCTACCGAGGACGCGAGAAGTTCGATACGCCATGACCGTCGACATGACCTGAAGACCACATATGCGCCAAGATCTACCTCCGTTATCAGAGAACGAACCCGCCGAGGCCGAACCCCAGATCTGAACCCTGAGACCGACCCCGAACCCTGGAACCCCAAGTTCGTCGAGACCCCCTAATGTGTGAACCTTTTCCCGAGCCCCTATTTTATAAATGCTAAATATAAAACCTGTTGCATATTAATCATTCATCTCGCATGCATATTTGTGTGGTTGGGGGCACTATGCCGATTCACCTAAATTAAATATGGGGCCCATATGTGGACAAATCTAGACTTATATTGGCCTCATTTAAATTTGTGTAGCAAACCGGTGCGATCTTTTGCCATGTTAAGACAACACTTAAATTGCGGGGTAGATAAATAACTTGAACCGTTTAATTAAATGTCGGGACCCCGGTTCCGCTTAACATGACCTAATTGCATCGCATCTTTGCCATGTCATGCATCATACATGCATCATGCCCGATCTTTTGCCGTAGTATTAAATATTGCATCCGGTGTTTATTCTAGTGTTTTGGTTCTTCGTGGATAAGGCCGTTGAGTTGATGCGAGTGTCGACCCGATCTTCGGTTGAACCTTCGACAATGTTTTCAGGCGAGCACCTCCCCCTTTCTACCTATCTTACTTTTATAGTATTTATTCCCTCCTGTTGATCTATTGCTATCTGTGTTGCGATGCTCTAGTTTTCGTACCCGTGATATCCCTTGCAGCCTTATATTGCCTTGGGCACCTCCTATTACCTGTTGTTTGGTAGATAGTTGGACCTGCGCGTCGTAGTCGCTTGCTCAAGTGCTGTTGCGTGTCGTCGAGTACCACAGTTGTTGGAGTATTGACGCATGTTTAATGTTGGAGATGATCATGGCTTTAATTATCGTTACTTTAATTACTGTTTAACAACTAAAATTGCAGTAAGTAAGCAGAGGCACAGGTGGGCAATAGATGTTATTTGGTTGTTAACCGTCCACTTGTGTCCCGTAGGACCCCGAGTACTTGATACATGTTCCTTGAATATTCGCGCTATCCACATCCGGGAGGATTATGGGACCCCCCTGAGCCAGAGCTTGATTCATTCTTATTTCTTGGGGCCACAAACTAGTTTGAGGTTTTATTTACTATCCTGTACTTATGCCATGCTTTACTACTTTATTTACGATTGTGCGAGGAGCACACTGTACTGTTTAGGTAAGCGGAGTGTTTTCGCGGTATCGACAATCCCAGTTTTGGGTTCCCAGTCGTTTACAGCCATTGTCGCAAACCCTGAGTCCGTCTCGGAGTCAGCTAGCTTCGTTGCGGGTCTACTCAATGGGGTGGCCCCCTGAAATATTTCTGAATTCTGTGATTGCTTTGTCGTGAAGGCCTCGTTGGGTTTTGATTTGGTTTTTCTGAGGTTGATCGAGTGTGTGTTGCTATTTGTGCACCCCGGCCGGGTAAAACTTTCTGAAAGCCGTGTCCGCGGTTATGGACGACTTGGGGCACAGTATCTCGATCATAGACAACTATAACTAAAGTAGTGCTATAAATTTGACTTTATAATGACTAGTAATCAGCTTCACTATAATGGAATGGCTAAATAAAACTGCCAACAATTGTTTGCTTGGGTTGTCGCTTGCGACCATTGTACCTGACTAGTAAGTATTGCAACTAAAACAGAATGGCTAAATAAAAGTACCAACAACTGCTGGGTTTTGGGTTATCTCATGCTAATTGTATTTGACTAGTAAGTGCCGCAACTACAACGGAAAGGTTAACTAAAAGGGCCCACTGCTTATTTTATCAGGACGATTATCTATACCTGACTAGTAATTACTACAACGATAACTGAATAAATAAAACTGCCAACGGTGTGAGTTCCTCGGTTGACTTCCTCGTTTGGTCTCGAGGGGGAAACACCAGGATGGGTTTGCTTGATGGTAGTATCAGGTTGGTTCCGAATAGGTATTTCTTACCCCTCTCTGATAGCCGCCAGTTGTGTCGAGTCTCTATAGGTTGTATAGTGCATGCTGCCGCTGCCGCTTCAGTCCACCATACCTATGTAGGCGAGGACTGCCGAATTCTAGCCTCGCCGTGTACTGGCCTCAGTACTGACGCTCCTCTTTTTCCTTTGCCCTTTGTCGGCACCCCTTTTGTTTAAGCAGGTTTTGAGATCGACGTCATTAGCAGGGTTACCCTTCCGGCTTGGCCTGGGCAGGGTTATGGACGCCATTGGTTATTCTTCAGGGCTCTTAGCCCCATTTGCATCTTGTCCGTAGTCGGACGCTCTATCATTTTCAAGGTGATTTGGATCTTTGTACCGTATATCTGTATTCTTGACTCATGGAGTCGTGTTGTATATATATATATATCTGTTCTGTGGGTCCCATCGAGGACTGTTGTGTAATGTTATTACTTCGTTTTCCACCCGCACGAAAGTGCCTGGTGGGCACCTTTGAATCGTTTCTATGCGGGTTTGGCTGGAATCACTGAAACTTGCATAGGTCCGATTCTGAGGGTGTTACAATAGGCTTGCTTGTCTTGTATCTCATCTTTTCTGTACAATTGCTAGCATAATGTCCTTGGTCACCACAATTGTAACATGTGACAAGGTTGAGTTCTTAACATATCTTCTGTGAACAAGTTGATACATAATGGCCTAGCTCTTTGCAGTTGTTGCACCACACTTGGCTAATTTCCTTATTCTTCTTCTTTTCTGGACATTCATTGGTATAGTGTCCCATCTCTTTGCAATTGTAACATTGCACTTGGCTTTTGTCCTTTTTCTTCTTGGGTTTCTCCAAAGCTAGTAGTTCTTCTAGTTCATGCTCTTCATATATCACCTCAAAGGTGGGAAAGTCTCCTTGTTTCCTTAATCGTTTCCTTAGATAATACATATGTTTACTCTTTTGTCCATCAAGGCGAGTCATAATGCATGGAGGTGCAAGCTGAGATTTTCCTTTATCTTCATTCTTCTTGGTAGAAGTTGTTTCCTCATGGGGGTTTCCATACTCTTGATGCATTCCACCTTGTTTCCTTTGTTGAACTATAGGATAGATGGGATATTGGATAGGGACATGATTATTTCCTTCACATAGGAAACATGTCACTTAAGATGTGGGTCATTGTTTAGTTGGATGTTTCTCTTCAAAATTAGGGCATTGATCTTCATGCTCTTTGGAAGTGTGATCCATGTCTCCACAAATATTGCAAGCTTGAGTTCCTTCTATAATATCATCCTTGACATCATTGTTGTCAAAATATCCATGGGAATGGTTGTCTTTATGTTGATCATTTGAGTGGTCATCCCTTGTAACAATTGAGATTGGATTTCCAAAAACTTTTGCAAGGTTAGGTCTAACTCATTGTTGTTGGCTAAAAACTGAGTTGTCATCTGATTCAACTAGGCTTGGGTTGCTAGAAATTGTTCTCTCATGTGCATCTCTTGGTTGTTGTTGTCACCATTCTTGATGTTGGAGTCTCTTGGGGAAGTCATCTATTTGGGTTGGATTGGGATTAGAATAGGCAAAGATTTCTAAGGAAATAATTCTAATCACACACATCAAAATTCACACAAGCAATGTGTAAGCAATCACAAACAAGAATTCCACTCAAACAACAAGTTTTCAAGCACATTTTTAGCCAGCAAAATATTTTTGATACACCACACTGGTTGGTGGGTTTGATCTAAACTGAATATGGTGGTACAACTATATGGTTCACTTGAGATCATTCCATTCTTCTTTGTAGTTTCTTCTTGAATAATATCATGGTCTCCTTGGAGAAATTCTTGCATCTTGCTCACAGAACTTCAAAGGTGATGATGGTTCCTTCTAAGTTGTGTTTCCTTAGTCTTCAAGTCTTGAGTAATATTTCTTGTCTCACTTGTAGTCCTTAGTGATGTCCAAGCTGAAGTCCTTGATGAAACTAATATTGAAGTCTTTGATGATGTTGAAGTTGAAGTCATTTGATTTGGTGAAGTCCTTTGCTCATGGTGGGGTTTTTGCTCATGGTTGAGGTCTTGTCCATCAAGTTTGAAAAGGAAGAGATGTAGAATCAAAACCAAAAAGGTTGAGGAAAGAGTTTACAAGATTGTTTGTAAATAAGTTTTGAAAAAATAAAACTCCTATCTTTCTAAGGGGTTTTGTCCAATCCTAGGGTTATAATCCTACAGGCAACACAGTGCTCTGATACCATCGTAGAGGTCCCAACCTTTATAAAGGTAAAGATCCCTATGTTTACAATGCTAGTCCCTGGATCAATAGCTAGCATCCACAGTTAAGATGTAATATCAAGAAACAAAGGTCATAATACAACTTTATAACCATGAATAAAATAATTCATTACATCTTACATAGATCATTTGTCTATCTCATTACAATGCAACAGAAATAACTATATAGCATGGAGTCCTTCATCTTCAAAGTGCCGCAGGCAATCATGTTGGTTGTAGACTTGTAATCCTAATCAACACACTTCACTAACATTAAGCAAACCTACAACATAATAAGTTACAGCCACAAGGGTCAATACATCTGAATTGTATTGGCAAGTAATACTATGGTGGTATAGTGGTATCTATCATCTATATGCATTTGGCTAAGTGGAGCTTAGGCTTGCTTTGCTCAAAATATATTTTCCTTATCATTTGAAAACACTAAGTTTTTGTTTGCCAAAATCACCCAAGGCATCTACCAATCAAAGATTGAAGATCCTTTAACCCTTGTTCAACCACAAGTTTTTAGCTTAGAAATTGGGATGAGGAGATTCTTGATAGCTTCCATGTCTTGATGCTCAAATTGTCCATTGTCGGGGACACGACTAAGTACTTAGATTTTACACTCTGCAGAGGTGGTGCACTTTCCCCACAATACTCGACATGCATCGAGACAAGATCTTTCAGAAGCCTTCCCTTAGAACAGAATGGACGCGGTCCAAACCTATCATCCCCTACCACCAACTATCCATTTGGCTAAGTTATTGCAACCTATATGATCCAGGCAGAGTCCATAATGCCAAGTGGCTGCACTTGAAGCTTCTTAACATTTTACATCTCAAATCTCTTTGTTCCTGGGTGGCATTCCACAAGTGTGATACACAAGGTAAACCATAGAAATGGGCCTTGTGTAACCACTCAACACAAACCAATCCACCATTCCACCCAGATGTTTCATTCACTTAGTTGTTTTATTAAGCAAAACATAAGTCCTTGACTTAGAAATATTCCATAACATGAATATAATTCCACCCTGGTTTTCTACTAGCTAAGCTAAGCATGATAGTAGTAGGAATCTTGACTTAGGAAAATTCTACTAAGGTTACATCTACTAGGATTTCCCTTGGCATAGTTTATACTTAGCAAAAAATCCATGCAAGTCCTACTCAAAACATCACTAATGCATAGTGAAAATAACGGGACAAAAGTATGAAACACCAGTTGCCTTTTTGGTAGAGAATATAAGTTCACTCCTTGATCTTGCAATAGTCACACTCTTCAAATTTCATTACAATTCAATCCGCACAAATTCAATCTACCATTCAAGCAATTCATCATATAGAATAATAAAAACAAAGCAATGCATGCAAGCATCCGAAAGATTGTTTTATTTGGAAAAGTGGTTTCTAATAGGTTATAATCATTTTAAACCACCTATTGGTCATTTATATATGTGCCAAAACCATTTGATATTAAGTTAGTGAAAATGGCCACTTTAAAATCATTTTTGTTTTGTTAGAAATGCTTTAAATCAAAGTAATAATTTCTAGTGTTTGTCAAATACATTTTAAACAAAAATGTTAGTGTTTTATGGTCAAGTGTTTATTTTTAAAACCATTTGCAAAAGGTTTTACCTATAAACCATTTTTAACTCAATCCACATTTCATTTCATTAGAAATGCCTTTAAACAAAGTAATAATTTTCTAGAGTTCCCCAAATATATTTTTAAATCATAAAACTTGGTGTTTAGGGTCAGAGAGTTTAATTCCAACCATTTTTAAAAGGTTTTACTCAAAAAGCATTTTTAAAACATAAACAACATTTTTGTTTAATTAGAAATGCTTTAATTCAAAGATTTATTCTTTGGCTTCACAAAATATGTTTTTCAATACAAAAGTTGGTTTCTATGGTCAGTAGGTTCAAAACAATCCATTTGCCAAAGATTTCACCCTAAAAACTTTTCAAGAATAATTTTTATATTCAAATTATGCCTACACAAGTTTCTGCAAATACAACAAATTTTCCAGAAGCAATTTACGAAAAAAAAGTACGTGGTTGGAAAGTATTTGTTTTGCGGATTACAGTGATATAAAATTTGCAAAATTTGGACGTGTGGATCAAAAGTTATGCAATTTACAAATTCAATCAACTAATAGAAATGTTCTGTCTATTTAAACAAAACAGTGTCACGCGTCGTGTTCTAATTGGAGCGTACCGGTTCGGCTGGATCGAGTGCTGTGGTGCGTTGGATCAAAAGCAGATCGTGCGGCACAGATGAGTTCACACCCCTTCGTTAAGGTTCTATCGTAGCCACAGGATCTAAATCGAACGACTGCGGTGCGTGTGACCAACAATGGGCAGCGAGTGGTGGAGGCGCGCTCGGCCAGTGAGGTTACCGACGATACAGGAGGCTAGAGAGAGAGAGAGGGGAAGGGTTTACCAAGTTCGCACGGGTGTGGTGAAGCTCAAGGTCATCGTGGGGAGGCCAGGGGCGCACGGTGTCGACCTGAATCGCTCGCCGGAGTCGTCTCTATCGGTGGGCTCGCTCTGGTGTCGTCGATGGCGAGGCTACAAGGCACGGGAAGACCATTTAGTGGCAGCGTTAGATGTGCGAGAGAGTTACGAAGGCTTGAGTGTCAAGGAGAGGGGAAGGCATGGTCAAAGACTACCAGTAGGGTTCGCCGGAGCTGTTGCAGACCGTGGCGGCGCTCGGTGTTGACGTTGCCGACAATAAAGAGCACGCGCGGGCGAGCTGGTGCTGCAGAAAGGTTCTCCAGGTGATGGGTAATGTTATCGTGGAGGGTAGGGACAGTGGGGCGGTCTGGCGTCATCGGAATCGACCGAGAATGATCGTCGGAGATAGTGCGGTATGGGGAGAAATTCACGCAGCCTGGTGGCGGAGGGGGAGGGGAGAGTGAGGGGAAAGAGAGAGGACGTCAAGGCGCTTTAACGAGAATGGTCACAGGGAAGAATCAGTGCGGCAATAACGTGTATTGAATCGATTCTGCAACGGCTGGTAACGGCGAGGAGAGGGGCGTGGTCACCGCGGGGTGAGGAAGAAGGTCTGGCAGGTGGGGCTCAGCGGTCAGCAAGAGAGAGAAAAGCGTGGTGGGGTCCGGCGGTCAGTGGCGATGTGGGTTCATTCGCGAGTGTGAAGCGTTTTCTCTGCGGGGAAGAGGGATGGGCTAGCTGGGCCAGGATGTGCTAGGTGGGTTGGGCTGGCTTGTTTTTATTTTTTTCCTTCTCTCTTTACTTTTTATTTTTCTATTTTGATTTTCTGTTTTCAAATTCAAACTCTTATTTGAATCAGATTTATTTATCAAATCTTTTCAAAACTTTTTAGTAGTTTCTATACTGTTTAAACATGTATTTTTAAGACCATTTTTAGAATAATTTCTTTATTCTTTTTATAGTTTTATTCTTCATTAAAAAAGCACTTGCCTTTATTCAAATAAGATTAAATATATTTTCAAACCTTTTTATTTGAATTCTAATTTTCACTAAAACTTTTCAGTAGGTTTTATTTATTTAATAGGGTGTTAAATAATTCACTTTGAATTATTTAAAGTATTTTAATATGATTATTAATCATTTAATTTGGACAAATGTCTTTATATATGGTTTTAATTCCATAAATTTTATTTAGATGGTTTCTTTGATTACATTTAAGGTAATTAAATAACTTTTATTCCACTTGGGTAAATTCCAATTATTATTTTCCCATGATTTAATTAATCATTTCTATTAGAGATTTTGTCTTTATTCAAATGGAATAGAAATTGGGTTAATGCCATATAATTTTTATTTGAATATTCTTTATCCATTTATTTTATTTTGATTTGGTTTATATTTATTCCATTTGCTTATGGATTAGGCCAAGTTTTAATTTGACTTTAAATATTCCTTATTTACTTATTCCCTTCTTTATCTTATAAAAGCCATATCTTTTTATTTAAAGATCCAAACTTGGTGATTCCAATTTGTATAATTTTATTTAGTATTTGTTTACCATTTTAATCTATTTAGGATTGTTTTTCTCACAATTTGGTATGGATTTTAGATAGGAGCATTATTAGCTTTAGAAATATTTCTTTTCAACTTATTAAATTCATAAGTTTTTATCCATGGTTCCAAATTGAATAGAATCAATTTCTATGGTTTTATAATATTTCTATTTGTCATTCTTGATCATTTATAAATGCTTTTTGCTAAATTTTTATATGGATCAAATCCATGGTCTTAGAGAGATCTTGGAAATGATTTCTTCCATTAGGGTTTTAGAGTTTTGGTTTATTTTCCAAGTGTTTAAATTTCAAGATGCATTTATGAAGAATGCATTTCAGTTGTTTTGAATTTAGTTGGATTCAAATTTTATTCAAAGTTTGTTTAAGATGGGTTTTTGAGTTTCCTTTTATGAATAAAAAGTTTCTTTTCACCCTAAATTTCAACAATTATTTATTTTGTTTATTTATTTTTCACATTACAAAATTTGGAAAATTTTGGGATGTGACATTAGGTCTTGAAGTTACATGTTTAGACTCGTCCATGCAACGCTCGTCCATCTATCCCTATGCCTACCGCACTCGAATCCTACTATTACGGTTACTATTACTATTGCTACTGTTTTATTGTTGCTGTTGCTGCTGCTGTTGCTTTGATGTTGCTACTACAAACTGTTGCTACTGATAAACTTCTGTGAGAAAGAACTATTTCTAGGTGTAGCTGAACTGACAACTCAGTTGTTAAGACTTGCAAGTATTCTTTGGCTCCCCTTGTGTCGAATCAATAAATTGGGTAATACTAGCCGCGAAGGCTGTTGTGATCCCCTACACTTGTGGGTCATCAAGACTATTTTCTGGCGCTGTTGCTGGGGAGCATAGCTTTATTTGTAAGTTCACTTGGATCTATTATTGTTCACTGCTGCTCTGTTCATCATGGGGAAGTCTCTTGATGGAAAGTTCCCTATTGTACCATCCACTACAAGAAGAGGTACAGTCCTAAACACCTATGTTGCTCTTGATTCACCGTCTGTTATAAGTAAGCTCGTCACACCACAACCACATACACATGATACACACACTGCTACTACTGTTGAGTCTGAAACTGCTTTTGATGCTCATGATGTTACTTCTAATGTGCTTGATGCGAGTGGTTCATTAGGTCCTTTTCTAGATGCTACTATGGCTAGTCTAGGAAATACCGAAACTCCTAGTGAATACACTATTACACCTGTTAGCTCACCTGAGTCTAGTGAGAGTTATGATATTAATGATGGTTACATTGAGCTCACTGATGAATTTGTTGAAGAGCGCCGAAACACACATGGTACTAGTGCTATGAAGAGTCTCCTTGCTAGACGTACTATTATGCCTAATTTGTCCTATGTCAACACCCGGATTTTTCAATCCTAGATGCATGTTATGCCGTACATCGCAATCCCAGGATTACCATTTTTGCGAGACATAACAAAATTGGATACCATAGTACATCATCCATTAAAACGATACATAAGTTCTTACACGAATAGGGATCTCATGATCCAGTTCTTAATACAACATCAAGCAGCGGAATACGTAATAATAACGGTATCGTAGGCGAAGCTCCATCTTCGGGGTCACAGGCAATGCTGACGATGGGAGATGATCCTAGTTGTCGTAACCTTCCTGGGGTCCATCTTCCAGGTACTCCTCTTCATAGTCTGGCCATGGGAATAGCCAGGGACAAAGCCATGAGTACTCTTTAAGTACTCGCAAACTAATATTAACAGGTAAAAGGGTTTTTGGATAATAGGACACTAGGCTCTAGGGTTGTTTTGCAAAACCCAGATTTATCTCTACTAGGTTCCAAAGCTAGTCACAATTTTATAACTCCTAAGTGGGGACTTGTCTTTCATATCACAACTCTGTTGTGGTCAAGTCAAAGTCTCAATTCATTTCACAAGTCATTTTGAAAAGTCTGACGGGGGAACAGTATGGCCACTCCAACTGTCCATAACCGCGGACGCGGCTATTCGAATAGTTTGACACTCTGCAGAGATTGTACGCTTTCACCACAACATTCGATACATCCGTCAGGAACAAATCCTGAATTCACCATACTCAGTATGCGGATAATCAATCCTAACCTTTCAATTACACGCCCTAGTATAAGCACCTCTCCTGTGAGTTTGTCCTCCCAACCATGACCAACTGTCATCTTGGGTACTGCATAGGTGGACAATCTTCACAAGGTAGCCTCAGCTCAGACCTTGGCCGTGAGGGAGCTAATACTAAGGTATATAAGTTTCCAGTCAAGCCATAACCAATATTCGGGTATTGTGGTTGTACGATAAAATTGGAATGGTATCGCATCCAGACAACCATCAGTTTTATAAAGGGCTAAGGCTCATGCCTCAACATTTTCATCACCAAAATAATAAAGTTTTTGGAAACACATGTCCAAAACATTTCAATAGAATGATCCATCATTCCAAGGTTTTCATAACCATTTTTCCACCAAGTATTCCCATCTAAAGTTGATCAAGTTTTATGCTTAGAACTAGCATCTACAAGTGGGGGGTAGTACTGATTAGGGGTGGTAAACTAGTGGAGTTTCAACTAAGTACAACCTTATATCTTAGGCTGATATCAAGGTTTCTAACTTAGGCAAAATTTTATGCTCTTTAAGCAACCTTCAAATATCTTTCTAGTATCTATAATTCACTTAAGTAAACTCTAAGTAAGCTTTGATAAAAAAATAAAGTAAGAAGCTTGCAAATAAAACTAGGATTGGTTTATCAGGTGGGTGGGATCACATATGCTGAAGGCATATAGTAGGCATAGTAACAAGCAAGTATTTGCTTGCACCAAATTAGTAGGGTATCTTGCAAGGGTTAGCTTGCATCAATGTCAATATAAGCTTGCATAGGTATAGCATCAGCTTGGTATTAGGCTTGCCTTGTGCAGAGCAGTGGTTGAAGTTCTCCTCGACTTCTTCTTCGTAGTATCCTCCTTCCTCCTCGTATCCTTGGTCGGTACTAGCGACTATGAATAAATACGAGGTATACAATCACCAAACAATACTTAACTACTTGCAATCATCACACACAAGGGTCCTATAGATGACCTAGCATCATCTCTAACATTACAAGGTTAAGGCTTGATTTAATTCCTTTTATTTTTAGAAAAGTAATTTCTACTCATCGAAAAACTACTTAAGATTTAATATTCTCCAAACCAAACATGGGATCATGTTGACACATGTCATCACCACATGTTGTAGTCCAAGGGAATGTGATTTAAAGTGGTGTCACAAATTAATAAGGTTTTACCCTTTTATTTTAATTAATTAAAGTGGCTAGTAATGCCTATGGGGCATTCTTTTATTACTTGAACATTATTTCTGCAAGTAAACCTATATATTTTTATATATTCTGGAAGGTATGGTTAAATGTGATTTTTGAGAGTTGGAATCAACTCAAAAGCTATTATGGTTTAAATTTGAAAAATGTTTGAATGCAGAAAAGCTTCTGCCTTGTTATTTGTACCATGAGTGATCTATAGATCCAAATGACTTGAATCCAACGGGCTTGGATTCAGCATTCATAGACCTTTCCAACAAAATTGGTTTCATTCAATTTGGTGCACTGAATCGATCTGGGTTGATTTTTGAAGTTGTGTACAGAAGTGTGTTTGAATTGAAATGGAAAAAGTTTAATTTGAAAAACTGGGCTGCGCGGGAAATGTAAACGGGCCGGCCTGCTAAGCGCAGTGCTCCTGCAGGCTGCTTAAGTGGGTGTCCCCACTCGTCAGTGACACGGGGCTGGGCGAAGCGGTATGGGGCAACGTAGATCGTTCGATCTAGTTCTAATCCAACGGCTGAGAGTCATCGTCGACGCGAAACAACGCCGGCGAGAACGAAACCTAGCGCGGCCAGTGAGGGGTGCTGGGGGCTCACCGGGGTATGGGCGAGGTCGGCGAGGCGGGTGAACAACGAAGTCGACGACTGCGAATTCAGGGGTGGTCGCGGCAGCTCCTGGGGTGGACGAAATCGATGGCTCCCTTCTTCTCCAGAGGCGGAGGGCTCCGGTGAAATTCCGGCGGGGTGGTGCTCGCCTTGCTCTGAGAATGGTGTGGCACGATCAGTGAGGAGAGGGGAGTGATATGGTGTGAAGAAATCGAGCGGGGGTGGCCTCTATTTATAGTCGAGCGAGGGGACCGTCGGGGCGCACGGTGAGCTCGTCGGGGGCGGTGTTATAGGCGGCTATTGGCATGGGCAAGGGTAGGGGATGGTACGGTGTCTCCTGGTGATGCTCAACGACATGGTTTTGAGGCGTGGGGCGGTGCGGTTTGGTCTGGAACGGGCGATGCTCTACGCGGCAGAGGCGGCGTCTTCGACGGCGGGCGGTGGCTGTGCGGCACGGGGCGGCAAACGGGGATGTCTGGCGGTCTCCTGGGTCGGTGGCGATCGTGTGTGCATGCAGTCTGTGGGTGCCGGCCGAGGGTGGTGCTCTGGCGCACGCTCGGCATGGTCTCTGGCGGTCTGGGCGCGGTTCGTGCGCGTGGTCCACGGCTTGGCAACGCTTGCGGCTGGGACAGTGAGTGGCGGTGGACGGTGGGCTGCCTCCCAGACATGCTGGCTAGGCTTGCTGCTGATCCTAGCTTGCTGTCGACTATGCGGTGGCAAGGGTGTGCTCGGCTGTTCACCATTGATGGCAATGGCAAGCTCACAGTGGTGCTAGTGCTTGGCTAATCTTCCTAGATGATCTACTGAGCTGGTTGTGAGCTAACTAGGGAACAAGTTAGGCCAATTTTACTGCACACTATAGTGTTTGATGTTTGTTTGATTTGTGTCTGCAACCTGTTTGATGAAATGGCCGCATGAAATCAAGTGTTGAATTTTGAAAAGATTTTTGGTGGGTTTGCTAGATTGGTGCTGGTGAGTCTGCAGATGCTTGGGTTTTGAAAGTTGAGCTTGTTTGAGTGGTTTTTGAAAAAGTGGGATCTTCCCATATGATAAAGATTCAATTTTGAATTTTCATTTAAACTATGCATTTGAAAGTTTCTGGATGATCACAAAGTGGGCCTTGATACTTTGTTATGAGTACATTCAAGGGGTGCAAAGATCCAGAAAAGTTTCTGTTAGGTTCTGAAAGTTTGAGACAGCCAAAGTAGGCATGAGAGTTAAATTGGTCCAAGTGACCATTCATTTAATATATGTGTTTTGATTTACTTGTCTTTAGGAATAAGTGTGGGAAATGTTTTAGATGATGTTTATTTCACCTAAGAAACATTTTACAAGCAATGAAACAAACAAACAAGGTGGTTTTAAAAGAATTCAAAATCAATGCATACACAAAATTTTATTTAGAAAAGTTTTTGTTAACCCTAATTTTGATGATTAGAGTTTGATGATCCAAGCTTAGTAGTTTTGGGATGTTACAAACCTTCCCCCTTAAACAAAATCTCGTCCCGAGATTTGAAAAAGGACGAAAAGATTACCTAGGATTTGAAGAGATCGGGAAACTCCGTCCTGATGTGATCTTCGCGCTCCCAGGTAGCTTCCTCTTCCGTGTGGTTGCTCCACTGAATCTTGAGAAACTTGATGCTTCGGGTTCAGGTAGTTCAAAACGCTTCTTCCAAAATGCGGATGGGTACTTCAGGATAGGTCAGGTCATCGTTTATCTCTATGGTCCGATGGTCGATATTCTTGAACACTTCAGTCTTCTCGGGGACTTCGAGACACTTGCGAAGTAACGAGATATGGAACACATTGTGCACGGCTGACATCTCTTCAGGTAGATCCAATTGATATGATACTTCTCCTTGACGGTTCAGAATCTTCAAAGGTCCGATATATCTGGGGGCTAACTTTCCTTTGAGTTGGAAACGCTGCATTCCCTTCAATGGCGACACTTTCAGATAAACAAAATCTCCTATATTAAAGGCGAGGTCTCTACGTCTCTTGTCGGCGTAACTCTTCTGTCGGGATTGGGCGGTCTTGAGGTGCTCACGAATCATGTGAACCTTCTCTTCTGCTTCTCGTAGGATGTCGGGTCCGAAAATCTGACTCTCTCCTACTTCCGGCCAGTTCAAAGGGGTGCGACACTTTCTTCCGTACATGAATTCAAATGGGGCCATTTGCAAACTGGATGGATAACTATTGTTGTAAGAAAATTCTGCGAACGGCAGACAGTCTTCCCACTTGGATCCATATTCTAACACGCATGCTCTCAGCATATCTTCGAGTATTTGATTTACTCGCTCCGTTTGTCCATCGGTCTGAGGGTGATACGCGGTACTGAAATCTAGGCGGGTTCCTAAACCTTCTTGAACTTTCTTCCAGAATCTCTAGGTAAACTGAGTTCCTCGATCCGATACTATGTTCTTGGCGACTCCATGCAAACTAACGATTCTAGCGATGTACAGCTCCGCTAGCTTCGAACTCTGATAGGTGGTTTTGACGGGCAAGAAATGGGCGACTTTG
The DNA here is from genome assembly GCA_910589765.1 of Avena atlantica. Classification (NCBI taxonomy): domain Eukaryota; kingdom Viridiplantae; phylum Streptophyta; class Magnoliopsida; order Poales; family Poaceae; genus Avena; species Avena atlantica. The sequence goes on along the minus strand of OU342736.1, from coordinate 432,152,835 downwards.
GACAATCTGTCCACTATGACCCAGATAGAGTCATTTCCCCTACTAGAAGTAGGTAGTCCAGTGATAAAGTCCATTCCTACAGAATCCCATTTCCATTCCGGAATCTGCAAAGGTTGCAACAATCCAGCGGGTCTTTAATGTCCTGCCTTGACTCGCTGACATATATCACACTTGGCGATATAGCTTCCTATTTCTCTCTTCATCTTATGCCACCAAAATTGCTCTTTCAAATCTTGATACATCTTAGTTCCTCCGGGATGGATAGAATAAAGAGTATCATGAGCCTCTTTCAAAATAACTTCTTTCAACTCAGAATCTGCTGGTACACAAAGGCGTCCTTTGTACCACAACACTCCTTCTTCGTCCTCGGTGAATCCGGGTACTTTGCCTGTACCGATACGACGCTTGATTCCGTCGATACTAGAATTTTCCTTCTGCGCCTCTTTAATCTGACTGATCAAAGTGGGCTGGAGTTCTATGCTAGCCAAAAATCCTTCACTTACTAATTCCATTCGAAAATCCTCCATCTCCTTGTGCAAACTTGGTTGCTCCTTCAAAATCATGGAGTTCAAGCGGCACGGCAATCTGCTAAGGGCATCGGCTACCACGTTGGCTTTACCAGGGTGATAGTGAATGTCCAGGTCATAATCCTTGATTAGCTCAATCCATCTTCTCTGCCTCATATTCAGCTCCTTCTGAGTGAATATATACTTTAGGCTCTTGTGATACGAATAAATCTCACAACGATTTCCCATCAGGTAATGTCTCCATGTCTTCAGGCTAGAACTACTGCTGCGAGTTCGAGGTCATGGGTTGGGTAGTTTTGCTCATGTTGCTTCAATTGTCGAGATAGATAAGATATAACTTTGCCTTCTTGCATTAGCACACATCCGAGACCAATCTTGGATGCGTCACAATACACATCGAAGGGTTTCGTGATATCCGACATGATCAAGATTGGGGCTGAAATCAATCTCCTTTTGAGTTCTTGAAAAATCGCTTCACACTTGTCTGTCCATTCAAACTTCTTGTCCTTCTTCAGCAATTGGGTCATGGGTCTGGCGATACTCGAGAATCCTTCTACGAATTTGCGTTAATATCCCGCCAATTCGAGAAAAGCACGAACTTGGGTTTGAGTGGCTGGGGCTTGCCAATCTTCTACATCTTTCACTTTGGCAGGGTCAACGGCAATTCCTCCAGCGAATACAATGTGACCGAGGAATCCTACCTCCTGTAACCAGAATTCACATTTGCTAAACTTGGCATACAATTGATGCTCTCTAAGGGTTCCAAGAATGGTCCTTAGGTGTAGCTCATGTTCTTCTTCTGATTTGGAATAAATCAGAATGTCATCGATGAAAACAACGACAAACTTATCCAGGAAGTCCATAAAAATCTTATTCATGAGGTTCATGAAATAAGCGGGGGCATTGGTTAATCCGAAAGACATGACTGTATACTCATACAATCCATATCTGGTGGCAAAGGCAGTCTTTGGAATATCCTCTGCACGAATTTTGAGTTGATGATAGTCAGTTCTAAGATCAATCTTAGAAAACACTTTGGCACCGGTCAACTGATCAAACAAATCTTCTATCTTGGGCAAGGGGTACTTGTTCTTGATGGTGACATCATTCAACTTCCGATAATCCGTACACAAACGGTTACCTCCATCCTTCTTGTCCACAAACAAGACAGGTGATCTCCATGGGGACGCACTTGGTTGAATCAATCCAATTTCCAACATGGAATCCAGTTGCTTCTTCAGTTATGCGAGCTCTGACGGGTTCATACTATAGGGTCTCTGGGCTATGGGTCCGGTTCCGGGGATTAGTTCAATGATAAACTCGATATCCCTATCTGGGGGCATACCGGGCAAAATATCTGGAAATACATCGGTGTATTCACAGACTATCCGGACTTGGTCAATGGTAGGTTGGTCTATACTCTTGTTGCATTTAAATTGACGAGGTAAGGTTTCAGATATATGCTCGACTGATATTCCGGCTGTACTGGTCATGGTGATGGCTTTCTTGGCACAGTCAATCAATCCTTTATGTTTGGACATCCAATCCATTCCTAGTACTACTTCCAAACCTTTAGTTCTGAGTACTATTAGATTAGCATAAAAATCTATGCCATGGATTCGGATAGGGACGGCTTTGCAAATTTGCCTAGCCTTGGTGGTTGATCCGGGAATTTGCACAATCATCACATGCTTCAATTTGGTTGGTTGAATTTTACTAGTGCATGCAAATTCTTCGGTGACAAATGAATGCGATGCACCAGAATCAAACAACACTCTTGCAAGTACTGAATTAACAGAAAACATACCCAGCACGACGTCTGGCGCTTCCTGAGCTTCTTCAGCATGCATGAGAAAAAGACGGCCATTGCGGTTGAGTGAATTCCCTGGGGAAAATCTTCTTCCGGGATGAACACGACGCTGCTGCTGAGCTGGGGCATTGGCATTGGGGGCTGTAGCATTCTTCTTGTTGGGGCACTCGTTAGAATAGTGGCCTTTATTTCCACAGTCATAACAAGTCACTTGCGACTTGTCTTTGGCTGCTACAGGCACAGCATTGCTTCCAGTCCTCGGGGCAGTGTTGGGGTTGGCGGTAGCATTGTTGGTGTTGAACTTGGGTGGGGCACGGGTGAATTCTAGAGTTGCTGGGGTTGTTGTGATTTCCTCCGGGTCTAGGGTTTCCACGGTTGGGATAGGTCGGACGGTTCATCGGGGGTCTGTTGGTTCTTGGGGCAAATCCTGGAGATGGGTTGGGGCGGTACTTTGGGGTCTGATGGGTTCCTGGCTGATGCATCATACGGCGCTTGCGGTTCTCATTGGCTTGGTTGATCTTTCCTTCCATCTGGATGGCAGAGTCGACAAGGGCTTCAATATCTGCAAAGGGGATATTGACTAACACCGTCTGCATCTCGTCATGCAGACCATTCAGGAATCTTTCTTTCTTCTTGGCTTCGGTGTCTATCTCGTCCGGGGCATACCTAGCTAATGAAAAAAAATTGTCACGGTATTCCACTACAGTCATCCTTCCTTGCTTCAGCTCTCTGAACTCGTCTCTCATTCTCTTGATCAAACCTGGTGGTACATGGGTTCTGCTGAACTTGACCTTGAATTCCTCCCAGGTCATCATCTGGCCTCCAGTCATTGCGCGAACACTGTTCCACCATGCCCTGGCATATCCGGCTAGATAATGGGTGGCGAACAGGACTTTCTCGTTGGCTTCCACTCCGGCGACTTCTAGGTTATTTTCCATGGTTTGCAGCCAATCATCGGCGTCTAGGGGCTCTTCTGACTTAGTTAAAATAGGTGGGTTGGTATTCTGGAAATTCTTGAGCTTAGATCCATGGTTGTCCTGATTTCCATGGCCTTGGTTGTTGTGGGCTAGCTGGGCTATCTGTTGCAGAGTGGCTAGGTTGGCTTGACGTTCCGCTCTTTCAGCTTCGCGGTCAGAAGTCAACAGTTGTAGGATATGCAACATCGGGTCCGGGGCTGAACCACTTCCTCCACGTGGCATCTGAAGATTTAGATAGGTCATGAGAAAAGTGGGAAATTTCTAAGGTTTCGGGGATTTTGAAAAGTTTTAAAGTTTTGACTCAGATTTTTCTAGCAACTTTCTTTTTCATTCATTCATTCATAGCACACAGTACAACACACACCTCAACAAAGAAAAACAGATGGTTTTAAGAACCATTCTGGAAACTACGATACAGTGGGACCGAATACTACTCACTACGCTAGTGCTCAAGTGCTACTACTCCTCGGAGTCTGTGGCTTCATCATCTTCATCATCATCGATGAAGGCGAAATCATCCTCATCGGTGAAGAAGTCCATGGCCTGATCCTCCAGAAAATCATCGTCATCGCTGAGATAGGAGTAAGGGTCTCCACGAAGATCCTCTCCTGCATTCTCCCTTTCCTCCAACTGCATGTCTCTCTCGTGGATGGTCTCCTCCAAAGATGAGATGCGATGGCGAAGACGGGCAATAATGCGCTCCTTCTTGTCGAGCTGACGGCGGCGAGACTTGCGATCCCTTTCTAGCATGGCGATGGTCTGGTCCTTTGTCTTGATGATGGCAGACTTGTGGTTGCAGTAGTCACGGCAGTTGTCCAACTCCTGATGACGATCATACATCATGAAGCTAAGGTGGTCCAATTGAGTCTTCGGCTCGGGGTGGTATGGGGCTTCCAGTGGTTGTCTATTTGCATCACGCCTTGGGAAAAACTCAAAGCGAGTACCCTTGATCTGATTGATGCTCTGCCCACACACATGGGACAGAGCTTCCTGCATTGCTCTGGCAAGTCCATCGAGCCAGTTGTTTTCCCTCAAGGTAAACTGAATTCCCTCCGCAGTGGGAGGTTCAATTTTTCCTCAGAGACTTACAACAATTAGCCACTACAGATCTTGTCCTCCTTGATCATTGAGCTGAGCTCCGAAGAACTCGGGGTGCGGACTCTCCAGAAGTTCCGAAAGCTGATCCAGATCCCTCTCAAAGATAAGGTCTCCTCCATTCCCAAGTTGGTAAAACTTGTTGTACTTCACATCCATCTATAAAAATAGAGGATGAGTAGATTAGCAGGGTGATCAAGTGTGTCAAAATTTTATGTATTTTGCAAGAGTTTTTGAGGAACATGAATTTTTAGGAAAGAATTAAAGAGATAAGAATGAGAATAAGTTTTTGTAAATATTTATTTTCTTTGGTTTTCAAACTAAGTTTTTGGTTCAAACGTCCAGTCAAACTAGGGTCTCCTATGGTCAGGATGGCTCTGATACCAACTTGTCAACACCCGGAATTTTCAATCCTAGATGCATGTTATGCCGTACATCGCAATCCCAGGATTACCATTTTTGCGAGACATAACAAAATTGGATACCATAGTACATCATCCATTACAAACGATACATAAGTTCTTACAGAAATAGGGATCTCATGATCCAGTTCTTAATACAACATCAAGCAGCGGAATACGTAATAATAACGATAGCGTAGGCAAAGCTCCATCTTCAGGGTCACAGGAAATGCTGACGATGGGAGATGATCCTAGTTGTCGTAACCTTCCTGGGGTCCATCTTCCAGGTACTCCTCTTCATAGTCTGGCCATGGGAATAGCCAGGGACAAAGCCATGAGTACTCTTTAAGTACTCGCAAACTAATATTAACAGGTAAAAGGGGTTTTTGGATAATAGGACACTAGGCTCTAGGGTTGTTTTGCAAAAGCCAGATTTATCTCTACTAGGTTCCAAAGCTAGTCACAATTTTATAACTCCTTAGTGGGGACTTGTATTTCATATCACAACTCTGTTGTGGTCAAGTCAAAGTCTCAATTCATTTCACAAGTCATTTTGAAAAGTCTGACGGGGGAACAGTACGGCCACTCCAACTGTCCATAACCGCGGACGCGGCTGTTCGAATAGTTTGACACTCTGCAGAGATTGTACACTTCACCACAACATTCGATACATCCGTTAGGAACAAATCCTGAATTCACCATACTTAGTATGCGGATAATCAATCCTAACCTTTCAATTACACGCCCTAGTATAAGCACCTCTCCTGTGATTTTGGCCTCCCAACCATGACCAACTGTCATCTTGGGTACTGCACAGGTGGCCAATATTCACAAGGTAGCCTCAGCTCAGACCTTGGCCGTGAGGGAGCTAATACTAAGGTATATAAGTTTCCAGTCAAGCCCTACCCAATATTCAGGTATTATGGTTGTACGATAAAATTGGAATGGTATCGCATCCACACAACCATCAGTTTTATAAAGGGCTAAGGCTCATGCCTCAACATTTTCATCACCAAAATCATCAAGTGTTTGGAAACACATGTCCAAAACATTTCAATAGAATGATCCATCATTCCAAGGTTTTCATAACCATTTTTCCACCAAGTATTCCCATCTAAAGTTGATCAAGTTTTATGCTTAGCACTAGCATCTACAAGTGGGGGGTAGTACTAATGAGGGGTGGTAAACTAGTGGAGTTTCAACTAAGTATAACCTTATATCTTAGGCTGATATCAAGGTTTCTAACTTAGGCCAAATTTTATGCTCTTTAAGCAACCTTCAAATATCAAGTTGGATTTAGGGTTAGCTTACATCAATGTCAATATAAGCTTGCATAGGTATAGCATTAGCTTGCGCATTCACTAGTGGTATTAGGCTTGCCTTGTGCAGAGCAGTGGTTGAAGTTCTCCTCGGCTTCTTCTTCGTAGTATCCTCCTTCCTCCTCGTATCCTTGGTCGGTACTAGAGTCTATGAATAAATACGAGGTACACAATCACCAAACAATACTTAACTACTTGCAATCATCACACACAAGGGTCCTATAGATGATCTAGCATCATCTCTAACATTACAAGGTTAAGGCTTGATTTAATTCCTTTTATTTTTAGAAAAGTAATTTCTACTCATCGAAAAACTACTTAAGATTTAATATTCTCCAAACCAAACATGGGATCATGTTGACACATGTCATCACCACATGTTGTAGTCCAAGGGAATGTGATTTAAAGTGGGGTCACAAATTAATAAGGTTTTACCCTTTTATTTTAATTAATTAAAGTGGCTAGTAATGCCTATGGGGCATTCTTTTATTACTTGAACATTATTTCTGCAAGTAAACCTATATATTTTTATATATTCTGAAAGGTATGGTTAAATGTGATTTTTGAGAGTTGGAATCAACTCAAAAGCTATTATGGTTTAAATTTGAAAAATATTTGAATGCAGAAACACTTCTGCCTTGTTATTTTTACCATGAGTGATCTATAGATCCAAATGACTTGAATCCAACGGGCATGGATTCAGCATTCACAGACCTTTCCAACAAAATTGGTTTCATTCAATTTGGTGCACTGAATTGATCTGGGTTGATTTTTGAAGTTGGGTACAGAAGTGTGTTTGAATTGAAATGGAAAAAGTTTAATTTGAAAAACTGGGCTGCGCGGGAAAAGTAAACGGGCTGGCCTGCTAAGCGTAGTGCTCCCACGGGCTGCTTAAGTGGGTGTCCCCACTCGTCAGTGACATGGGGCTGGGCGAAGCGGTATGGGGCAATGTGGATCGTTCGATCTAGTTCTAATCCAACGGCTGAGAGACATCGTCGACGCGGGACAATGCCCGCGAGAACGAAACCTAGCGCGGCCAGTGAGGGGTGCTGGGAGCTCACCGGGGTACGGGCGAGGGTCGGCGAGGCGGGCGAACGACGAATTCGATAACGGCGAACTCAGGGGTGGTCGCGGCAGCTCCTGGGGTGGACGAAATCGATGGCTCCCTTCTTCTCCAGAGGCGGCAGGCTCCGGTGAAATTCTGGCGGGGTGGTGCTCGCCTTGCTCTGAGAATGGTGTGGCACGATCAGTGAGGAGAGGGGAGTGAGATGGTGTGAAGAAATCGAGCGGGGGTGGCCTCTATTTATAGTCGAGCGAGGGGACCGTCGGGGTGCACGGTGAGCTCGTCGGGGGCGGTGTTACAGGCGGCTATTGGCATTGGCAAAGGTAGGGGACGGTGCGGTGTCTCCTGGCGATGCTCAACGACATGGTTTTGAGGCGTGGGGCGGTGCGGTTTGGTCTGGAACGGGCGATGCTCTACGCGACAGAGGCGGCGTCTTCGACGGCGGGCGGTGGCTGTGCGGCACGGGGCGGCAAACGGGGATGTCTGGCGGTCTCCTGGGTCGGTGGCGATTGTGTGTGCACGCAGTGAGGGCGGCGCGCGGTCTGTGGGCGCTGGTCGAGGGTGGTGCTCTGGCGCACGCTCGGCATGGTCTCTGGCGGTCTGAGCGCGGTTCGTGCGCGTGGTCCAGGGCTTGGCAACGCTTGCGGCTGGGACAGTGAGTGGCGGTGGACGGTGGGCTGCCTCCCAGACATGCTGGCTAGGCTTGCTGCTGCTCCTAGCTTGCTGTCGACTATGGGGTGGCAAGGGTGTGCTCGGCTATTCACCATTGATGGCAATGGCAAGCTCACAGTGGTGCTAGTGCTTGGCTAATCTTCCTAGATGATCTACTGAGCTGGTTGTGAGCTAACTAGGGAACAAGTTAGGCCAATTTTACTGCACACTATAGTGTTTGATGTTTGTTTGATTTGTGTCTGCAACCTGTTTGATGAAATGGCCGCATGAAATCAAGTGTTGAATTTTGAAAAGATTTTTGGTGGGTTTGCTAGATTGGTGCTGGTGAGTCTGCAGATGCTTGGGTTTTGAAAGTTGAGCTTGTTTGAGTGGTTTTTGAAAAAGTGGGATCTTCCCATATGATAAAGATTCAATTTTGAATTGTCACTAAAATATGCATTTGAAAGTTTCTGGATGATCACAAAGTGGGCCTTGATACTTTGTTATGAGTACATTCAAGGGGTGCAAAGATCCAGAAAAGTTTATGTTAGGTTCTGAAAGTTTGAGACAGCCAAAGTAGGCATGAGAGTTAAATTGGTCCAAGTGACCATTCATTTAATATATGTGTTTTGATTTACTTGTCTTTAGGAAAAGTGTGGGAAATGTTTTAGATGAGGTTTATTTCACCTAAGAAACATTTTACAAGCAATGAAACAAACACACAAACAAGGTGGTTTTAAAAGAATTCAAAATCAATGCATACACATATACATGCATTCATAATTTTATTTAGAAAAGTTTTTGTTAACCCTAATTTTGATGATTAGAGTTTGATGATCCAAGCTTAGTATTTTTGGGATGTTACATCCTATGATCCTAAGTTTTCCACTTCTCCCATAGATATTAAAGATAATGATTATGAATTCTCTCTTGATTTATCTTATTTAGATATTGTTGAGAAAGAACCTTTTTGTGCTACTGAAAATGAGAGTGTTGTGGCTCATATGAATGAGCTTTCTACTATGAGTGCTTTGTTTTCTGATGATTTTAAAATGCGCAAGTACTTTGTTGCTAAGATCTTCCCCTTTTCAATAAAAGGAGAAGCTAGGGCTTGGTTTAATAGATTACCTCCTAGTTCCATTGATAGCCTTGATTGATTGATTCCTTCTTTCTTCCATAAATATTTTCCTCCCAGTTCTAGACATGCTACTTTGCAGAGACTTTTTGATTTTAAACAGGGAGAAGAAGAGAAATTGCCTGAGTCATGGAAAAGATTCTGTTCCTTGATTCATGCACATCCTGGATGTCCATTACCTAAGAATGAACTTGTTGATATTTATTATAATGGACTAACTGATGATTCTAGGACCTACCTAGAAAGCTTTGATGATTGTGTTTTCAGGAAAAGGACTCCTACAGATGCTGAATAAATAATTACTAAGATAAGCAAGAATTATGATGATTGGACTTCAACTGAGCTGAATACACCTGAGCCTATTACTCCTGAACCAGTTATTCCTGAACCAGTTCCAACACCAATAACAAAGAAAAGGGGAGTTATTGCATTAAATGATGAAGTGATGAAGGAAGCTAAGAAGTGTCTAAAGGAGAAAGGTATTAGAGCTGAAGATGTGAAGAATCTACCTCCTATAGAAGAATTATTCAAGCCAATTCCCCACTCATCAATTGTTGAGGTACACTCTCTCCAATTTAATGAAGGTGATATTCCTTATGGTAAGCCTCCTGATCAATGCTTAGAGGAACTTGACACATTTATTGTTAAACAAGGTAATTTTAATAAACAAGTTCAGAATCATTTATTGGAAAACTCTAGAGCTATCCATGAGTTGAAAGATACTGTGGAAAGAACTTCTAATGATATTAAAATGCTTTGTAAACACTTTCAAATGGTTCAAACCCAACTTGATCAACTTGCTAAGGTACAAAAGGATATGTTAGCTAATGCTTCAGGAAATAAACATGCTTATGGAATTAGAACTAGGAGTGGTGCAGCTACTCAAGATCCTTTATATCCTAAAGGACACCCTAAAAGAATACAACAGGATTACCAATAAGGTGAGGATAGTGGTAGTCCTCGTAAGAGGAAGAAAAAGAAACATAAGAAAGTTGAGGAACCACTTGAACCTGCTGTAGATCCTAATAGTATATATGTCTCTGATGCTGAAACTAAGAGTGGTAATAATATTGATGAGTCTCCTGATAAGGAGGAAGGTGAGGAAGAACCTGAGAAGCACACTAAGAACACTAGGTGCACAAAGGAAGATTTTATTGCTAATAAGCATGGTAAAGAGAGAGAACCTTGGGTGCAGAAACCTATGCCTTTTCCAGGTAAGAAACACAAGTCAAAGGAGGAAGAACACTACAACAAGTTTTGTGAGTGGATGAAACCTTTATTTTTGCAAATTCCTTTGACTGATGCTATTAAGTTGCCACCTTATTCAAAGTATATGAAGGATATTGTCTCTAACAAAAGGAAGATTCCTAATGAGGAGATTTCTACTTTGCTTGCTAATTACTCCTTCAATTGTAAGGTTCCAAAGAAACTTGGTGATCCAGGTATACCGACTATTCCTTGCTCCACTAAGAATAATTATGTTAGAACTGCTTTATGTGATTTGGGAGCTGGAGTTAGTGTTATGCCTTTTTCTCTCTACAAGAGACTCCAGCTAGAAAAGTTGATACCAACTGATATATCTTTGCAAATGGATGATAAGTCAACTACTATTCCTGTTGGTATATGTGAGGATGTTCCTGTTTAATTTGCTCATAATTGCATGGTCTTAACTGATTTGTTGTGCTTGAAATGCCTAAATATGATAATATGTCTATTATTCTTGGGAGACCTTTTCTTAATACTGTAGGTGCTGTCATCAATTGTAATCAAGGAAAAGTAACTTTCAATATTAATGACAAAGAGCACACTGTCTATTTACCCAAGAAAGTTGTTAAGAGCTATTGCCTGAATTCCATTGAAAATTTTGAGGGCATCAAGGCTGGAGAAATATATTGTCCCATTCCACAAGAAAAGTTTGAAACTATTATGATTGGGACCATTGCTATCAAGTATGAGGTAACATAATCAACTTGTGGAATGCAAAGTTTTGTTTCATATAAGATTGTTTTGGTAACAAGACTTGATCAACCTTGTTAACAAAAGGATTTTAATGAACAAAATAATGCCTCCACTGTGGTTATACTTGCTTTCTTTTTCCTTTCTCCTTCCTGGTCTTTGTTTTACCTTTAGTTTTGTTAGTTGTTTGTTTGTTTGGGTTTCTTAGAGCTCATGTAGTTTGGCTTTTGGTTTGCTTTTGCTTCTTCTGAAAAACTGTTTCTGCGAGAAAATCAATTTTCATACCCTGAAAATTGGCCAAAAATAAAGTTTCCTGAAAAATCCCAGAAAATTCAAAATATATTTTTCCTCGAAAAAGGGGCAGAGTGGCACCTGAGATGACCCAGGGGGCCACCCCTAGGCCCCACACCCCTGGTAGGAGCGGCCTACCTAGTGGTGGCGCCTAGGGGGGTCTGGCCCACCTGGGCCCCTCCAGGCTGCCTCCTCGAAGCCACCTTCTTTCTCTCTCCCGAAAAACACCGGAAAACTTGCTCAAGATCGAGTTCTTGCTGTTCTTGCTCACGATTTTCGATCTCCTTGTTCAGCCCATCTCAAGTGCTGATTTTTGGAGGGTTTGCTCCTTGGCATGTGCATCCTCCACTTGTCCAACTAGATTTGTGATTGGTAGATTGTATCTTGAGTATTTTGCTGTTGTAGGTGACAGGTTGTTTTGAGCTTGCATTCTTGTTCTATGCTTAGAAACTTTGTTTTGATGCATGTGTAGTCCTCTAGCAAGTTCCTATAGTAGTTGCTCATCATTTATCAACTTAGAAATCACTTGGTTTGATGGTTGTCTAAAAATTTCAGAATAGGGAAGTCATGGACCACCACACCTTTGGTGACATATTTGAGAGTGATGCACCTAGAAGGTCATCCACCAGTTCTAGACCCTCATACAATGAGGATCTCATCACTCTGTGGTTTGATGATGAGGGAGATGAAGGGGATGCGCACCCCTCCGCCTTTCCTTGTCAAACTTTCTTGCGAGCTGCTGGGATTCTTAATGATTTCATGGCTTGAGAGGGCTGGACTAACAAGTTTCATGCAGGATGAGAGTGCACAATATGCTTTGCTTACTAAAACATTTGTGCAGAGTTTCTCCTTCACCAATAGTTTGTTCAATCCTTCTGTGTCTTTCAGACTTTATTGCAGGGCTCATTCTATGTCTTTGAAGAAATTTTTCAAGGCCCTGGGACTTGGTACAAATGGGTCATCAAAGAAGATTACAGCTCTTCCAGTTGATCTGTTAGAGCTTTACCGAGGAATAACCAATGCTGATAATCGTAGAGCTCAACGCGGGAAGATAAAGAATATTCAACTTCCAGCCATCAGGTACTTTACCTACTATCTTACCACCAGTGTTCTTGGTACGAAGAACACTAGTAATATATCCAACTATCAATTAGCCTTCTTAGTTGTTGCACTCTATAGTGAGGATAAGTATAATCTTGGTTCCCTCATTGCTCGTCGTTTAGCTGCTAAGGGACCCATTTATGGGGGAATTATTTCTACTTGTATTGCTGCTGCCTTGGACATTGCTGTTGATCCCCATGATACAGTTTTGGCTCCTGAGAGACTTGATCTTGCTGCCATGAAGGGGCACCACTTTGTCACCTCTAGCTCTACTCTTGAGAACTTGGTTTATAGAATGTTGTTTATTAACGGGGAAGAGAGAGAGAGAGATCCCTCTACCCCAAACCACTTTGTTCAGTATTTCTCAGGGACCTTGGTCACGCACGAAGGCGGAGATGGATGACAAGCCACGCTTTCTCAACTTCCACGGGCACTATCAAGGGGGAGCGCCCGCATATGACCCTGCTGTACACTACACAGGGGAGGCCTCGAGCTTGTACCAGGATGAGGGAGCTTCCTTGACATACTATGGAGGTGCATCTACTTGGGCACCATGGGATTGAGGCCCACTTAGGCCAAAATCCTAAGCTTGGGGGAGGTATACCGACATCACACTCATCTATATATCATGTTTGGTCGGTTCTTTGTATATCCATTGTTTCGCTTTCTTTTTGGTTCTTGTTGCTTCTTTCTCAAAAACCCAAAAATACCAAAAATATTTTCGTTGTTTCTCTTGGTTTGTTTCCTTGTTTCTTTGCTTTGGTTTGCCTTAAAACAAAATTCCAAAAAGATTTTGCTTTGTTTGGTTTGCTTTATTTTTGTTTGGTTTTTCTTTGTTTGCTTGTTTCTAAAAAAATAGAAAACACCAAAAATATTTGTTCTTCTTCTTTGGTTTTGTGAGTTCTTTGCAGGGTTCGGCCGTTCTCAGTGGATATTGGTTTTCATGTTAATTATTCAAGTCACACAAGTGAAGAGCAACAATGAAGATTAAGACAACTCGAGGTGTGGTAAGAGGCTGGTAACGAACTCTATTTGTTTCATTTTTGTACATATACTCATCATAGTGAGCTTGCTTAGCCTGTTTGTGTAAGGTTTATGTCATTATGGATGCTTAGTATTTCTTGCTTGTCTATGATTAGCTCTAGCTTTCTAATATTTTGTAGCATGTCATATGAATGTTTTCTTGCATTGTTTTATTCATACTTTGGTATGATATTGTGGTATACTCCTCTGACTGTTCATGTGAATCGACTTGGCACATGCTCACGCATGCATATGACTAATCAATAGTCAGTAAGCCTCGATGATTTATTTTGCCTTAGAGTTCTTGTATCACTTTCATGCCATAATTAGTCATGTTTTGTTGTAAGCATTGTTATGACAGTTATTGCTCTCTCGTTTGTTGCTCTCTCTCTCTATTGATAGCCTTCACTTGCACTAAGTAGGTGCTCTACCTGTGCTTCCAACTCCCCAAAACCAATATTGCCAGCTGTGTCCACCATACCTACCTATTAGCATCATTTGTTATTTCAGTGCATATTCCATATGCCGTGTTTTCTTCCAAAATAAAATGTTTATCTATTTTGAGAAATTTAGTTAGTAAAGATCTCACGAACTTGATGGCACACTTTATTCCATGCGCTTAATAATCTTGAACCATTGTGACTAGTCCATGAAAGTTATATGCTTGCTTATTATATGCTGGGAGTCAGCAGAACCGTGCTGTCACGGGGAATGCTTTCAACACCTGTTGGATATCTCATCCAATTGATACTTTGCTCTTTTGTTTACGTATGCCGATGATGTGAAATAAAAGGGGAAGTTGTTAGTTCATGGAGTTTATACATTGTGTTAGAGAAACGCCTGGGCCGCTAGCCTAAGCCATGCTTAATCATGGTGGAAACTTGCAGCAACACTATAATGAGCATCTATGAAGAGTCCTCAATAAAAATCTATGCATATGGTAAATAAAAAGATTGCTGAGATGCTCATTGTCTGCTTGCCTTGTCATTTTGGTTATGGGAAAGCTCTTGTACCATATGCAAGGGGTACCCCGTTGGCGGTTCTCGATGATATGCATGTATTTACAATGACAAGAACTTTCAGGTGACCAAAGTTGAGTAGCATGCGGAGCTACCCTCGTACTCAAGGGACATGGGATTTCCAGTCTATGGTCTGTCAAGCATATGATTCAGAGTGGACCTCACTTTCACCTTAACCACATGAAGATGCCTATGATAGGGGCAATGAGAGCTCAAAGCTAATGAGTACCTTCCTTTTAGCATTGGGAAGCCTTTCAAACCTTCACAAAACCGTTTTCACAATTTTGTTGAGTCACCACTAACTCTATGAGCACCTTCTTGAGAGCATAGTTGTCATTCTTGTGTTTGTTCCAAAACTTGGTTAATTATGCCATGACTTTGATGCTTGTAACTCTGATATATTTATCTCTAGTCTTCATGTGAACTTCAGAGGTGCCTCAGCATTTATATTATGCTCTTCAAACAAAGGAAAGTGAGATACCACTCTATCATACCTTATTATGAGCATTGCAATGTTGCTTATGTTTATGTTTCATGTTACTTATTATTATTGAGTTGGTTTCTCTTCATAGCTTGCAATTACTATTGAGTATACTTAGTTGCATACTCTTTATTATGAATTGTCTAAGCATCTACTCCTGTGATGAGAATATATACATCATATGAAGCAAAGTGTTCGTGAAAGTTCTTTTATCGCACTCAGTTTTCAACTGAATTGCTTGAGGACAAGCAATAAGCTAAGCTTGGGGGGTTGATACGTCCAAAATGTATCTACTTTCTCGAACACTTTGCCATTGTTTCTTCTCTAAACTTGTGTGATTTGGATACAACTAACACGGACTGGCGTTGTTTTCAGCAGAATTACCTTGGTGTCTTGTTTTTGTGCAGAAAATGAACTATCAGGAAAAATCCCGGAAAATATGCCAAAAACTATTTCTCACCAGAAGATCCACGGAGCCAGAAGGGGAGACAGAGGGGAGGCCTGGGGGGGCCATACCCACCCCAGGCGCGGGACCACTGACCCCGCACCTGGGGGAGGTTTGGCCACCCCAGCCAGCTCCTCGGCCTCCCTCCGCGCTTATAAGTTGCCTCATGACCTAAAAACTCAGGGAGGTCGATAGTTTTCCAGAAAGAGTTCCGCTCCGTCGCCGCCACCAGAAACCAAGATTCGGATCCAGAAACTCCGTTCTGGCACCCTGCCGGGACGGAGAATTTGGAGAGGATCATCGCCATCGTCATCACCAACGCATCTCCATCAACCACTGATGTTTCCCTCATCCATGAGTGAGTAATCCCCCACTGTAGGCTTGGGGATGGTAGGGATTGGATGAGTTCTATCATGTAATCGAATAAGATCTGTGAGGGGCATAGTGCCTAGTATCTCTATTAGTGCTATTTGACTTTGTTACAACTTGTTGTGCTTAATGCTTGTCACCTGGGCCCGAGTGCCATGATCTCGGATCTGAACTTATTATTGAATCATTGTGATAGTATTGTTTATGATCTTATCTGCAAGTTGTGTACACATATCATTTTTTGGATCCAAAAGGCCCCAAAGTGATAATAATTGGGACAACCGGAGGGGATGGCTGTGGTGTGAGGATCACATGTGTTCACGGAGTGTTAATGCTTTGCTCCGGTGCTCTATTAAAAGGAGCACCTTAATTGCCAGTAGTTCCCTAGAGGCCCCGCTGCCACGGGCTGGCTGGACAGAAGATGTTGTGAAAGTTCTCATTGCAAGCATGTATGACTATATTTGGAGCACATGCCTAGGATTGTTTAGTAATTGGATGCTTGTTATTATTTATCTGCAATGCCCTAGGTATTGAAGTTACAAGTTTAGACTCGTCCATGCAACGCCCGTCCATCCATCCCTATGCCTACCGCACTCGAATCCTATTGTTACCGTTACTGTTACTATTGCTATTGTTTTACTGTTGATGTTGCTGCTGCTATTTCTTTGATGTTGCTACTGATAAACTTCTGTGAGCAAGAACTATTTCTAGGTGCAGCTGAACTGACAACTCAGTTGTTAAGACTTGCAAGTATTCTTTGGCTCCCCTTGTGTCGAATCAATAAATTGGGTAATACTACACGCGAAGACTGTTCGATCCCCTACACTTGTGGGTCATCAGCAGGCTATAAGTAGCAGAGAAGTTATAGAAACTCAAGTAGATCAAGAGCAATGGTAATAGATCAAGATCTACAACAGGACATAAGCCACTCACACCCATAGGTAAAATCATTAGAACTACCCACTAGATCATGTAGTATCTGTTCTTATATCTTGCATATAGATCTGGGAATACAAGGGAAATAATACACACCAACTAGTTTCATCTACCCTTCAACTAGATTTCTATCTAGGAGGATTTGATGTGGAAATTCTCTCAAAATTGCATAAAATATCATACAAGGTTCATCATAGATAAGTAGAAGTCACTAAGTAAAATATGTTCTTATTAAAGAATACACCTCAGACTTGAGCATCATAGGTAGGAACTGAAATCTATTTTTTTGCATATCTCCTTATTTAAAGAAATGATGATCTTAATGAACACAACCATATTTTCCTACTCTACCAAGTAGGTTGACCATAAGAACCACATCATATCTGTTCTCAACGACTATGAAGGCATGGAAATAGATGGTAGTAAGATGATCCCCAAAATTGCATACAAATGGCATGCAAATTCATCACAGGGCATATCTTTTAGACCACAGTAGTTGGTCTACAATATTAGTGCCTCGGCCTTCTGCAACATTTATTCTTACCAAGAATTAATGCCTCGGCCTTCTGCATCACTGCCAGAGAATTTCAAATCATTAGCCACTTACAATTCATCTCAAATAAATGGTTCCATTTCCATTTATACAAGTACCGAAGTGCAGCAGATCATGCTGGTTAGATAACCACTATGCACACTCAAATTTGAGGCACCATAGTGACATCAACACTAACATAAGCCACTACTTTATCTTGCTACATCATTTTCCTAACAGATGTTCTAGGAAGCAAGTAAGTAGATTGTTTCATTATAGGAAAGTTTGATAAAATAGATCCTTTCTCAAAACTTCAAGCAAGAATCCATTCATAAGTTGCTTCTAAAAAGTTTAAGCCTCAAATTAAGATATCATTGGCTAGGGAAAGTCCAAACTTCTAACCAATAATGTTATAGCTAGGATATATATGATCTAGTTCATGTGCATCCTCCAAGGAG
This sequence comes from Avena atlantica, assembly GCA_910589765.1. Lineage (NCBI taxonomy): Eukaryota > Viridiplantae > Streptophyta > Magnoliopsida > Poales > Poaceae > Avena > Avena atlantica. The sequence goes on along the minus strand of OU342736.1, from coordinate 432,135,246 downwards.
GTACCACAGCAGCTAGTACAATTGCTTAAATCCCAAGTATTGCATACATACAGTAGCCAGCAGACAAAGAGGCACCACTAATCTAGATGACAGCTAATCATACACATGATAGATTGTTGTGTACACTCTAGAAAGAGGCATCACAACAACAAGTTCCAGGCAGTAAAATCCACTATGAAAAAACATTGAAATATCATTTCCCTAGTATAAATAACTAGGAATCATTCGAATTTTCCGTTGTCATTTTGACACATATTATAAATAAATATGAATACAAAGATCTAGTAAAGCATAGACAAAATCTCAAATACCAGTCAAACTGTTTATACAGTTCATCTCTATGTTCCCAAATTATTACCTTAAATAATTGTTCTAGGAATCATCAAGTCCATCACTGAAGCAAAGCTTCAGTTAAACTAAAATACATCGCATATATTAATAAAAGCTACAACCACCAATAACAATCATTTCCCTGAGTCAACAACTTAGGAATCATTTTGATCCCAATATCACCATATTCCCTTTTCATTCAAAATCATAAGTAATGAAGCAAGACACTAGACTATTGCTAGTCAAATTTAACACAATATGGAAACACCCACTAACATATGTTAGGGATGAATATTCATCCAAACTAAAGCATGGCACTTAGAAAAATCTCACTTATATCAAGAAAATCTCGAGAATATCAATCACAACATAGATGAACCATCACCACTACATGTCTGCACCCAACACCATATAATTGCTCCATAGATCACCGAGCAGTTCATAGACTCGATGGCCGGTCACAAGGAGGAACTCACCGTGCCCATACGTGGGGGTAGCATAGTGACGACGTCGGGATTTGCATCCATAGCAGCATCCCACCGGCATCAGAATCGTAAGATCGGGTGCGGGGTTGCGATGTCAGCGTCGTCCCATAGGTATCAGGAGCAGGGATGCCGGGGTTACGCCCTGTGCACATTCCCACCGGCGTCAAGTTGAGGGAGGTGAGGTACATGCCGAGAGGAGCAGCAGAAGTCCGAGGAGCAGCCGGTGGCGCGTGCCAGCGGCCAAGCTGAACACCACGGCTAGGGCTCACCGTGGGTGCGTGTAGGGGAGCGGGAGTGTAGAGTATAGTGGCGGGGAAACGAGGAAAGAGAAGGGGGCGAAACCTCGCCGGCAGGCCACGATGACGGATGTTGGCCGGCAATGACCGGAGCGACGCTAGCCGGAAGTAGTGGCGGTGGCATCGCCCCTGACTAAGAGGGGAACGAGGAACCTAGGTCATGTGCGTGTGTGCTTGTGCGTGTGTGAGGAGAGGGAGAGGATGCGGGTTGGGCTGAATTTAGCCTAACCGGTTGGGCCAAGTTGGGCTCAGATGGGCCAGTCGGTGAGCCTGGCCCTATTCCAAAGAAAATTTAAAAAATAAAATTTTTATCCAATTATTAAATGACCAAACTACCCCTAAACATAATTTATACCCTAAGAAAATATAATAAAATCCCAAAAATACATATAAAATATCAAAATAACCACAAGAATAATATCTACCTAAGAAAAATATAATATTACTTGTTCAAGTTAGATAAAATAAAAATAAGTATTAGCATTATTAAATCTAAGAAAATTTCATAAAATTAATAAAAAGACTTAAAAATTCAATAAAAATCATTTTTGCGTATTAAAATCAATCTACTATTTTATAAAAATATTAACTTAGAATTTTACAAATAAAACTTGAAACAAATATTCAAAGACATTTAATATTTGTGGAATTTTATAAACATAAGAATAATATATAAAAATAAATAATTTTTTTAAGATCTTGAATAAATATACTATACTAACAAAATATTAAATCTACCATTAGAAAGGTTTTTAAGATTTTAAAGTAATAAATCCTTGTCTATTACCTATTTTATGAACTCTTTAAAAACATTTCTTAAGTAAGAAATAATCACAATTCTATGTAAAACTTTAACTCTTCTACGTTTAAATACTACTTTCAAAACCATAACTTGGATCTATAGTGCAATTTAAGTGTAAGCAATTAGCTCTAATAAAAACTCTTTTAAAACCATAAATCCAAATTAAACCAACAATTTAAAGTAATTTTTTTAACCATCATTCACTTATGATAAAAGCGAATGATCTTTATCCCATAACCATACTTAACATGACTTTAAACCCTAACACACTAATAAGATCATGTAATTATACTTCCATTCATAAATTGCATATTAGCTAAACAAATTTAAACTAATCCTTCACTTAAATATAGAGTGAATGATTTCACAAACTTAATCATACCACATAACCCTAAAACTTAGTATTAATTCAAATATAATACACCTTAAGTTTACTTATGATTTTAAAGTTAACTTTAGTCTCAAATCTTCTAAACATCATGTCTAAAGACTATTTATGTATTTTTATAACTAACTTTGGTCTACCATATCATCAACATTATATAACTTAAGTGTATTCATGATTTTATAGTTAACTATGGTCTGTTGCAACTCAGACATACAATATCTCAAGTCCAAACTATTCGAGTAAACATAAACAACATCAATCCCATAAAGATTGTTTAAACCTTATCAAAGAAACATTTACTTCGAAGGTTATTCTTTTTGTCGCTGCAAACAACAACTCTATAATAATTTCCTTCAACCCTTAACAACCCAATACATAGACTTTCATCATAATCACCAGGTAGCAATTAATCTCAATCTTAGATTATTATTGCACTCTACTTTTATATCTTATATATCAAGACTTAAGTTCCTTATAAATGCATTTCATGTGAAGTAAAATTTAAAGATGAACCAACTCTTAAAGGAATCACCTAAGTTCACTTCACTTAAGGTATTGGGGATACAATTTGGGAGTTTTATAAAATGCATGGCATTATTTATGCATAATGGCATCTTGCTTCTTTAAACATTAGTCCTTACCGGACCAATGATGCCGTTTTCAGATATTGGATCTTCTATTGTCTCGAAGACCGTGAGTGCATAATCCTGCAATAAAAGAAGGCAAGTTCACACTTCCTCATGTCCTTTGGTTATTTTCTATCAAGTATTTTGCAAATCCAGTGTTGTCATCACCTACATTTCAAAAAGGTCAGAAAACACTATTTTCATAATAATATGATTATAGGTTATTTACCAAGAGATAAACCTACTATGCAAGTTCTGGTGGTAAAGGAACATAATACCTAGGACTTAACAACCAATGTCGTCAGTGATTCTTGCGCCGTGTATCACGCGTTAACCATGAGATTTGGAATGGGATGGAGAAGTCAGTTGGACCTTCTTCCTTTCGCATGTAGGCAAGACTACCTTAATGTGACGATGTGTTTCCTTGCGAGGATCCAGCATATGGGTGGGCATCCTTAGGCCCCACGATTTTGGTCTCTATATTATCTATGAGAAGCTTCCGAAGGTATAGTCGGACACCTATGGAGCTTGCTAGGGGAATCACCGGCTCATAGAGTCTTCGAGAACTCATCATGGTTATAGCTTGCCTGGGAGGTGGCTTAACGGAGATGTAGCTCAGCTCGAAGGATCGTGTAGCCATGCGGGGTCGTAGAGAAGAACAATGATTGTCTTGGAACATCTACTGGGCCCCACACCATAGGAAGTGTGGACGGGAAAGATCGCCTGGTTGTGCAACAAGGATTTTATATCTCATGGGTAAAGTAATGCACCTCTGTAGAGTGTAAGAACTGTAACTTGTTATCCCCTGTTTCGGGAAGGAGCTACGAACATGGCAGGAAAGAAACTCCATGAAAGTTCTGATAAACATGTGAAGGCTGACGGACATAGATTTTCAGAATAAAAGCAACATTTCAAGAAATGTTTTCGAAAACCTGCATAGCCTATGACCTACAGTCTGTGGCTGTATCTAGTGCATCAGACACTCCTTTTTAGTGAACTTGCTGAGTATGCTCTTACTCAACGTATCTTCTTAACCCTTGCTAGATTCTGAAGCCAATAAAGATGACGCCTACATTAACTTATGCTAAAGGGAATTGTCATCAAAAGCTCAAACTCTTCAATAAAGTCAACATATACATCAACTAAATTGAAGACGAAGTTTCTGATTAGATGGGAATACAATCTCTAGCCATAGAACCTACTTCTGTAGAGTATTGCAATAGCAGCAATGCAAGTTCAATAGTTCAGATACTAGTCTATTAGCATGATAAGTTATGAGTTGATTATTTCTGGTTCTTCTTTGTAAAAAGTTTCTTCTCTCTTGTTAACCTAGAGTATTCTCTAGTTTTTTTTGTAAAGAGTTGAGTTGTAACCTATAGTTATGTCTTGGACCTGTTGTGTTTCTGTTGTACCACTCCAAAGGATATAATACTAGTGAACTGTGTTTCATTGGTGTTATGTCAACGACTATAGTGTACTGCATCATACATTGGTATGCTGGGTCACCGCACGTCCGTAGTTTTTTTGTATATGGAACACTCGTATTCCATTAAGACATGATAGAATCATCGGTCACTAGAAGGGTTACAGAATTAGGGTAGCTCGATGTTCATATAATATGGTCTCCTTAAGCTAAACCTACACCCAAAGCCGCTAGATCATGAGCAGGCTTTGTTACAACTACGAGAAGCAAACACAACACTAGTCTTAATAAAATTCATATGCAGCCTAAACTTCAAGTCATCAAGAATGGCACCAATTGGAGAAATATCATAATTCGACGAAGAGATTGCACGTTAAAGATTGATGCAATCAGTCTCGAAGATTGCTCGTCCTACACCCAATTGCTCAGCCACCTGAACTGCATTATACAAAGCCATAACCTCCGCATGAAAAGCATCAGAATCCCATCCTACCTCGTCTGTCTCATCCCCAATTGCTCTCTCCCTCACCTCGCTCTGATTTCCCCTTATTTCGATTCCGATCGTGTGATCATTTCCTTACCTCAACCCAGGGACATCACAAGAGGACGATATGAAGTTAGGCATGCGTGTACTAAAACTGGAAGCTGTCGTAGTTTTTGCGCGCAAAAGCACCAGGTCAAAAAAAGATCGTGGTAATCTTTGTTGCCTTCAGCAGCGGCTGTAATTGATTCTAGTACTACTTATCAAGTTTGTGATCGATTTCAAGTAAAAAAGAGAGTTTATGATGGGGATATGCCTAGGAGGGTTGAGATCTGTAAACCCTAGGGGGTGAGTCTATATAAACCTCCCTAGAGGCCGCGTAGAGGATACGTTCCATCATACACCCAAGCGACTCGCTGCCTAGCCGCCGAGCTCGCCCCATTGTACTTCCACCATAATACAATCTAGCAGGAGTAGGTCTTTACCCTCCGGGGGCCAAACCTGGCTAAATCCTTGTGTCTCCGCCCTCATCTCGCACCGCAGATGGCTGGCCGCCCTTGCCCCATCTTCTACTACTCGCTGCCGATTGCAGCGTCTGCCGTGGTCATTCCCATGACAGTGGCGCCCACCGTGGGGCCTGGCCGGTCTAGCCAGTGTTCTGCGGTGAGATCCAATCTACCCATCAACGAGTCGGTCGCCACCGGCCGCATGATAGCGATCGGCGAGATGCTCCAAATCTTGCCGAGCAGCTATGTCCCGGCGGCGCGACCCGGCGGCGCGACCCGTCACGCATAGCATGATCCTGCCGGTCGGCACGATCAGCCTCTTCGTCGGCCTCACCGACGTCATCGTCTCGGAGGACTCAGCTCGCATCCGCGAGTCGCCTCCACGCGACCGGCTCTCTGAGAGTCAGGTCCGCACGATCCACCACCTCGCCTCCAAGTACGACTCAGCCCACAGCGACGTGGCTGAAACCACCGCGGTCGCGGAAGACGCGGCCCTCAACGACGACGCCGACTCGGCGACCCCGGCGTCACTCGCCGGATCCATCGTTGCCGCGTCGCCCGCGGGCTCCATCACCCAGGTCTCCAACATCGGAGAGTTCGAGGATCCCTCCATCCTTGGGATCTTCGACTTTGACTCTGGGTCGGAGAATTCCGCCGATCTCCGCGACGGAACCGGCCGCCACGCCGCGACCTACATGGCGACTGGCGCCGACCCGCCGGAGGATCCGTTCTCTACTCCGATCCCTCCCAACGCAATGGCAACGGAGGTCGAGGAACTCCGCCTGAAGCTGGCGGAAGCAGTCCGCAAGGAGCAAGCTGAGCGCGAAAAATTTCGCCTTGAGCAGGTGATGGCGCAGGAGTTGTCGCGCTACCACCAGCAACGAATCAGGTCGCGCCTGAACCCCACAGTCCATGGGCGCGCCCTGAATTTCGACGACGAGAGCGACCCGGCCCGCGCGGCCGAGCACGCGATCTGCGAGAATGCGCCACCAGGAGGAACCGCCTGGCCCCTACCAGGGTCGACGGCGAATGGCGCCCCACCACCACCCAACCGCGCACCCCCCATGGACCAGCCGCGGATCATGGTCTCCTCACGGGAGCGAGACGCGAACGGCCTACCACTGTTCTCCACCCCGATGGACAACCTCGTCGTGGGCCGACCAACAGTCGAAAACATCGCGGCCATCGGTGACGGCGCCCTACAGATCCAGTACGTCAAGGCCTTGCTCGCAAAGGCGGTCGAGCAACAAAATGCAGGCGTCGACTCACAGGGTTGGATGTACTCGCGTTCATTAGGCAGCAGAGCGGCCGCCCCATGGCGGCAAACACCCTCAACTGCCCGCCACCCGAACCACTGCAGCTCCAACACCGACCCGCGAACGCGGCACTCTCCACCAATGACCCCCGGCCGGCGACCAACTTCGTCGCCGCCAATGGTCAGCCCGTCAACGCGCCAGCCCGACGACCTGTGGCTTACCCTAACCAACCTCCACGACGGCGAGCTGAGGGGGTCGCTAAGCCGACTCGGGCCCCGGTGCTTCGGACCGATGATCCGAGGCGAAAGATACCCGGCGAACTTCAAAGCGTCGAAGGAAATAGAGAAGTACGACCCCTCATACGATCCCTCTGTGTGGCTGGATACTTACCTCATGGCAATGGGGATCGCCGGCCACACCGATCTACTAGCCGCCCGCTACCTCCCCCTGATGATGGAGGGGGCGTGCAGGCAGTGGATCACCACTCTCCCCGCGGATAGCATCGACTCCTAGGAAGAGATGCGCGACGCCTTCGTCAGGCACTTTGAGGGTTCATACACCCGCGCCACCACCATCGAGGACCTGGAATGATGCGTCCAGGGACCTCGCGAGTCGACCCGCAGCTGGGTCCAATGGTGGCAAGAACTGTGGTACAACGCGGTCGGTATCCACCCAGACACCGCAATCCACTGCTTCAAGACCTCGTGCCGCTATGATCCCCTGGTCGCCAACATACCGCACACTCGACAACATACCGGATCTCCTAGAGATCGCCAAAAGATACGCGGAGGAAGACCCAAACCAAGAAACCGACGACGAGTCGGGAGGACAACGCCGCACGAGCGGCAACGACAACGGACGATGATCCGATCTACACTACAGCAACACTCGCCTCACCGGCAAGCGCCGCAGTGACGGGCGAGTCGACTTCGTCGCCAACGCTGGGTACGCGCAGCGCGAGCCCAAGAGCTTCCGCCGCGACGGGGGGCGCGACGCGACGACGGAAACTACAAGGCGAAGCCAAGGTTCGACCCCGCGGCCCTCCTTAACCAACCTTGTGTATTTCACAGCAGGGAAGGAAAGCCCGCTACGCACACGACCGCCGACTGCCACTCTCTCAAGGAGATCGAGAAGGCACGGCGAGCGCGGGAAGACCCCGACAACAACCCGCCAAACGGCGGAAAATTCGGCAGCGTGGCCGGCTCGCTCCACACCTTCACAGGCTTCAACACGAAGCGCGAGAAGAAGGTCATCGCCCGCGCCGTCGCCGTCAATGCGGTGGCCCAGGTGGACGTTCCCCAGTTCCTCAACTGGTCGGAGCAACCAATCACTTGGAGCTGCCAGGACCACTCACCATGAATCGAGTACCCAGGCCGAGTCGCCCTGGTGGTCAAGCCCAAGGTGGGAGACTACTGGATCCCCAAGACATTGATGGACGATGGCATCTCCATCAACATCATGTACCTGGACACCTTCAGGCGACTGCGGCTCCCGCAGTCGATGGTCAAGACGACATACACCACGTTCCACGGCATCATCCCCGGTCGGAAGGCGTACCCGATCGGCAAGGTCACGCTGCCAGTCACCTTCGGCACACCGGCAAACTTCCGCACCGAGCGGATCGTCTTCGAGATGGTGCCCTTCGACAGCCCTTACCAATGCGTCTTGGGGCGCCAGGCGTTCGCCAAGTTCATGGCGGCGCCCCACTACGCGTACAACGCGATGAAGCTCCCCGGACCGCGTGGCGTCATCACCATCCACGGCGACCCCGACATGGCCACCGAGTGCGAGGCCAAAGGAGCCGAACTCGCCGACGCCGTCATCGCGGCAGAAGCCAACCACGCCGACGAGCTCGCCAAATACGCGAGCGGGGTCAACAACGACGACCCCACCATACTCAAGAAGCCCAACTCGAAGGGCGGTAACACCTCCGCCTTCGAGGCAACGACGCATACCCGCAGCGTCGAGCTGGTCCCAGGCGACTCCAGCCAGACGATGACGATCGGGACGGGCATGAGCCCAGCATAGGAAGGCGCGATCATCGAGTTCCTCCGTGAGAACAGGGACATCTTCGCATGGAAGTCCTCTGACATGCCTGGTGTCCCTAGGGAACTCGCTGGGCACAAACTCAACGTCGACCCCAAAGTGTGACCTGTCAAGCAGTCGATGCGGCCCTTCAATGAAGAGCACCGCCGAGCAATCGCCGAGGAGGTGCAGCATCTACTCGCTGCAGGCTTCATCCGGCCAATCAAATACTCCAAGTGGCTGGAAAACCCATTCCTGGTCGAGAAGAAAAATGGGACCTGGAGGATGTGTATCGATTACACAAACTTAAACAGCGCCTGTCCGAAGGAACAATTCGTCCTCCCACGGATCGACCAAATAATCGATTCCACCGCGGGCTCGGAGTCGCTATGCTTCCTCGAAGCCTACTCTGGATACAACCAGATCAAAATGGCCGTTGAGGACAAAGAGAAGACGGCGTTCATCACGCCATTCGGAGCCTTCTGCTACACTGGCCATGACCTTCGGCCTCAAGAACGCCGGGGCGACCTACCAGCGGTGTATGCAGGAGTGCCTTGCGAGCCAAATTGGCCGCAATATCCACGTCTACATCGACGACGTGGTAGTGAAGTCCGCTCGCCAGAGCGACCTACTCGCCGACCTGGCGGAAACGTTTCCAACCTGCGGAAATACAAGATAAAGCTAAACCCAGGCAAATGCACCTTCGGTGTACCAGCAGGGCAGCTACTGGGATACGTCATCTCCAAGCGCGGGATCGAGGCGAATCCCACCAATATCGACACGATCGCTCGACTCGGCAAACCCGAGTTCCTGCGCGATGTCCAGAAGCTGGCCGGGCGAGTCGCGGCTCTCAGTCGCTTCATCCCCCGATTGGGCGAAAAGGCGATGCCCCTATACCGCCTGATGCGCAAGAACCCCACCTTCCAGTGAGACAAGGACGCGGACGATGCGCTCCGCACCTCAAGAAGGTGCTACTCGCAGCACCGCTACTCGCCGCCCCCGTCGACCAGGAACCCATGCTGGTCTACGTCGTGGCTTCCGAGCGCGTCGTCAGCGCCGTCATGGTCGTCGAGCGACCAGAGGAGGGAAAGGAGCGCCCAGTGCAGCGACCAGTGTACTATATCAGCGAGGTCCTCACCGAGTCGCGCCAGCGCTACCCACAGTACCAGAAACTGGTATACGCGGTCTTCAGAGCATAGCGGCGACTGCCACACTACTTCCAGGAGCACTCGATAACGGTCGTCTCCTCAGCACCGTTGCAGGACATCATCCGTAACCGTGAGGCGACCGGGCGAGTCGCCAAGTGGGCCGTCGAGATCGGCGTCCACAACATCAAGTATGAGCCGCGCAAAGCGATCAAGTCAAAGGCTCTTGCGGACTTCATCGCTGACTGGGGTGAGGCCCAGCAGCCAGAAAAGCTGCCATACATCCACTAATGGAGTTTACACTTTGACGACTCCAAGAATGCGGACGGCGCAGGAGCAGGGATCGTGCTAACCTCTCCGAAGGGCGACAAGCTACGCTACGTCCTCTTCCTCGACTTCACCCCCTGCACCAACAACATGGACGAGTATGATGCACTACTCCAAGGCATGCGAGCCGCCAAGGAGATGAATGTTAACCGACTACGTTGCTACGGAGACTCCGACCTCGTCGCTGGGCAAGTCGCTGGCACCTGCGACGCCGTCTCCCCCACCATGGCGGCATACCGCCAAGCAGTGGACAAGCTGGGCGGACACTTCGCAGGCTACTCCGTCAAGTGGATCGACAGGCGGAAGAACGAGGAGGCCGACGCACTCTCTCACATCGGCTCGGCTCGACTCGCACCACCCGTCGGCGTCTTCCTTGACACCATCACCAAGCCTTCCGTCTCTCCCCTAAGGGAGATTGACATCAGAGTCCCGCTGCAACTAGAGGCAGCCCTGGTCGCACTCATCGCTGAGCCAGAGGACTGGACCACGTCGTACATCGCCTACCTAGAGGGAGGCACCTTGCCAGCAGACGAAACAGATGCCCAGATGATAGCACGCCGCTGCAAATACTTCGTCATCATCGACGGCGAGCTCCACAAGCGCAGCGTGACCGGCGTGTTCCAACACTGCGTCCAACCAGCTGAAGGACGCAAAATCCTCCACGACATCCACTCTGGCGACTGCTGTAGGGTTTTGTAGCATGGAAAACAAAAAATTTCTACCGCATACAAACAAACAAGCCAAGATCTATCTACTAGATTGTAGCAACGAGTCGATGGAATAAATCACCCTAGAAGATTCCAAAGTGTTTAACGAGAGCAGATTCTCGTGGGTGATGTAGTCGTACTCTTGCCGATCTCAAGATCGCGTAGACGATCCTTCCGGCGCTGCGTTCCGGCAGCGCTTCCGCAGTCGGTCACACGTTCGGTACTCGACGAAGACCTTCCTCTCCCTTGTTCCAGCAGGCAGCGGAGGTTGTAGCACTCTCCTCGCGATTCCGGCAGCACAACGGCGTGGTACCGGAAGTAGAGGGGAGATCTCGCAGGGCTTCGCCTTAAGCCGGAGCGAGTATGGTGGACTATGAGAGAGAGCCTCGGCGATCTAGAGTTTAGACGCACCAAGGAGGAGCAAGGCCGGTGGCTAGGGTTTGCCTAGGCGGCGGCGGCTTGCCCTAGGCGGCGGCGGCAGCAGGAGGTGGAGGCGCCGGCGGCTAGGATTAGGGTTTGCGGGGCGTGGTCTTGTGTGCTTGGAGGGGCAGCCCTTCCCCTCCTTATATAGGTGGAGGGGGCGCGCCAAGGGGAGGGGAGTCCCTCCCCAACTCGGTCTCCAAGTGGGCCGGCGGTGGAGGGAGGGAACTCCTCCCAAAGTAGGTTTCCTACTCTCCCTCCACCTCACAAAATAGCCGTTTGACTTTTCAAATTGGCGTTTGACTTTTCAAACTAGGATTTGATTAAACCCTTTATTTTGTTCAGCGATGACACTTAGTACATGATGCAATCATTCCAACTTGTTATGACAAATTCATGTACCCTTCCCCTCCGGAGTGCCGGACATTCCGGAACCTTCTAGAACATTCCCGATGAAAACACCGAAACCATTCTCCAACCCCGAAACAGGACTTTCCTTATATGAATCTTATTCTCCGGACCATTCCGGATCTCCTCGTGATATCCCGGATCCCATCCGAGACTCCGAACAACATTCGGTCTCTCACTCATCATTCCATAACTACTCAAACAACGTCGAATCCTTAAGTGTGTCTCCCTACGGTTCGTGAATTATGCGGACATGATCGAGACACTTCTCCGAACAATAACCAATAGAGGAATATGGAAATTCATATGGCTCCCACATATTTTTACGATTACTTTGCGATCGAATGAACCACTTACATACGATACCAATTTCCCTTTGTCTCACGATAGTTTACTTATCCGAGGTTATGATCGTCGGTATCTCTGCATACCTAGTTCAACCTCGTTACTGATAAGTACTCTTTTCTTGTTCCCGTGATATGTGATCCCTTGTGAGCCAGTCACATGCTTGCAAGCTAATTGTATGACATTCCACCGAGAGGGCCCAGAGTATATCTATCCGTCATATGGATGGACAAATCCCACTCTTGATCCATGTGTCTCAACCAATACTTTCCGAATACTCAATGCCACCTTTATAGCCACCCAGTTATGGTGTGGTGTTTGATGTCATCAAAGCATCCTTCCGGTGAAGGTGATATGCATGATCTCATGGTCGAAGGAATTAGGTTACTATGTATCAGAAAGCATATAGCAATTGAACTATTAAAATGACTTGATCTTTATGCTATGCTTATCTATAGGAGTATGTCCACCATATCATTCTCCTAACGATATAATCTTGTTGTTAATAACATCTCAATGTTCATGATAGGGAAATCACAATCATTTATTAACCAACAAGCTAGTATTATAAAGAGGCTTTACTAGGGACTCTATTTTAGTTTACAAATCACACAAGTATTAATGTTTCCTTGTTAATACTATTATAGCATGAATGTAAACATTTATCATAAACACAAAGATATAATAATAACTATATTTATTATTGCCTCTAGGGAATATTTCCAACAGTCTCCCACTTGCACTAGAGTCATCTAATCTAGATTACATGGTAATATACCAAACACCCATGGCAGTTTGGTGTTGGTCATGTTTTGCCCTCGGGAGATTTTTAGTCAACGGATCCGCCACATTCAGATCTGTGTGTACTTTGCAAATCTTTATGTCCCCATCTTGAACATGTTATCGAATAGCGTAAAAATGTAGCTTGATGTGCTTCAGCTTCTTGTGTGACCTTGGTTCTTGCGCATTGGTTATGGCGCCCATGTTATCACAGTAGATTGACATTGGGTCCAGTGCACTAGGAACCACACCGAGCTCTATAATGAACTCTTTCATCCATATCGCTTCTTGTGAAGCCTCCGAAGCAGCCATGTATTCCGATTCAGTTGAAGATCTCGCCACAACGCTTTGCTTTGCACTCCTCCAGCTAACTGCTGCACCATTCAAAGTAAATATGTATCTAGATTGTGATTTAGAATCATCCGGATCGGTGTTCCAACTAGCATTGGTGTAACCATTAACAACGAGTTGTTCATCACCTCCATAAAAAAGAACCATATCCTTAGTTCTTCCCAAGTACTTAAGGATGTTTTTGACCGCTGTCCAATGATCCACTCCTGGATCACTTTGATATCTGCTAGTTAAACTAACAGCATATGCAATGTCGGGTCTAGTACATAGCATGGCATACATTAGAGATCCTATGGCTGAGGCATAGGGAGTCTTACTCATCCTTTCTCTATCTTCTGCCGTTGTCGGACTTTGAGTTTTACTCAAGGTCGTATTGGGCAACATGGGCAAGAACCCTTTCTTGCTATCTTCCATTCCAAACCTCTTTAGAATTTTGTCCAAATATGTACTTTGTGACAATGATATTAGGCGTCTCGATCTATCTCTATAAATCTTGATGCCTAATATATAAGCTGCTTCGCCAAGATCTTTCATTGAAAAACTATTATTCAAATATTCCTTGACACTATTAAGATGGAATACATCATTCCCAATCAACAATATGTCATCTACATACAGTATTAAGAATGCTACATAGCTCCCACTCACTTTCTTGTAAATACAAGCTTCTCCATAAGTTTGTATAAAACCAAAACTTTTGATTACCTTATCAAAACGTTGATTCCAACTTCGGGATGCTTGCTTCAATCCATATATGGACCGTTGAAGTTTGCATACCTTGTTAGAATCCTTAGGATCGACAAAACCTTTGGGTTGCATCATATACAACTCTTCATCAATGTCTCCATTGAGGAACGCTGTTTTGACATCCATCTGCCATATCTCATAATCACAATATGCAGCGATTGCTAACATAATCCACGCAGACTTTAGCTTCGCTACTGGTGAGAAGGTATCATCGTAGTCAACTCCTTGAATTTGTCGAAACCCTTTTGCGACAAGTCGAGCCTTATAGACAGTAACATTACCATCAGCATCTGTTTTCTTCTTGAAAATCCATTTGTTCTCGACAGCCTTCCGGCCATCCGGTAAGTCCACCAAAGTCCATACTTGGTTTTCGTACATGGATCCAATCTCGAATTTCATGGCTTCTTGCCATTTATTGGAATCTGGGCTCATCATCGCTTCCTCATATGTCGCAGGGTCATCGGTGTTGTCCACCAACATGACATTCATAACAGGATCATACCAATCAGGAGTGGTACGAGTTCTCGTTGACCTGCGAGGCTCTGTAGCAACTACAACCGAAGTCTCATGATCATCATCATTAGCTTCCTATCTTATTTGTGTAGGCGTCACAGGAACTACTTCCGGTGCTGCGCTACTCGCAAGTTCGAGAGAAGGTTCGACAACCTCGTCGAGTTCTACTTTCCTTCCAGTCACTTCTTTCGAGAGAAATTCCTTCTCTAGAAAGGATCCATTCTTGGCAACGAAGATTTTTCCTTCGGATCTATGATAGAAGGTATACCCAATAGTTTCCTTTGGGTATCCTATGAAGACGCATTTTTCCTCTTTGGGTTCAAGCTTGTGCGGCTGTAACTTCTTTACATAGGCTTCGCAACCCCAAACTTTAAGGAACGACAATTTAGGTTTCTTCCCAAACCATAATTCATACGGTGTCGTTTTAACGGATTTCGATGGTGCCCTATTTAAAGTGAATGCGACTGTTTCTAATGCATAACCCCAAAATGATAGCGGTAAATCTATAAGTGACATCATAGAACGACCCATATCCAAGAGAGTTCGATTACGACGTTCGGACACACCATTACGCTGTGGTGTTCCCGGCGGTGTCAATTGTGAAAGTATTCCGCATTTCTTCAAATGCTCACCAAACTTATAACTTAGATATTCACCTCCACGATCAGAACGTAGAAATTTAATCTTCTTGTTACGTTGATTATCCACCTCACTTTGAAATTCATCAAACTTCTCGAAAGTTTCGGACTTATGTTTCATGAAATAAATATACCCATATCTACTCAAGTCATCCGTGAAGGTAAGAACATAACGATAACCACCGCGCGATGCTACACTCACTGGACCACACACATTGGTATGTATGATTTCCAATAAGTCCGTAGCTCGCTCCATCATACCAGAAAATGGAGTCTTAGTCATTTTACCCATCAGACATGCTTCGCATCTTTCAAGTGATTCGAAATCAAGTGATTCAAGAAGTCCATCGGAATGGAGTTTCTTCATACGCTTCACTCCAATGTGACCAAGACGACAGTGCCACATATAGGTCGAGTTATCGCTCGATTTCAAACGTTTAGCTTCAATGTTATTAATATGTATATTTCCACTATCGAGATTCAATAAGAATAGACCATCTATCAAAGGTGCATGTGCATAAAACATATTACTCATATAAATCGAACAACCATTATTCTCGGACTTAAACAAGTAACCGTCTCGCAATAAACAAGATCCCGATATAATGTTCATGCTTAACGCAGGCACCAAATAACAATTATTTAAGTATAAAACTAATCCCGATGGTAGATGAAGAGGTAGCGTGCCGACCGCGATCACATCAACCTTTGATCTGTTTCCCACGCGCATCGTCACCTCGTTCTTCGCTAGCTTCCGTTTATTCTGCAGCACCTGTTTCGAGTTACAGATATGAGCAACCGAACCAGTATCAAATACCCAGGCACTACTACGAGTACTAGTGAGATACACATCAATAACATGAATATCGGATATACCTTTCTTCTTGATGTTGCCGTTCTTCAAATCCGCCAAGTACTTTGGGCAATTCCGCTTCCAGTGACCTTCTCCCTTGCAGTAAAAGCACTCAGTATCAGGCTTAGGTCCAGCCTTGGTCTTCTTTGTCGGCGCGGTAACTTTCTTACCACCCTTCTTGAAGTGTCCCTTTTGCTTAGACTTGCCTTTCTTGAATTTGGTGGTCTTATTGACCATCAACACTTGGTGCTCTTTCTTGATCTCCACTTCTGCACATTTTAACATGGCGAAGAGTTCTGGCAACTGCTTGTTCATGTTTTTCATATTGTAGTTCATCACAAAGTTCTTGTAACTTGGTGGTAGTGATTGGAGGACACGATAAATCCCCAAAGCATTAGGAATCACTATACCCAAGCTTTGAAGTTTGTTTGCGTGCCTAGACATCTTAAGCACATGCTCACTGACGGAGCTGCCCTCTTCCATCCTGCAGTTAAAGAACTTTTCAGAAGCCTCATAGCTCTCAATTGCCGCATGAGTCTCAAAGATCAATTTGAGATCACGGACAATATCATGTGGGTCTGAATTCTCAAACCTTTTCTGAAGCTCCGATTCTAAACCATACAAGATAGCACACTGAACTGTGGAGTACTGAGTCTTCCGAGCGAGGTAAACATTCTTTACTTCATCGGTAGCAGTAGATGCAGGTGGGTCACCCAGCGGTGCATCCAGCACATAGGTCAAATTACCAGCAGTGAGGACAATCCTCAAATTGCGTGTAGAGGTCCCAATCTTTAATAAGATAGATCCTCCTGTGTTTACAATGCTAGTCCCTGGATCAATAGCTAGCATCCACAGTTAATATCTAATATCAAGAAACAAAGGTCATAATATAACTTTATAACCAGGAATAACATAATTTTATTACATCACACATAGCTCATATGGCTATTACATTGCTTTGCAGCGGAATAACTATAAGCATGGGTCCTTTGTCTTCAAAGTGCCACAGGCAGATGTTGGTTGTATACTTTGTAATCCTAATCAATCAATCTTCACTAAAATCAATCAAACCTGCAACATACAAGTTACAGCCACAAAGGGTCAATACATCTGAATTGTATTGGCAAGTGATACTATGGTATTATGGTGGAGTCTATCATCTATATGCATTTGGCTAAGTGGAGTTGAGGCTTGCTTTGCTCAAAATAGATTTTTCCTTAACTTTTGAAAATACTAAGTTTTTGCTTGACGAAATCATTTTTCTCAATCAAAGATTTCAAGATCCTTGTACCAAGCCATCTCTCCATCAATGATTGAAGAATTCAAACAACCCTTGTTCAAACCACAAGATTTTAATTTAGAAATTTGAATGATGAGATTCTTGATTGCTTCCATGTCTTGATGCTCAAATTGTCCTTTACCAGGGACATGGCTAAGTACTTAGATTTTACACTCTGCAGAGGTGGTGCACTTTCCCCACAAGACTTGGTTTCCCAAGACAAAATCTTTCAGAAGCCTTCCCTTAGACCAAAATGGACGCGTTCCAACCTATCAAACACTACCACCCACTGTCCATTTGGCTAAGTTCTTGCAACCTATATGATCATGGCAGAGCCCATATTGCCAAGTGGTTGCACTTGAAGCTTCTCAACATTTGACATCTCAAATCTCTTTGTTTCCTGGGTGGCATTCCACAAGTGAGATACACAATCCAAGCCCATGGCATTGTGAACCACTCAACCATTCTCCACCAAGCAAGCCCATTCCACCCAGGGGATTCATTAACTTAGTTGTTTTATTAGACAAAATCACAAGTCCTCAGACTTAGAATATTTTCCATAGTGTGAATATATATTCCACCCATGTTTTCTATTA
The DNA here is from genome assembly GCA_910589765.1 of Avena atlantica. Lineage (NCBI taxonomy): Eukaryota > Viridiplantae > Streptophyta > Magnoliopsida > Poales > Poaceae > Avena > Avena atlantica. Next base: position 432,117,519 of record OU342736.1, on the reverse strand, counting down.
GCTAGGCTAATCTTGATAGTAGTAGGAAACTTAACTTAGAAAATCCTACTAAGGATTCATCTACTAGGGTCTACTGTAGCAAGGTCTATACTTAGCAAAAACCCATGCAAGTTTACTTAGCAAAATCACTAATGCATATTGAAAGTAATGGGACAAAAGTATGTAGCATCACTTGCCTTTTTGGTAGGGAATGGTGGTTCACTCCTTGATCTTGCTAGTCTCACACTTCACTACAAGTCAATCAAGCAAACACTAATTCAATTTACATTCCAAACCAATAATCACTCAAACAAATTCACACACACAAAACAATGGAAACCAATTCATGCATGGGAGCATGCACAAGATAGTTTTATTTTGCAAAGGGGTCTTTTATGGGGTTTCTAAACTTTGTAAGATCCAAATTGGTCTTTTACCAAAGTGGCAAAGTCATTAGCAAGAGGATTTTGTTCAAAAACTATTTTTAATTCCATTCATCATTTTATGTGGTGAAATATGTTTTTATTAAGGCAAAAACTCTTAAGTTGTTCACCAAATGAGTTGCTATTGCAAAACTTGGTGTTTTGGGTCAGTAGGGTTGGTCTAAACCATTTTTCTCCAAAGTTCTTTACTCAAAATCATTTCCATAAACAATCCATTATTTTTATTTGGCTAGAAATTGGCTAAGTCAAATAACTCAACCTAAATTTCACCAAAATCATTTTTAACACCAAAGGTTGGTTCCTAAGGTCAGTAAGGTCACAACAATCCATTTTGCAAAAGTTTTAATCCAAAAATCATTTTTTAACAATTTTTATACTCTAAACAAGCATACATAAGTTTCTGCAAATTCAAACAGGATAACAGATACTATTTGCTAAACTAAGGGCATGGTTGGCTAGGGCTTGTTCTCCTGAATTCATTGATATAAAATTTGCAAAATTTGGACGTGTGGTTTGAAAGTTACAAAGGTTTGAAGTTTGCAAATAATTCTGTTTTAAAATCTGTTTTTAAACTGAATAAGTGACACGCGGCACACTCTGGTTGGACGGTACCGGTTCGGCCGGATCGGGCGACGCTGGCCGTTGGATTTAATGGGCATCGCGTGGCTCAGATCGTTCAATACCCCTTCGCTTACTTTCTTTCTTAGCCACTGGATCAAAATCGGACGGTTGTCTTTGCACGAACCAAACTTGGGCGGCGCAGCGATGGTTGCTGGCGGCGGCGAGGTCAGTCGGCGGCGAAGTCGATGCTACAGGAAGCGAGGAAGGAGGAGAGGGGGCTCACTGTGATCGTCGTGGCACGGGGATGCTCAACCTGCCACTGGTTGATGAAGGGGCGCACTATGCTGGCTTGAATCTCTCGCCGGAGTTCATGTCCGCGTCGGGCTTCTCTGTTCTTCATCGGAGGCAACGACACAAGCCACGGAAAAGCAAGATAACAGTTGCGTTAGATGCGTACAGGGTCGGTGATCGTGTGTGCATCAACGAAACGGAAGGGTGTGGTCAGATATTACCTGGAGGACTCGCCGGAAAAGTAGCAGACGACGGCGGCGTATAGGTGGAGTTGTTGCCAATGTTTTGGAGCGCCCGCAGGTGAATGGTTGGTATGGACGGATGCGTCTGGACGCGTGGAGTATGTGTGCTAGGTCGACGAGGCAAGGGGCGGCGTGTGGCAGCCGGAATCGGCCGGGAAAGTTGTCGGGGACAGGGGTGTTGTCGCAAGCAATTTGCGCAGCCTGGGGGCTCCGGTGAGGTGTGGTCTGCGGAAGAAGGAAGAGGAGACTAGGGGAATTAATACAGCAGGGTCCAGGGGGGGATTAACCATGCATTTAAACGAATTCATTCGAATTAATTTGGCCAGAAACGGCGAGGCGAGTAAAAGGGGAGGAACAGGTCCGCGGCGGGTGAGGAAGAAGAGCAGTAGGGTATGGGGTCCGCTGGCAGTGAAAGAAAGGAAGAAGGGGAGGGGTCCACTTGTCGGTTGCTCTGAGGGTTCTTTCTACGGTGGAAAACGCTTCGCTGCGGTGGTGTGGAAATTGGGCTAGGTGGGCTGTTTGGGCTGGCTCAGTTGGGTCAGTCCATTCCCATATTTTTTTTCTGTCTGATTCTGTTTCTATTTTCTATTTCTATTTCCTGATTTGTTATTTCAAACAATCCTCAATCATTCAAAACAATTCAAATCTTCACCAAACATTGTAACTAAGAATTTGGTTCTGTTTAGTAACCTGAACCAAAATCCTAAATAAAATAAATAATACTTTAATCTTTTTAGGTTCCATCCTTAATTAAATAAGTAGGCCATGGTTTATTAATTAAATGGAGTTTTTGTTGTTTATTAATAAAATCTTTATTTGAAATCCAAATGTTTTCAAAATCAAATCAGTAGGTATCATTTGGAAGTAAATAATACTTGGATACTTGTTTCAAACAAAATATTATTTTACTTTAGGGTCCAATATTAGTTAAATAAAATGGGCCAAGGTTTATTAATCAAATAGGATTTGATTTTATTAATAAAATCTTTATTTGAAACCTAAATGTTTTCAAAACCAAATCAGTAGGTTTTATTTGAAATTATAAGATACTTGAAATACTTGTTTAAAATAAAATCAAATAACATTTTATTTTAGGTCCATTAATAATTATATATAATAGACTTTCATTATTAAATCAAATAGGATTTGTTTTATTGAGATATTTATTTTGAAATCTAAAATAAAACCAAAACACTTTAGTAGGTTTTATTAGAGAATAATAAATACTTGGAAAATCTATTTAAAATAATTTAATAAGTTTTGAAGTTTTAATTAAATTGGTAAAACCTTTTATTTTAAAAGAGTTTGGATATTAATTCCTTATCAATTTATTTAAATAAACATTTGCTATTTTATTCAAAACCAAATGTTTTTATTTTAAATACTTGGCCAAGGTTTAATTTGGCTTTATATAATAATCTTTATTTATAAATCCATCTTTTCTTTTGAATACCAAATCTTTTATTAAGAGATCCAAAATAGTATTTCCAAAACATTTTAATTTCTTTTATTAAATGTTTATCTTTATGAATCCCTTTAGGATTTTATTTAACTCAAATGGGTTTGAAGTTCCAATTGAATTCAAAAGTTTCTTCTGGCTCTGAAAATCAAGCAAAGTTTTATTTTATTCATTTAATTTTCACATTACAAGATTTGGAAAATCTTGGGATGTGACATTGCGGAACCAATCCGCGAAGTTGCTTCCATTGTTTTTCAACTTTTCTTTCTCTAGGAACGCATTAAAATTGATGGTAGGGGCCGCCATTGATCTACAACATATTTGCAATAGTTTAGACTAAGTTTATGACAAACTGAGTTCTAATTAATAGTTAAATTAATCTAGGTGAACTCCCACTCAAAATAATATCCCTCACATTGTTTTAGTGATCACACGAACCAAATCCACCACATCAACACCGATCATCACGAGAGTCCATGTAGCTTCAATGGCGAACAATCGACATGTTCATCATATCTTACTATATGATATATGATTTACCTTTCGGTGATCCGTGTTCCGAGACCATGTTTGAACATGATAGGCTCGTCAAGATCAAACCTTAGCTTCTACATGAGCAAATCTGGCTTGCTCACGTTGTATGCACTTGCGGAATCTAACACACCCGATCATCACGTGGTGCTTCGAAACAACAAGCTTTAGCAACGGTGCTTACTAAGGGTGAACACTTTAGAACTTGATATTCATGTGCATGAGGGATCATCTTATAATGCTACCGTCGTTAACTAAGCAATACAATATGCATAAAGGATTAACATCACATGCAATTCATAATATGTGATATGATATGGCCTTTCTTCGTTGTGCTTCCGATCTCCATCTTCAAGCACGAACATGATCTCCATCATCACCGGCATCGCATCAAGGTCAATGATGTCGCTCCATGGTTGTCGTCCACCAGCTTCAACTATTACAACTACTTTGAATAGACACGCAGGTCTTAACAGAAATTAAAGACAACCATATGGCTCCTGCCGGTTGCCAACTTACAATAAGGAACATTGCATACATCAAATATAATCACAATCATGGCCATATCACATCACAGCACACCCCTGCAAAACAAAGTTAGACGCCTCTACTTTCTTTGCATGTTTTACGTGGTTTGGGGCTTTCAATAAGTGTCATTCTAACTTACGAACAAGTACCACAACATTGATACTAGTATTGTCAATCACCCGTTGTAAATTGAATCTCAACTATGTTGGGAGAAACAGGCACCCGCAAAGCCACTTATGCAATACAAGTTGCATGTCAAGCGTGGAGCAAGTCTCATGAACGATGTCATGTAAGGTTAGCCCGGGCCGCTTCATCCCACCATCCCGCAAGATGCAAAGTACACAAGAAGCGATCGACAACAAAAAGCATCAATGCCCATAATGACTATTGTGTTCTACTCGTGCAACAGATCTACATATAGATACGGCTCTGATACCACTTTAGGGTTTCGTAGCATGGAAAACAAAAAAATTCTACCGCATACAAACAAACAAGCCAAGATCTATCTACTAGATTGTAGCAACGAGTCGATGGAATAACTCACCCTCGAAGATTCCAAAGTGTTTAACGAGAGCGGATTCTCGTGGGTGATGTAGTCGTACTCTTGCCGATCTCAAGATCGCGTAGACGATCCTTCCGGCGCTGCGTTCCGGCAGCGCTTCCGCAGTCGGTCACACGTTCGGTACTCGACGAAGAGCTTCCTCTCCCTTGTTCCAGCAGGAAGCAGAGGTTGTAGCACTCTCCTCGCGATTCCGGCAGCACAACGGCGTGGTACCGGAAGTAGAGGGGAGATCTCGCAGGGCTTCGCCTTAAGACGGAGCGAGTATGGTGGACTATGAGAGAGAGCCTCGGTGATCTAGAGTTTAGACGCACCAAGGAGGAGCAAGGCCGACGGCTAGGATTTGCCTAGGCGGCGGCGGCAGCAGGAGGTGGCGGCGCCGGCGGCTAGGATTAGGGTTTGCGGGGCGTGGTCTTGTGTGCTTGGAGGGGCAGCCCTGCCCCTCCTTATATAGGTGGAGGGGGCGCGCCAAGGGGAGGGGAGTCCCTCCCCAACTCGGTCTCCAAGTGGGCCGGCGGTGGAGGGAGGTAACTCCTCCCCAAGTAGGTTTCCTACTCTCCCTCCACCTCACAAAATAGCCGTTTGACTTTTCAAATTGGCGTTTGACTTTTCAAACTAGGATTTGATTAAACCCTTTATTTTGTTCAGCGATGACACTTAGTACATGATGCAATCATTCCAACTTGTTATGACACATTCATGTACCCTTCCCCTCCGGAGTGCCGGACATTCTGGAACCTTCTAGAACATTCCCGATGAAAACACCGGAACCATTCTCCAACCCCGAAATAGGACTTTCTTTATATGAATCTTATTCTCCGGACCATTCCGGATCTCCTCGTGATATCCCGGATCCCATCCGAGACTTCGAACAACATTCGGTCTCTCACTCATCATTCCATAACTACTCAAACAACGTCGAATCCTTAAGTGTGTCTCCCTACGGTTCGTGAATTATGCGGACATGATCGAGACACTTCTCCGAACAATAACCAATAGAGGAATCTGGAAATTCATATGGCTCCCACATATTTCTACGATTACTTTGCGATCGAATGAAGCACTTACATACGATACCAATTTCCCTTTGTCTCACGATAGTTTACTTATCCGAGGTTATGATCGTCTGTATCTCTGCATACCTAGTTCAACCTTGTTACTGATAAGTACTCTTTTCTCGTTCCCGTGATATGTGATCCCTTGTGAGCTAGTCACATGCTTGCAAGCTAATCGGATGACATTCCACCGAGAGGGCCCAGAGTATATCTATCCGTCATATGGATGGACAAATCCCACTCTTGATCCATGTGTCTCAACCAATACTTTCTGAATACTCAATGCCACCTTTATAGCCACCCAATTACGGTGTGGTGTTTGATGTCATCAAAGCATCCTTCCAGTGAAGGTGATATGCATGATCTCATGGTCGAAGGAATTAGGTTACTATGTATCAGAAAGCATATAGCAATTGAACTATTAAAATGACTTGATCTTTATGCTACGCTTATCTATAGGAGTATGTCCACCATATCATTCTCCTAACGATATGATCTTGTTGTTAATAACATCTCAATGTTCATGATAGGGAAACCACAATCATTTATTAACCAACAAGCTCGTATTATCAAGAGGCTTTACTAGGGACTCTATTTTAGTTTACAAATCACACAAGTATTAATGTTTCCTTGTTAATACTATTATAGCATGAATGTAAACATTTATCATAAACACAAAGATATAATAATAACTATATTTATTATTGCCTCTAGGGAATATCTCCAACAACTGCGGCCACCACGCCGGCGCCCGCTCTCTGGTCGCAAAGGCTATGCGACACGGTTTCTACTGGCCCACCGCACACGCAGACGCTGTCGACATTGTCCAGCGGTGCGCCGGGTGCCAGAAGTACGCCAACCAGACCCACGTGCCGACCTCGGCGCTCAAGACAATCCCCATCACCTGGCCGTTCGCCGTGTGGGGTATGGACATGGTAGGCCCATTTAAAAAGGCCCCCTCTGGCTTCACCCACCTCCTGGTCGCAGTCGACAAATTCACAAAATGGGTGGAGGCCAAGCCAGTACGGAAATGCGACGGGAAGACCGCCACCAAGTTCCTACGCGAGCTCATCTATCGCTACGGGTTCCCAAACAGCATCATCACGGACAATGGCACCAACTTCTCCAAAGGATCCATGGCCGAGTTCTGCGAGGAACATCACATCCGACTCGACCTCGCCTCAGTTGCTCACCCAGAGTCCAACGGCCAGGCGGAACGAGCCAACCAGAGCATCCTCCATGGCCTGAAGCCACGGCTCCAAGTACCACTCGAGCGCACCGCCGAGTGCTGGGTCGAGGAGCTACCCTCCGTCATCTGGGGCATCTGCACCTCCGTCAACAGGTCGACAGGGTTCACCCCCTTCTTCATGGTGTATGGCGCCGAGGCAGTCATGCCCACCGACCTCGAGCATGACTCGCCCAAGGTTGTCAACTACACGGAGGCCGCAAACGAACTCGCACGCCAGGAGTCGACCAGCTCGACGAAGCACGCGACCTAGCTCGCTCCCGCACCGCCATCTACCAATAAGGACTCCGCCGCTACCATAGCCGGCGAGTAAGGACTCACACTTTCCAGGAAGGCAATCTGGTGCTACGCCTCATCCAGGACAAGAAGGGCATGCACAAGCTATCCCCCCCCCTTGGGAGGGACCATTCTCCATCGGGCGAGTCCTCGGCAACGACGCCTACTACCTCATCGACGTCCGAGGAGACGGGAAACTCGACGTCAAGCGACCATGGAATGTAAACCTCCTACGGAAATTCTACTCCTAGAATTCCATACATGTACTCTCCACCTACTATGAAATAAAATAGATTGGTTACCGCAAATTGCGTCTACTCTCCGTGTCTTGTGCCACTCGCACTCGTAATAACAGCGTCAAGCTAACCGCAGAAGTCAACCTCTGGTACAGCGACCGGCACAACCAAGTAGTGCGTTCTGAGGGCACTGGGTTACCCCAGGACTCGTAACGTCCACGAAAAATGCCAACCCGGAGGCCCATTGGAGTCGCCTAGCTCTACTGGCTTAACGAGCCAAGACAACTGCCCTCGTTCCTCACAGCGACCAAGGTCCTCCGCATCCTCGGCACAGTGACTCGAACGGCCAAGTACCACGCTTGGGGACTGACGACCAGTCGAGCACGAGCGACTAGGGAAAAACGCTAAGTATGAGAGCATGCTCAGGACTCGCCATGCGACTGATCCTTCGGATCAGGCAATAGTGACGTGATTACTCTAACGCGCTCAGTCCTCACCCACCCTGGAGCTGCGACTAGAACCACCAAGTACCACGCTCGGGGACTCGGCCACCCGACCTCGTACGCGCAAGGGAAAACGGCCAAGTAAAGAGCACCCACGGGAGTCGCCCTGCGACTGGCTCTCCGAGCTCGGGCGAGTCGACCTCAATAGCAAAACAACTGACCAAAACATTCAAAATCACAAACACATAACAAACGAGGTAAACCCCATAAAAAGGGCGGACGCGCTCAGGGACTCGTCCAATCAGCATTCAAAATCACGAAACAATTCACAAAATAACACGAAGTTTCATTACAGCAGAACAAAGTCGTTCCAAAATACAAGTTGAGTCCAATGGCCAATTGCTACTAACGCCCCAGGGCACAATGTTTCTACTCCGCAGGTTTCGACGGTGACTCGACACCCCTGCGGTTGCGAATGAAGGGCGTGTATGGGTTCGACGGGTATGTCGTCAACTCACCCGCCATCGCCGCACAGAATGGCTGCTCGACCTTGAAGTCCCGATGCTCCGGCTCACGATCGTTGGAGGTGACAGTCGTCTCCTGATAGGGGAGGAGGTCGCCCATCGCCCAGACGCGATCGGAGTACACCGCGGCCCGGTCCGTCAGCTTCAGCACCTCGGTGATCTCCACAAATCCCGTCGACGAGGGGTAGCCACTCATCACGTCGTCAAGGTCGAAGTCCTCCGGGAAGTGGGCAAGCCCAAGGCTGAGAGCCGTTGCCGCCCCGCGCCGGAACGCCGACCGCGTCATGAACTCGACGACTGACGGCGCCTTCTCCAGATACCGCCATACTTCGACGAGGTCGCTGGGAATCACTTCCGTGGGCGATATCTCCTGAAGATATGCTCGAATGCATGCCGCGGACAACATGGCCGAGTCGACCAGAGTGGTCACACACTGCCGCGCGTCGTACGACTGCGCCTCCTCGAGCTATCAATAATCCGACCTATGGACAGAGGTCGGCAGTGAGTACAACAACGACTTCACAATGCAGCTACTACAGGCAGAGGCAGAAAGTTCACCAATTAAAGGATGGCAGAGTCCCGTGATGAAGCTTTGAAGCGAGGAGAAGTCGTTCTATAGCCCAACAACGAGGGCGTCAGAGACCTTTCGCTCTTCAGCGGCAGCCGTAACAGCAGCTTTTGCTCGCCCATCCGCCAAGCTCGCCTCCTCCTTCGCTTCCTTGAGCTCGCGCTCCAGATCAGCGATCTGCTTCTCAGCCGTACTCAAAGCAGATTGAGCCGCCGTCAGCTCACCCGCCGGGACAAGGCCCTGGTGGACCTCCTCTGCCTTGGCAGCTATTGCTTGGAGTCCCTTGTTCATTTCTTGGACGGCAACAAGTTCCTTCTCCACGCGACACTTTGCAGCAAGCCGATCGGCCGATTCACGCTGCAAGCCCTGCACACAAATCAAACTGTCAACAACAATAGAATCCTAAGTGCCCACCCGCTAAAATTCAGTGACTAGGCACTCGGGGACTGGAGGTCAAGAATCCTAAGTGCTCACCCGCTGAAATTCAGCGACTAGGAACTCGGGGACTGGAGGTCAAAAATCCTAAGTGCCCACCCGCTGAAATTCAGCGACTAGGCAGTCGGGGACTGGAGGTCAAAAATCCTAAGTGCCCACCCGCTGAAATTCAGCGACTAGGCACTCGGGGACTGTACGCTACAAAAACACTAAAAGAATCCGACCACTGAAATTCAGTGGCCCGATCCTCGGGGACTGGACATACCTGGATGGCTATGCCCAGCATGCAGTGGAGTTGTAGCGCGTCCAAGCAGAGCTGGAGTGTGTCCGCGATGTTGCTCAACCTCCGTCTCGACGACCCCAGGCGTCTGGCTCGTTGGCATTGCGCCACTCGCTGTGGCCGCTTTGGCCATGAAACGGGGGAAGGTCGTAGCGGATGCCCCAGCGCCACTAGGAGTCGGCTCGGTCACTCCGGGCGAGGAAACAGCCTCCTTGTTCTTCAAAGCTACCTCCACCGCAGTCGGAGGATCGCTTGGAGCAACTGCCGTGTCGTCAGAGACCGTGACGACATCGTAGCCCTTCGCCCTCTTAGCGCTGTCTGCGGGAGCAGCGACTTCATCAGCTTTCCTCTTCCGCGAGGAGTCCTCCTCGGCAATGACTGGCGGAACCTTGGCCACGGAAGGGTGGCCGATCTTTTTAACTCCAGTCCTGTGAAACAACGATATGAGCAAAATTGTCCGATTACAACGGAAGGCAAGCAGACGAACAAGACTTACTTGGTGACTGGAATGAACCGCAGTCCCGTGCGGATGCTGGCCGGCTTCTCCAGCTCGGGGCTCAGTTTCCTACTGAGGCCCATCTCAAACACATCATGTGCCTAAGACACAGAGGGCCTCTTCGAAGACGAGGCCGCGGCAGGAGCCTCCGTGATGACGTCTGCGGGAGCTCTCCTGGGAGGCGAAGCTGCTGCGGCTGGAATAGCCCCCAACCCAGAGACCGGGGCGAATGGGGGTGGAAGCGAGGCCATAGGTACCTCATCCAGGAGGGCGGCGGTGTCTGGTGCTGCTGTCGTATGCGCCGCTTCACCCTTAGCCGAGCTGATGGCGTCGGAACTAGTCGCAGAACAAGGCGGAGACGCCTGCTTCACCGTCTTCGTCTTCCTCCTTGGCGGAGCCTTCACCTTCTTCTTCTTCTTCTTCTTAGACGGCGTAGCCTCACGACGCGAGGTGTGCTCGGGGAGCTCGTCGTCATCGTCATCGTGACGTTCGAGGCTCCTACTCACCTCGAGCTCGCGCTGATGTTGCCCGCGAGTTTTGCGAACCATCGGGGCGGCGTCTTCCACGGGCTCGTCTTTGTCATCATCGTCGTCATCACCCGCGTCGCTCCCGACGTCGCCTTTGGCGGGTGGTGACTCGCTCCCGTCCTGAACGGACGAACTCGAGTTTTCGTCGTTTGCGGGTGGGAGCCATCCTTCCACCACTTGGAACAGCTACAATGAAAATGAAACAAAGTCAGCATAACCGCGACTGCATCATCTGCGACTGCGAATGGTGACGAAAATGGCGACTTACCGTCGGAGCTGGGCGCCTTGCGGTATAGGGGGCGACCCCGGCCTTCGCGTCCAGGTACGCCGCCTGGGTGATCTTCTTCAGGGCCAGGATGTAGTCTTCGAGTTTCCACTCGACGAGGCAGGATTTTGTCGGGTCGTCCCTACCCGCATACTCGTACATATAATGGTCGCGGCGGGCCAAAGGCACGAGCCGCCGCCCGAGCCAGCAGTTGTAAAGATTGATGGTTTGGAGTCCCTTCTTCTTCAGGCCGCGGATGGTTTGCAACATTTCGTCGACAACCATCCGCTGGTCCAGCGGGAGCTTGCCGACCTGGAGCCGACGCGGTTCGGGCCGGTTGGCGGAGTACCTTGGAAGCGCCAACTCGCCATCTGGAGTCACCTCGGTGACGTAGAACCAGGATTTCTTCCACTCGTTTGCCGCCTTGGCCGGCAGCATCAGGTCGAAGAACAACGCCTTCGACTTCAGCTGAAACGTCAGGCCACCCGCAGCCAGCATCGGGCCGCCTGATTCTTCGCGACTAATCCTCCCATGGAATAGATCTTGCCACAGGGGGAAGTAGGGCCTGCAGCCCAGATAGCACTCGCAGAACGCCATGAAAATGACGAGCTGCTTGATGTTATGCGGGCCCAGGTCTGACGGCTGGATCCCGTAGAAGGCGCAGAAGCGCCGGAAGAAGAGAGAAGTGGGAAATTCCAGTCCCTGCTCCAGGTGGCTGGTGAAGCAAATGAATTCTCCCTCGCGCGGGTCCGGAGTCACCTCTCCGGCCGCGGGGATGCGTCATCTGCCGGCGCGCAGGATCCCGGCCTCCTCGAACAACGCCAGTAGCGCCCTGGTGCACTTGGATCGGCCCCATGGTTCGGTGGAGGGGGCCATTGGTTGGAAGATTTGTGGAGGTCGGGGCTCTCTGGATCGGTTGGATCACGATGCGGAGTGGAAACGGAGATGGGCGAGATCGGAGGAAAGATGAAGGAGTGTTTCCCCGCTCGCCTGTCATTCTCCTTATATAGCGGTTGTTACCCGCCAATTTCGGGAGCCGTTACTACGCGGTGATTACGCCAAAATTTACCGTTGGATTACCCCAACGGCTAGTTTTGACCCTACTTGACGTTCCAACTTCATCTACTCAACTCGTCGCTCCGCGCGACTCGATTATTCGCCGACCCGATCACTACAACAGTGACTGAATATTCGCCGACCTGTTCGCCGAGCTGCGACCCGATCGGTCACCGTTAGTGCGACTAGAATAACTAGTTTTTCATTTATTCAGGAGTCCTCCGCCGATTCGACTAGGCGTCCGCATTGGATCCGTATACACCGACTGCCAGCGACCACCTACGACCAATCAACGACGGCCTCGGGGACTACTGATGGGGATATGCCTACCGGGGTATACCCAGCAGGACGTTTCCGACTGGCCCAGGCGCCTGCGAGTGGGCCTGTGGAACGGCGACTGGATCAAGACCTGGCATGGACTCAAGCGACTGGAAGCTGAAGGCCCAGAATTGATACGGTATGCTGCTCCCTTTGTAAAACCCCAATGCCGAGAGATGTTGTCGTGTGCCGGACTACGGATCCTCCAATCCAAGTTCAAGGTTTTCCGGGTTGATGGGCTCCAGCGCAAGCAAAGGAAAAGAGTCGTCGGCTCCTACATGTGATGTTGGTCGGACCTCCCGCTCGACCTCGCGGGGATCGTCCTATGTCGGTTGCACACCCACGCCGACCACGTCCGCTTCGGGTGCCTATGGTTTTGGCATCGGGGGGGCTTATATAGGCAAAGAGGCGAGGTAGGAGGGCAGCCAGGGGGGCCCACACCCTGCCCAGGCATGACCCAGGGTGGGCCCGCACGTGGGGGGGTGTGGCCACCCTGTGGCTCCCCTCCGGTCACCCTTTGGTCTCTGTGTTCTCCTCGGTGAAATATTGACTTTGGCTTTTGTCCCGTCCAATTCTGAGAATATTTCCTTACTAGCTTTTCTGAAACCAAAAACAGCAGAAAACAGGCAACTGGAACTGTGGCATCTTGTTAATAGGTTAGTCCCAAAAAATGTATAAAAATACCTCAAGGTATAGACAAAGCATAGCAAATTTGATACTAAACAAGCATGGAACATCAAAAATTATAGATACATTTACGATATATCAGTCTCCTCGTGGGGCAGAGGGGTTTTGGCGCGCGTGGGAGGCTCGGAGCCTCGGGACAGCGCGCGGGTGGTATGATGGCGCTCTGCCCGCGTGGTGCTCAACGTAATGTCACGTCTGGTCGGGGCTTGGGACAGGCGGGGAGCTGCATGGTTGGCGTCTTGGAGTGGTTAGGCGGGAGAGGGTGGTCTCCTCTGCGTGCGGGTGGCGGCGTTTTTGCACCAGAGGGACGGGGTGTCGCGGCGCGCACGACATGGCCAGGACGACGTGGCCAGTGGGGTTTGGGGTGAGCGAGGGTCACAGGTGAGCGAGGGGAGGGTAGAGGGCGGTGCCTGTGGAAGGTGCGCGCGAGGCGCGGGCCCAGGCGAGGCAGAGGGGAGTGGGCTCGGCCAGGGACCGGTCGAGCAAGATCCTAGTGATATGTTGTCCTGCCTCTCTCTCTCGGCGTGGGTGGCAAGGGGCGACCCAGGGTGGTCGTGGGGTGCGTCATGGAACCTTTGAGACATGCCAGAACGTTTGCATGCAACACCGCGGGTGTGGAGAGGGTGGACAAGGGGTTGGGCTGATCTAGGGCAAAGTGGCTCGGGTACTGACTTTGCTCGATGAAATCCTCGAGATCTAGATTCCAAAGGCTGAGGGAGGGTTGTGGGGGTGTAGAGGGATTCAAGGTGAAAGGGTACAACCCATAGTTGTCTTCTGGTTTGATCCCAAGTGCTTGCAATGTTCCTCCAAAATGGTCAAAAATAAGGTGGTCATTTACTTATGTTGCACTAGTGAGGAATATATACTCACATGCAAATGGTTTAGGATGGTGGTTTAAACATGATGAGGAGTGGTTGCTTGAGGGCTCATGACAAGGTGTCAACCATATGCTTGCATGGCCCAAAAAGGGTTTTAGGCTTGATCACAACAAAGTCCTAAAAAGGGAACATGGCAAGTTATGAAGGGGCTTAACCATGTTTGGGATTTTTCTTTAGTCTCATAAAAATAAACCAAGGTGACACTAGGGTTTCACAAACTTGTTCCATCCTCTAAGCATGTGATCAAACAAGCAAAGGCAACACTAACATGGCAAGTACAAGAATAACATGGCAACACAAGGGACTATGCATGCTAAGTAAACAAAATAACCTAAGCAAACAATTCCTAAAAGTTTTATTTCCCCCTAATCTCTGGACTCCTGCTTAACAAACATGATGCAAAAGTTGGGATGATACACATCCAAACTGAAGCATGGCACTTAGAAACATCTCACTTATCTCAAGAATATCAATCACAACACAGCTGAACCATCACCACTACATGTCTGCACCCAACACCATATAATTGCTCCACAGATCATCGACTCGATGGTAGGTCACAAGGAGGAACTCACCGTGCCCATACGTGGGGGTAGCATAGTGCCGACGCCGGGATTTGCATCCATAGCAGCATCCCACCAGCGTCGGAATGGTAAGAGCGGGTGCCGGGGTTGCGCTGTCAGCGTCGTCCCATAGGTATCAGGAGCAGGGACGTCGGGGTTGCGCCCTGTGCACCTTCCCGCCGGCATCAAGTTGAGGGAGGTGAGGTACAGGCCAAGCAGAGCAACAAAAGTCCGAGGAGCAGTCGGAGGCGCGCGCCGACGACCAAGCTGAACACCACGACTAGGGCTCGTCGTGGGTGCGTGTAGGGGAGCGGGAGCGTAGACTACGGTGGCGTGGAAACGAGGAAAGAGGAGGCGGAACCTCGCCGGCAGGCCACGACGACGGATGTTGGCCGGCGATGACCGGAGCTACGCTAGCCAGAAGCAGTGGCGGTGGCGGCATCGCCCCTAACCAAGAGGGGAACGAGGAACCTAGGTCGTGTGCGTCTGTGAGGAGAGGGAGAGGATGCAGGCTGGGCTGAATTTAGCCTAACCGGTTGGGCCAAGTTGGGCTCAAATGGGCCAGTCGGTGAGCCTGGCCGTGTTCCAAAGAAAATTTATATAGTCATCGGGGGCTTATATAATTGATTCTACTACTTATCAAGTTTGTGATCGATTTCAAGTAAAAAAGAGAGTTTACGATCGATTCTATTCTGTAATTGATACGGTATATGCTGCTCCCTTTGTAAAACCCCAATGCCGAGAGATGTTGCCGTGTGCCGGACTACGGATCCTCCAATCCAAGTTCAAGGTTTTCCGGGTTGATGGGCTCCAGCGCAAGCAAAGGAAAAGAGCCGCCGCCGGCGAGCTCCTACCCGTGCTGCTGGTCGGACCTCCCGCTCGACCTCGCGGGGATCGTCCTATGCCGGTTGCACACCCACGCCGACCACGTCCGCTTCGGCTCCGTGTGCCGCCACTGGCGCCACGCCGTGAAGCTGCTGCACTCGCCGTCCTCGCCGCCGCCTCTCCCATGGCTCAGGTTCCGCGACGACGGCACCTTCGAGAGGCTCACCGACGGCAAACGTCACAGCCTCTTCTTAGAGACCTACGAGAAGTGCCGAGGCTCCTTCGACAACTGGCTGCTGCTGGAGGACGTGAGAGTCGGGCGCCATTACATGAAGAACCCTCTCACCGGAGACGTTGTAAGGCTCCCGGACCGCTGCAAGGAGCCTGTCCGCCGCGGCTGCGACGTCGACGTTGACGCGCGTGTCGTGCCTCCCAGCTCCACGATCTTCCACCTCCGGAAGGTGGTCATGTGCGCGAACGGCCTCGTCGCCGCCAAGATCGCCTACCACGGCCTCCCGGACGTGGTGGTGTTCTGCTGGCCGGGCATGTCCTCGTGGCCGGCCGGCATTTGCAACGGGACGTGGTACCATGACATGGCCCGTTACAGGGGCAAGATGTACGCCGTGAGCAGGCGAGGCGACCTCTACGAGCACGATCTCCGGAGGGACATGGACACCGGCGAGCCCGTGGTAAGGGGAGTCGAGCGAGTCATCCTGGCGCCGCTCTCGGAGGAAGGGTTTCCCCCGGAGGCGGTGAGCACCTTGGACGGGCCTTACGCCGCTGTTGTGTGTGGCAGGAACTGCTATCTTGTTGTATCGCGGGGCAAACTGCTCATGGTTCGGTGGATCGTCCCTTCGGCGTCAGCCCGGGACTGGGCAGACGCCATGACATTCAAAGTGTTCGAGGCAGACCTGGAGATGTCCCGGTGGGTACAGCTTGGGAGCCTCGACGATCGGGTACTCTTCGTTAGCCACGACTGCTGCAAGGCCATCGATGCCGGCGACCACTTCAGAGGAGACCAGATATATTTCGTCGACTACGGCCTTGAATTCTGGTGCCTCTGGCCAACCTGTAAATACACTAGCACATGCGGTGTCTATGATATGAGAAGCAACACAATCACTCCAGTTTCATCGCGCATCGCGGATCAAACCAAGGCGGCATGGTTCTTCCCTTCCATCCATCCATCAGTGAGATATATATGAAAAGCATATGTATGCATGAATGTAGGTCATCAATATTGCATTTACTTTTGCTCTTTCTAACAAGACATCAATATTCACATATTCTGTGCTAGTGCTGAGATCTCATACTAGTACAATGCAAGTGCAATGAGGAGCAATGATTATCTGTCTTGAGTACTACTAGTACAAGGACATCTGTTTTCAGTTAAAACCCGTATCATGGCTATGCAGAGTAGTAAGGACATATCAGGAGAAACGACAGGTATCAGGTGTTAATAGTCCATCACAGGATGCCTTGTCAAACTGGTAGCATAGGCCCCTTCAACTCATCCTCCGCTGTCAAACTGGTAGCATAGGCTCCTTCAACTCATCCTCCGCTTTAGTATCATGCACAACCGCAGGCGCTGGACTCTTGCGCCATCCTCTCAACAGATCAAAGAGTCGCTGCAGAGAGAAGGCAAACAGCGCAACTGTGAATTTTCAGTTCATCATATGAATCAAATGGCGCTATAAAAATAACTCATATCTGACAACTAGGAAGCTGAAATGAAGGAAAATTTGGCATGCATAGATATGTAGGCTGCATAGAAAAGGCCAACACCACAGCTGTGAATTTACAGTTCATTGTATGAATCAAATGATACTGTAAAAATAACCCATACCTGACAGCCAGGAAGCTGAAATGAAGGTAACTTTGGCACGCGTGGATATGTAAGCTGCATAGAAAATACAAACACCAGAACTGTGAATCTGCAGTACATCGTATGAATCAAATGCCACTGGAAATAACCAGTACCTTACAATCAGGAAGCTGAAATGAAGGAAACTTTGGCAGGCCTGGATATTTAAGCTGCATAGAAAAGGCAAAATACCAGAACTGTGAATCTGCAGTTCATCATATGAATCAAATGATACTGTGTAAATAACCCCTACCTGACAACTAGAAAGCTTGATTGATTGAAACTTTGGCACACGCACATATGTAAACCATATGTACGCTATCCCAACAAACATTGCAAGCCAATGCCCCCGAAATAGCCATGTGAACAGACAATCCTCTGGCAAGCATTTGCAAAGCATGTAATCTATGAAAGCAACCGTTAAACCAACAGTCCATAGAGTTAACATCGAAACTGCTGCGGTGCATCTGCTGCCACGACCAAACAGTGACAGCACCAAGCCAAGCAACCATACACTCACAAACATCACAAAGAAGAATACAACGACAGTCTTCTCGTTGCTTTGATTGTCCACGTGCTGAATAATAGCCATCAAACTTAAACGCTGCTCTGCAGGTTTCTCCGCAGGCTTCTCTTTGGGAGCTTGATACCTTGGGAAAAATATCAGAATTTGTGGCATAGCAAAGAATACACAGTCGACAAGCATCTTGTTGAATTTTTCCATTAACTTCTCCTCCTATAGCATATAATGGGATAAAAATCAAATGACGATAGTTTCTATCAGAACATATATACTTGATGCAAATGAATACTTAAACAACCAGTAGAAAAAGACTTAAACCAGAAGTACAGAAAGAAAAAGAACAGAATTAACTACCTGGTAGTTTCCCGCTGATTCTGTATCGGTATTTGGTGCAGGTTCTGGTGCATTATCCTTACTTGCTTCTGTTTTGGACTTCTCCCTTACGCTTTTCACCTCCTACAGCACACATGAGATACAAATAAAACAACATTTTCATTCAGCACATATATACTTAATGCAATAGTATATTTAACCAATAGTACCAAAGAAAACACAGTAGCTAACAACCTTCACGTTTCTAACAGAACCTTCAACTAACTCAGGTTTTAGTGGGCCAGTGTCATGCCCACTTATGTTCGTACTTTGAACAGCTGCAATATTATGCTCAGATAACTCCTCTAATTTCTGCTGAAGAATAGAATTCCAATGAATCAAATACTGATTTTTTGCTGCAGAAGTTTCACATTCATGACAAGTCAAGATCTGCAACAAACCAACCAAGTCATTAGTGCAACTTAGCAGAAGTGAGAAACTGAGCTCAAGACCAAAATATCAAGAGATCAACTAAATTGATTGCACCACGCTGTTAACAGACAGTACCTCAGGTGTCATCCATCTATCTATCCTAGTTCCATGCTCATGGTGCAAAAGGGAAAACCGGCTTCCTCCAGACATGGTATCTGCACGATCTAACACAAATATCAAGTAGCTGCTCGAGAAAACTGCTCTAAGGAGTGTATACTTCTATGGAGCATAGTGTAGCACAATCTTCATCACAGAGTAAACATAGTATTTCCTAAAACCTGGCACCGATTAGGTATTTCTATAGAAGCTTTAAGATATTTTGGTCAATAGAACAAAATGATAGTCCATTGCATCATTTTTTGCTGAAGGAAGTTCTTAGTACAACAAAATGTGATTGTTGTTTTCCTACTACATATATGGCTGGTGCCAGCAGAAGCTCACCTGTCATGCAAAACTGAGATGCGCTTGTGCGTGAACCTAGAGCACTACTGGCATGATCAAATTCCCTGCAAAGATGCATGGCAGGCAAAGAGTTACATATTTCATTTGTTGACACCTGCAAGTGACAAGCAGGTGCAGCTGTGCGGATAAACTTGATCTCGGTTGTGAAATAGTACCTAATAGCTGAGTTGACATCGCTTGTTGCATAGACATGACTCTTCAGCCCAATGTCAGAGAGCAGAAGAGACGGCTGCCAAAGACAAAGAAGCACAATTGAACAAATATCACATGTCAGCTAGGATTTCATAGATTAATGCATACATGAGTAAATTCAGTGCTCAACCAACATTAGAGCAAAAAAAATCTAACCCTAGAAATGTAAAAACTACAAAGATACCTAGCAGAAAAACAAAGCCAAAATAATAAAAATGTAGCATTTCTGACCTGAGCATAGAGTTTGGGCTTGGCGATAAAAAGAGCAAGAGCATCACTCAGATCATCCAATTCTTCATGTGCATTCCAGTTTGCCCCGTCCACATTCATTTCTTGAATCTTAGATCAAAAAGTTAAAAGGTCAATTACTCACCGTAGTCAATATAAGCGTGGTAGTATAGGGCCCTAGGGCCATTATGAGGAAAACTAGGAATTAGATTGTACGGACAGGTTTTATGCCCCTTCTCCATTTCATATAGGGAGAGGCTGATCACCATCAATCCTAACAACATGAAACAAATTAACTAAATTTCTACTTAGCAGGAAATAACTAAACCAGAGACAAGGAATATCAGTATCTCTACTTGGTACAATTAGTCATACTACTGAACATAAGTAAGCATTAATTCACAGGAGGGATGAGTAGTCACAAATCAAGAGAAGTGCACAAAAGAGAAGTCCCAGATTTCTGGATTCTCAGGAACTGTTTCTCTAGTAAAGCCTCGTGTCAGAAGATTACTGACAATCTGACAGCATTCCTCCAAACTCAGATTATAGGTTGTGCACACTCAATTGCATTTCCATCACTATTTATCCCACATGACAGTCTTTTGCCAATCCAGAAAGTACTAAACTATTAGAAAAAATGGTAATTACAATACGACCTACCTGTATATGTGCTCTTATGATGAAATTTTCTTTCAACAAGATCTTATACCAATGGAAATAGTAAGGTTCAGGGTTAGAAATAAGACCAATATAGCATGTTTTCAAGATCTTCCACAATACCTTGTCTAATACAAGGGATTTTACCAAACCATGATTGCTTAATGATTTAAGTCAAATCCAACAGAGGAATCAAACAAAGGTAAGAAAAGTGTCTACCCTGGGATTATGGTGGCTAAATGCTGATTGCCATTGATGGTAAGATGATTGTGCCATATCTTTGTGATTGATAAGCCGCAGATCCTCTTGAGCATTCAAATTCATCAGATAACTACAAAGTGGTGAAAAGAAAGAAGACGAGCATTAAACTATTGCTAGTATCAAGAAAACAATCGGGGCCCAATGAATCAGCAGTAAACATCAAACTATAAATGCAACAGCCTAACATAGAGATTCACGGATGCATATTCTTTCTCGAATCAAATAAGCGGTAGTGCTTATTTAGTAATCATCAAGTGACCAATTCCGTGGGGCAAGGGCGCCTCACCTCGCACGAAATCGGCCGATTGTGCCGAAGCAGAAAGGTAAGCTGGACGGTGGCGAGGCCAGGTGCAGGTAGCCGTCGGTGACGAGCCGCTCGAACAACTCGGGGAGGGCTTCTCGCAGGTCTACGCCCCCGTGGCCATGGGACGCGAGGAGAGCAGGCGGGGTAGCGGCCCGGCGAGGCGGAGGCGGGGGCGGAGACGAGCTCGCGCCGACGCAGGATGCTGCCGACATCACGTCCACGCAGCCTTCGGCGAAGATCCGCTCGAGCACCTCGCGGAGGGACTCTCGGAGGTCGCCGCGGCCGTGCGCAGCGAACGCAACGACCGCACGCGCGGGTGCTGCGCGGCGAGGCCGCGGACGCGGCGGTGAGCTCGCCCCGAGGCCGTCCACGGCGCCGGGCGCGCCACCACCCGCCGATGCCATCGCCGCCGGTGCGCGAGCCGCGCGCACCCGCTCCTCCTTCTCGCTCGGGGGCTCCGGGCTCGCGCTTCGAGGCGGGAGGGAATGGTGTCTTCTAGAAGCTTCGGGAGGCGGAGGCGAGCTCGCCCCGAGGCCGCCCACGGCGCCGGGCGCACCACCACCCGCCGACGCCATTGCCACCGGTGCCCGAGCCGCGCGCACCTCCTGCCCGCTCGGGGGCTCGCGCTTCGAGAGGCGGGAGGGAATGAGGGCTTCTAGAAGCTTCGAGAGGCGGGGGTTTTTCGGGGCGGAACTGGCAAAGAGAGGAACCGTTGGTCAGGGTGCCGGGCTGAGCAGGAATAAGAGATCGACTTTATTGGAGCGAGAGATAAGATGGAGGCCCGGTCAGCCAGCCTGGAAGCGTGCCGGCCGCCTGGGCGCATGAGGCCTATCGTGGCGGGCTATAGCGGTCCACTAGCAGCAGTTGGACTCGCTATGGGCTGCTCCGTGCGGCCCAAGCATTATCTATCTTTGAGTTGGAAAAAATATCCCCCTTTGCCTTTCAATCGCTCAAGAGGCATATCCCGGAATAAAATTGTTGGCAAGGGACAAGTGCATTTTGTGCCGCCATGAAGGCCACAAAGCACCTCAGGCTAAGCAGCAAAGATCTTTTGTGTACAGGACTGAAGCATCGTTTTTTGTGCCCCTGTTATGAAACAGAGCTACCACCTCGGTTCCGGTTTATAAGGTAAATACATACTACTTTAAGAAAATAATTTAATCGCAAATTTAGTCAATAAAATATAAGCTATATTTAATAAAAAAAATACCATTAGATTCATATTTAAAATATGCTTTTAATGGTATAATTTTTGTGACATATGATTCATATATTGTTGACCAAATTTACGTCAAACTATTTTCTCGAAGTATGTATTTGCTTATAAACCGGAATGGAGGTAGTACTAAGTCGTGTCACCAACAATTATATACCATACAGGTATGTATATTGGAAAAAACTACAATATTTTGATATAGAAGTTAATTCATTAAATCGCAGAAAACTATGATAAGATTATATGACTTGAATCAATCATTTTACAATACCACATTTTTCTAGTTTTGCGCAACGTGATTTTGATTTTACTTATTTCGAATCTAGCTAGCTAGCTAATAGACGTCGTGACTCAGGGAGGGCGGCAGTAGTACAATCCGAAATTGTTAGTGTATCAAGCATGCCACAAATATGGTTTCTTGAAAAGGAACGGTAGTATAGTTTACTCGGTGGCCTCTAGAGCGGTTTGTACCGAGCCTATGTTCAAAATTTGATCATGGTTAATGTGACTATTGATGTGCTTGCCCATGTGTCATAGCAAATTTATGTTCTCCTCCACCTTTTGAAATCGTGTGCAGGATATGAGAGATTATTATACCAACCACATCCATTATACCACCATACGAGTGTCGAAGTTGATGGAACAACATTTATCCCTTCCTCGACATCGAAAGAGGTGAGACGCTACGCTGCCATAGAGAGCGTCTCATGTACCTTCTTCGATCATAATAAATATCGTTGATTTAGTGCAATACTTATGTTCTAATTTTTTGTCTAAACAATAGTGTTTCTGCCGGTTCCTCGTTGAAAAAAAATCAACCCACAATCTAGTTCAAACACATAGTACACACATATTGCAACACAGCATCCGACTAAACAGAAGATCCAAAGGCACTGGCTGTGGCTGGCCATTCTAAAACCAGACAGAACACCGAAGTCTCAGCCTCTCCGAGAGGCCAAGCAGAAATGGCGGCTTCCTGTACGCTCACCGTCCCTGCTCCCTTCGCTGCCTCCTCCTCCTCCTCTTCCAGTTCAGCTCGCCGCTCCAGGTATCAGCACCGAGATCAGCCCCTACCTCGACTCGTGCGCGCGCGCAAGGGCTGACCCCTTGGGTTGTTTTTTTGGTTTTGGCGAGGTGGGCGCAGACGATTTGGGGTGGTGGCCATGGCCAGTGTGGGGCAGAAGGTGTACGCGCCCGGCGTGGCGGTCTCCGAGGGCAACGGCGGGCTGCCGAAGATCAGCCTCAAGTCCCCGCAGGGGAGGTAATTCCGGTTCTGATTGATTTGGGGATTTTTCTTTTCCAGGTGTTAAGTGTATGACTTGTGTCTGCGATTTTGTGATGTTGACAAGCAAGGAGATAATGCAGCATAAGAAACATTGTACTCTGTTAAGAAAATAGTCACCGTATAATTGCTTCTAAAAATCAAGAGAAAAAAACAAATGGTTTGAAATAGTGAACTGATGATGCGCTACTACACTGGAAATTATGGCAGTAGCGCCTCAGGGGTTGATGGTTCATCCTTAGGAATTAGACCACAGAATATGAAATGGAGGCACATTGAGTTTTAGAATACGTAATCGTACTTCCACTCTGCCAGCATGGCAATGAAAGCTTTGAAATATAGTTCAGTTGTGCATAAATTTCGGTATTGATTGCTGAGTATTAGCTTGTCATGACTTCTGTAAATTTAAACTCAGGTTATTCCTAGAGTTATTCTACTATTGCAACATAATGTACTATCTAGACTTCCGTTTACCTTGGCAGCAACTAATATGAACTCATTTTATGCATGAAGTGAGGCTGAGATTTATCTGTTTGGAGGATGCGTCACTTCTTGGAAGGTCCCAAGTGGAAAGGACCTGCTTTTTGTCAGACCAGATGCTGTGTTCAATGGTCAGAAACCCATCAGGTCGGCATCGAGATTTATTCGATAGAGCATTAGGAGTTTGACTGATACCTAATGGTCTCTTTTTTTTTTGAAAGCAGCGGTGGAATTCCACATTGTTTCCCCCAGTTTGGCCCTGGCACCATTCAGCAGGTTTCTAAAACCTTTTTTTTAACTGCGACCCTATGCAAATAGGCATAAAAACTAATATTTGTCATTACAGCATACAAGATTTCACTGACTTTGTCCCGGCAAGTTAGTACTAGCAAATTTATAAATTATCATTGATGTCATCAAGGCTAGTACTAAATCAAGTAATGTATATAGAATTAGACATCACTAGCCGATGTTATACAGCTGTGGTGTGAGAAGTTCATTTCCATAATGTCCATGCCATGCATCAACTGCAAAAGATTGAAACATTTTTCATCATAATGAAGGCAATTTCACTTTCTTACAGCATGGATTTGCAAGGAACGTGAATTGGTCTTTCACTGATTCAGAAGTCACCGAAGGAGATCCGGCTGTAACCTTGGAGCTAAAAGACGATTCCTACAGCCGTTCAATGTGGGATTTTAGTTTCCAAGCTTTATACAAGGTTAATCCCTGCGAGCACCTATGTGCCTGTGTGCACTCTATCTGTGCAATAATAAGCTTATCAACGCTACTCAGAAATTACAATTGACATTCCAATCTTGCCCTTATGCAGCATATGAATTTGTGCTTGTCTAATCCTTGTAGGTTGTGCTGCACTCTACAAGCCTGTCAACAACCCTGACAATAACAAATACCGATGATAAACCTTTCTCGTTCAACTCAGCACTCCATACTTATTTCAGTGTAAGTTGCAGGTTTGTGCAAAGCCAAACTGAATTCTACTTGCTACACTATATTTCACATGAATCACGTAAAAAAATTGTACAGGCTTCCATCGCTGGCGTTTCAGTGAAAGGTCTTAAAGGTAGTAAGACTCTCAATAAGGATCCCGATCCTAAAAATCCTATTGAAGGCAAAGAAGAAAGGTCAGTTTGAGCTGGTCAGCTAGTCCAGTCTTAGTTACAAACCTACAATTATATCTCCACATTAGTAGTTTAAAACATTTGAACTCCCAGGGTCTCATATTCTTCCAAGAACTTCCTGAAAGGATCACCTCGTTTGTGTGAAATATAAGTGGTAGCACGAAACATAGATCATTTTTCCCTATGGTGCACACTAGTCTGCTGCATTTCTTATTTTTATTTTCCCAATCTATTAAATGGATTTAGTTATTAATATCGGAAACAAATATACACTTACTGAAGAAACATATCCTAGTGTCAGCTGCTGTGCATGAAGTAATTATCTAGACATGATCCTGAACTGCTTCATGTGATGCAGGGACGAGGTAACCTTTCCAGGATTTGTCGACTGCGTTTACCTTGGCGCACCGAGTGAGCTTACCCTGGACAATGGATTGGGTGACAAAATTGTCATCTCAAATACAAAGTAGGTTTAACTTATCTGCAAAGCAGCGCATCCCTCTTCAACGTTGCAAAGATCACATGATTAAATTGTGGTTAATTTTTGAAACACAGCTGGTCAGATGCAGTGTTGTGGAATCCTCACTTGCAGATGGAAGCATGCTACAAAGATTTTGTCTGTGTCGAAAATGCAAAGGTATGGCACCTGGCGTATTGACAAGTGCACATACATATACATTAGCATTTGTATACTCTCCATGTTCTTGAATGGAGACGATTGCATAATTTTGACTGATGGTATGACCGGTTTGCGTTATGTAGATTGAAACAGTACAACTGGGTCCTAAAGAATCTTGGGTGGCAAAGCAGAAAATTGAACTAATCTGAAGCTAATCAGTGCAAAAGAATACGATGCGGCGAAAGGGCCTTTTTTTACTTTCTGGCAATGTGAACATATGCCACACCCAATGTACTTGGTTCAACTTATGCCATCACATCAGATGTTTATAAGTAAATCAATAAATTTAGTTCTTGTTTCCTTCTCTTGGATGGTCAGCTGTCTTGCATGTTCTGCTCACAGCATGTCCTTCAAAATGTGCAATGGTGCTACGAAGGTTAAACATTGAATGAGATACAGTGAACATTTTCTTTTTCATGCATCTAGATCCAGAAAAGATATTATGAACATATTGTGGCTCTTGGTGGAGAAAAGGGGGCTGCTCAAATCTGAGATAAATCAGATATGCTCAAAGCGATTCCCCCGATACAAGCAGTAGGGTGCTTCCATTGCTTAATTGTGGTCATTAGGTGGTTCAGCATTGTGCAGAATGATTTTTACACACCTTCTTATTACACATTCATGGATCAACGATTTGGCATAATAACGACTCTCCAGTCAGGATGACTAGAGAACAAATATTCCAAACTGTCAATATCCTCATGGATACAGAAAGATCTAGGCAGATATGTCAGTATCATGACTCCACTAGGTTTTATAGACATATGGAGATACAAATCAGCAGTCTCTGTTTTTACTTGATTTCCATGAGTTGGCTCTGGCTAGTAGGCTAGAAACTGAACTATCAATATATTCATATGATTCCCAACCAAGAGTCAAAATTATTAGAAGTTTGGATATCACTAAGCATACATTATTCTGTTGACAAAAAAAAAACGAAACATTACATCCCAGCTCTAATCTAGCTCAACTTGAGAGCAATGGGCGGAGTAGAAAGTGAACAGACTAATTTTACAAAGGGCAAGGGCAAATAGTGACCGTCTTGAGTCCCGGGTTGCAATCATCCAAAGCCAAAACTGGCAGAAGGGTGCTAGACTGCTAGTTCAATTTTGTTCTTTGCGTGCAACCCAAGTAGCAGCTTTCAAAAGTTTGTATAGGACGGGTTTCATGGGATGATCCAAACCGTTTCTCAACACCCGTAGTTACAGTTCAGGGCGTCGAGTCACTCAATCCATAAACTCGTTTTGCTGAGTCAAGTGTATTGGCAAGAAGCATTGCAATGGTGACTGGTCCCACTCCGCCGGGAACTGGAGTAATAGCAGAGGCCACAGTCACTGCTTCTTCAAAGCAGACATCTCCGGTCAATCGATAGCCATAATCACTGTCTGGATCCTGAAAAAAGGCCAGAACTGGTTGCGGCTCAGTAGGACAAAATACATTTCACATTGGTAGTTATTTAACTTCGATAATTAAGAGGGAAAAAGGAAAGGTTATGCATTCGAAGTTAAGATTCCAATTTGCTACTTGGTGGTATATTACCTGATCAAATTTTGAAACCTCCAGTGAAACTCAGGCTCAATATTTGTAGATATATTAGGAAAGGTGATGATTCGAAAGATTAAATTGTGCAACCATCTGAACATTCTATCAGTGAATTAGGATGTTCTTTTAATTTACCAAGTTGTGCACCAAGAAAAAATCTAAAAAATAGACTAACAAGAAAACAAATATCAGCAAGCAAAACTGCAACTATAATCAGAACTAGTGAACTGAAGCAACCTTCACATCATCAAACTCGGACACTTTTAACTAAATATCATGAACAAACAATTGCACTGATACTGCAGCAATTATGAATCAAGCTTCTCAAGCAAAAGAACAATAAACATCTGTTATTACCTCGACTGGATTTGTCCCAACATCAATCACGACTGCACCTTGCTTTAACCAGCTTCCTCTTACAAGGTTGGCCACTCCAGCAGCTGAGATCACAATGTCAGATTCACGAGTAATCTCCTCTGGGTTCGCTGTGAAGGCATGGATAACACTTACAGTAGCATGATGTCTCTGGGCAAAGTGAATGAAGTTAAAATACATTCATCATACAACAATGCAGTTAAAACTGCAGGATAACCGCTGATGAGTATATGTAACAACTTTACCTGTAAAAGTAAGGAAGTGGGTAATCCAACAACTTTGCTTCTCCCAATAATAGTGACATGCTTCCCCATGAGATCAATCCCAGATTGGAGCAATAACTCGAGGCAAGCTTTTGCAGCACAGGAAACAAACAAAGGTTTCCGGCTTCTGAGGGCGAGATTACCAACGTTTAAGGGGTGGAAACCATCAACATCCTTGTCTAGGCTAATGGCGTTCAGAATTTTTTCCTCATCCATATGCTGATTTAGACAAAATCATAACATAAAATGGAAGGCTTGATGGTGCATTATGTCAGCAAAGATTGGACATAAAGTAAGCTAAATCTTCACACTGAAAATGCAAACTCAAATAAAATGCAACTGATTTTTTTCTTTGTATTGCCATGTGAACTAAATTACTTCAAATTATCCAGTCATTGAACAGTTCTCTAGTCTCTGTAAATGAAAAGGTTTTCATGATATCAATGTATGAACTAAAACAAACATCATGTTTTTTTGAAACTTATGACAGTAGGAATGGCCCTACTGTCTCTGGATTAAGGGCAGCAGCCAGAAAAGTAAAATACATTACTTGTGGTAGTGGTAGCTGAACAAGGACGCCATGAACTGACGGATCGTCATTGAATCTTGCCACAGAATCCACCACCTCATCTTCTGTGCAGTTCCCAGGCAACTCCGCCAACAAAGATTTAATTCCAACTTCCTCGCAACCCTTTACCTTGAATCTCACATAGGACTGAGAGTCCCTTCTATCACCTACCAATACTACAGCAAGGCCAGGAACATGTCCGACTGCATTTTTCATTTGACGAACTTCTTCAGAAATTTGTAACCTTATGTCCTCCGCAATGGACTTGCCATCAATAATGGTCGCCGTGGGCTCACAATCAACTACGAAAACAACAAAAGTACCAGAGAACAATAAATCATTGGCAGAGGATGCTCATCAACAATGAGATTGGTAGCTTCTATGGGAAACCTTGAAATTTGACTATACCATTTCATCAACCAGACATAGTAATACTCAGGTGGCAACCTTGAAATTTGACTACAGCATGGCAAACAACACTACTTTAGACAGCAATGCTTCAGCTTGCTCAAGTAAATCTATGAATCTTTTTTCCAACTGGTGCTTGGAAACTACCAACCAGATCGAAGCATCTAATACTAAACAAAACATTATATGAGAGTCACCAAAGAACCTCCACTTGCATTCTACTCGGACCCACATTTCGATCACACGATGCTTCAACAATTCCAGCCTCAAAACTTCCCCTCGGTCATTATAAGTACAGGATCTGGACAAGGATTCTGCACCAACCACACGAACTGACAGCATACGGTGTAAGAACATGAAATGCGTTCTCACAGTTCATACATGTAATCCTGCTAACATTTTAATGCTTTGGACACCATGAACACCCGAAATCACTGAACCAAAAGGAGCACTCCAAGGATAACGAGGCCTTTAAACAAAGATTAGCAAGCTCCCAAGCCCCGCTCACCTGCATAATCCCGCGGGGGAGGCGGCCGCGCCGCGGCGCGCGGGGCTGGGTCCCAGGTGTCGCTGATGTCCGGTCCAAGAAGGCGGCTGCTACTGCTCCTCCGCCGCCTCGCCCTCGCTCTGTCCTCCTCCGCTGCCGCTGTAGCCTCGTGGAGGCCGCGCACAGCACGGGAGAGAAGGGAGGTAACAGGCGGGGTGGAGCGTCGTCTAGTGGCGGCAAGCAAGGCCACGGCGGCGCCGCCCATCTCCGTCGGAGCGCTCTGTCCAGACGCGGTCGCCGCTCTAGGCCGACCGAAGAGATATTGATGGACCTTTGGGCCTTCTGGGTAACGTGGGCTCTCAGAGTGATATTTTTGGTTCCTAAAATCACCATCCGACTTTAAAGTCCACTTTATAACCTGTATAAAAAATCCTTCCAGTAATGAAAA
This sequence comes from Avena atlantica, assembly GCA_910589765.1. Lineage (NCBI taxonomy): Eukaryota > Viridiplantae > Streptophyta > Magnoliopsida > Poales > Poaceae > Avena > Avena atlantica. The sequence continues at coordinate 432,088,063 of OU342736.1, read as the reverse complement.
ACAATAACTCTAAAAATCGTCTAAAACAGAACCTGTCAAAAGACCTCTAAACTACAAAATCAAATATTAATAGCAAGAACATAAAACTTCAGATTAACTTGCAAACAAAGAAGAAATACAACTAGCTAAAAATCCAAAATTTCACTTCAAACTCAAAATTGTAAATTTCCACCAAGTTCTCGCCATGAAGTCGCCAAACGTTGAGTACAACCTTTGTATACAAGATTGTATAGAAAATAAGAATAGGAGAAACTCAAGGTTGAGACGACAACAGAAACACCAACGTTTTTTTAGAAGGAAAAACGCCAGGATTTAGAGATATAGGTTTTTAGGTGCTTACATAAGATTTGCGAAAACTAGAAATGTGCATGCCAAACTTGTAACTTCTTGCTATAAATATTATGGAATTAAGATGTATGAAAGCATTTTATAGAAATTTTGGTGTTCACATTCCTTTCTAACGACCTTTCTTGGAGAATCTTATGTAGTAAAATCATCACTAAAGTCTTATGGTCATAAGGGCTCATTTTATTCAAAGGAATATGGTAGGATATTTTGAGGATTTAATTTCTTACGAATTTTCCTAAGTTGGTTGGTCGTTTGATTCACATGATTGGAATCCTAAGGAATATTTTATCGAATTTGCTAGTTCTCAGTCGCATGAGAACTTCTTAAGTCTCAGTCGTCTCTTTCACCGTTCAATTTACCTTGTGATTCGTACAAAATGAAAGTTACACATGAGTTGCAATTTGGGTGTAACTGAGAATTTAAAGAGTTGTAACTAGGTTGCAACTGAGAATTAATACAAATCTTATGAGTTGCAACTAGGTTATAACTGAAAATTAGTACAAATATTAGGATGACATCAGCGACTTAGATATAAGAAGTTCTCAGGCGTCTGAGATCTAGACACTCCCATATTTTATAAGGACTCACTTGCACTATTTTTGGAGGAAGTTTTTCATCTACTCAAACCTTAGGCTAGAATTCCTTTGTTTTCCTATAGTTTTATAATTTTAGAATTCCATAGGACATCTCACTCCAATTTTGGATTTTTTTCTATTCCTGCATCTTTCCTATTTCTGGTTCCGTAGGCTATAGAGATTGTTTGTTTAAAGTCATGCATCTTCAGGTATTAGATAAGATAAGTTTTTACATTGCAACAATGGCTACACGGGAGTAGAGACTAGAGAGTGTGGTTATATGGATAAACAATTATGCATGAAAAGGCGGGGATGGAAATTCACATGTATGGCAAGAGTCATGTAAATATTTGTTCCAAACCTCTCTATCAATTGATTTAGGTATGAATACTCAAAATTAGGTGCAACAAAAGGAAAGTATCGACGAACGATTACATTGATCTATTTGAAAAAGGAAAAAATGTTAATAAGTGAACAATTTTACCCTCATAGCAATTAATTGCTTCATGTTGTCGCATAAACAATCGGACCTACTCCCTCTGTCCGGGTGTATTAGTCCCGCGTGCAGTTTTAGGTCACCTGCTTGACCAACTTTAGATGAGGTATATATATTGCAAAAAATATATCATCAAAATCTTCGAATGTTATACTTTTAAAAGTATAATATTTATGTTATATAATTTATTTTATATAGTGTTGGAATTTGGTGAGTCATTAGACAAATTCTAAAAATTCTCTTTGGCTCACTTGTATATGATAGCATATGGTTGTGCTAGTGGTGTTAAGTTTAGTCTCATATTGCTAGTTGAAAAAGAGTTGGACCACCTTATATAGTAGAGTGTTGCATCACTCACTAAGGTGTGACAAGAAGAGTAGCTCCCGCACACTCCTCCTCTGACGTCGTCCGCCTCGCCATGTCACGCCACGCCTCGCCACAACGCGCGCGCCGCCGCGGGTTGCAGGAATCTCGTCGAGCCGAGCTACTCTTGTATATGGAAGCCGACGATAGACATATATCGGTCTAGATTTTGTGTGAAACTAGCACGCAGAAAACTTATAGTTTAAAGGCATAGTCTACTATTCAAGTTGCTAGCTAGCGTAGCATGAAGTTTAACGTGAAAGTTTAACTTAACAGTCTCCATTACACACCGTTATATAAAACAATGTTCTGGAAAAAAATGATGTGATGTGCCAATGAGACTTTGTGGGGATTGTTGGAATCTGGTAAGTTTTGTACTGTTGGCCCATTAAACAAATTCTGAAATTCTCTTTGGCCCACTTGTATATGGCAGCATATGGGTGTGCTAGTGGTGCTAAAGTTTAGTCTCATATTGCTAGTTGAAGGGGAGTTGGACCATCTTATATAGTAGAGTGTTGCACCACTCACTAAGGTGTGACAAGAAGAGTAGCCCTCGCACACCCCTTCTCCGACGCCGCGCGCCGCGGGTTGCGGGTTGCGGGTTGCGGGTTGCGGGTTACGGGTTGCGGGTTGCGGAAATCTCGCCGAGCCGAGCTTTATTTTGCTGGTTGGAAAAACTAATTATGAGTCATTAACAGACGTGTTAATTACGGCCGTTTCTAGTTTTTATGAACGTGGACTGTTACCGACTCGGACGTGAACTTCCTAACCTGCACTATATAAGCGTCTGCGCTAAATCTAATTGGTGAATCAATCCACAACACGCACCTACCTCCAGAACCTTGCGCTGCCGCTTTCGTCTTCCCCATCCCGGCTTGCGGCGTGCACCGCAGATCGGGACAGTAGGCCTCCAGAACCCCGCCTCTCGTGAACTTGTACGGGTGAGGGGCGATCAGGTTTTTTGGGAGCGCGACTACTGGCAACCACGACATCGTCCGACGACGAGTTTCTGAATGACAATTTCTTCCCGGATGTCAGCGACCTCTTCGACAATCTCAACATAGGTGATGCTGCTGCGACCGCTGCGGCTGCTATTCAGCCTACACTGTATGTGATCCTTAATTGTCTTTTTCGGATTATGCTAGAGTTCTTTGCTCTAGCGTCTGGTGTAGATGTGATAGGTTTATCTCCTATAGATGTAATCTGTTTATCTACTTTGTTGATCTGCATAATTAGTTTTAGTACCGTTTGTATGATCGTGTTTTATCATTTTATTATTCGGATTAAATTATATGGATTATTGTTTATATTTTCAACATATAGTTCAAAATGACAACCTAGGGGCACGCGCATGACTAATACAAGCACCACATTTGGTGTTCTCGTTTTGTCAAACTTTAACATTAAAATGTGTGTGCGGTAATGTACCGACGAAGGGAATAACAATTTGATTCGAACAACTTTGGCTCATGTGACATGCTAGCTTTAAGGAGAAAATTATCTCAGGTTCCAAATAAATTGAAGCTAAAATTTTTGAGGTTTAATTAAACTTGTTTAAACTCAAAAGCTTTATCAAAGTTTTTTTTTAGTAAGAAGTGAACTACTTGGTAGGGAAGTAGATGTACAAACTGTTGAAGTCCTGACGAACTCAGAATTTTGCTCTTATTTATTTCAAAAATGGAAATTGTTGTAGGGTTTTCCCTTATTCGTTTTAAAATGATCAAAGTTTTTTAATTCCATCATAAACAAATATTGGGTCATGTATATATTTGATATTGTAGATATTAATGTATTTTTCTATAGACTTTGTTAAAAAAATATTTAGGACAAAATAATGTTTATGTGAATTAGAAGGGAAGGAGTAGTCAAATCTGGCCAACGGGCCGACCCAGGCCCGGGCCGGCACGCGGCACGGCCCGCCGTGGCCGCCAAGCCAGGTGCCGTGCCGGACCGGCATGCCCCGCCTGGTGGCCTGAGACCGGCCCCGGCTCTACACGGGCCGGCCCACGGCACATTGGGCCCACGGGCCCTGTTTTGTCTGGTTTTTTTCGATTTGAGTTCAAAAAATGCTAAAAATGTCAAAAAAAAATGCAAAAAAAATAGTAAAATGACACAAATTTTCATACGGGATAAAAACTGAGCTTTATTGATGTTGCCTCATTAAAAAAACCTTACATTCTTAGCAAGGAAAAAGAATACAACCCGCTTGAAAAGAAAAAAATTACATCAACTAATTAGTTCCCTCCCTCTTGTCTAATATGAGAAAGACATGCCTGTGTAAGTGACCAGTTCCACCTCCACGACGCAAGATGAAGATACAGCCGCATCTTCTGCACCTAGCTTGGTTCACTTGGACACCATCTAGATCAACAACTTCTTCATCGAAGTCGTGCTCCCAAATGTGGCTTCTTCTTCTTGGTCGATTGGGGGGTATTGGTTGGTTGGGATTTGTTTCAAGAGCCATGAGAGTGGTGGTGTGGAGAATGAGAGTGGTGGGTTGCTCTATTTAAAGGGAAATATGGAGAAAAATGTAAGGGAGGGGCAATATGGGGATATAAGATTTACAAATTCTTGCCCTTGCCCTTGACCTTGCCCTTGGTCTGCTCCTTCTTTCAGGCATCTCTCGCCTTCTTACCGAAAGGCGGCATGAAGTCATCATCGTCATCCTCCACTGATGTCTCACCCTTACCCTTCGACGATGCCTCGTCCTTGCCCTTTGATGATGCTTTTTTCTTGCCCTTCTTGGCCTGCTCCTTCTCCTAGGCAGCTCTCGCCTTCTTATCGAAAGGTGGCATGAAGATGTAACATCCCTAAAATCATTTTTTTAAAGCTTTGCATACCATCCATGCAGTCATGATCATTTAGGGTTCAATTTCAAAGTCATTACAAAAACAGAAGCATTTGGGTGCTTGTTATTTTATGTAAACAAGCATTGATTCAATGCTACTCTCTAATGAGAGAATATTTGTTTTAAAACCATGGTTGTGTGTTCAAAGGTATGTTTGATGAGTTCCAAGCTTGGACAAATTTTTCCAAAACAAAATTTGGTATTAAAACCATTTTCTAATCTTTATCAAATCATGTGTTGAGGCACTGTTTATTTTGAATTTTCAAAAGGACCAAGCAAGTCTAATGAGACAGCATGGTTTTATACCCAAAAGTATGAAGGTTACACTTTACAAAAGTCCAGAAAGATTTGGAATTCAAATTCTTTTGAATTTGTTTGAAAAGGATTCCTGAAAATCGATTTGGAAAAAGAAAAGGGATTAGAAATAAGAACTGGGCCTGGCGCCAGCTTTTCGGCCTAACAGACAAAGCATCCCACCCGGGCCACTCCTCTCTCTGCCTTTCCCCACCTGCGCAAAGCCTACCCCCCAGCCACTGACCGATGGGCCCCGTCCACGTCACCGTCTTCTTCCCCAAATCCCGCGCAAGAACACGTCGCCGCTGCCGTTGCTGCCGTTGATAGCGCGGCGTAATTTCCATTGATTCAGCAGGCGTTTCCTGCCGAGCCTCTGCCTGCTTAAACCTCTCTGCACCGTGAGTCTTTCCCCTCACTCGCCACACTCTCTCCGCCACCGGGCTGCCCAGAATTCGAGCTACAATGTCGCTGTCTGACGCACTCCGGCGACCTATTCCGGTGAACCCCTTGCCCCCTTCACCTCTCATTCATACGAGCTTTCTTGTCATGCCCGTGCGCATGTTCTCACACCTTTGGTTTGCTCTATAACACCCCAGGTCATCGTCTCCGTCGAGCCCCGCGAACGACCGAAGCGTCGCCCGACTCCGACGAACAATCACGATAAAACCAGATCGCCCCTTGACCCCTAATTCTTACGACTGTGCTCGTCGTGACCTTGCGCACCTCCTGATGCATCTGGTTCGTGCTAGGGCGATTCAAATCATCGGCAGCATCCACTTCTGCAAGCACCCGACGCCGCACACAACTCCGACGAGCCCCAACGACCTCCACGGTGCGCCCCTGTCCCTCCCTCGACCACCTTGAGCATCAGTGTAAGGTTCCCAACCTTTAATAAGGTAGAGATCCCTGTGTTTACAATGCTAGTCCCTGGATCAATAGCTAGCATCCACAGTTAAGATGTAATATCAAGAAACAATGGTCATAATACAACTTTATAACCAGGAATAAAATAAGTTAATACATCTTACATAGCTCATTTGGCTATTACATTACATTGCAGCAGAATATCTATAAACATGGGGTCCTTCATCTTCAAAGTGCCACAGGCAGACATGTTGGTTGTAGACTTGTAATCCTAATCATTTAAACTTCACTAATATCAATCAAACCTGCAACATAACAAGTTACAGCCACAAGGGTCAATACATTTGAATTGTATTGGCAAGTGATACCATGGTAGTATAGTGGAGTCTATCATCTATATGCATTTGGCTAAGTGGAGCTTAGGCTTGCATTGCTCAAAATAGATTTTTCCTTATCATTTGAAAACACTAAGTTTTTGTTTGGCAAAAATCACCCAAGGCATCTACCAATCAAAGATTAAAGATCCTTTAACCCTTGTTCAACCACAAGTTTTTAACTTAGAAACTGGGATGAGGAGATTCTTGATAGCTTCCATGTCTTGATGCTCAAATTGTCCTTTGCCAGGAACATGGCTAAGTACTTAGATTTTACACTCTACAGAGGTGGTGCACTTTCCCCACAAGACTTGGTTTCACCAAGACAAGATCTTTCAGAAGCCTTTCCTTAGACCAAATGGACGCGTTCCAACCTATCATCCCACTACCACCAACTGTCCAAATGGCTAAGTTCTAGCAACCTATGTGATCCAGGCAGAGCCCATAATGCCAAGTGGCTGCACTTGAAGCTTCTCAACATTTGACATCTCAAATATCTTTGTTCCTGGGTGGCCATCCACAAGTGAGATACACAAGGTTCACCAGTCCCCTGGCCTTGTGTAACCACTCAACACAAACCATTCCTTCCCTTCCACCCAGGTGATTCATTCACTTAGTTGTTTTATTAAACAAAACACAAGTCCTCAGACTTAGAAATTTTTCCATAGCATGAATATATATTCCACCCTTGTTTTCTATTAGCTAAGCTAAGCATGATAGTAGTAGGAATCTTAACTTAGGAAATTCTACTAAGGTTTCATCTACTAGGATAGCATAGTTTATACTTAGCAAAATTCCTTGCAAATCCTACCTAGAAATATCACTAATGCATAGTGAAAAATAATGGGACAAAAGTATGATGCATCACTTGACTTTTTGGTAGAGTATAGGTTCACTTCTTGATCTTTGCAATGTTCACACACTTTAAGTCACTACAATTCAATCAAGCAAATAATATTTCAATCTACCATTCAAGCAATTCATCACATAAAATGATAAAATCAAAGTAATGCATGCAAGCATGCAATAGGTTGTTTTATTTGTAAAAGTGGTTTCTAGTAGGTTGTAAACATTTGGAAACACCTATTGGTCATTTTATAAAGTGGCAAAGTCATTTGCAATAGGTTTCACTTTATAAACCATTTTCTAAAACAAGGTGTTATTTTATGTGGTGTAAAAATGTTTTCAATAAGACATTAATCTATAGGGTTCACAAAATATGTTTTCAAACCATAAAATCTTGTGTTTAGGGCCAGAGAGTTCATTTCCAAAACATTTCTCAAAGGTTTTCTTCCAAAACCATTTTTAATAATTAAACCATATTTTTATTTGACTAGAATTGGTTTAAATCCAAGATTCATTATTTTGTTTCACCAAATACATTTTTTTTATACCACAATTTTTTTCCTATGGTCAGTAGGTTCAAAAGACATCATTTGCCAAAGATTTTATCCTCAAAATTATTTTGGAACAATTTTTATAACCTAAACAAGCATACACAAGTTTCTGCAAATACAAACAATTTAACAGAAGATTTTTACTAAACAAATGGCATGGTTAGCTAGGGCTTGCTTTTCTGAATCCATTGATATAAAGTTTGCAAAATTTGGACGTGTATATTAAAAGTTATGCAATTTACAAAATCAAATATTTAATAGATCTAATCTGTTTTAATTCAAACGAGCTGAGCCACGTGTCTTAATTCTATTCGTCGAAAACGTTTCGCGTGGATCAGCAACGTGAGACGTTGGATCAAGTCACATCGCACGGCTCTGGTTGCGTAACCCTTCAGCGTTAAGTGATTCTATCGTATCCCTACGATCTGCATCTAACGGCTGGAGATGGACTGACCAAATTCTGGCGGCGCTCAGCGGCAGCGCACGGCGGCGACGCTCGGGCGGCGGCGCTCTGGCTATTCCAGGAAGCTAGGGGAAGGGAGGGTAGGCTCACCGTGTTCGCCGTGGTGTGCCGGAGCTCAACGTGCCCGTGGTTGGTGAAGGGGCGCACAGAGGTCGACGGAATCGCTCACCGGAGTTCTCGCTGGCGTCGGTTGCGCATGGTCGTGGTCGAGGGCGAGCACCTGGGATGCAAGCAAGAGAAGAAAAGTATCAGGAGGATGCGCATGGTCTCTATGGTTTCAGGGGTACTCACCAGAACACAAGGGGAGCTCGGTGTTGGCGTCAGTAACTCGCCGGAGGAAATGGCAGGCGGTGGCGCTACTGTTCGTCGTCGTTGCCGATATTCTGGGGCACACGGGGACGAGTTGGAGCTAAGGGGAGGTGCGCCTGGGTCTGGGGAGTGTGTGAGCTTGGTCGAGGAGGCAAGGGGCGGTGTCTACTGACCGGAATTGCTTGCGGAACTCGTCGGAGACAGCGGCAGTGCAACGCAAAATGGGAGCAGCCTGGTGGCTCTCGAGGCGTGGTGTTTGGGGGGAAAGGAAGAGGAGAAACGGGCGTTTAAGCGAGTGTGGTCAGGGGGCGTTGATCACGCGGCATTGAAGCGAATTGACGACGCGAATCAATCGGCAGTAACGGGAGGAAGAACAGGTCGCGTGGGGAAGAAGCTGACGTGGTCGTGGGGTCGTCTTGTCAGCGATAGAGGGGAAAGGGGAGTGGGGTCCAGTTGTCATTCTCTATGCGGGTTAATTCGTGAGTGAGAGAAAACTCTTCGGGGGAGGGGGACAGGTGGGCTGGTTGGGCCTAGTTGGGCTGGCCGTCTGGGCTGGCTATTTTAATTTTTTTGTTGGGCCTAGATGGTATCAGAGCATTGTGTTGGGTCTTTTTAATTATTAAAGTAGCTCCTTGTATTAAATCAAATAGGTTTTAATGATGTTTCAAACACCATTTAAAATCTTTTAAACCTTCCAAAATATTTTCAGTAGGTTTTGTTTACTAAAAAGGGTGTCAAATAATTCATCTTGAATTATTTGGAAAAGTTTTTAATAAGATTTATTAATCATTTAAAATTGGATTTGTCTTTATTCCAATAGGATTTGGTTTAAGGCATTTTATTTTATTTTGGCAATTATTTATCCAATACTTTTATTTGGATTGGGATTATAATTCATTCCATTTGTTTAAATATTTGGCCAAGATTTGGTTTGATCTTTAATATTCTTTATTTAATAAATCTTTCTTTTCTTATAAAATCCATATCTTTTTATTTAGAGATCCAAACTTGGTGATTCCAATTTATGAAATCTTATTTTATATTTGTTTGTCCTTTTTAAATCCCTTTTAGGATTAATTGCTCACCATTTCGTATGGGTTTCTTGATAGATGCTTTATTAACTTTGGGAATTCAATTTCTTATCTTATTGAATTCATAAGATTTTATTTATGGTCCCAATTTAATGAAACCAAATTCTATGGTTTTATAATATTTGTATTTGTATTTCTTGATTCTTTGTGAGTGTTTGTTGATCAATTTTTATATGGATCAAATCCATAGGCTTGGGGATACTTGGAATTGATTTTTATTCCATTAGGGTTTTAGGGTTTGGTTTTTATTTTCCAAGTGTTTAAATTTCCAGATACATTCATTGAGGAATGCAATTCTCTTGATTTGGATTTTGTTGAATTCAAACTTTTTATCAAAGTTTGTTCAAGATGAGATTTTAAGTTCCTATTTAGAAACAAAAGTTTCTTTTCACCCTGATTTTCAACAAAAAATTATTTTGTTTATTTTATTTTTCACATTACAAGATTTAGAAAATCTTGGGATGTGACAATCAGCAACGCACGGCAAACTCGGTGAGCTATATATCCCTCTCCTGCACGACCTAAGTCGCCAAAAATGTCTCTAATAGAGCCGCCGCCGCCACTCGCCGCCACTGGCGCCGCTAGACTATGGTCGCTTGGTCGGCAACCGTTAGATCTAGATCTAACGCGTGAGATAGAATCGCTTAAGGAAACGTTTTCTTTAGATCTGAGCCGCACAGTGTCACTTAAATCCTATGGCCCGCATTGATCAATCCGTGCGAATCGGTATCATCCAATCAGAACTCGCCGCGTGGCTAGGGTTTAGATTTAAAAACAGAATTTAGATCTATTAGTGTTTCAAACTTGTAAAATTCATAACTTTTGATCCACACGTTCAAATTTGACATATTCTATATCATTGGAATCAGGAGAGAAAATCCTATCTATTTATGCAATGTGTTTAATGTTTTGCTCTGTAAAAATGATTGTTTTTGTAGAAACATTTGTAGGCTTATTTTGGATATAGAAATTATTTGAAAAATGTTTTAAAGATCAAATAAAGTTTATTTTGAGTATATTGGTCTTGTTTATGTTTTAGTACTGTTTATTTGTCTTGTTTGGTGTAGAAAAATCATCACATGGCATTTGCATGCATTCATATAATTTTGTTTGTATAATTTGTTATGTGATTTTGGTACCATTATTTTATGTGTAGATTTTGGTGCTAATAGTGATTGTGGTTGTGAAGATTGTTGCTACTCCCCAAACTACCAAGGCAAGTGGTGCTTCATGATTTTACTCCTATATTTTCACCTATGCACTAGAAATATTTTGTATAGGACTTGCATGAATATTTTGATAAGTATCTATATGCTATGCTTGGGAAATCCTAGTGGTTGTAGAATTGTTAGAAATTTCTCTAAGTTAATATGCTTACCATTGCCATGCTTAGCCTAGCTAGTAGCAACCAAGGGTGGTTATATATTCATGCTATGTGAAATATTTCTAAGTCTTGACTTGTGTTTTGCTTAATAAAACAACTAAGTGAATGAAACACCTGGGTGGAATGGAAAGAATGGTTTGTGTTGAGTGGTTACACAAGGCCCATTTCTACGGTTTACCTTGTGTATCTCACTTGTGGAAAGCCACCCAGGAACAAAGGGATTTGAGATGCCATATGTTAAGAAGCTTCTAGTGCAGCCACATGGCATTATGGGCTCTGCATGGATCATATAGGTTGCAATAACTTAGCCATTTGGACAGTTGCTGGTAGTGGGATGATAGGTTTGGAGCGCGTCCATTTGGTCTAAGGGAAGGATTCTGAAAGTTCCTGTCTTGGTGAAAATCAAGTCTTGTGGGGAAAGTGCACAACCTCTGCAGATGGAAGAATCCAAGTACTTAGCCATGTCCCTGGTATTGGACAACTTGAGCATCAAGACATGGAAGCTATCAAGAATCTCCTCATCCCAATTTCTAAGTTAAAACTTGTGGTTGAACAAGGGTGATTCTTTGGGAAAGTTTTTTCAACGAAAACTTAGTGTTTTCAACTGATAGGTAAAACCTATTTTGAGCAAAGCAAGCCTAAGCTACACTTAGCCAAATGCATGTAGTATCTAGATGCCAATATTATACTAAGGTATCACTTGCCAATACTATTCCAATGTATTGACCCACTGTGGCTGTAACTTGTGATGTTGCAGGTTATTCTGATGATGATTAGGGGTTATGAGTCTACACTCAACATGCTTGCCTGTGGCACATGAAGATGAAGACTTATTTATGTTATTCTATATTTGAACTCTTGTATTAGGCATGTGGCCATGGAGTTGTAAAAGACTATGTTTGTCTCTGGAATGATATGTAATAATGACCTGTATCTGTGTACTTCATCTTAAACTGTGGATGCTAGCATTGATCCAGGGACTAGCATTGCAATCACAGGGATATTTACCTTTATAAAGGTGGGATCTTACAGAAGATATCATCTTCGTCCTTGCTCTCTTCTATCCACAACGAAGGTTGATCAATAAACCTCTCTCTCGAAGCTTCAGTCTTAAATTTCAGCTTGGCCCACCTTGCATTGATCCCGAGAAGTTCTTGTCGTATTTCCTCAGATTTCCTCGATGGCCACCCTTTTGTACGTAATGCCTCACCCATCTCATTGAGAAAAACATCACTACCGATGAGTTCCTGAAATGGAACTTGGTTCTTGTCTATTCTAAAATTTCTAGCAAAACGCAAAAGGTGTTCAGACATCAGGGGTAAAAAACTACGATCGGATGGAAAACCCAACATGTTGGCATGCTTACTCACCTTAGTGGAGAGGGGGGTTTAATAGACTCGGAAGGGAAGTGCAGGGTTCGCAACATAGAAAACAAAAAATTTCCTACGATGGTAACAACTATGTACCAAGATCTATCTACTAGATACCAGCAACCGGCGGATATACATCCGAGAACATACCCTTGAAGATCGACAAAGATTAACGAGGTTAAACTCGTGGTTGATGTAGACGATCTCTTGCCGATCTCAAAATCGAGAGGAAGTCCTAGTGCGGCAAATCAGCGGCGCATCCGTGATCGCACACACGTCCGAGGCACCGAGCAACCTCCGCCTCCTCGCTCCAGCGGTACAACAGAAGCACAACTCTTTCTTGCCGAATAGCCACCGGAAACATGTATCTTGCTAGTCCGAGACCATGAGGGATAAATACTAGAGGGGGAGAGAGATCCTTCACGAGGAGGTGTGTGTGAGAGAGAGGAGAGGGGGATCCTTTTATAGGAGGAGGGGGGCACCCAAGGGGGTGGCCAGCGCATGGGGGCTGCCCCCTTTTCCCTCCCTCCATTGATGTGGGTGGACACTCCACTCACAAAAATGCCTTTCAATTCCCTCCACTCAAAAACCCACTCAAATTCCCATTAAATTTCCACCAAATTTAATGCAAAATCTCATTAAATAAAACTCATTTTATTTATTCAGAATTTTGTCAATTACTTTAATGACAAACATTCACATATAACCCATTGCTAGTATTTCATCTCACATGCAAAAACACTTTCTGCAATTTCACCCGAAAACCTGTTTCGGTATCTAGTGAAATAAATTCCGGCGCTTGTTATTCTTTCCGGCATGGAACTTTTTCTCCAAATGGATGTCGATGTCTCTTAAGTGTGTCACTTTACGGTTCGCGAATAATGCGGACATGATTGATGTTGGATATATGCCCAAGAGGCAATAATAAAGTGGTTATTATCATATCTTCATACTTATGATAAAAGTTTACATACCATGCTATAATTGTATTAACCGGAAACATTAGTACTTGTGTGATTTGTAAACATAAAAGAGTCCCTAGTAAAGCCTCTTGTTAAACTAGCTTGTTGGTTAATATATGGTCATGGTTTCCTGATCATGAACATTGAGATGTTATTAACAACAAGATCATATCATTAGGAGAATGGTGTGATGGACATAATCCTATAGTTAAGCGTAGCATAAAGATCAAGTCATTTAATATAGTTCATTTGCTATAAGCTTTCTAATACATAGTAACATAATTCCTTCGACCATGAGATCATGTTAATCACCATCACCGGAAGGATGCTTTGATGACATCAAATACCACACCGTAATTGGGTGGCTATAAAGGTGGCATTGAGTGTTCGGAAAGTATGTGTTGAGGCACATGGATCAAGAGTGGGATATGTCCATCCATATGATGGATAAATATACTCTAGGCCCTCTCGGTGGAATGTCATCCAGTTAGCTTGCAAGCATGTGACTGGTTCACAAGGGATCACATATCACGGGGACGAGAAAAGAGTACTTATCAGTAACGAGGTTGAACTAGGTATGCAAAGATACCGACGATCAGACCTCGGATAAGTAAACTATCGCGAGACAAAGGGAAATTGGTATCGTATGTAAATGGTTCATTTGATCACGAAGTAATCGTAGAAATATGTGGGAGCCATATGAATTTCCAGATTCCTCTATTGGTTATTGATCGGAGAAGAGTCTCGGTCATGTCTGCATAATTCACGAACCGTAGGGAGACACACTTAAGGATTCGATGTTGTTTAGTAGATATGGAAAGTGATTAAAGAGACTGAATGTTGTTCGGAGTCTCGTATGGGATCCAGGATATCACGAGGAGATTCGGAATGGTCCGGATAATAAGATTCATATAAGGAAAGTCCAATTCTGGAGTTCGGGAATGGTTCCGGTGTTTTCATCGGAATGTTCTAGAAGGGTCTAGAAGGTTCACCGACCCGGAAGGGGAAGGGTACATGGATGTGTCATGACAAAGTGGAATGGTTGCATCATGTCCTAGGTCACTTGGATTGACACTTGGAAGAGAGAAATCAAACTCTAGTTTGAAAGTAAAAGACCAGTTTGAAAAAGTCAAACTAGGACAATAATTTCCAAGTGGGGGAAGAGAAGGAAACCTGGTGAGAGAAGGTTTCCCTTCCTTCCTCCAAATCGCCGGTGAAAGGATACGGATGTCGCCTAGAGGGGTGGTGAATAAGCGATTAAAACTTTTCCTAGAGTGGCTCAACAAAGGCGGAATAAAACCAGTGTTTACTTTGTAAAGCACAACCTAGAAACAACTAAGGTTTACCTATGTGCACCAACAACTTATGCTAAGCAATACAAGCAACAAAGTGATAGCAAGATATAGATTACTTCAAGCACGAAGGCTATCACAATGTAAAGTGCATAAGTAAAGAGCTCGGGTATAGAGATAACCGAGGCACGCGGGGACACCGATATTTTACCGAGTTCCTCCCAACATGGAGTACGTCTCGTTTGGAGAGGGGGTGGTATCAAACCACCAACGCCACAAAAGGCCTCCCTCATTCTCCGGTGAATCTCACCCCAACGGGATCGATCCACGCTTCCACTATCGGTGCACTTGTCGGTGGCAACCGGAACCTCTCACAAGGTTGGGACACTTCTCCACAACTTAATTGGAGGCTCCCAACAAATGTCACAAAAGTCCACAATGCCACCAAGGCCACAAACCGTCTAGGGTTCCAAGAACCCAAGAGGAACAAGCTCCAATGAGCAACTCAAACCAAATCCTCCGAGGAGAACTCAAACCGATGCACGCAAATGGCAAGAACACCACAAAGATGCTCAAATCCCTCACTCTCAAGTTCCAACAAAGCTACTAAAGCTATTGGGGGAACGAGAGAGGAGGAATCAAAGAGAGACACAAAATCCCTCAAAATCTAGATCCCCAAAGATACACTCAAATTTTGGTTTGGTCAAAACGTAGATCTAGATCTCCTCCAACTACCCCTCAAATATATGCAAGAATATGGAGGAGTGAGTAGAAATCAAGCTCAAAGAGTAAGACAAATGGGGGCAAAGCTTAGACAAAAGGAGGAGAAAGAAGTAACCCTAAATGAAAATGGACAAAAGACTTATATAGGGCTAGACAAAATATGGCCGTTGAGATATTTGTCTAGACGGTCCGGTAGTACCGGATTGGACCAAACAACAAATCTCTAGGAAAAAAGTCAAGGGGCCAGGCGAGCGAGCGAGCTGAGCAGCGCACATGCGAGGCAGAGAGAAAGCAGCAGCAGCAGGTGGGCCATGTGCGGGGCAGAGCAGCTGCGCATGCGGCAGCAGCAGCTGCTACAGGCGCGGCAGCAAGCAGCGCAAGGCAGCAGTGCGGCGGGCGCGCAGCCAGCTCAGTAGCAGCGCAGCGCAGCAGCATCGCATGCAGCAGGCAGCTCATGCGGCAGCAGCGGGGCTCGCGCGGCCCGGCGCAGCGCGCGCGTGCGGCGTGGCGGGTGCACAGCGCAGGAGCGGCAATGGCTGGGCCCAGCGCGCAGCGAGGCAGCAGGCGCGCGTGCAGGTGCGCGCGCGTGCAAGAGAGCAGCAGCAGCTCGCGAAGTCAACGCACGCGCCAAAAAAATGGGGCAGAGTTGGATCTGGATTAAAAAATAAACTGGACCCACCGGTACTACCGAATTTAGTTACCTAGTGAGGCGAGTTAATCGATAAAACTACCATAATTAAGGCTGTCGGGACGGGTCAGTACTATTTTCGGTAATTTTGGCATGTCAGTACCAATTTTAAGGTAAAAACATTGCAAATCACACTAATTTTCTTTTAATAGCAGTTTGACATGCTTACTGACAGGCGGGACCCATATACAGAGCTGACTAGTCCAAAAAAAAATGCCACGTCGTCGTCCCCGGCCTCGACCTCTGCCACGCCCGTCCACCTCCCATGGCAGCTGGCCATGGCACACTCCGCCGCAGAATTAGCCTCCCATGGGGGGCTACCAAATGATGGGGCCTGGCGGAGAACGATGGGGACGCGGCCCACCGGCAGTGGCCTGGCGGAGGACGGCGCAGACGAGCTCGACGTAGAAGCTGGGGGCGCTGTGGCGGCTAGAATATGCGCGGTGCGTGAGGTCGAGGTGGCCGGAGAATGGGCAGCATCCGGTGGTCACCAAGGCGGATGGCACAGCCTGCGGCGGAGCTTTGCCGGCGCACGACGCGGATGGACGGAGCTTGGGCGGTGCCCGCGGCGGAGCACGGCAGGGACGGGAGGAGCAGGACGGCGCCCGTCGGTGTCGCTGTCTCCGGGGAGCGGCAGATGGCACAGCCGGCGGCGGCGCCTGCTGCAGAGCTTGGCTGGCACACGACGAGGATGGGAGAAGCTTGGGTGGCGCCCGCGGCGGAGCACGACGGGGACGGGAGGAGCAGGGCGGCATCTACCTCCGCCGCACACGTCTCCAAGCTCATCCACAACCTACTAGTGGCCGCGGACGCTGTCAACTCACAAAGGACCGATGCGACGATGCTGCTGCGGAGGGAGGCATGGACCAGCACGGGCGTCGACCGCCTCTGGCCGTCGCGTCCACGGCGTGGCCGGGCTCGGTCCTGGCCGCTGCGGACAGGGGAGCTTGAGAGGCCGCATGAGCTGGAGTGCGTTGAGCGTGCACGCGGGAGCTCATCCGTCCTGCGCGTGCTCCCCACCGCCTGCTAGCTGCTTGTCCTGCGCGAGCTCCTCAGTCCTGCGTGTGCCCATGACCTGCTTGTAATAATGTCACAGTAGAAAAGGAAAGAGTATGCGTGCTCCCACGCCGCACCTGCTAGCTGTGCGTCCTATGTGAGCTCGTCGGAGCTCCTCCTCAGCCACGACAACGTGCGGAGGTTGGCCAGAAAACTCACGGAGGCCGCGGCCGCTCCAGGGCAGCGCGTGGATGCCAAGGACGGGCGCGTGGCAGAGGTCGAGGCCGGGGACGACGACGTGGCATTTTTTTTTGTTGACTAGTCAGCTCTGCATATGGGTCCCGCATGGAAGCATGTCAAACCGTTATTAAAATAAAATTAGTGTGATTGTGCTATTAAAAGAAAATTAGTGTGATTTGCAACGCTTATACCCCAAAATTGGTACTGACATGCCAAAATTATCGAAAATGGTGCTGACACGTCCCGACAACCTTAATTGTGGTAGTTTTATCCAATTAACTCTAGCGAGCCAAAAGAAAACGGGCAGTTTTTAGGCCCGGGCGTTAGTATCGGCCCGTCCGGGCGGTACTACCGCTCGGCCCAGAAAACAGACCGACAGGCAAATATTCAAACGGCAATAACTTTTGACTGAAAGCTCCGATTGACCCGATTCAAATAGCGTTGGATAGAGGACGACAAGGGCTTCCCAATAAAATTAATTATCATCAAGTGAGAAAGTATCAAGTAGAATAATGTGATATACCTTACTTGGTGAGAAACAGAGAAGCCGCATAAATCAAAATCGCAACAAGATACATATGGGAGATCCGATTTTGATGAACAAGAGCTTGTTATGGAAATTACCACAAGCTCTATATTCTCACATGGATAAGACCAAATAACAACCAAATATGATGATGCAAGTATGCAAAGGTTTGAGCTCTCTCCGAACGATGTGACCAAATTACTCATACGAGAGCCCCTCTTGATAGTACGGTTATCTATCCTAAACCCGGTCTCCTACACACAACAAGAGACCGGCAAAAGGGAAAACCTATCAAGATTATACCTTTGACTTGAGCATTCCACTTGAGCTCGATGTAGACGATCTTGCCCTTCTCAAGATGGAACGCCTTTCTTAATTCCTCATCATCGACCTCGCATATTGAGCTTGCCCAACATATCTTCTTTGCATTTCATCGACCTTGAAGCCAACACATGCTTCAAGCGATGCCAATGGACAAATCCTACAAGTATAACTTAATACACACATTAGTCCATAAAGATTGTCATTAATTACCAAAACCACACATGGGAGCCCAACATGTTCTTTCAGCCGGCCAGCAAGGGAGTTGGGGGAGGACACGGCTAGCCCTAGCCGCCCCTCCCACCTATAAAAGAAAGGGAGGGCGCCCCTCTCCCTATACCTTGCCCCTTAGCTGGCGCCTCCCTCTAAACCATAGGCCAGCCGCCGCCCCCTTCTAGATGCGGCTGCCCTAGATCTCCTCTAAACCGCCATCTAGCTAAACCCTAGCCGCCGGTTACCTCTAAATCCTTCGGCCCTCTAAACCCTAGATTGCCAAGTCCCTCTCTCTACTCCACCATACTCGCTCCGGCTTAGGCGAAGCCCTGCGGGATCTCCCCTCTACTTCTGACACCACACCGTCGTGCTACCGGAATTGCGAGGAGAGAACTACAACCTCCGCTGCCTGTTGGAACAAGGGAGAGGAAGGTATTCATCGAGTACCGAACGTGTGACCGACTGCGGAAGCGCTGCCGGAACGCAACGCTGGAAGGATCGTCTACGCGATCTTGAGATCGGCAAGTGTACGACTACATCACCCACGAGAATCTGCTCTCGTTAACTGCTTTGGAATCTTCGAGGGTGAGTACTCTAATCGACTTGTTGCTACAATCTACTCCCTCCGTTTCAAAATATTAGATGTTTTAGCTTTATGAAGCAGATGTATCTAGACTACTTTTAGTACTAGGTTCACTCATGTTTAGAGTGAATCTACACACTAAAACAAATCTAGATACATTCTCTTTACAAACCTAAAACATCTTATATTTTGAAACGGAGGGAGTATTAGATAGATCTTGGCTTGTTTGTGTGCATGCGGTAGAAATTTTTTGTTTTCCATGCTACGAACCCCTACAATGGTATCAGAGCCGTGTCTATATGTAGATCTGTTGCACGAGTTAGAACACAGTGGTCATTGTGGGCGTTGGTGTTTTTGTTGTCGATTGCTTCTAGTGTACTTTGCATCTTGCGGGATTGTGGGATGAAGCGGCCCGGGCTAACCTTACATGACATCGTTCATGAGACTTGCTCCACGCTTGACATGCAACTTGTATTGCATAAGTGGCTTTGCGGGTGCCTGTTTCTCCCAACATAGTGAAGATTCAATTTACAACGGTTGATTAACAATACTAGTATCAACGTTGTGGTTCTTGTTCGTAAGTTAGAACGACACCTTTTGAAAGCCCCAAACCACGTAAAACATGCAAAGAAAATTAGAGGCGTCTAACTTTGTTTTGCAGGGGTGTGTTGTGATGTGATATGGCCATGATTGTGATTATATATGATGTATGCAATGTTCCTTATTGTAAGTCAGCAACCGACAAGAGCCATATGGTTGTCTTTTAAATCCCGTTAAGGCCTGCGTGTCTATTCAAAGTAGTTGTAATAGTTGATGCTGGTGGACGACAACCATGAAGCGGCGCCATTGACCTTGAAGCCATACCGGTGATGATGGAGATCATGTTTGTGCTTGAAGATGGAGATCGGAAGCACAAGAAGATAGGCCATATCATATGAATTGCATGTGATGTAAATCCTTTTATGCATCTTGTATTGCTTAGTTCGCAATGGTAACATTATAAGAAGATCCCTCTCACAAAATATCAAGTTATAGAGTGTTCGTCATTATAAGCTCATTGTTTCGAAGCACCACGTGATGATCCGGTGTCTTAGATTCTGCGAGTGTATACAATGGGAGCAAGCCAGATTTGCTCACGCGGAAGCTAAGGTTTGATCTTGACGAGCCTAGCATGTACAGACATGGTCTCGGAACACGGAATACCGAAAGGTAAAGCATGAGTCATATAGATGATATGATGAACATGATGATTGTTCGTCTTTGAAACTATATCATGTCACGTGATGATCAGACTTAGTGTAATGAATTTGGTTCGTGTGATCACTAAAACAATGTGAGGGATATTGTTTTGCGTGGGAGTTCAACAACAATATGATTAAAAGTTGAACACTATTTATCATAATTTAAATCAAAGTGAATTTGCATAGTTGTTGTAGTAATTGGCATCCGTTTACCACCTTGCGCTTAGTTATAATTGAGATAATAGAACTATAGAATTCTGGATAGTTACTTTACGAACTGGTATCATATTGTTTTGATGTGTTAATCTAAAGTTTAAAAGTCCTATTGCAAATTTTCAGTAAGTTCTGGTTACTCCGTGAAATTTAATAATTGGTATTAAATCAAGAGTAACAATTCCAGTGTTAGTATATAAGTATCATGTTTATCTTCATGATTCTTGATATTCAAAAGATTGTTTTAATCTCAAGGTTATCGGGGAGATGAAAGAATTGTTTCAGAAACCATCATGTGTGAAAGATATTATGATATCTAAAACAAAGTTTTGGTTATAACATGATAGAGTATAATATATCAAAACTCATGTTCTCATATTTGATGAGAATTTGCAAAAGGTTGGAGATGATGGTCATCCTAATCCTCCAAAAGGTTTTGGGGAGCAACATTATACTCGTAATTCACCATTATAAGCTAAAGTAGCTTGATCATGAATAGTTCCATGATAAGGATGAATATTTGATGTAACTTAAATGTTTACTACACTAAAAGATTACTAAAGAATGGAATTTGAAAGAACACCAAACATTTGATGATGGTGATCTACTTCAAAGTGCAAGTCCAAAGACATTGGTATTTAACTATACATGTTTTGGACTATGTGTCATAAGTATGGCGCCACTGTTGATGTTGATAGATTCTTTTGAAAGGATAAAGAAATACTGAAAGAGAAATCTAAGAAATATTTGGCAGAAGAGAAAAGACTAGAATTGTTCAGCTTAGGTATATAGAGGATATACATGTTATGGATGTATTCTTTGCTTGTTAAATAATGTAGTTCTTGAGTATTGGATACTGAATTTGTTGATGTGAATCTTCATACGAAACAACACAATTCATGAAGTACAATGTCCTAAAGTAACTAGCAAAAGAATATGTGATGATTCTCATCGAGAACAAATAAAGGGTTGTTGTGTTGCTCGTTGAAATCAAAACTTACCTTCAAGATTTGTTTTCAATAATTGTTATTTCGATCAGGTATTATGAGAACAAAAGGGTTGTTCAAATAATTGTCGTAATCCATAAAATATGGATGATTTACAAATCTCATTGGAGAAATCACATCCATAAAACTAGTGCTAAAAATGTCGAAAGACAAATTGATTGAAAGATCACTTAGGAAGTGACATCGCCGTTTAAATTATATTGGAAAGAAAGCATGAAGAAACTCCATGTGGATGGAATTTTAGAGTCTTTTGATTTTTGATCAAATGACGCTTGCGAAACTTTCCTAGAGATAATTAAAACTCCGTTCATAGGCCAAAAGTGAACGAATGACTAGCTTATTGGAAATTGTACATATAGATGTATAAAGCCCATTATGTGTAGTCAAGAGCGATGGATTTCAACTTCATATGCTTTCTCCAAAAATTTGAGTGAATATATGAATATTTACTTAATGAGGATGAAGTGTGAAACATTTGAAAAGTACGAAGACTTTCAAGATGAAGTGAAAAATCAATGTAACAAGAAAATAAAATAATTTATGATAGGATCATAAAGGGAGATATTTGAGTTACAAGTTTAGCATAACACCTAAGATTTGAGGAATCGTTCCATGGATTTGCGTTTCCCGAAACACCATATGAGTATGGAATAATCGAGATATGCAATGAAACCTTGTTTGACATGGTAAGATCAAAGGTGTAATTCATAAAACTGCCATTATATTTTAAAGATTAAAAGCTTTAGAGACTACCGCTTTTTCACTGAAAAGAGCTCCATCATGATCCATTGAAATGACACCATATAAAGTTATGGTTTGGGATAAAACCCAAGTCGTCCTTTCTTAAACATTGGTATGTTATGCATAAGAAAGATGTTTGCAACCAAAATCGGATGAACATATCTTTGTATGTTATTTTGAATAATAGTTGAGTATTCCTCCATAACACCAAAGACAAAAATGTTTGTCGCTTAGAACATCAAGTTTCTTTGAGAAAAGAATTTTCCGTGAAAAGTTAAGTGGGAGGACAATAGAACTTTGATAAGGTTAAAAGAACCTTGGCTATATGTGCAAAGTTGCACAACGCCGAAAAGTGTTCCGGAGGCAGCAACAATGCTCATGGCTCACGTGCCTCAAAGGTTGTGTTCATGGAGGTATAAGTTCCTATTGAACCAAGTAGGTCGTGTAAACAATCAAATACCAAGATTTGAGAGTTAAATCATTATTTGACAGTAATGATCCAACTACATGCAAAGAAGTGATGATGGGCCCTGACTCTGTCAAATGGTTTGAATCCATAAAATCCATGATAGTTCCATATACGAGAGATCAAGCTTTGAACTTGCAAGACCCTCTGAAAAGGTGCAAGATCCTACAATCGTATTTGGATCTATAAAGAAATAGACATGGATGTTTCATATCTATGAAATTATCGACATGCCGGGAAAGAGTTCACGACAATATTCAAATAGTTGACTATGACAAGATCCGATCTTTCATTAAGCGATATTTAGTCTAGACGGATTAATGTAGCAACCACTACATATAATTTTGTTATGTGGTAGTTGAATAAACAAAACAAGTTCTTCTAATAGAATGGTTACTTAGGACGTGTGCATGACACGGTCCAAAGGGTTTTGTTAATTCAAAGGATGCTAAAAGCATATGCAAATTTCAATGGTTGAAGTTAGCATCGCGGAGTTGGAACCTTCACTATGATGAAACTGTTAAAAGAGTTTAATTTCATCGAAGACAATGAAGATGCTTGCATTTGCAAGAAATTAAGTGGGAGCGCTAAGACATGTTTCTAATACATTATGTGGAAGACATATTGTTGATTGGAAATGATGTATATTTTTATTGACACAGGTTAAGAATTTCATCTTGATGAAAGGCTTAGGCAGAACCCAAATATTTGGCATCAATGTCTATAAGGATAAATTGTGACACCAATATGGTTGTGCCAGAAGTACATAGATGAGATATTGAATGAGTTCAATATAGAAACTACAAGAAAGGTTCTTGTTGCACTGGAAGGATGGAATAAAGATTTAAGTATTTTTGATACTTGATAGATAAAATCACAAAGAGTATTTTATCAATCATGCCGTAATGTGTACAAATCCAGATATTTCCTATGATCTAAATGTTATGAGTGTATACCAGAATGATTCATAAGATGATTATTGGACGATAGTAAAGATATTCTTATGATCTTTTATAAGAACTAAGAATATATTATTTTGTAGAAGTGACAAATAGATGATTAGTTCATTGTAAAAGTATTACATTGATACTAGTTTTGTCACGAAGTACAAATTAAGTTTATCTCAATCTAAACTAAGGGTGGCACAATATGATGGAAAGTAACTTCCATAATGGATTTGGATGAGTTCCAAAGTTAAGACATTGTGACAGATACTACAACAAAAGGCTAGGTATATGACTGTTATTATAGCAGCAAAAGAGGGCATTTGTGTCAAGTAGTTTGTTATCAAACTAGGTGTAGTTCACATCGGGATAATACTATGAAGATATATTGTACGACAATATTATCAACATGTTTTAACCCCAAGGAACTAAAGGTCTCACCAAAGGACCAAAAATATACAAAGCCATCTCATTAGAGAATGAGTGATGCGTAGAGACGCAAAGACATGCAATCACACACGGACCTGAAAGTGTCGGATCCAGAGATCAGTTGACCACTAGCAATCGTGTAAATACAACACTCGAAAGCCATAGGTGTTGAATGCACAAAGGTTTGAAACTAGATTATTGACTCTAGTGCAAGTGGGAGACTGTTGGAGATATGCCCAAGAGGCAATAATAAAGTGGTTATTATCATATCTTCATACTTATGATAAAAGTTTACATACCATGCTATAATTGTATTAACCGGAAACATTAGTACATGTGTGATTTGTAAACATAAAAGAGTCCCTAGTAAAGCCTCTTGTTAAACTAGCTTGTTGGTTAATATATGATCATGGTTTCCTGATCATGAACATTGAGATGTTATTAACAACAAGATCATATCATTAGGAGAATGGTGTGATGGGCATACTCCTATAGTTAAGCATAGCATAAATATCAAGTCATTTAATATAGTTCATTTTCTATAAGCTTTCTGATACATAGTAACCTAATTCCTTCGACCATGAGATCATGTTAATCAGCATCACCGAAAGGATGCTTTGATGACATCAAACACCACACTTTGAAAAATTTCTACACTTGTCTTTTTCTTCTCGTAAACTTTTGTAATCTTCTTTCTCATCTCCATTTGTGGATGAACTCGATCAACAAAGCCGTGAGGAAGGGACCACTCATGACCATGACCTTGGAGTGTGAGACTGAATTTCCCAAGGCACTCAAGAACCTTATGATTACATGGGGATACATGGTGCAACTGTGTACAAAGGATTCCCTATGATGGATGAAGGAGAAGAGTATTGGTGGGTGCAACTTCACTTGTACAAAAACAAGGAAGACAACCACAAGGAGTCAGGATTTTGCATGGTCACTAACTCTGAAATGCACACAACATTCTTTGACTCTACAAGAAATGCATCTTGGAATGCTATCAAGGAGCTTGGTGATAGACTCAAGTGCAGAATGCTCAACACCCAAAATGACCTTAGAGAAGAAAAGAAGCATACCCAAGAATTAGAGACTACCAACCAACAACTAAGGGGAGACATCATAGACTTAATATGGGAGTCTTGTGAACAAGATAGACAAATGGCTACCAAGGATGCCCTGATAGCTATTTTGTCTAGTGAGTCAGAGTTGTAACGTACTTCGTTAGTTGGACCGCCACACTTATCATTTTTGCTTCCAAAAATTTGTTTAAATTATGTTGAACCTTTGATGTTTGTAATGGATTTGTGTATGCCATGACTTGTGTGATTGTTGCTAAAAGATGTGTTTGTGATATTTTGTTTTGTGAATTTTCTCTAGTTATGTTGGTTCTAACTTTTCTCTATCTTATAAAAATAGATGCCTAATGTTGTTATCAGCACGGACGAGGAGTTCAAGGGAACCCGTTTTGGTACTCGTCTCATTGAGCTCACTAGTGTGCTCAACCTTCCACTTCCTGGCATCACGACAGTTCAGCTCACCAAGTTTGAGAGGAAGGAACTATGGGGCTTCAGAGTCACACGGTCAGGACGCCAGGCAAAGCCACCCACAGAGGCTATCACTTTCAAGCTGATGCATGACGACAAGGAGAGAGGATTAGATGTAGTCATGCAGGAGTTACTTGGGCGCCTGGTAGGGAGGCACTCCACCGAGCTTAGAGGTCTTTACTTTCACCCCTTCGGAAGACGCAACGAGAAGGGTGAGGCTATAGAGTACGATGATGCTACTAGAGAGACGATGGAGCCGATTCTTCTGTACCTTCAGGACCTAGAGGGTCTTATTAGACACGTTGATACTGATAGGACCAACGTCATGCTTAGCAATGACGAGCTCCAGGTTCAGCTTCGTGAGAAGGACAAGCTCTTCGCGGAGCAAGACGAGATTGTCAAGGAAATGGAGGCCAAGTTTGAAAGTCAGGACAAGAAGTTCAAGAGCCAGGAGAAAAGAGTCCAAGACAGGAACAAGAAGATCCGGGAGGTGAAGGAAGAGTTAGAGGCCAATGACTTCGAGCTTGAGCATCAGCAGGGAGTGATTGAGAGGCTTCGCTCACAGAAGAGGGCTCTTAGGGCTAAGATTGAGGCCTTGACTGCTAGTGTTGATGAGTACAAGACCTCCATGGAGAATGCAGGTCTTACCCTCGTTGATGTAGAGATTGATGTCGAGTAGTAGTGTAGACTACTCAATTATCTTTCATCTACCGTACTTTCATTGTTGAGTCGCAATGACCATCCAACATGTGGGTGGCTTGCTATGGTGTGTTTGCTTTTGCCAAAACTTGTTGTTATGTCGTTCAAACCCTATGTTATTTTGATGCTTGGTTATTGTGATTGTTCTATGTGATGTATTGTGCATGTTAAGCATATATGGGTATCTCATTCTTATCCTTATTAAAACCACATATGCCTCCTCGACGTGCCAACCCCAACCAAAACAATAACAACAACAATGTCACGCCCGAGATGCAGCAGTTGATGACAGCACAAGATCAACTGATGCAGATGATGACAACATTCATGCAGAACCAGAACTAGAACCAGAATAACAACAACAACAACAACTAGAATAATCCGCCAGGATTTGACATGCTCACCAGATTTCTAAGACTAAGGCCTGCAAAGTTCTCGGGAACCACTGATCCAATGGTAGCCAATGACTGGTTACGCTCAGTGAACAAGGACTTGGTGACTATTGGCTGCACCGACAAAGAGAAGGTCAGGTTTGCAGCACATCTGCTAGAAGGGCCCGCAGCAACCTGGTGGGACAACTTTCAGATCACCACTCCCATTGAGGATGTGACTTGGGATATCTTTGAGGATGTATTCCGCACAGCTCACATATCATCCAGAGTGATGAATTTGAAGAAGAAGGAGTTCCACAACCTGAAACAGCGTCACCGCAGTGTGGCTGAGTATATTGAGGAGTTCAACAATCTGACGCGTTATGCACCGGATGAAGTTGATATAGATGCCAAGAGGAAGGAGAAATTCCTCGAAAGACTGAATGATGAGCTGAACCTGCAGCTGTTTGTTGCCTATGTCCCAACCTACCAATCACTTTGTGACAAGGCTACCATCTTAGAGAACAAGATGAAACAGGTTGAGAGAAGGAAAAGGAAGCACATCTTTGATAAGCACAGTTCGGGATCTTCTCACAAGCGTTCCCATCATGATGATAGTGGGAGTTCTGGATCCCACAAACATGGAAAGTACAACAACCACCACAACCACAACCGTCATCATGACAACAAGCATCACCACAGTCATGATAATGACAAGTATAAGAACCACAAGGGTGGACACAAGAGTCACCACAGTGGAAGTGGAAGTGGAAATGGAAGTCAGCCTGCAAAGAGAGATATTAGTCAGGTTGAGTGTTTCAAGTGTAAGAAGATGGGACACTATGCAAATGAGTGCCCAGAGAAGAAGGTTGAAGGAACCACCAAGCCCAACCCTTTCCAGAAGGGACAAGTGAACCACATCAATGTGGAAGAAATATATGAGGAATCTGATGCTATGGCTGGTAAGTTCAAACTCAATTCTATTCCAGCACTTGTTCTTTTTTATACCGGTGCATCACATTCATTCATATCAAGAGCATTTGTTGATAGAAATGGATTTCCAACCAAAAATATTGGGTGTCCTATAAAAGTGAGTTCTCCCGGTGGAGATATGATAGTAAGCCTTGGATGTCGTGATCTAGTAATAGAATTTGGAAAGCATAAGTTTCCAGTTAGTCTGATAATCCTAGATTCCCAAGGATTGGATGTTATTTTGGGAATGGATTGGATGACCAAGTATGAAGGAGTACTAGATTGTGCCAACCGTACTGTCGCACTCACAACCCCGGATAAGAAACGAATTAGATTCAAGTCTAACTTTGAATCAAAAGGGAGTAAGCTAAATTCTCTTAAGGGGTTAGCATAGACAGTGTGCTAATTGTGAGAGAATATTCGGATGTGTTTCCGGAGGAATTGCCAGGGATGCCACCAGATAGAGATGTAGAATTTCTGATTGACCTGCTGCCAGGATCAGGACCAATAGCAAAGAGACCTTACAAGATGTCAGTTGATGAGTTGAAAGAACTCAAGAAGCAACTTGGAGAACAGTTGCAAAAAGGATTTATTCAACCAAATTCTTCATCTTGGGGAGCACCAGTTTTGTTTGTTGAAAAGAAAGATAGAAGTCAAAGGTTATGCATAGATTATCGTTCACTCAATGAGGTGACTATCAAGAACAAGTATCCTTTGCCCAGAATCAGTGACTTGTTTGATCAGTTAGAAGGAGCCCGTGTGTTCTCAAAGATTGATCTCCGGTCAGGTTATTTTCAGCTAAAGATAAGGGAACAAGACATACCTAAGACTGCTTTCACCACTAGGTATGGATTGTATGAGTACACCGTGATGCCATTTGGTTTAACAAATGCACCAGCCTACTTCATGAATATGATGAACAAGGTGTTCATGGAATTTCTTGACAAGTTCGTTGTCGTTTTCATTGATGACATTTTGATCTATTCCAAGAGCAATGAGGAGCATGAAGAACATTTGCGATTGATACTTGATAAGCTTAGAGAACATAAACTATATGCCAAATTCAACAAGTGTGAATTCTGGTTGAATGAAGTTGGATTTCTTGGACACATTGTGTCAGGAGATGGTGTAGCAGTTGATCTCGCAAAAGTGTCAGCTGTAACAGAGTGGGAATCTCCAAAGTCAGTGAAAGAAGTTCGTAGTTTCCTTGGATTGGCAGGATACTATAGAAGATTCATTGAGAATTTCTCCAAGGTAGCTAAGCCAATGACAGAGTTACTTAAGAAGGACAAGAAATTTGATTGAACTGAAGGATGTGAACTCAGTTTCCAAGAGTCAAAGAAGAGACTAGTGAAAACACCAGTCTTATGTCTGTCAGATTTGGAAAAGGATTTCCAAGTTTATTGTGATGCATCTCACCAAGGTTTAGGTGCAGTTCTGATGCAAGAAGGGAAAGTTGTGGCGTATGCCTCGAGACAACTCAAAACTCATGAAGTGAATTATCCTACTCATGATTTGGAGTTAGCCTCTGTTGTCCATGCACTCAAAACATGGAGATATTATCTTTTGGGAAAGCGATGTGAAGTGTTCACAGATCACAAAAGTTTGAAGTATATCTTCACTCAGAAAGAAATCAACATGGGAAAAATAAGATAGCTAGAACTCATCAAGGACTATGACTTGAGTTTGCAATACCACCCCGGTAAAGCATATGTTGTAGCGGATGCATTAAGCCGTAAAGTTTATGTGAATGGCCTTACTAAGGGAGAATTGCCAGATGATCCGTGTGCTCAATTCAAAGATCTCAGATTGGAGATAGTGCCTGAAGGACACCTCATGTCATTAGATGTTTAACCCACCTTGTTGGACATAATCAAGGAAGCCCAAAAGACGGACAAGGAAATTGAATAGATTAAGGAAAAGATTGGTAAAGCAAAATCCAAAGGATTCCATGAAGACGAACACGGTACTTTATGGTATGGTAAACGTATCTGCATTCCGCAGGATCCGGGGCTTTGGAAACTGATTTTAAAGGAAGCACACAACTCACCATATTCCATTCATCCGGGTAACACCAAAATGCACATGGATGTGAAGGAAATATTTTGGTGGAATAATCTCAAGAAGGATATCGCCGAACATATTGCTTTGTGTGATGTATGTAGTAGCGTGAAAACGGAACATCAGAAACCAGCAGGATTGTTGCAACCACTACCTATTCCTGATTGGAAGTGGGACAAGATTGGCATGGATTTCATCATTGGACTTCCAAGGACTAGATCAGTATATGATTCCATTTGGGTCATAGTGGATCGTCTAACTAAAGTGGCCCATTTCATACTCGTGAAGACAACCTATACAAGTGCTAAGTTAGCCAAAATCTATATGAATAGGATTGTGTGTCTATATGGAGTACCTAAGAGTATTGTGTTAGATAGGGGAACTCAATTCACTTCCCATTTTTGGAGGCAACTGCATGATTCATTGGGAACGAGATTGGAATTCAGCACTACTTTTCATCCCCAGACTAATGGACAGACGGAAAGGACCAACCAGATTTTAGAGGATATGTTGAGGGCATGTGCCCTAGACTGTGGAGCTAGTTGGGATGAAAGTCTTCCTTACGCGAATTCTCTTACAACAACAGCTATCAAGCCAGTATTGAGATGGCACCGTTTGAATTTCTCTATGGGAGAAAGTGTACTACACCATTACTATGGAATCGTGTTGGAGAAATAAACTTTTTTGGGCCAGAACTAATCAAGGAAGCTGAAGAGAAAGTCAAGTTAGTAAAGGACAGATTGAAGATAACACAGTCCCGACAAAAGATCTACACATATCCCAAGCGTAGGGAAGTCACCTATGAAGTGGGTGATAGAGCTTATCTTAGAGTATCACCACTTCGTGGAGTGAAGTGGTTTGGAGTGAAAGGAAAATTGGCCCCAAGATATGTTGGACCATTCAAGATTCTGAGCCATAAAGGAAAAGTGGCATATGAGATTGAATTTCCTGAATCATTGTCAGCCATTCACAATGTGTTTCATGTGAGTCGGTTAAACAAATGCCATCCGGAGATGGAAGAGACTTCTTTGAAGGATACTATACCTTTGGAAGAGGTCCAATTGGAAAGTGATCTCACTGATGAGGAAAAACCTATCAAGATTCTCGACACTGCAGAAAGGGTTACTCGTACAAAGACTATCAAATTCTGCAAAGTTCAGTGGAACCACCATTCCGAAGAGGAAGCAACTTGGGAAAGAGAAGATGATCTTTGGAAAGACCACCCTCACCTATTTGCTAGCCAATCTGAATCTCGAGGGCGAGATTCACCTTAAGGGGGTTAGATTTGTAACATCCCAAAAATCATAATTTGAAAAGCTTGCATAGCATCCATGCATTCATAAGCATTTGATCTTTTTAAAATAAATTCCAAACAAAAGAAACCATATTTATGCCTTTTACTTATTCAAGTGAGGCAAGGGTTATATTTTATTTTCTATTTATGCTTAGAATTTGCTCAGCATTGTTTTGAAAGTGAATGCAAGGCCACACAAAGTTTTTCAAAATCAATTCAAATTTAAAACCATTGTATGCCTATTAAAAATATTTAACTAAAGGCATGGTTTTAAATTTTATTTTCAAACCCAAAATGATTTTGAGTATAAATGGATGTTTTACACATCCTAGGACACAAGAAATACAGAATAAAATTCTGGAAGAAATTTGAATTGAAACGGATTTGAAACACTTATTTCAAATTCAAATCAGAAATCAAAACAGAAAAAGAAAAAGAGAAAAGAAGAAAAAAATAAAGCCAGCGACCTAACTAACCAAACCCACCCGCGGCCCAGTAGCCAGCACAGCAAGCCCACCCGGGAAAACCCCTCCCCTCTCTGTTTCTCACTCATGCGCGAACCCCCTCTCTCTCTATCGAGTGGACCCAATGCCCAGTCAGCATCATCATCCCCAAATCTCCGCGCGATGACCCGCTCTGCCGTTTCTTCCTCGCAGTGACGCCGCGTTGATTCCTCGCTTAATTCCCATTTATACAGTGCGTAATTGCCGCCCTCGCTCTGGCTACATAACCACCTCCCCACCCTGCTCCATCCCCCTCACTCACCAACCACAGAGCGCCGCCAGGCTCCACGAATTTTGCCTTACACCGTCGCAGCACCGAAGAGCTCCGGCGAGCCATCACGGTGAGTCTCGAGCACGCCTTGCCTTCTGGTTCACACGACCTGCTTCGCCATCGCCTTGCGCATCTTCTCATGCTTTCAGTTTGTTCTAAATCGCCCTAGGTCGCCGCCCCCGTCAACGCCTGCAAGTGTCCGAAGCTCAGCTCAACCCCGACGAGCCATTCCGGTGAGCCTCGTGTTCCCCTTGATCTCTGGTTCACGCGAGTGACTTCGCCTTTGTCCTGCGCGTCTGCTAATACATGCCGCTTGTTCCCTTTCACACTAGTTTGTCGCCTTCATCTCTGACAGTGAGCACCCGACACCGCCCGCAACTCCGACGACTCCTAGCCACGGCTACAGCACGCTCCCGCCCCAACCACGACCACGTTGAGCTTCCTCACAACCGTGCGACGCTGGTAAGGCCAACCACTGCCCCTACCCCCCTCTGGAATCACCAGAGCACCATCGCCAGTAGCGTCGCCGCCGTGCCACCGTCGCTAGCGCCGCCCATCCATGGTCGTGTGCTCAGCAGCGTTGGATCTAGATCTAACGCGTAGGATTAGATCACTTAACTAAGGGGTACGAGTGGATCTGGCCCGTGCGATTTCATTTAGATCGTGCGGCTCACGTTGATCGATCTGGCCGAACCAGTACGGGCTAATCAGACACTCCCACGTGTCTGGGTTTTTGATTTAAATTCTGTTTTTCAATCTATTAGTTATTCAAACTTGTAAATTCAATAACTTTTGTTCTGTTTATCCAAAAAATACAAATAATATACCATTGGAATCACAAAAACAAATCCTACACATATATGGGATTAGTTTTGTATTTTGTTTCTGTAAAAATAGAATTTTATGCAGAGACATTTATAGGCCTATTTTGTGTATAAAAATTATTTGAAAAATGTTTTAAAGGCCAAATTAAGTTTATTTGGTGTGTAAATGTTTAGTTTATTGCTCAGTACTATTTTAATTGTCTTGTTTAGTTTAGAAAAATCATCATATAGCATTTTCATGCATTCATATATTTTTTCTTGATTATTTGGAATATGAATTTGGTGCTATCATTTTATGTGTAGATTTTGGTGCTAGTGGTGATTGTGACTGTGAGGATTGTTGTTACTTCCCCAACTACCAAGGCAAGTGGTGCTTCATATTTTTGTCCCAATATTTTGACTATGCATTAGTGATATTTTGTATAGGGCTTGCATGATAATTTTTGCTAAGTATCTATATGCTATGCTTGGGAAATCCTAGTAGTTGTAGAATTGTTAGAATTTTCTCTAAGTTAAAATATTTGCTATTGCCATGCTTAGCCTAGCTAGTAGAAACCAAGGGTGGTTTATATACATATGCTATGGAAAATATTTCTAAGTCTTTGACTTATGTTTTTGCTTAATAAAACAACTAAGTGAATGAAACACCTGGGTGGAATGGTAATTGCATGGTTGGATTTTTGTTGAGTGGTTACCAGGGCCCATTGTTCAATGGCCTACCCTATGTATCTCACTTGTGGAATGCCACCCAGGAACAAAGGGATTTGAGATGCCATATGTTAAGAAGCTTCTAGTCCAACCACATGGCATTATGGGCTCTGCCTGGATCATATAGGTTGGAATAACTTAGCCAAATGGACAGTTGGTGGTAGAGGGTGATAGGTTTGGAGCGCGTCCATTCTGGTCTAAGGGAAGGCTTCTGAAAGGTCCTGTCTTGATGAAAATCAAGTCTTGTAGGGAAAGTGCACCACCTCTGCACAAGGAAGAATCTAAGTACTTAGCAGTGTCCCCAGAAAAGGACAATTTGAGCATCAAGACATGGAAGCTATCAAGAATCTCCTCATCCCAATTTATAAGTTAAAACTTGTGGTTGAACAAGGGTAAAGGTTCACCAATGTCTATTGGTGGTTCCTTGGGAGTTTTTGCCAAACAAAAACTTAGTGTTTTTCAACTGATAGGTAAAACCTATTTTGAGCAAAGCAAGCCTAAGCTACACTTAGCCAAATTCATGTAGAAGCTAGGTACTATTATTCTACTAAGGTATCACTTGCCAATACTATTCCAATGTATTGACCCACTATGGATGTAACTTGTGATGTTGCAGGTTACTCTGATGAGGATTAGGGTTATGAGTCTACACTCAACATGCTTGCCTGTCGCACATGAAGATGAAGACTTTTATTTAATTTGTTAAGTTAAAATCTTGTACTAGCCTATGGCTATGGAGTTGTAATAGACTATGTTATCTCTGGAATGATGATGTAATAATGACCTTTGTATCTGTGTACTTCATCTTAAACTGTGGATGCTAGCAATTGATCCAGGGACTATCATTGCAATCACAGTGACCTTTACCTTTATAAAGGTGGGGTCTTACAAAATCTTTCGGCCCTCTAAACCCTAGATTGCCAAGGCCCTCTCTCTACTCCACCATACTCGCTCCGGCTTAGGCGAAGCCCTGCAGGATCTCCCCTCTACTTCCGACACCACACCGTCATGCTGTCGGAATTGCGAGGAGAGAACTACAACCTCCGCTGCCTGCTGGAACAAGGGAGAGGAAGGTCTTCATCGAGTACCGAACGTGTGATCGACTGCGGAAGCGCTGCCGGAACGCAACGCCGGAAGGATCGTCTACGCGATCTTGAGATCGGCAAGTGTACGACTATATCACCCACGAGAATCTGCTCTCGTTAACCGCTTTGGAATCTTCAAGGGTGAGTACTCTAATCGACTCGTTGCTACAATCTAATAGATAGATCTTGGCTTGTTTGTGTGCATGCGGTAGAATTTTTTGTTTTCCATGCTACGAACCCCTACAATTGAGACCCCTCTCAGATCAATAATCAGAAGGGGAACCTGGAGATCCATACTGACTCCTACACATTCAGCGATGCCTTTCTTGTGATCGCGAGAACCTTTTACGCTAGTATCTTAATACTTTTGTTTCGCGATATATTACATGTCCGAGATTCGATCATCGGTATCTCCATACCTAGTTTGATCTCTTTACTGACATGTACTCTTTTCTTGTTCCAGTGATATAACATTCTAGTGATCAAATCACTTGCTTGCAAGCTAACCAATGTGATATCACCGAGAGGGCCCAGAGCATATCTATCCGCCATCGGGATGAAAAAATTCCACTCTCGATCCATGGGCCTCAACATAACACTTTAGTAGTACTAAACCCATCTTAATAATCACCCTGTTACGGTCTGACGTTTGATGTTATCAAGATACTCTTCCGATGTTAGTGATTGACATGATCTCATGGTCTAAGGATTAGGATCACTTCGTATGTTGTTATAGCAATATAAACTCAATGACTTTAATCGTAATGCTATACTTCATATGAATGTTCATCACACCATTATACTAATGTTGTGACCTCGTTATTAACAACATCCAATCTCCATGATCAGAAAACCTTGATCATCTTGTAAATCAACGAGATAGTTTATGAGATAGGCATAACTAGGAACTTTATGTTTGTTTATTAAACACACATGTATTAACATTTCCGTATTAATACAATTATAGCATGCAAAATAAACATTTATCATATATAAGGAATACGATAATAACCACTTTATTATTTCCTCTCGGGCATATTCCCTTCAGTCTCCCACTTGCACTAGAGACAATAATCTAGTTATATAGTGATAAATCTAACACCCACGGAGTTCTGGTGTTGATCATGTTTTGCTCTAGGGAGAGTTTTAGTCAACGGATCTGCTACATTGAGATTCGTGTGTACTTTACAAATCTTTATATCTCCATCCTTGACATGCTCACGGATGGAGTGAAACTGGCGCTTAATATGCTTGGAATTCTTGTGAGACCTTGGTTCTTTGGCATTGTCTATGGCACCATTGTTGTCACAATTGATCACCATTGGGTCCAACGCGCTCACAACCACACCTAGTTCGGATATGAACTCCTTCATGCAAACGCTTCCTGAGCCGCTTCCGAAGCAGCAACATATTCGGCCTCCGTTGTTGATCCCGCCACCACGGGTTGTTTGGAACTCCTCCAACTAACTGATCTGTCATTCATGATAAATACGTATCCGGACTGAGACTTAGAGTCATCCGGATCGGTGTCAAAGCTAGCGTCGACATAACACTTAGCGATGAGCTCTTCTTCACCTCCGTACACAAGAAACATATCCTTAGTTCTTCGCAAGTACTTAAGGATATTCTTGACCGCTATCCAGTGTTCCGAACCTGGATCAGATTGGTACCTACTAGTCAAACTAATAGCATGTGCTACATCTGATCTTGTACATAGCATGGCGTACATTATAGATCCTATGGCTGAAGCATAGGGGACTTTGTCCATGTCACATCCCAAAATTCTCCTAATTTTGGAATGTGAAATAAATAAATAAGTTTGATTGATTGTTTGACTATGTTGAAAATTCTCAAAGAGTAGAAACTTTTTGAATAGAAAATCCTCTCAACCTTGAATTCAAAATCTTATATTCTTTTGTTATGACCTAAGTAGCCATATAGGCAAAAGGGCATGGATTGATTATGAATTGTAGAATTGGTGTGCAAGATTTCAAAATGAAAATCATGAAGCATTTCATTACATCCATGCAAAGTTCTCACAAACTGAATCCAAATCCTGGTATCTAAATCGCCCAAATGTTCCTAAAGGAAATTAAATTGAATTTATAAAACCCACTGTTGCTCAGGCATAAATTATTGATAATTAGAGCCTAAAGAGATCCAATAAATATTACAAAATTTTAGAAACAAAATTGAGCTCATTTGAAGCTATTATGAAAAAGTTATGGAACAAATACAAACACATAAATATATAAATAAAATGAAATATACAAGGATTTATAAACCCACTACTTCCAAACTAGTAAAAAGCTTACAAATTTGATCCTACAATAATCTATTCGATTTTAGAAAATTTTAGAAACAAGAATCGTGTAATTTGGAGTTCGTATGCAAAAGATATGAGGAAAACAAGTAAATAGAAAAAGAAAAAGGAAAAACAACCTAACGGGCCGGCGACCCAGCTAGCATACCGAGCCAGCCACGTACAGGATCGATCGATGGGAGTGCTTTAAAAATCGTACGAATCAGTTTTTCTCTAACCTATCTTTATTCAAACTCTCATAACTTTTTATCTACAACTCCGAATCGATTTCCATTTGTTTCTACTTGTTCCCTACTTTAAGGCCTATCTCTACACCATCATAAATCTCCATATAAACTCGTGGAGCCACAGCTGTACGAGTTTCTCTTCTCGAAATCCCGAATCTACACATGCCCGAATCTTATTTCGCTTTTTAACCCATCTAGACTTCGTTGTTTGTGTTCGGTCAAAAAACGAAAGTTGTAGAAATCGTCGAAATCTTTCAATCCCGATAAACCTCACCTCTTTTCATCCACCACAGCCGGAGAATTTCGCATCGCAATATTTCAGATCTGACGGTGTAAATCCAAGATGTACTCGCGCTCGTTCCTTCAAATCCAAATTCATTTGGTGAGAAGGTAGGACTAATGATTCCCCACAACTTTCATGTTCTAAGTTTTTCAATTTGACCTACGGATTTGTATCTCTAACCCAGATCTGTTTCTTGTCTATTCTGAGACAAAATCGGGTCGATCTCTTCTTCTAGCCACCGGATCCTATCCAGACGTCCGAGATCCAATCAAACCGGTGTGTGCGATGTCATTATTCCGGTCGGCTTCCTCATCAACGCCATGTCGTCGTCAGGTCAGCATCTAATCCCAGTCAGCATGCAAAGTCAACCTGTCCAGTCAGAGGAATATTCTCTAGAATATTCCGTTCGAATTTAAAATTGCACATTACAGATCTAACTTGTAAAATTCATTAGAAATTCATACCACGTCCAAAAATTGCATATAATAAATGAAATTGAAGATAATTTTACGTAAAATCATCTTATCAGAATAGATCCAACTTTTACTGTACGTGGTTACTGTAGTAATTTAATTAGTTTTAATGGTCTTTTAGGTTAATAAATTCATAGAAAATTATCTGTAACTCCAAAAAATATGAGCAATATATCAAATTGAAGCTACTGTAATGTACATTAATAATATCTGGTTGGATCCAGCCCTTGCCGATTATTTACCCTGTAGCAATTTAATTTGTTTTAATGGATTTAGAAATCATTAAATTCATAGTAAATTAATTGATTGTCACAAAAATATACTCCCTCTATCCTAGTTTATAAGACTTACGCGTATACCTAGGTCGTTCGCATGAGCTATATAATATGAATTATATAATATAAAAATTATATCATTAGAAAATATAACATTTGAAGTTTCTAAAAATATAGTTTTTATCTTATATACCTCATGCTAAATTGGTTAATTTGTCAACCTAGAAATACGCGTAAGTCTTATAAACCGAGACAGAGGGAGTAAATAATATACCGATGGAAAGCTGGTTCGATGTAGATCATCAATACGCAATTAGTTCAGCCTTTGACTGTAAGGTTTTGCCGTGAAGATTTAAATGGTTTAATGACAAATTTAGAGTAATAAATTCATAAGAAAATAAATACTGCTCAGAAAATTACAAATAATATGTCCCTGGAATTAGAATTCCATGGAGATTTCAGATATAATTTTAGTTTGATTTTTAGGCAACAGAAATTATATGAATCATTTAAAACTCATTAAACACTATTTAAATCATATAAAAAGATCTATAACTCCGATTAGGGTGAATCCGACGCCTACTGGTTCGTATTAGCGTCCTCTATCCAGTAAACCCAAGAAACAAATTTAATTTGACAGTTAGAATAGGCGTTACAACAGAACTGTTAAAAACCCTATATTGGCAAGTAATTATTAATAACAAGTACTCCATTGCATTAATTGGCCTCTTGCATGCATCATATACTTCAATATTGTTTAGAGAACTAAAGGAACAACCATTGTGACTTATTAAATTGTCATGCATGCATTTGTTGCATTTGTTTGATCTCTATGTGCTATTGTTTATGATTGTATGCAATTGTTTGCTCGAT
Source organism: Avena atlantica (assembly GCA_910589765.1). NCBI lineage: Eukaryota > Viridiplantae > Streptophyta > Magnoliopsida > Poales > Poaceae > Avena > Avena atlantica. The sequence continues at coordinate 432,049,510 of OU342736.1, read as the reverse complement.
AGATTGCGAGAAGTGCAACGTGTGTGATTGCAATTACCATGATTGCAAGTATTGTGGTTATGACGAGTGCAACCATTATATCTATGAGGATTGTGAGGATTATCTAATCAACTACATCTACATCAAAGGCAAGTGGTGCTATCTTGGTCATAAATGTCCTATTGTTTTCCTATGCATTGTAGATGCTTTTGTAGAATTGCATCTGTAGGAATTGATGTGTATATGCTATGCTATATCCCATATTATTCCCTAGTATTCCTTGTTTATGAGACATCGTATTGGTAGATTGCTTAGCTATGCTATTTAGACGAGGAAGGGAATCACATCATGAAAAGTTATATGTTTTGAAAGGCTTATGTTTTGCTAAATGACAAACCAATATGTTTTAATGAACCACCTGGGCGGAATGGCATTGATTGGGTCATCGAGTGTGGATTTATGGTGGGGAATGCCGCCCAGGACACTGAGAAAGGATTGGTTTCTTTGTTTGGAAGCTTTCGTGTGCAACCATGTGCCAATAATGAAATGGGCGGTTGGTTGGACTCAGTAGGTTATGGTAACTCGAACCCACGTATCCAGAGATGTAGATAGTGTAGGTTGGACCGGTGCGTGTCGGGTTTGGGGAGCTACTTCCAGAACGGTTCCTTCATGGACTTCTCCCTATCATCACCCAATATGAGAGTGGTGGTACGAGCTGGGCTGGCCAAGTCACATGGGTAAAGTGTACTAACCCTTGCAGGGTGTATAAACTAAGTGCTTAGCCGTGTCCCCAGTTATAGACAATTTGAGCGACTTGATACTGATGCTATGATATTTCTCACTCATCCTTATTTCTTAATTACTTAAAACTTGTTGGGTGAACATAATTGGATAGGAGCACCTGGGAGTGAACCAGAGTGTCCTATTTATCGTATTGGAAAACTATTTTGTTACAAATGTTAGGATAAAACTGTTGCTTTATGCAAATGAGCCTGAACTCCACTTGGCCAAATAAGCATGTAGTTGATAGATCTGTTGTTAACCAATTTAGCCTACTTGCCATACATTCAATGTATTGACCATTCGTGGCTGCAACGTTTTATGTTGCAGGTTATATCGTATCTGAGTGATCGTTCATAGGTCGCGAGACTCCACTCAACAATTGTTCGCCTGTGGCACATTTGGAGGATGGAGATCTACCTTGTATTCGTTTTCCGCTGTGTACTTGAATAAATAATGTAAATTCTGGATCATATTCGTTGTATTTATGATGCACAGTTATATTTGGTATCATTTTGTACTGTGTGTGCCAGTGAACCGATCCAGGGATTGGCACTATACACATGAACTCAGCCTTATCAGGCGAGGGTGTTACAAGATGGTATCAGAGCTGTGTGTTGACTGTAGGATCGTGACCATATAAATGGATTAGTAATAGAAGACCTCTATTAGGAGAACTATCATATTTTCTACTTACTAGATTTCTTATATTCCTTATCTATCTTTTCTAGAACCTCTTCCTATTCAAACATTTATAGTTGTCCATTCTCATGATACCTACATGAGAGTTAGCTAAGTAAAAGAACAAATAGTATGACATAAATAAATATCTCATCAAGTTTGGTTATGTCTAGACCACCATGTTCTATCTCTTTAGGAGATCATCGCTATCGTGTTAGCATATTGTTCTTACCAACTTATGTGGTATGACAATATAGGTTGCTTGCTTGTTTGTACTGAACCATATCGTGTGATGCCTTGTTTAGGATCTGTTGTTTTGAAACTCTAAAGTTCCTGGAGTTTTCGTGTGGTTCTAAAATTATGTTAATGGTGTGAATTGATTGAAATTCGTGGGATTACTGCTGCAGTTTTCTGTCTGACCTGTTCTACCGTGCGATTTTTCATATTTTATTGGTAACTCAGAAAAATCTAAAAAAATATGATCTGAAGCGCAATCACCTGTAGTATATGCGCAAAAATTGGCTAAAATTTCTGACGTGTTTAGGTCGGATAGAAAAATTCGTGAAGTTTGTTGTACCGTTTTGATAGATTTTGTTTATTGCTTATATGTTGCTCTATTTTACTCTAGTGTTGTTCCCAATGCTTTTAAACTATTTTGTGGTTATATACTGCTATATTTAGACCCCTGTAATGTTACTATACAAGTGTTTGCTTGTGTGTTGATTTCTTATGATTGTTTGCTTGTTTGTGACATTGATTGCTTCATATAGTTATGGGTAGGATTATTTTCTTAGTCGTTTCTTTCCTATAGAATCTATTCTTCCCTATCTTGAACTCTTGGAGATATAATGATGTGTTAAGTGGAAGAGTTTGACAACACAATGCATTTAGGAAGTAGAATGCTTTATCTAATAGGAAAAAAGAGATGTGGGAGTATGAAGTGTCGAAATGATGTTATGTAGTAGATTACGCAACCTGAAAGTTGAAGTATCGATAGTTTAGTTTTAGTAGTAGCTTTGTTGATTGAATACATGGGAGTATACATAGAGCATTAGTTCGTACCCATGGAAACATTCTTCAAGGCAAGTGAGAATGCCCGAGTGATAGAAAAACGTGATTCACCTATCCTCATACAGGGTAATGATTTGGGTGCAGGATGTATTGATCACCATTCCTACTACTCTTATTATTCGCTCTTGTACTGTTGGCTTTACGAATCTTGAGTGCCCTTTTCAACCTTAGCAAAGAGCCGGCGTTAAGCCTAGACCTTAGAATGATATATTGCCCCCTTTATAAAAGCACCCAGTGCTTAGCGTAGGAATATACGGTAAGAATGAATCTCAACCATGATTAATGGGTACCGTGAAGTAAACGTTCCCTATTTGTCCACCATGAGAGTTTTGCTAGTTTAAGAAGTGCTTTCTCGAAAACTATCAATCATGATATTTAGAATGTGCTAGAGACATTGTGCCAATAAAATTCTAAAGGAGAACCAATCTGAGATAAATGAATCCTAGAGAAATGACCTAATCAATTTTATTTTAAGGGCGGTAGCATCCTAATGGATCCCGAACCTTTCTTTCTTTCTAGCCTTCCCAAATCTCGGGACGAGATTTCTTTTAAGGGTGGTAGTCTGTCACATCCCAAAATTCTCCTAATTTTGGAATGTGAAATAAATAAATAAGTTTGATTGATTGTTTGACTATGTTGAAAATTCTCAAAGAGAAGAAACTTTTTAAATAGAAAATCCTCTCAACCTTGAATTCAAAATCTTATATTATTTTGTTATGACCTAAGTAGACATATAGGCAAAAGGGCATGGATTGATTATGGATTGTAGAATTGGTGTGCAAGATTTCAAAATGAAAATCATGAAGCATTTCATTACATCCATGCAAAGTTCTCACAAACTGAATCCAAATCCTGGTATCTAAATCGCCCAAATGTTCCTAAAGGAAATTAAATTGACTTTATAAAACCCATTGTTGCTAAGGCATAAATTATTTATAATTATAGCCTAAAGAGATCCAATTAATATTACAAAATTTTAGAAACAAAATTGAGCTCATTTGAAGCAATTATGAAAAAGTTATGGAACAAATACAAACACATAAAGATATAAATAAAATAAAATATACAAGGATTTATAAACCCACTACTTCCAAACTAGTAAAAAGATTACAAATTTGATCCTACAATGATCTATTCGATTTTAGAAAATTTTAGAAACAAGAATCGTGTCATTTGGAGTTCGTATGCAAAAGATATGAGGGAAACAAGTAAATAGAAAAATTAAAAAAAAACTAACGGGCCGGCAGCCCAGCTAGCATACCGAGCCAGCCACGTACAGGATCGATCGATGGGAGTGCTTTAAAAACCGTGCGAATCAGTTTTTCTCTAACCTATCTTTATTCAAACTCTCATAACTTCTTATCTACAACTCCGAATCGATTTCCGTTTGTTTCTACTTGTTCCCTACTTCAAGACCTATCTCTACACCATCTTAAATCTCCATATAAACTCATGGAGCCACAGTTGTACGAGTTTCTCTTCTCGAAATCCCGAATCTACACATGCCCGAATCTTATTTCGCTTTTTAACCCATCTAGACTCCGTTGTTTGCCTTCGGTCAAAAAACGAAAGTTGTAGAACTCGTCAAAATCTTTCAATCCTGACAAACCTCACCTCTTTTCATCTACCACAGCCGGAGAATTTCGCATCGCAATATTTCAGATCTGACAGTGTAAATCCAAGATGTACTCGCGCTCGTTCCTTCAAATCCAAATTCCTTTGGTGAGAAGGTAGGACTAATGATTCCCCACAACTTTCATGTTCTAAGTTTTTCAATTTGACCTACAGATTTGTATCTCTAACCCAGATCTGTTTCTTGTCTATGCTGAGACAAAATCGGGTCGATCTCTTCTTCTAGCCACCGGATCCTATCTGGACGTCCGAGATCCAATCAAACCGGTGCGTGCCATGTCGTTATTCCGGTCAGCTTCCTCATCAACGCCTTGTCGTCGTCAGGTCAGCATCTAATCCCAGTCAGCATGCAAAGTCAACCTGTCCAGTCAGCGGAATATTCACTGTAATATTCCGTTCAAATTTAAAATTGCATATTAGAGATCTAACTTGTAAAATTCATTAGAAATTCATACCATGTCCAAAAATTGCATATAATATATCAAATTGAAGATAATTTTACGTAAAATCATCTTATCAGAATAGATCCAACTTTTACTGTACGTGGTTACTGCAGTAGTTTAATTAGTTTTAATGGTCTTTTAGGTTAATAAATTCATAGAAAATTATCTGTAACTCCAAAAAATATGAACAATATATCAAATTGAAGCTACTGTAATGTACATTAATATATCTGGTTGGATCCAGCCTTTGCGGATTATTTACCCCGTAGCAATTTAATTAGTTTTAATGGCTTTAGAAATCATTAAATTCATAGTAAATTAATTGATTGTCAAAAAAATATAAATAATATACCGATGGAAAGCTGGTTCCATTTAGATCATCAATATGCAATTAGTTCAGCCTTTGACTATAAGGTTTTGCCGTGAAGATTTAAATGGTTTAATGGCCTATTTAGAGTAATAAATTCATAAGAAAATAAATACTGCTCAGAAAATTACAAATAATATGTACCTGGAATCACAATTCCATGGAGATTTTAGATATAATTTTAGTTTGATTTTTAGGCAACAGAAACTATATGAATCATTTAAAACCCATTAAACACAATTTAAATCATATAAAAAGATCTATAACTTCGATTAGGGTGAATCCGACGCCTACTGGTTCGTATTAATGTCCTCTATCCAGTAAACCTAGGAAACAAATTTAATTCGACAGTTAGAATAGGCATTACAACAGAACTGTTAAAAACCCTATATTGGCAAGTAATTATTAATAACAAGTACTCCATTGCATTAATTGGCCTCTTGCATGCATCATATACTTCAATATTGTTTAGATAACTAAAGTAACAACTATTGTGACTTATTAAATTGTCATGCATGCATTTGTTGCATTTGTTTGATCTCTATGTGCTATTGTTTATGATTGTATGCAATTGTTTGCTCGATAGATTGCGAGAAGTGCAACGTGTGTGATTGCAATTACTATGATTGCAAGTATTGTGGTTATGACGAGTGCAACCATTATATCCATGAGGATTGTGAGGATTATCTAATCGACTACATCTACATCAAAGGCAAGTGGTGCTATCTTGGTCATAAATGTCCTATTGTTATCCTATGCATTGTAGATGCTTTTGTAGAATTGCATCTGTAGGAATTGATGTGTATATGATATGCTATATCCCATATTATTCCCTAGTATTCCTTGTTTATGAGACATCGTATTGGTAGATTGCTTAGCTATGCTATTTAGACGAGGAAGGGAATCACATCATGAAAAGTTATATGTTTTGAAAGGCTTATGTTTTGCTAAATGACAAACCAATATGTTTTAATGAACCACCTGGGCGGAATGGCATTGATTGGGTCATCGAGTGTGGATTTATGGTGGGGAATGCCGCCTAGGACACTGAGAAAGGATTGGTTTCTTTGTTTGGAAGCTTTCGTGTGCAACCATGTGCCAATAATGAAATGGGCGGCTGGTTGGACTCAGTAGGTTGTGGTAACTCGAACCCACGTATCCAGAGATGTAGATAGTGTAGGTTGGACCGGTGCGTGTCGGGTTTGGGGAGCTACTTCCAGAACGGTTTCTTCTTGGACTTCTCCCTATCATCACCCAATATGAGAGTGGTGGTACGAGCTGGGCTGGCCAAGTCACATGGGTAAAGTGTACTAACCCCTGCAGGGTGTATAAACTAAGTGCTTAGCCGTGTCCCCAGTTATAGACAATTTGAGCGACTTGATACTGATGCTATGATATTTCTCACTCATCCTTATTTCTTAATTACTTAAAACTTGTTGGGTGAACATAATTGGGTAGGAGCACCTGGGAGTGAACCAGAGTGTCCTATTTATCGTTTTGGAAATCTACTTTGTCACAAATGTTAGGATAAAAATGTTGCTTTATGCAAATGATCCTGAACTCCACTTGGCCAAATAAGCATGTAGTTGATAGATCTGTTGTTAACCACTTTAGCCTACTTGCCATACATTCAATGTATTGACCATTCGTGGCTGCAACGTTTTATGTTGCAGGTTATATCGTATCTGAGTGATCGTTCATAGGCCGCGAGACTCCACTCAACAATTGTTCGCCTGTGGCACATTTGGAGGATGGAGATCTACCTTGTATTCGTTTTCCGCTGTGTACTTGAATAAATAATGTAAATTCTGGATCATATTCGTTGTATTTATGATACACAGTTATATTTGGTATCATTTTGTACTGTGTGTGTGCCAGTGAACCGATCCAGGGATTGGCACTATACACATGAACTCAGACTTATCAGGCGAGGGTTTTACAGTCCATTATCTCTCTTTCTTCCGCCATAGACAGACTTCGAGTCTTACTCAATGTCTTGCCTTGCAACATAGGTAAGAACCCCTTCTTACTTCCGTCCATTTTAAACTTCTTTAAAATCTTATCAAGGTATGTACTTTGCGATAGACCTATTAGGCGCCTAGATCTTTCTCTATAGATCTTTATGCATAATATGTATGACGCTTCACCTAGGTCCTTCATTGAAAATTTGTTGTTTAGATAACTTTTAACACTGTTTAAAAGATCTAATGAATAATATGTCATCCAAATATAATATCAGAAATGCCACATTGCTCCCACTCACTTTCTTGTAAATACATGCCTCTCCATAAGTTTGGACAAATCCAAACTCTTTGATCACCTCATCAAAGCAGAGATTCCAACTCCGGGATGCTTGCTTTAGTCCATAGATGGATCGCTGAAGCTTGCATACCTTGTTAGCATCCTTAGGATCGACAAAACCCTTTGGTTGTATCATATAAAACTCTTCTGCAATATTGTCATTGAGGAACACCGTTTTGACATCCATCTGCCATATCTCATAGTCGAAATATACAACAATTGCTAACATAATCCTAACCGACTTTAGCATCGCTACGGGAGAGAATGTATCATCGTAGTCAACTCCTTGAATTTGTCGAAACCTCTTTGCGACAAGTCGAGCTTTATAGACGGTCACATTACCATCAACATCAGTTTTCCTCTTGAAAATCCATTTATTCCCCACGGCCTTTCGGTCGTGAGGTAATTCCATCAAGTTCCAAACTTGGTTTTCATACATGGATTCCATCTCGGATTTCATGGCTTCTAACCATTTGTTGGAATCCGGGTTCATCATCGCTTCTACATACGTCGCAGGATCATCAATTTCATCAACCATGAAATTCATAACAGGGTTTCCATATAGCTCGGGAGCTGCACACGTCCTGCTAGACCTGCGAGGTTTGGTAGTACTCTCTTTTGGAGTTTCATGATCATTATCATTAGTTCCCTCTTCAATTGGTGAAGCCAACTCCAGAACGACTTCCGGCACTATGCTACTCGTCATACTATGAAGAGAAGGTTCAACAACCTCTTCGAGTTCTACCTTCCGACTACTCACACCTTTCGCGAGAAACTCTTTCTCTAGAAAGGATCCATTCTTGGAAACAAAAGCCTTGCCCTCGGATCTATGATAGAAGGAATACCCAATAGTTTCCTTAGGGTATCCTATGAAGACGCATTTTTCCGCTTTGGGATCGAGTTTATCCGGTTGAAGTTTCTTCACATAAACATCGCATCCCTAAACTTTAAGAAATGATAGCTTAGGTTTGTTTCCAAACTACAATTCATACGGTGTCTTTTCAACGAATTTAGATGGTGCCAGATTTAAAGTGAATGCAGCAATTTCTAGTGCATAACCCCAAAATGACAGTGGCAAGTCCGTCAGAGACATCATAGATCGAACCATATCCAATAAAGTACGATTACGACGTTCCGGCACACCATTTCGCTGTGGTGTTTCGGCAGGTGTGAGTTGTGAAACGATTCCACACTCTTTTATATGAGTGCTAAACTCGTAACTTAGATACTCACCTCCATGGTCGGACCGTAGAAATTTGATCTTTCTATTACGATGATTTTCCACTTCACTCTGAAATTCCTTGAACTTTTCAAAGGTTTCAGACTTGTGTTTCATCAAGTAGATATAACCGTATATACTCAAATCATCCGTTGAAGTAACAAAATAACGATATCCACCTCGCGCCGACACACTCATTGGACCACACTCATCAGAATGTATGATTTCCAATAAACCTGTCGCCCGTTCCATTGAACCGGAAAATGGCATTCTAGTCATCTTGCCCATAAGGCATGGCTCACATGTATCAAATGATTCAAAATCAAGTGATTCCAAAAGTCCATCTGAATGGAGCTTCTTCATGCGTTTAACACCAATATGACCTAGACGGCAGTGCCACATATATGCGGATATATCATCATTAAGTTTAATCCTTTTAGCATCAACATTATGAATATGTGTAACACTATTATCGAGATCCAACAGAAATAAACCATTCATCATCGATACATGACCATAAAATATTTCATTCATATAAATAGAATAACCATTGTTCTCAGAATTAAATGAATAACCACTTCACATCAAACACGATCCAGATACAATGTTCATGCTCAGTGTTGGCACCAGATAAAAAATTACTCAAGTTTATAACTAATCCTGACGGTAAGTGGAGAGGTAGAATTCTGACGGCGATCACATGAACACTTGATCCATTGCCGACACGCATCTTGACCTCACCCCTTGCTAGCGGTCGCTTGTTCCGTAGTCCCCGATTCGAGTTACAAATATTAGCAACTGAACCAGTATCAAATACCAAGGTGCTACTGCGAGTACTAGTCAAGTACACATCAATAACATATATATCATATATACCTTTATTTGCCTTGCCGGCCTTCTTTTCTGCCAAATACTTGGGGCAGTTGCGCTTCCAGTGGCCAGTCCCCTTGCAATAATAGCACTCGGTATCAGACTTAGGGTCAACTCGGGGTTTCTTTTCAGGCACGGCAACTGGCTTGCCGCCCTTACTTCCCTTCCGTTTTCCCTTCTTGTCTTTCTTGAAACCAGTGGTCTTATTGATCATCAACACTTGATGTTCTTTCTTGATATCCACTTCTGCAGTTTTAAGCATTGACAGAAGCTCGGGGAGAGACTTCTTCATGCCTTGCATATTATAGTTCATCACGAAGCTCTTATAGCTAGGTGGCAGAGACTGCAGAACACGATGGATGCCTAAGTCAATGGGAATCGTTATTCCCAAGGACACAAGCTTATCGATGTAACCCGACATCTTGAGTACATGCTCACTTATGGAGTTGTTCTCTTCCATATGCAGCTAAAGAACTTTTCTGAAGCATTGTAGCTCTCTACAGCAGCATGTGTGTCAAAAATCATTTTCAACTCACCCATTGTATCAAATGCATTGCCGTTTTCGAAACGCTTTCGAAGTTCTGGCTCTAGCCCATACAATATGCCGCAATGAACTAAATTGTGGTCCTCCAGACGAGTCTGGTAGACATTTGTTTCCTCTTCAGGGGCATCATCGAACGGTGGGGGGCCTAGTGGCGCTTCTAGCACATATTGCTTTTGTGCAGCAGAGAGGAGAATCCTCAAATTCATGGCCCATTCGGTAAAGTTTCTACCGTTCATTGCAAGTTTCTCTTTCTCCATGAACACATTGAAATTAAAAGCAGGTGGTGCCATCTACAACAGAATTTGTAAAGTTTATACTAAGTTTATGATAGAATGAGTTCAACTAATCCAAATTAAGAATGAACTCCCACTCAAAAACGACATCCCTCGTGCCTTTTTGGTGATTACATGAACCAAATCCACTACACCAAGTCCGATCATCACGTGAGTCGGTGTAGCTTCAAAGGCGAGCATCAAATGGGCATCATATCTTCCATATGAATCATGCTTAACCTTTCGGTCCGTGTTCCGAGGGCATGTATGTACATGCTAGGCTCGCCAAGTAAGAACCTTAGTATTCACGTGTGTAACTGTCTTACACCCGAAATATGATCGTGGATTGTGGTGACCCAGCATACCACTGCATGTTGTAGTATACTATAGTCGTGGACATAACACTCACGGAGTACCATTCCGCAAATATTACATCCTCGGAGTGGTACAACAGAAATAAAGTGGGTCCACATCATACATTATCATTATTACAACCAGAAATGACATGACGACTTTGAGATCCTCCTAGGTCCATAGAGGTATCCCGATGACTCAGGCTGAACTATAATAACTCAAAGAAAATAATAAAGAAGCAACTAAGGTTTATACGAGATTTAATATAGATAGAGGATAGAGATCTATGCTACTGGACTAGATCACTATATATGCTACATCTACACTTCAGATACGTCGGTCTTCATTCCATAGATGTTTTCGTAATTGTTCCCTTCGACGCTTTCGGATACTTTTGGTTCTTCATAGAGGAATTCTTCTTGGTCTTCAATTGGATATAGTATTTCCTCTTCCTGACCGTTATTGTCTTCCGAATCTAGCAAGGGTTAGGAAGATACGTTGAGTATGAGCGTACTCAGCAAGTTCACTAAAAAGAAGTGTTTGATGCACTATATCTACATCCACAGACCATAGGTCGTGGGAATGGTCACGGCAGATGCTGCAATCGGCAGCGAGTAGTAGAACGAGGGGCAAGAGCGGCCATCCATCTGCGGTGCGAGATGAGGGAAAAGACACAGGGTTTTACCCAGGTTCGGCCCCCCGGAGGGTAAAGACCTACTCCTGCTAGATTGTATTATGGAGGTGGTACAATGGGCGAGCTCGGCGGCTAGGCGGTCGAGTCGCTTGGGCGTATGATGGAACGTATCTCTACTCACCCTATAGGGAGGTTTATATAGGCTCACCTCCCCTAGGGTTTACATATCTTAACCGATTCAGTTAAAGCTTCGGTACTCGTTTAACCTAATCCGACTGGACCTATCTACTCGCCTGGGCCTTCAGCTTCCAGTCGCTCGGTTCTTCGCTGGGCTTCAATCCAGTTGCCGTCTTGCAGGCCCACTCGCCAGTTCCTGGGCCAGTCGGAAACGTCCTGCTGGGTATACCCCGGTAGGCATATCCCCATCAGTAGTCCCCGAGGCCGCCGTCGATTAGGCGTAGGTGGCTGCTGGCAGTCGGAGTATACGGCTTCAGAGTGGACATCCAGTCGAATCGTCGGCGGGCTCCCGTATAAAGGAGAAACCAATCATCTAGGTCGCAGCCTTGGCGTATCGAATCGGCAAAACACTGTCATAGTGAGAGGGTCGGCGAGTCGAGTGGCTGAAGTTGGACCATTAACCGTGGTCAAACTAGCCGTTGGGGTAATCCAACGGTAACTTTTGGCGTAATCACCGCGTAGTAACGGCTCCCTGATTTGGCGGGTAACAACCGCTATATAAGAGGAATGGCTGGCGATCAGAGAACCACCTTCTCACCATTTCCTCCGACTGCACGCACCTTTCGCCTCCCTTCGTATCGCGATCCAGCCGACCTGAAATCCCCCGACCCCCAGCAAATCTCTCTGCCGTGGCCCTCTCCACCGAGCCGTGGGGTAGATCTAATTGCACGAGGGCGAAACTAGCTTCCTTCGAGGAGGTCGGGATCTTGCGAGCCGGCTGTTGGCGCATTCCCGCAGCCGGAGAGACGACCCCGAATCTGCGAGAGAGGGAGTTCATCTGCTTCACCAGCCATCTTGAACGGGGGCTAGGGTTCCCCACGTCCCTATTCTTCCGGCGCTTCTGCGCCTATTACGGGATCCAGCCTTCGGATCTGGGTCCCCACAGCATCGAGCAGCTCGCCATCTTTGTGGCGTTCTGCGAGTGCTACTTGGGCAGCCGGCCCTACTTCCCCCTATGGCAAGATCTGTTCCACGGACGGATCAGCCGCGAGGAAGCGGGCGACCCAACGCTAGCCGTGGGCGGCCTAACCTTCCATCCCAAGTCGAAGGCTTCATTCTTAGACCTGATGCTGCCCGCCAAGGCAGCGAGCGACTGGAAGAAATCGTGGTTTTACGTAGCCGAGGCGACCCCGGAGGGCGAGGCGGCGATCCCGCGGTACTCCGCCAATCGGTCCGAGCCGCACCGTCTCCAAGTCGGCAAGCTCCCCAACGACCAGCGGATGGTCGTCGACGAGATGCTCCAGACCATCCGCGGTCTAAAGAAGAAGGGCCTCCAGACGATAAACCTGTACAACTGCTGGCTCGGGCGGCGGCTCATCCCGCTCGCTCGGCGCAAGCACTACATGTACCAGTCCACGGGCCGGGAAGACTCGACGAAGGCCTGCCTCGACGAGTGGAAGCTGGAGGACTACATCCCAGCACTGAAGAAAATCACCCAGGCGGTGTACCTGGACGCACAGGCTGGGGTCGCCCCCTATACCGCAAAGCGTCCAGCCCCAACGGTAATCGCTTCACTTCGCTCGCAGTCGCAGTTTATGCAGTCGCGGTAATTCTAATTTCATCTTGTATTCATTGCAGCTATTCCAAGTGGTGGAAGGATGGCTCCCACCTTCGGACGATGAGAACTCGAGCTCGTCCGTCCAGGACGTGGGCGAGTCGCCTCCCGCCAAGGGCAATGCCGGGAGCGACGAGGGCGACAGCGACGATGAATCCGAAGAGGAAGTCGCCCCACTGCTCCGCAAGACCCGTGGGCAGCGTCAACGAGAGCTTGAGGCAAGTAAAAGCCTCGAGCGTCACGATGACGACGACGAGCTTCCAGAAACCACCTCGCGCCGCCAGGCGACTCCATCGAAAAAGAAGAAGGAAAAGGAGGTGAAGGCGCCTCCGAGGAAGACGAAGACCAAACCGACTAGGCCGGCCTCGCCGCCACATTCAGCGAGCAGTTCTGACGCTCCCAGCCCGACCAAGGACGAGGCGCCACCAACGACAGCCGCGTCGGACACGGCCACCATCGAGGTGCCCCTGGCGTCGATGCCTCTGCCATTCGCCCCAGTCTCTGGGCTGGGGGACGCCTCGGTCGCAGCGGCTTCGCCTCACAAGGAAGCTTCTGTTGAAGACATTCCGGAGGCTCCGGTTGCTGCCTCAACAACGAACAAACCGTCCGTGTCTTGGGCACGCGACGTTCTGGAAATGGGGCTCAGCCGCCGACTGGGCCCCGAACTAGAGAAGCCAGCCGGCCTCCGTACGGGACTGCGCTTCATTCCAGTCGCCAAGTGAGTACACTCTCCCTCCTTTGTCTTCCATAGCAGCTCGAATTTTATTGCTTACATAATTGTTGAACAGGACCGGGGTGAAGAGGATGGGCCACCCAACCGTGTCTAAGGTGCCACCCGTCGTCAGCGAGGAGGATCCTTCCCGCAAGAGGAAGGCGGACGAGGTCGTCGTTTCTGCGGATGGCAGCAAGAAGGCCAAGGGTGACGACGTCGTCACGATTTCTGACGACACGGCGGTCGCGCCAACTGGACCCGTAACGGAGGCAGCCGCGTCTACGAAGGAGGGTGCTCCCTTGCCTAGAATGGCCGAACCGACCTCCTTTGGGGCGGGTGCCTCTATCGCCACCTTCTACCTTCACCCTCGAGCCACGCTCCTGGGACCGCCAATGCTGAAGTCGACCAACGTCGTGGGCATACGCCGGCTCTCCTCGCGTCCGTGGACGCGATACAACTCCACGGCATGCTTGGCGCAGCCATCCAGGTTGTCTTATCTTTATTTTTCGCATCCAGTCCCCGAGTGCGCACTCGCTGAATCTCAGCGGGTGGGCACTTAGGAATTTCTTGATTGCTAGTCCCCGAGTGAGCACTCGCTGAATTTTAGCGGGTGGGCACTTAGGAATTTTTTGGTTGCCAGTCCCCGAGTGCGCATTCTCTGAATTTCAGCGGGTGGGCACTTAGGAATTTTGCTTTTATTAACCTTTTTGGTGATGTGCAAGGTCTACAGCTTGAATCGGCTGACCGATTGGCCACGAAGCACCGCGCGGAGAAGGAACTGGCCATCGTCGAGGAGGCGAACAAAGGGCTTCAGGTTGTTGCCGTTAAGGCAGAGGAAGCTCGCCAGGGGCTTGTCCCCGCTGGTGACTTGGTGGCGGCGCAATCGGGTTTGAGTGCGGCTGAACAGAGGATCGCCGACCTCGAGCACGAGCTGCGGGAGGCGAAGGAAGAAGCGAACTCGGCTGATGGGCGAGCCAAGGCCGCCATTGCAGCCGCCGAAGAGGATCACAAAGTGTCGGATGCCCTTGTTGCTGGGCTTCAGGACGACCATACGTCGCTTCAATGCTTCATCACGGATCTCGCCCGCCCGTTGATTGGTAAGTGCGTCTGCCTCTTCCAGTAGTTGTGCCTTTTGTGGTGTCTGTCGTATTCATTATTGTCTTCTACTCGCAGGTCGCATCATCGATAGCGCGGGAGAGGCGAGCTCGTTCGACGCGCGGCAGTGTGTAAGCATGCTTGTTGACTCGGCAACATTGTCGGCGACGTGCATTCATGCCTATCTCCAAGAGATGTCGCCCACGTAAGTAATTCCCAGCGACCTTGTTGAGGTGTGGAGGTATTTGGAGAAGGCGCCCGCGATCGTTGAGTTCATGACGCGTTCGGCGTTTCGGCGCGGAGCAGCGAGGGCACTTAGTCTTGGACTTGCCCACTTCCCCGAGGACTTCGACATCGACGATGTGACGAGTGGTTACCCATCGTCGACTGGCGCGGTGGAGCTTTCCGAGGTCCTCAAGTTGCAGGATCGCGCTGCCGCGTACTCGGAGCGTGTATGGGCGATGGGCGACCTCCTTCCGTACCAGGAAACGATTGTCGTGCCGAACGACCCCGAGCCACCGCATCGTGATTTCAAGGTCGAACAGCCCTTCCACGCGGCGATGGCAGGTGAACTGACGACGTATCCGTCGAACCCTTACACGCCGTTCATCCGCAATCGCCGGGGTGTTGGCGAGTTGTCGTCTAAGCCTGCAGAATAGGATAGTTTGCCTTGTGGCGTTAGCAGCAGGTCTGCCATGCGGGCATATTTTGTAATATGAGACAATGCAACATGCTATCGAATGAGACATCGTGTGTATTTTGGTATTTGTCATGTGTTTGTGATTGATGTTTGAACGAGTCCCCGAGCGCGTCCGCCCTTTTGTGGGGTTTACCTCGTATGTGATATGTTTGTTGGTTTTTGTGTGTTTTGTTATTGTGGTCGACTCGCCCAGACTCGAAGAGCCAGTCGCTAGGCGACTCCCTTGAATGCTCTGTACTTCGCCGTTTTCCCTTGCGCGAACGAGGTCGGGTGGCCGATTCCCCGAGCGTGGTACTTGGCTGTTCCAGGCGCGACTCGAGGGTGAGTGAGGACTTGGCGCGTTAGTTTGAGCGCATCACTCCTGCCTGGCCCGTGGGGTCAGTCGTGTGGCGAGTCCTGGGCATGCTCTCCTAATTGGCGTTTTTCCCGGACCGCTCGCGTTGAACTAGTCTACAGTCCCCGAGCGTGGTACATAGCCGTTCGAGTCGCTTGTTGGAGATATGCCCTAGAGGCAATAATAAATGTAGTTATTATTATATCTTTGTGTTTATGATAAATGTTTACATTCATGCTATAATAGTATTAACAAGGAAACATTGATACTTGTGTGATTTGTAAACTTAATTTGAAGTCCCTAGTATAGCCTCTATACTTCACTAGCTTGTTGGTTGATAGATGATTGTGGTTTCTCTATCATGAACATTGAGATGTTATCAACAACAAGATCATATCATTAGGAGAATGATATGGTGGACATACTCCTATAGATAAGCGTAGCATAAAGATCAAGTCATTTCAATAGTTCAATTGCTATATGCTTTCTGATACATAGTAACCTAATTCCTTCGACCATGAGATCATGCATATCATCTTTACCGGATGGATGCTTTGATGACATCAAACACCACACCGTAACTGGGTGGTTATAAAGGTGGCATTGAGTGTTCGGAAAGTATTGGTTGAGACACATGGATCAAGAGTGGGATTTGTCCATCCATATGACGGATAGATATACTCTGGGCCCTCTCGGTGGAATGTCATCCAATTAGCTTGCAAGCATGTGACTGGCTCACAAGGGATCACATATCACGGGAACGAGAAAAGAGTACTTATCAGTAACGAGGTTGAACTAGGTATGCAGAGATACCGACGATCATAACCTCGGATAAGTAACATATCGTGAGACAAAGGGAAATTGGTATCGTATGTAAGTGGTTCATTCGATCGCAAAGTAATCGTAGAAATATGTGGGAGCCATATGAATTTCCAGATTCCTCTATTGGTTATTGTTCGGAGAAGTGTCTCGATCATGTCCGCATAATTCACGAACAGTAGGGAGACACACTTAAGGACTCGACGTTGTTTGAGTAGTTATGGTATTATGAGAAAGAGACCGAATGTTGTTCGGAGTCTCGGATGGGATCCGGGATATCACGAGGTGATCCGGAATGGTCCGGAGAATAAGATTCATATAAGGAAAGACCCGTTTCGGAGTTCGGGAATGATTCCGATGTTTTCATCGGGAATGTTCTAGAAGGTTCCGGATTGTCCGGCACTCCGGGGGGGAGGGGTACATGAATGTGTCATTACATATTGGAATGATTGCATCATGTACTAAGTGTTCTTGCTGTCCCAAATAAAGTATTAAATTGAATCCTAAAACAGAAAAGTCAAATGTCCAGTTTGAAAGTCAAACGGCTAAAACAAGAAACTGTGGGAAACAAGCAAGAGGAGTTGGAAACCAACTTGGAGGAGGAATTCCTCTCCTCCAAGCTGGCGGCCAGCCCTAGGCCGAGTTGGGGAGGGACTCCCCTCCCTCCCTGGCGCGCCAAGCCCCTCCACCCATAAAAGGAGGGGCAGGGCCTCCTCCTCTAGACACACAAGTTTCTACCTCTAATCTCCTGTTTAGAGCCGTTCTGGTTTAGAGCTTCTAATTGCTTTAGCCTGCGGTTTAGAGCCTTCTAATTGGTGTGTCTAATCTCTAGACCACTAATATCCCTCTCTCATACTCCACCATACTCGCTCCGGCTTAAGGCGAAGCCCTGCGGGATCTCCCCTCTACTTCCGGTACCACGCCGTTGTGCTGCCGGAATCGCGAGGAGAGTGCTACAACCTCCGCTGCCTGCTGGAACAAGGGAGAGGAAGGTCTTCGTCGAGTACCGAACGTGTGACCGACTGCGGGAGCGCTGCCGGAACGCAGCGCCGGAAGGATCGTCTACACGATCTTGAGATCGGAAAGAGTACGACTACATCACCCACGAGAATCCGCTCTCGTTAAACACTTTGGAATCTTCGAGGGTAAGTTATTCCATCGACTCATTGCTACAATCTAGTAGATAGATCCTGGATTGTTTGTTTGTATGCGATAGAAAATTTTTGTTTTCCATGCTACGAAACCCTACATCGCTATGTCAAGGATGCGAAGGACCATGGTCGCTGTAAGGAGCAAAGGCAGTTGTCTTGGTTCGTAGAACCAGTCGGGCTAGGCGACTCCAATGGGGCTCCGGGTAGGCGTTTTTCATGGACGGTGCAAGACCTGGGGTGACTCAGTGCTCTTGCACCGCACTACTTAGCCGTGCCGATCGCTGTACCAAAGGTTGACTTCTGCGGTTAGCGTAACGCTGTTATTACGAGTGCGAGTGGCACAAGACATGGAGAGTAGGTGCAATTTGCGGTAACTGTTTCTTTTTTATTTCATAGCGACTGGAGAGTACATGTGTGGGGTTCTAGGAATAGAACTTCCGTAGGAGGTTTACATTCCATGGTCGCTTGACGTCGAGTTCGCCGTCCCCGCGGACGTCGATGAGGTAGTAGGCGTCGTTGCCGAGTACTCGCCCGATGGCGAATGACCCTTCCCACGGAGGGGAGAGCTTATGCATGCCCTTCTTGTCCTGGATGAGGCGTAACACCAGGTCGCCCTCTTGGAAGGTGCGAGTCTTCACCCGCCGGCTGTGGTAGCGGCGGAGTCCCTGCTGGTAGATAACGGTGCGTGACCGAGCGAGGTCACGTGCCTCGTCGAGTTGATCGACCCCGTCTTGGCGGGCGAGCTCGTTTGCGGCCTCCGTGTAGTGGACGACCCACGGCGAGTCGTGCTCGAGGTCGGTGGGCATGACTGCCTCGGCGCCGTAGACCATGAAGAAGGGGGTGAACCCTGTCGACCTGTTGACTGAGGTGCGGATCCCCCAGATGATAGAGGGCAGCTCCTCGACCCAGCACCCGGCGGTGCACTCGAGTGGTACTTGGAGTCGCGGCTTCAGGCCGTGGAGGATGCTTTGGTTGGCCCGTTCTGCCTGGCCGTTGGATTCCGGGTGGGCGACCGATGCGAGGTCGATCCGGATGTGGTGCTCTTCGCAGAATTCAGCCATGGCTCCTTTGGCGAAGTTGGTGCCATTGTCCGTGATGATGCTGTTTGGGAACCCGTAGCGATATATGAGCTCGCGTAGGAATTTGGTGGCGGTCTTCCCGTCGCATTTCCGAACTGGCTTGGCCTCCACCCACTTTGTGAATTTGTCGACCGCGACTAGCAGGTGGGTGTAGCCGGAGGGGGCCTTCTTGAAGGGGCCTACCATATCCATGCCCCACACAGCGAATGGCCAGGTGATGGGGATTGTTTTGAGCGCTGAGCTCGGCCCGTGTGTCTGGTTGGCGTACTTCTGGCACCCGGCGCACCGCTGGACAATGTCGACAGCGTCGGCGTGTGCGGTGGGCCAGCCATGTCGCATAGCCTTGGCGACGAGAGAGCGGGCGCCGGCGTGGTGGCCGCAGTCACCGGAGTGGATGTCGTGGAGGATCTTGCGTCATTCGGCGGGTTGGACGCAGCGTTGGAACACGCCGGTGACACTGCGCTTGTGGAGCTCGCCGTCGATGATGGTGTAAGACTTGCATCGACGAGCGATCATCCGAGCTTCCGTCTCGTCTGCCGGCAAGGTTCCGGCTTCCAGGTAGGCGATGTAGGGCTTGGTCCAGTCGTCTGGCTCGTTGACGAGTGCGACCAGGGCTGCCTCTGGTTGGAGCGGGACTCCGATGTCGATCTCCCTCGGGGGAGAGACTGATGGCTTGGTGATCGTGTCGAGGAAGACGCCGGCGGGTGGTGCGAGTCGAGTCGACCCGATGCGAGAGAGTGCGTCGGCCTCCTCGTTCTTCCGCCTGTCGATCCACTTGACGGAGTAGCCGGTAAAGTGTCCGCCCAACTTGTCCACTGCTTGGCGGTACGCCTCCATGGTGGGGGAGACGGCGTCGCAGGTGCCAGCGACTTGCCCCGCGACGAGGTCGGAATCTCCGTAGCAGCGTAGGCGGTTGACATTCATCTCCTTGGTAGCTCGCATGCCATGGAGTAGGGCCTCGTACTCGGCCATGTTGTTGGTGCAGGGTGTGAAGTCGAGGCAGAGGATGTAGCGGAGCTTGTCGCCCTTAGGTGAAGTTAGCACGATCCGTGCGCATGCGCCGTCCGCGTTCTTGGAGCCGTCGAAGTGCAGGCTCCAGTAATGCAGGTATGGCAGCTTCTCTGGCTGCTGGGCCTCTTCCCAATGCCTGCGACTTGATCGCTTTTCGTGGCTCGTATTTTATGTTGTGGACGCCGATCTCGACGGCCCACTTGGCGACCCGCCCGGTCGCCTCGCGGTTGCGGATTATATCTTGCAGTGGTGCTGAGGAGACGACCGTGATCGGGTGCTCCTGGAAGTAGTGCGGCAGGCGCCGCTGAGCTCTGAAGACCGCGTATACCAGCTTTTGGTACTATGGGTACCGCTGGCGCAACTCGGTGAGGACCTCGCTGATGTAGTACACCGGCCGATGTACTGGGCGCTCCTTTCCTTCCTCCGGTCGCTCGACGACCATCACGGCGCTGACGACGCGCTCGGAAGCTGCGACGTAAACCAGCATGGGTTCTTTGCCGGCGGGGGCGGCGAGTAGCGGTACGACGAGTAGCACCTTTTTGAGATCGCGGAGCGCGTCGTCCGCCTCCTTGTCCCACTGGAAGGTGGGGTTCTTGCGCATCAGGCGGTATAGGGGCATCGCCTTTTCGCCCAGGCGGGGGATGAAGCGACTGAGAGCCGCTACTCGCCCGGCCTGTTTCTGGACGTCGCACAGGCACTCGGGTTTGCCAAGCCGAGCGATCATGTCGATCTTCGTGGGGTTCGCCTCGATCCCTCGTTTGGAGACGACGTACCCCAGTAGTTGTCCTGCAGGTACACCGAAGATGCATTTGCCTGGGTTGAGCTTTATCTTGTATTTTCGCAGGTTGGCGAATGTTTCCGCCAGGTCGGCGAGTAGGTCGCCCCGGCGAGCGGACTTTACGACCACGTCATCGATGTAGATGTGGATGTTGCGGCCAATTTGGCTCGCGAGGCATTCTTGCATGCACCGCTGGTAGGTCGCCCCGGCGTTCTTGAGGCCGAAGGTCATGGCGGTGTAGCAGAAGGCTCCGAATGGCGTGATGAACGCCGTCTTCTCCTCGTCTTCGACAGCCATTTTGATCTGGTTGTACCCAGAGTAGGCGTAGAGGAAACATAGCGACTCTGAGCCCGCGGTTGAATCGATTATCTGGTCGATCCGCGGGAGGACGAACTGCTCCTTTGGGCAGGCGCTGTTCAGGTTTGTGTAGTCGATACACATCCTCCAGGTCCCGTTCTTCTTCTCGACCAGGACTGGGTTTACCAGCCACTTGGAGTATTTGATTGGCCGGATGAAGCCTGCAGCGAGTAGACGCTGCACCTCCTCGGCGATTTCTCGGCGGCGCTCTTCATTGAAGGGCCGCAGCGACTGCTTGACAGGTCGCACTTTGGGGTCGGCGTTTAGCTTGTGCTCAGCGAGCTCCCTAGGGACACCGGGCATGTCAGAGGGCTTCCATGCGAAGATGTCCCTGTTCTCACGGAGGAACTCGATGAGCGCGCCTTCCTATCCTAGGCTCATGCCCGTCCCGATCGTCACCGTCTGGCTGGAGTCGCCTGGGACCAGCTCGACGGTGCGGGTGTGCGTCGTGGCCTCAAAGGTTGAGGTGTTTGCGCCCTCTGAGTTGGGCTTCTTGAGTATGGTGGGGTCGTCGTTGTTGACCCCGCTTGCGTACTTGGCGAGCTCATCGACGTGGTTGGTCTCCATCGCGATGACGGCGTCAGCGAGCTCGGCTCCTTTGGCCTCGCACTCGGCGGCCATGTCGGGGTCGCCGTTGATGGTGATGACGCTGCACGGCCCGGGGAGCTTCATCGCGTTGTACGCATAGTGGGGCGCTGCCATGAACTTGGCGAACGCCTGGCGCCCCAGGACGCAATGGTAGGGGCTGTCGAAGGGCACCAGCTCGAAGACGATCCGCTCGGTGCGGAAGTTTGCTGGTGTGCCGAAGGTGACTGGCAGCGTGACCTTACCGATCGGGTACGCCTTCCGACCGGGGACGATGCCGTGGAACGTGGTGTGGGTCGTCTCGATCATCGACTGCGGGAGCCGCAGCCGCTTGAAGGTGTCCAGGTACAGGATGGTTATGGAGCTGCCGCCGTCCATCAATGTCTTGGGGAGCCAGTAGTCGCCGACCTTAGTCTTGACCACCAGGGCGACTCGACCTGGATACTCGATGCGTGGCGAGTGGTCTTGTCGGCTGCAGGTGATGGGCTGCTCCGACCAGTTGAGAAACTGGGGAACGTCCACTTGGGCCACCGCGTTGACGGTGACGGCGCGGGCGATGACCTTCTTCTCGCGCTTCGTGTTGAAGCCCGTGAAGGTATGGAGCGAGCCGGCCACTTTGCCGAATTTTCTGCCGTTTGGCGGGTCGTTGTCGGGGTCCTCCCGTGCTCGCCGTGCCTTCTCGATCTCCCTGAGGGTGTGGCAGTCGGCGGTGGTGTGCGTTGCGGGCTTCCCTTCCCTGCTATGAAACGCACATGGTTGGTTAAGGAGAGCCGCGGGGTCGAACCTTGGCTTGCCCTTGTAGTTGCCGCCGTCGCGCCGTTGTCCTCCGTCGCGGCGGAAGCTCTTGGGCTCGCGTTGCACGTGCCCGGCGTTGGCGACGAAGTCGACTCGCCCGTCACTGCGGCGCTTGCCGGTGAGGCGAGTGTTGCTGTAGCGTAGGTCGGACCGTCGTCCACTGTTGTTGCCGCACGTGCGGCATTAACCTCCTGACTTGTCGTCAGTTTCCTGGTTTGGGTCTTCCTCCGCGTACCGTTTGGCGATCTCGAGGAGGTCGGGGATGTTGTCGAGTGTGCGAGAGTGTTGCTTGAGCTTGGCGACCAGGGGATCGTAGCGGCACGAGGTCTTGAAGCAATGGATCGCGGTGTCCGGGTGGATGCCGACCGTGTTGTACCAGAGTTCTTGCCACCGTTGGACCCAGTTGCGGGTCGACTCGCGGGGTCCCTGGACGCATCGCTCCAGGTCCTCGATGGTGGTGGCACGGGTGTAGGAGCACTCGAAGTGCCTGACGAAGGCGTCGCGCATCTCCTCCCAGGAGTCGATACTGTCCTAGGGGAGGGTGTTGATCCACTGCCTGCACGTCCCCTCCATCATCAGGGGGAGGTAACGGGCGGCTAGCAGGTCGGTGTGGCCTGCGATCCCCATCGCCATGAGGTATGTGTCGAGCCAGACGGCGGGGTCGTACGAGGAGTCGTACTTTTCTATCTCCTTCGGCGCCTTGAAGTTTGGCGGGTACTTCTCGCCTCGGATCATTGGTCCGAAGCACTTGGGGCCGAGTCGACTGAGCGACCCCATGGGCTCGCCGTCGCGGCGATTGGTTAGGGTATGTCGCAGGTCGTCAGGCTGGCGTGCGCGCCAGCTTTGGTTGTTGATGATGTGGGTGCGGGCGTCGATGGGTTGCCCGTTGGCGACGACGAAGTTGGTCGCCGGCCTGGGGTCGTTGGTGGAGAGTGCCGCGTTCGCGGGTCGGTGTTGGAGCTGAAGTGGCTCTGGTGGCGGGCAGTTGAGGGTGTTTGCCGCCGCTGGGCGGCCGCTGGAGGCCGCTCTGCTTCCCGACGAACGCGAGTATACTCGACCCTGCGAGTCGGCGCCCATGTTTTGCTGCTCGACGGCCTTTGCGAGCAGGGCCCTGACGTACTAGATCTGTAGGGCGCTGTCGCCCGTGGCCGTGATGTTGTCGGCTGCTGCTCGGCCCGCCACGAGGTTGTCCATCGGGGTGGAGAACAGTGGGAGGCCGTTTGCGTCTCTCTCCCGGGAAGAGACTACTATCCGCGGCTGGTCCCTGGGAGGTGTGCGGTTTGGTGGAGGTGGGGCGCCCATCGCCGTTGATCCTGGCGGGGGCCGGGCGCTTCCTCCTGGTGGCGCGTTCTCGCAGATCGCGCGCTCGGCCACACGGGCCGGGTCGTTTTCGTCGTCGAAGTTCAGGGCGCGCCCCTGAACGGTGGGGTTCAGGCGCGACCTGATCCGCTGCTGGTGGTAGCGCGACAGTTTCTGCGCCGTCACCTGCTCAAGGCGAAATTTTTCGCGCTCGGCTTGCTCCTTGCGCACCGCCTCCGCCAGTTTCAGGCGGAGTTCCTCGACCTCCGTTGTCGTGGCGTTAGGAGGGATTGGGGTGGAGAATGGATCCTCCGGCGGATCGGTGCCGGTCGCCATGTAGGTCGCGGCGTGGCGACCGGTTTCGTCGCCGAGGTCGGTGGAGTTCTCCGACCCGGAGTCGAATTCGAAGATCCCGAGGATGGAGGGGTCCTCGAAGTCTCCCACGTTGGAGACCTGGGTGATGGAGCCCGCGGGTGAAGCCGCGGTGATGGACCCGGCGAGTGACGCCGGGGTCGCCGAGTCGGCGTCGTCGTTGAGGGCCGCGTCTTCTGCGGCCGCTAAGTTTTCGGCCACGTCGCTGTGGGCCGAATTGTACTCGGAGGCGAGGCGATGGATCGTGCGGATCTGGCTCTCGGAGAGCCGATCGCGTGGCGGCGACTCGCGGATGCGA
Source organism: Avena atlantica (assembly GCA_910589765.1). Taxonomy (NCBI): domain Eukaryota; kingdom Viridiplantae; phylum Streptophyta; class Magnoliopsida; order Poales; family Poaceae; genus Avena; species Avena atlantica. Next base: position 432,025,186 of record OU342736.1, on the reverse strand, counting down.
GCCGAATCCTCCGAGACGATGACGTCGGTGAGGCCGACGAAGAGGCTGATCGTGCCGATCGGCAGGATCACGCTGTGCGTGACGGGTCGCGCCGCCGGGACGTAGCTGCTCGGCAAGATTTGGAGCATCTCGCCAATCGCTATCATGCGGCCGGTGGCGACCGTCTCGTTGATGGGCAGATTGGATCTCGCCGCAGAACACCGGCCAGACTGGCCAGGCCCCACGGTGGGCGCCACTGTCGTGGGAATGGTCACGGCAGATGCTGCAATCGGCAGCAAGTAGTAGAATGAGGGGCAAGGGCGGCCAGCCATCTGCGGTGCGAAATGAGGGCAAAGACATAGGGTTTTACCCAGGTTCGGCCCCCCGGAGGGTAAAGACCTACTCCTGCTAGATTGTATTATGGAGGTGGTACAATGGGCGAGCTCGGCGGCTAGGCGGTCGAGTCGCTTGGGCGTATGATGGAACGTATCTCTACTCACCCTATAGGGAGGTTTATATAGGCTCACCTCCCCTAGGGTTTACATATCTTAACCGATTCAGTTAAAGCTTCGGTACTCGTTTAACCTAATCCGACTGGACCTATCTACTCGCCTGGGCCTTCAGCTTCCAGTCGCTCGGTTCTTCGCTGGGCTTCAATCCAGTCGCCGTCTTGCAGGCCCACTCGCCAGTTCCTGGGCCAGTCGGAAACGTCCTGCTGGGTATACCCCGGTAGGCATATCCCCATCAGTTACTTTTATTTTGAAAAGCTATGTCCGTCAGCCTTCACGGGTTTACCAGAACTTTCATGGAGTTCCTTTCCCGCAGCCTTCGCAGCTCCTTCCCGGAACAGGGTGTAACAAGATACAGTTTTTACACTCTACAGAGGTGCGTTGCTTTACCCATGAGAGATCTTAGCTTTGTTGCACATCCGAGCGAATCTTTCCCGTCCACACTTCCAATGGTGTGGGGCCCAGTAGATGATCCAAGCCAATCACTGTCCTTCTCCGCGACCCCGCATACACCGCAATTGTTGTATGCCCAAACTCAAGGTAGACCTTTCCCCGTATAAAATGGCTATACCTTAGTTGGATACACAAAACAACCATTAACACTAGTAATCTGTCTTTTGTAAGCCCAGATCCACGGTAGACCTTTCCCCGTATAAAACGGCTATACCCATGATTTGCAACTCACAAATGCCTACAATAGTGTCCAATGCATGCGAAAGGGAGCCGATCTAGCTGATTTCTCCATCCCATTCCAAATATCATGGTTAACACATAATATACGGTGCAAGAATCATTGACGGCATTGGTTGTTAAGTCCTAGATGATATATTCCTGTGCAGTGGTATCCCAACTGCCAGTCTTAATAGGTTAGCTGATCACCCTGGATCAGTAACCGATACTTCAAGTTAATTATGAAAATAGTCTTTTTGACCTTTTTGAAATGCAGGTGATGACACACAGTTTGCAATTACTTTACAGAAAATAATCAAAGGACATGAGCAAGTGTGAACTTGCCTTGATATAGCGAAGTATTGTAGTCGAATGTCTCGACTTGACCCTGGACCTCGGGTTCTACAAAAATAGCATCATTGCCCGGTAAGGACAATGTTTAAAGAAGCAATATGCTGTTATGCATAAGTAATGAGATGCATAATGCAAAGTCCCCAAGTAATTCCTCAATTATTACCAGTGAGATATATTTATGATTTATTTAATATTTGCTTTAGTTTAAGTTTACTTCATAAGAAAGATAAACATATAAAATATGAAGATTAAAGTACAATTATAATATAATTCTATGGTTCCATGATATTATGTAATTATTAAAAAATCATGTTTTAAGTTGTCATGGCTTTAAAGAAATTGTATAGAGTTTCTTTTGAAGTGGCAAAAAGAATAACATTTGAAGAAAATATTATTTAGGTTAAGTTATTCAACTCTGGAAATTAATAGGATTGAAGTTATGGTTTTGTAATAAGATTTAAATGATTTTGAGTCATTATATATTGAGCTTAAGATATCTCAGACCAAAGTAAACTATAAAAATGTAATTGAATTTGAGATATGACATTTGTAGCATTATCAATTATTAGGGTTTTTCCTAAGCATAATAAAAATAAAATCTTATAATTATGGAACTTTGTTTTAAAGATGTAAATTTAGCGTGTGTAATATTTATAGATCATACTTTGAGATTTTTCTTAATAAAAAAATAGATGGATTTTATTATAATTTATTTAGTGAACTTCAAGTTTGATAAATATGACTATTTATGAATTGTTAAAGATTTGCAAAGAATAACTTTGTAAATCCTTGATTTATAGATAGTTAAGGATTTTAAAAGAATATTATAAAGTTAATTGTTTACACCTAGATTTTATATTAAATTATAATTATGGTTTAGACTACTTAGAGTCAAAATATTTTTTTAAATAAGATCATTTCTTACTTAGGAAAGAATATTAAATATTTAACAAAGTGGCTATATTGTTTTAATAATTTAGATAATTAAAGTTATATGATTTAGGAACTTTAAAATGTTTTTATAATAATATACTTAGTATTTTTCTAGTAAATATACTTGCTTGAAATCTTAAAAATGAATTTTATTTATTTTTAGGTATTATCTTTATTTTTTTATTTTTTTATAATTTCTTAATTATTTAATGTCTTTAAATATTTGTTTCATATTTTAATTGTAAAATTTTTAAGTTAGTATTTTTATGAGATATGAGATTTCTTTTTATTCCTAAAAAATAATTTTATTTATTTTTAGGCATTTTTCTAAAGTTATTAATTTTCATTTAGAGATTTAAGGGTGTTAATATTTATTTGCATTTTATTAAACTTAAATAAATATGATTATATTTTCCTTAGGTGGATATTATTTTAATAAACATTTGGATGTATTAAATATATTTTTAGGATTTTTCTACATTTTTTAGAGCTTAGAAGGTTTAGAGGGTATTTTATTAATTTCTATTATTCTTTTGTTTCTATTTATTTTTATTTCTTTAGCATTTCCTAAACCAACTAAATTGGGCCCACTGGCCAGTCTAATCCGACCTGGCGCAATTGGGCTTGGGGTCAAACCCCAGCCCCGGCCCAACTCACACCCTCCTCCACCAAATGCACACACACGCGACCCCTCTCTGTCTCTCCCTTCCTCTGCCTCACACGCATGCGCCGCCGCCGCCGCCGCTACTCCGGCTGTTGCTGGTGGCAACCGGCGCAGACGCTCGCCGGCGCTGCCTCGCAACCACCTCCTATGATCTATCCCCACTAGCGTCCCCTCTCTCTGTTCCCAACCGCGACGCCCTAGCTAACCCTAGGTCTCTGTTCTAGCTCCGGCCGCGACAGATTTGCCTCGATGCTCCTTCTGTCGGCATGGCTCCACCCCTTTCTCCTTCTCTGTTGAATCCATCTATTACCCCTCTCCCTATTCGGTGGGACGGCGGTGCTCAACCGCAACCCCGATGCCCCTGGTTCACGGTGGCTTTGATATGATGTAGATGATGGTGCTGGTTGTGTTGGTTTGCAGATTCCAGCGGTGTGGCTTGGCGCAATGCAGAGCAAGGGCGATCTCTGTGCTGCTGTGCCGCAGGTGGATGTGGTGATGGTGTTTGTGTACGGTGAAGTCCTCCCCGTATGTGCACCGCTGTGGTCGCGCGAGCCCTGCCTCGCCACACTTCGGTGGTTGTGCCTCGGGCGTCAGGTACACGCCCAGATGTTTATCTTCCTCCCCCTCTTCCTTTATCTCAAACCTCTCTGTCACATTATTTTGCGCTGGTGTATATGCATGGTGATGGATGGATGCCCCTTGTTGGTTATTGATGATTGAGTTGTTAAACAATATTCTACTATGCCTCTGCTTTGCATATTATCAGTAGTTGGAATTCTATTTTGAATAAACAGAGATGATCTCTAGTGGAATTTCCTTAAGAAAATGATCAAACATTCGTGCTATGGCTATGATAGTGACATGTGGGGATAAAAGGATTTTTCACAGATTTGCTTAAAAGATACTTTCAATTATCTTCAATTGTTTGTCTATGGATAAATGATTTGGGTTAATCATGATGGCTTAACATTGATACTGTAGTGGGGAACTTAACCTCACTGTGGCTACTGTTATTAATGTTGGTAGTCTTGATAAGGACTAATATGGAACTTTTCTGCTTATACCAATTTTCTAACATGCATGGTTACTCATATCCTACAATCCTGTATGCCAACTTGTGGTTTGGATTTACCTTTAAGATACTGAGAGGATGTTCACCATGTTTTGATGGTGGTTAGTTTAGCTGGAACTATAATGCTCCTACTTAAATTTATACAGTGGCACTATTTTGATTCAAACACATGGTTTGGATATAGTTCCTTGGATTCTAAATGTATACTGCAATCTTAATGTTCTGATTCTTGACTTGCTAAAGCTTTGCTTCAGGAAGTAGTTTTTCTGTAACATTATATCTGTTAGATATGGCAGTAAAAATGGGATATGTTTTAGGTTAAAATGATGATCAAGATTGATCTTGTCCAGGTTGATAGAGAGATCAGAATTTAAAGAATGATTCCTAGAATTCTTTTGTCTAGGAAAGTGATTAATCTTGTATGGATGTGTCTTGTAAGCAATGTTGGTGGATTTTGTAGATTCACTAATGATATCACTGTGATGCCTCCCTTAGGATGGAACACAGTGATCTCCATTACTGTATAAGCTAAGCTTTCCAAGTAGAGTGTGGAAAAAATGATATCCTCTAGTGTGGATGATCTAGATGCTGAAGCTTAATATGTGATCTTGGTCAATGATGCATAAAGCTGAGACCTAGATCTTTGAATGGATGGAATGATTCCTGGTGACTCTCACCTAGGAAAATGATTTAGATTGCTTAAGATTTCATAAAGTTGGTGCTTTGATTTATTGGCTATGTCCTATATGTAAGATTTGTAACTTTTATAGATTATCTAGCTACTGTGGTACCTCTCTGGAGGATGCACAGTTGTCTAGATCAACTATATGATCTGCTAAAATATCATTAACTAAGATTTAGTCCAACCCTTGCCTATGATGTGGTTCTGAGGCCAGATGTATAATAAGAACAATTACTTGTTGGCTTTTAACAGCTCTGGGATGAAATTAGTGTAGCACTTCTACACTATACTAAGAGCTTCCTATTACCCTAAATCCATCTTGGGAAAAGAAAATAGGAGATCCATTGACAGCAAACATTTTGGCTGTCTTAGAGAGGAATAGCAACCTTATGTTGAGCAGCATATGATGATGCTTGGTATATCTTAAATTGAACTTGAGTAGCTCTTCCTGTTGCTGTGGTTTTGATCTTGTTAACCTTCTCCTCCCTGATCTGCTACTAGCCTCCTTATTGATATTCTCCTCCTCCTCCTTATCTTGTTTGATCCTGACCTACATCTGGATGGCTCATTGAAGCAACCAGATTGTTAGGAGTACAGGATTGAAACTAGGTTGCTAATGAGGTGGTTTGAGATGTGTGTTATTGGAAACATCTAATAAGAACATATGATGTTCTTTGTGATGCTCTAGATCTAGTGGAGGAACTATGGCTGGTGGTGTGTGTGGGATGGATATGCTAGTAACCCTGCTACGGCTGGTGACTTTTTGCTTATCTACTTTGTTGGGCCGCGCGGAGATAAAACAAAAAATTTCCTCTAACGTGGTGATCCCAAGATCCAGCTGAGGTAGAAGGCCACGAGGTTTACCACTAGACGCGCAGTTGCGGATTAATGATGAAGCGCGTGAGTTGATGCAGTGCAGTCCTTTGCAATCCGATCATCCTGGAGATAATCATACAGCACCTCTGCTGGTATCCACACGTACAAGGAGGAGCACCGACGGTGAACTGCTAGGTTCGTAACGACGGTAGGACTGCTGTGGTGCTAGGGTTTCCAACACATGGACTGACCTAACCGAACAATGATTAACCTTTTTGGGTTACGGTGCTCCACTATATATAGGGAGTGAACGTGGGCTCTGCTTGCGCGGCCCATTCACTAAAGCCCATATAACACTAGCCACCGTGAGTCCAACTCACTAACTCAATCCTAATCCGGCTTAGGTCCAACCCAACCAGATTACCGGTTTAGATCCAATCTGAACTTGCTCCCGCTCTTAAGTGTGTGACCCCGTAGGCTCATGGCTGCTTGGACACGATTGGAGTCCGACTCTCAGTCGATCAGTCGGTAGCGGCTCCTAGCATAAAGTGCCGACTCCCAAGTACCAAAGAGTCATGACGACTTGCCTTTCCAATGCGAATTATGTCCGAGTCCCTTTTGCTTCACGATATACCTTGTCAGACTATAGGAGAATATTTGTCATCCCTTAAATAGTCCGACTCTCTTCTCGATTCGAGATAAGTGATTCACCCGACTAACTCTTAGTCGATCGCCTCGGTTAACACTTAACCGAGCCGTGCATGGCCATGATTTCCGAATCGTATCTCACGAGAGAGCCCAGAGAATATCTCTCCAAGTGGAGGGGCAAAATCCCATCTTGGTTATTCACATCACGCAGCTTGATTCTCAGTCAACCCGAACTCTGCCTTTATAACTGCGCAGTTATGGATCAGCGTTTGATAGAATCTAAGTCGGTGATCCTCAACTCGGACTATGCAATAACCTCAGGTCTAAGGATTACATTGATTGAGATATACAAATGACAACTTGTTCGTTGTACCTCAATTTGGGTCAATCCGACTCGCTAAACTCTTTAGACGAATCTGTGTAAGTTGGAATAGCATCTCCATGCCCATGACAAGTGGAACCGAGTTATCAAGCCAAATTTCACATTGGTCTAAGTTGTGTGTCCAGCACAACCTCAATGACCAAGGATATTTAGTACAAACAACATGAATATATAGTTCCACTACCGAATCACATATTCAATGATACACATCAGATGTTTATACAAGGACTACTTAATATCTTTATGAATACAATGGGAAATATCATCATACATGATTGCCTCTAGGGCATATTCCCAACAGTCTCCCACTTGCACTAGAGTCAATCTTCCGACATCACATGTCTAAGCATATAATGCCCATGGCTCTCCGGTGCACCTCATGCTTCGGCTGTGGTGACGGCTTTGTTAGCGGATCCGCAATATTTGCATCCGTGTGTACCTTGCATAACTTGATATCTCCCTGATCCACGAACTGGCGAATCAGGTGGTACCGCATGAGTATGTGCTTGTTCTTCTGGTGTTGTCTAGGTTCCTTGGCTTGAGAAATAGCACCATTATTGTCACAATACACGTCTAACGGATTGGACGAGCCCTGAACCACACCAAGATCCATGAGGAAATTCCTCATCCAAACAACTTCCTTTGCTGCCTCTGAGGCGGCAATATACTCAGTCTCTGTTGTAGATGCAGACACAGTCTCTTGCTTGGAACTCTTCCAGCTCATAGCACCTCCGTTTATAATAAACACGTATCCGGATTGCGAACGGGAATCATCAGAATCGATAAGATAACTCGCATCCGTGTAACCCTTTACACTGAGTTCATCTTCACCACCATAAACCAAGAACATATCCTTAGTCCTTCTCAAGTACTTTAGGATATTTTTAGCCGTTGTCCAGTGGATTTCTCCAGGATCAGCCAGGTATCTGCTCACAACACTTAGAGAATATGAAGCATCCGGCCTAGTACAAATCATGGCATACATGATGGATCCGACTGCAGAAGCATACGAAATCGCACTCATCCGACTTCGCTCATTAGTTGTCGAAGGACACTGAGTCTTGCTAAGTTTTACGTCATGGGACATCGGTAAGAACCCCTTCTTAGATGATTACATGTTGAACTTCTTCAACACTTTGTCCAAATAAGTACTCTGACTCAATCCAATGAGCCTTCTTTATCTATCTCTATAGATCCGGATTCCGAGGATGTATGTTGCCTCACCCAAGTCTTTCATTGAGAAACTCCTTTCCAATGATTCCTTGGTTTCTTGCAACATTTGGACATCATTTCCAATCAGTAATATGTCATCCACATATAAGATTAGAAAGTTTAATTTGCTCCCACTAAACTTCTTGTATAAACAAGAATCATGATCACTCATGATGAAGCCAAATGATTTGACTACCTCATCAAGGCGAATATTCCAACTCCGAGATGCTTGCTTCAACCCATAAATGGATTTCTGAAGTTTGCACACCTTGTCAGCATTAGCCGGATCAACAAAACCCTCGGGCTGTATCATATACACGTCCTCGGTTAAATTTCCGTTAAGGAAAGCCGTTTTGACATCCATCTGCCATATCTCATAGTCTAAATAGGCTGCTATAGTTAACATGATCTGAACTGATTTAAGCATCGCTACAGGTGAGAAAGTCTCGTCGTAATAAACTCCTTGAACTTGTCAGAACCCCTTCGCGAGAAGGCGTGCTTTATAGACGGAAACATTTCCATCCATATCAGTTTTCTTCTTAAAGACCCATTTGCACTCGACGGGTCTTACACCGTCTGGCAGATCAACCAAGTTCCAAACTTGATTTTCATCCATGGATTTCAACTCGGATCTCATGGCTCCAAGCCATGACTCGGAATCAGATCCTACCATCGCTTCTGAATAATTTGCTGGCTCATCACTGTCTAACAGTAATACATCATGAACACTTCGTAATCTTGACGATCTTCGTAGTATAGGTGCTGCTGCCGGCTCAGCTGCCACGACCGGCTCAACCTCCAACATTTTTGCTGACTCGCTTATAGCTCGTTCCTCTCGAATTTCTTTGAGCTGCACCGTTCTCCCACTTACTCCCCGACTGAGAAACTCTTTCTCAAGGAAGACACTGTCCCGAGCGACAAACACTTTGCCCTCTTCTCGGTTATAGAAGTAGTAACCCAAGGTTTCCCTCGGATACCCCACGAAAATACACTTATCCGACTTGGTTGTAAGCTTGTCCGACTGTAGTCGCTTGACAAATGCTTCACAACCCCAAATCTTAAGAAAAGACAAACTCGGCTTTTTTCCTGTACACATCTCATGCAGTGTCTTCTCTACCGATTTTGATGGTACTTTGTTTAGTGTGAACGCCGTTGTTTCTAGACAATAGCCCCAAAATGATAAAGGTAGATCAGTCCGACTCATCATTGACCGTACCATGTCCAACAAGGTCCGATTCCGCCTTTCCGAAACACCGTTCCTTTGCGGCGTTCCTGGCGGAGTAAGTTGAGGAACTATTCCACAACTTTTCAGATGGTCATCAAACTCATGGCTCATGTACTCGCCTCCTCGGTCCGACCAAAGAAACTTTATTTTCTTGCCGAGTTGATTCTGTGCTTCATTCTGGAATTCTTTGAACTTTTCAAAGGCTTCCGACTTATGTTTCATCAAGTAGATATATCCATACCTACTCAAATCATCAATGAAGGTAATGAAGTACTCATAACCACCCTGGTTGTCGTTCTCATTGGTCCACGTACATCACTATGTACTAGTCCCAACAAGTCGGACGCCCTTTCGCAACTCTTTGCAAAAGGTGTCTTGGTCATTTTGCCGAGTAGGCAAGATTCGCATGTCTCGAACGGTTCCAAGTCGAACGGAGTTAGGAGTCCATCATCATGGAGCTTCTTCATGCGTTTCCAACTTATATGACCAAGCCGACAGTGCCAAAAGTAAGTTATATTCAGATCATTTGGTTTCAACCTTTTAACATTTATGTTATAAACCGACTCACCATCAAGATTCAAAATAAATAACCCGTCCTGGACGGGTGCAAAGCCTTGAAACATATCATTCAAATACAAAGAACAACCATTATTCTTGATATTCGACTCATAGCCTTGCCTCATCAAACATGAAGCAGAAATAATGTTTCGACTGAGCACTGGAACATAATAACAATTATTCAGTTCCATAATGAATCCGAAAGGTAAATGAAGTTGCATCATGCCGACTTCCAACACAGCAACTCTTGCTTTGTTGTCGACTCGAATATCAACCTCGCCTCTTGCTACGCTCCTAGTTCTTACCAGTCCCTGCAACAAGTTACAGATGTGAATAACTGATCCGGTATCATATACCCAAGAACTATTAGGTGCATCAGCAAGATATATGTCTATAACATTGCAAACAAGTGTACCTGAGTCGGAAGTGATACCTCCACTCTTGGCTTTGTCGGCCAAGTACTTGCTGCAGTTCCTCTTCTAGTGGCCATCCGCCTTGCAGTAGAAGCAAGTGGATCCGGCTGAAGGAGATGGCTTAGTCCCTGAGGAAGCGCTTGGGACCAGGTCCTGAGCCTGCTTTCCTCCTAACTTAGCCTTCTTCTTAGTCCAATATCTCTTCTTGAACTTAGCCTTATTCTGCACCATCAACACTTGATTGGCGCCCTTCTTGAGATCCGCCTCTGCCTCCTTGAGCATCCCATGTAATTCAGTGAGCTTCTTATCCATACCATGCATGTGGTAGTTCGAAATGAACTGCCCATATGCACTAGGAAGAGAGTTCAGAATTATATCCGTAGCGAACTCTTCGCTAATGGGGTAGCCAAGCCTCTCCAAAGACTGCACGTAACCAACCATTTTGATCACATGCGGACTCAGTGGATCACCATCCTTAAGCTTGCAAATCAGCAAAGCCTGAGAGACTTGATACCTCTCAGTCTTCGCCTGAGCCTGGAACATACCTTTGAGGCTTTCGATCATATCGTAGGCCTCAACATGCTCGAACTGCTTTTGCAAGTCCGGTTCCATGTGAGCAAGCATAAGACAACTAATATCCGTGGACTCATCCTTAGCCCGACGGTAGGCATTGGTGGCAGCGACAGTCGCATTATCATTCGGCTCATCTGTAAGTGAGTTGTCTAGGACATGGTCCTTCTTTTCTTGTTTGAGAACAATTCTCAGATTTCGATACGAGTTGGTAAAATTAGTGTCGTTCAGTTTATCTTTCTCAAGGATAGTTCTCAACGCAAAACCGGATATCTGAGAGTGATTGCTACTTGGTGCCATGATCTACAACAGAAAATATGCAAAACACTTAAGACATGTATTCATAAAAGAGAAAGCATATTAAATACTTTAATATTTTATGCTCCCATTAGAACCAACACCCCTCCGATGGTTACTTAGTGATTCAGGATCCTAAATAAGCAAGTAGGCTAGTGAGCTTTAGCATCACCGCTAGCCGCCAAGTGATCTAGGTAGATAACTCCTTGTCAATTGTATCTCATACGACTCCGGTTGGACGGGTGGCATCACATGCCCCGGATCCCATCTGACTTTTTCCCGAGCCCCACAACCGTTGTGATAGACCCGTCTAGCTTACCGAGTGTTTCCACAGTAAGAGTCTGACTCGAACCCACCTAGTCGAAAAGAATTGGCAGCACCTCAATTTTATGAGCCCACTACCAAAAATGTCTGACTTGTGATGGTGCAAACACTGGCGGGAAAACCGACTAGACCTTCTTTGAGGGATTAAATTTTACCGACTATCTAATAAAGGTAAAACAGAGACATAATAATAACACAAAATAAAGCAATTATAATGTGAAATGGTATGGCTCTCTTCATGGCGATCTCCATCTCCACAAAGCCTGTAATCCGACTCGTGCCAACTCTTGTCACTTGCCGTCTTACTCCATGTCACCGACATGTACAACGCCTTGCATGCCTTCCGGGTTCTCCAAACAACTACACTAGCTAAGTAAAGTAAATTACATATAGAATCCAACACGCAGGTCGTTATACAATAAAATGGCAGCACCTAGGCTCCAGCCGGCTGACAAAAACCATGATTCGTAGATCATGTATGGATTACACACATACATCACATGCACATGAACCATACCATTCACAACTTCCTGCAAAAACAAGTTATGCATAGATATAATATCTACCGCCGTTGTGAAACTTTCAACGACATCTAAGGCGCTACGACAGGGCCAAGCCGGCGGTCCCGCTATCCGGATAGCGGGCGGGGATCGAAGGGGCAGCGCCCCTCGTGGGTGCGCGCAGCGCCCGACGATTTTTCCAAAAACGTAGATCTCATCTACGATCCAAACATGGATTCCGACCATTGTTCCGATTCGATCAAACTTTTTGATCTTCGATCATCGCCTCTGGATTTACGTGTCATAGTCTACCCCGATGGCGGAAGCTGACCGGTAGGGGTATGTCGTTCCATGACCTCAGCAGTATGATCACGGAAATCAGATCTACCATTCCCCGAGTATAGTTGATCCAATCAACCTCTTAAAAAACCGATCTATCTCATAGATCGACCACCAAAACAGCATATAGATCTCATCTACAGCCTACCGCATATCACATATGCGAGATCTCGAGCCTAAAACCAGAAGCTATCGCTCTGATACCACTGTTGGGCCACGCGGAGATAAAACAATTTTTTTCCTCTAACGTGGTGATCCCAAGATCCAGCTGAGGTAGAAGGCCATGAGGTTTACCACTAGACGCACATTTGCGGATTACTGATGAAGCGCGTCAGTTGATGCAGTGCAGTCCTTTGCAATCCGATTGTCCTCGTGCTGATCGTACAACACCTCTGCTGGTATCCACATGTAGAAGGAGGAGCACCAGCGGCAAACTGCTAGGTTCGTAACGACGGTAGGACTGTTGTGGAGCTAGGGTTTCCAACACATGGAATGACCTAACTAAACAACGATTAACCATTCTTGGTTACGGTGCTCCACTATATATAGGGAGTGAACGTGGGCTCTGCTTGCGTGGCCCATTCACTAAAGCCCATATAACAATAGTCACCGTGAGTCCAACTCACTAACTCAATCCTAATCCGTCTTAGGTCCAACCCAACCAGATTACCGGTTCAGATCCAATCCGAACTTGCTCCCGCTCTTAAGTGTGTGACCCCGCAGGCTCATGGCTACTTGGACATGATTGGAGTCCGACTCTCAATCGAATAGTCGGTAGCGGCTCCTAGCAGAACGTGCCGACTCCCAAGTACCAAAGAGTCATGATGACTTGCCTTTCCAATGCGAATTACGTTCGAGTCCCTTTTTCCTCACGATATACCTTCTCAGACTATAGGCGAATATTTTTCATCCCTTAAATAGTCCGACTCTCTTCTCGATCTGAGATAAGTGATTCACCCGACTAACTCTTAGTCGATCGCCTCGGTTAACACTTAACCGAGCCGTGCATGGCCATGCTTTCCGAATCATATCTCACGAGAGGGCCTAGATAATATCTCTCCAAGTGGAGGGGCAAAATCCCATCTTGGTTATTCACATCACGCAGCTTGATTCTCAGTCGACCCGAACTCTGCCTTTATAACTGCGCAGTTACGGATCAACGTTTGATAGAACCTAAGTCGGTGATCCTCAACTTAGACTATGCAATAACCTCAGGTCTAAGGATTACATTGATTGAGATATACAAATGAAAACTTGTTTGTTGTACCTCAATTTGGGTCAATCCGACTCGCTAAACTCTTTAGACGAATCTGTGTAAGTTGGAATAGCATCTCCATGACCATGACAAGTGGAACCGAGTCATCAAGCCAACTTTCACATTGGTCTAAGTTATGAGTCCAGCACAACCTCAATGACCAAGGATATTTAGTACAAACAACATGAATGTATAGTTACACAACCGAATCACATATTCAATGATACACATCAGATGTTTATACAAGGACTACTTAATATCTTTATGAATACAATGGGAAATATCATCATACATGATTGCCTCTAGGGCATATTCCCAACATACTTCATGTGCTAGCTGTGGTGTTGACAACACAACAACTGCATGTGGTGTGTGTGCTGCCTGTATGCTTGATGTGACGTTATGGATCAGATCAGGTTAAAATATCTTGATATTTGCTGATGGTTCTACTCTTTGACTTTTACCTTTTACTAAATTGGTGAAACTTGCCCCATTTATGTCAATGATGCTGTGCTGAGACAGATTTGATAAGAACAGATTTACACTTGACTTGTTTTCTTCTCTAAAAATCAATGATATGACAAGCAATGCATCACATTGCCTTACTGAGAGTAATTCTAACCCCCTAAAACTTCTTTATACTATATATTGTTTACTTCATGCTTTTACAGGGACAAGATCAGGAAATGGAAGATGTGAAGATGAAAATTAGTTTTAGGATTTTCTTTTTATCCAATTTTTGTAATTTCCTTTTCTGTCAATAATTAATGTAAAGTCATTGTAATACATTAGTTTATCTTATTATTGTAACCATTCTTATTATTCCTTTATTGTAAAAGAAGAATGTAATATATATTCTTTTAATGAAGAATTCTTCTACTTGTTTAATTATTGTAATTCATTTTCCATTTTCTTTATTCTCTTATATGTTTCATCGTAATATTCCTTTATTATTTTATTGTAAAAGAACATTATAATGTTGGATTTTAATAATCTTTATACTTTTATTTATAATACATGTATTTGTATTATTGTGAATAATTATTTATAAGTCAAATTTCTTCCCTCATAACTCCAGAAAACAATAGAGGTCATGTCAAAATTCATCTCACTCCCCTTCTGATGTCACTAAACCTAATTCATCGGAGTGAGAATTCTGATCACTCTAGTCTTTTAGTTTGGCGGAAAAAAAATCCCCGGATTTTCAGATGCATGCATGCAGATGCACAAAATCCTAACTCTACCCTTTGTTTAGTCCTAATGCTAGGATGTTACAGACTTCCCCCCTTAAATTAAACTTCGTCCCGAAGTTTGTTGTTTCTTGTTCAAGAAGGTTTTCCGATAGTCTCGTCGTGAGTTTTCTTCTTTCCTCCCAGTTTCTTGTCTTTCCAAAGTAATATTTTTAATAAACTCAACACTCCTTGAGTTTACTCTCAACCTTGATTCGGTTATTGTTAATTCCTAATGCTAATTTATACTTCCTCCTGAAGCTTCATGAGATTACTTTTAACCCTGAACAACTTGATTGACGAAGGACTACTGATACTAAACATACCCGTTGTAGCCTCGTCAACGTGGGTCCATCCAAAGTGTCCACCTCTTAATGGTGATTGTACTCCTCGAGTAACCATCTTGTTGGGACATTCAGATCTCCTATGTCCTTCCAGACCACACCTATAGCACACCTTTCCGGTCTTCCTACAATCCCTCCTTATATGACCTGATGCTCCACACTTACCACACATGATTTCTTTATTTATTTTTGATGCCTCATACTTTGATGTACCACTTGGATATGAATCTAGGTATGAAACTTAAGTTTGATGTTGACTCAGTAATTGAAACTTCTTCGGTTCCCTTTTAGCTCTTTTCTTGGTTAATTTATTCCTCTCTTCTAACAGCTTCTTGTAATCATCCTCGAAAGTAATTGCTACATCAACCAGCTCTTGGAAAAATCTTGTTGTAGCCCCTCGTATTTTCATCTTCATGTAAGGGTTTAGTCCTTCCAAGAACCTTTTCTTGCGCTTCTCCTCCGTATTTACCTCATCAACTTCATAACGAGATAATTGACTAAACTTGCTAATATATTTCATCACGGTTTCATCGTTTTGCCGTAAGTCCATGAATTCTCTCCTCTTAAATTCCATAATGCTCTCTGGAACATGATACTCACAAAACTTCTGCTTGAATTCTTCCCAAGTGAATATCTCTTCTGGTGTGTGCATAGCTAATTGATTCTCCCACCAATTTGCGGCAGATCCGGTTAGAAGAAATGTTGCATATCGTAACTTCTCCTCATCATTGCATCCTACTGTTTTAAGTTTTCTTTCTGTATCCATCATCCAATCCTCTGCATCCATAGGTTCTGATGCAGATGCAAAAGGAAATGGTTTGGCGTTTTGGAAATCAGAAAGACTTACTTTGATATCTTTGTTTTCCTCTCCGGGTCCAATTCGTTTGAGTATTTCCTGCATGAACTTATTCTAGTACTCATGCATCATTTGCATGTATTGCACGAAATTATCCTCTGTCAACGGATGAGTTGATGGTCCAGTTGCAATTACATCCATATTGCTTTCCCTCTGCTTAGCTTCTTGTTCCACACGCTGTCCTTCAAACCCAGCTTCTACTCCCGTATCCATACCCCCTCTAGTCCTGTTACATAAAGTGAATACTCATACTTACATCATGCATATGTTTTTTGAGCTCAACTCTATGCACAGTGCTAGTCACACAAGGAAATCAAGAACCAAATCCAAATAACAACCAAACCTATACCATGTATTATACATGTTTTTTATAAGCTATTACAAACAATCCTTACAACTACAGTTTGACTCACACTATGTACATTACTTGTATGTTACAAAGACTTGCTTGCTCGTATGATCATGCTCTTACTTCTTAAGTCATGCCTCTCAAACACTACGATGCACATTACTGGTTATGTACATCATTTAAGCCCTTTACTTCTATGGATTGTCTCTTCTTACTTTTCTCTCTCTTTCTAGTACTTCCTGGAATTCCGTCCATGATGACGTGAAGTCTGACAACTACCTTCTGAAGTATATAAACATCGAGAGGGTGTCCAAGAACACTCGATCATCACGTGATGTCTTGGAGCGATGAAACATAATCGATGCATACTTAAGGAAGAACACATTCTTATCTTGATATATAAATGAGGGATCATCTTATTATGCTAATAAAACGCCAAACAAGCAATATAAGATGCAATCAAACATCACATGTTTATAAGTGGAATGATATGGTTCTTGCACTCGATCTCCATCATGTGCGTCGTGGTATGATCACTATCATACCTCTATGTGTAAGGCCAAGGTCTATGGAACTTACACGTTATGTGTGTTGTAAGAGTATCAACTTATACTTCTACTTACAACATCACCATATCATGACACTAGCCCAGCAACAATCTAAACTAGACGCCTCTAATTTATCCATTGCAAGTTTTACGTGGCTTAGGGCTTTCGAAGATAGAACCGTTCTTACCTACGAACATGAACCACAACGAGGATAACCAAATTGTTGACAAATCGTTGCAAATTAGATATTGACTATAGTAGGAGAGACAGACACCCGCTAGCCACTTATGCAAAACTATTTGCATGTCAAGCGTGGAACAGGTCTCATGTGCGAGGACATGTAAAGTTTGTCCGGGCCGCTTCATCCCACTATGCCACCAATATCCAAAGTACAACTAAGAAGCAATAACATGACCATCATCACCCACATACTCATATGTGTACTACCCGTGCAAAGCATCTATGCATAGATCCGGCTCTGATACCACTGTAGGGTTCGCAGCATAGAAAACAAATTTTTTCCTACGATGGGAACAACTATGTACCAAGATCTATATACTAGATACAAGCAACGGGCAGATATACATCCGTAGAGAACATACCCTTAAAGATCGACAAAGCTTAACGAGGTTGAACTCGTGGTTGATGTAGACGATCTCTTGCCGATCTCAAGATCGAGAGGAAGTCCTAGCATCGCAAATCAGCGGCGCATCCATGATCGCACACACGTCCGAGGCACCGAGCAACCTCTGCCTCCTCGCTCTAGCGATGGAGCGAAAGCACAAATGTTTCTTGCCGAATAGCCACCAAGAACATGTATCTCGCTAGTCCGAGACCATAGGGGATAAATACTAGAGGGGGAGAGAGATCATTCACGAGGAGGTGTGTGTGTGTGTGAGAGAGAGAGAGAGAGGAGAGGGGGCTCCTTTTATAGGAGGGGGGCACCCTAGGGGGTGGCCGGCGGATGGGGGCTGCCCCCTTTCCCTCCCTCCATTGATGTGGGTGGACACTCCACTCACAAAAATGCCTTTCAATTCCCTCCACTCAAAAACCCACTCAAATTCCCATTAAATTTCCACCAAATTTAATGCAAACTCTCATTAAATAAAACTCCTTTTATTTATTCAGAATTTTGTCAATTACTTGACAAACATTCACATATAACCCCTTGCTAGTATTTCATTTCACATGTAAAAACACTTTCTGCAATTTCACCCGAAAACCTGTTTCGGTATCTAGTGAAATAAATTCCTGCGCTTGTTATTCTTTCCGGCATGAAACTTTTGATCCAAATGGATGTTTGTGTCTCTTAAGTGTGTCACCCTACGGTTCTCGAATAATGCGTACATGATCAAGACCCCTCTCAGATCAATAATCAGAAGCGGAATCTGGAGATCCATACTGACTCCTACACATTCAGCGATGACTTTCTTGTGATCGCGAGAACCTTTTACGCTAGTATCTTAATCCTTTTGTTTCGCGATATATTACATGTCCGAGATTCGATCATCGGTATCTTCATACCTAGTTTGATCTCGTTAATGACATGTACTCTTTTCTCGTTCCCGTGATATAACATTCTAGTGATCAAATCACTTGCTTGCAAGCTAACCAATGTGATATCACCGAGAGGGCCCAAAGCATATCTATCCGTCATCGGGATGAACAAATTCCACTCTCGATCCATGGGACTCAACATAACACTTTAGTAGTACTGGACCCATCTTTATAATCGCCCTGTTACGGTGTGACGTTTGATGTTATCAAGATACTCTTCCGGTGTTAGTGATTGACATGATCTCATGGTCTAAAGGATTAGAATCACTTCGTATGTTGTTATAGCAATATAAACTCAATGACTTTGATCGTAATGTTATACTTCAGATGAATGTTCATCACACCATTACACTAATGTTGTGATCTCGTTATTAACAACATCCAATGTCCATGATCAGGAAACCTTGATCATCTTGTTAATCAACGAGCTAGTTTATGAGAGAGGCATAACTAGGAACTTTCTGTTTGTTTATTAAACACACATGTATTAACGTTTCCGTATTAATACAATTATAGCATGCAAAATAAACATCTATCATATACTTGGAATATACATAATAACCACTTTATTATTGTCTCTGGGACATATTCCCTTCAGAAAGGGCGGGAAGGAAAAGGCGGGAAGGAAAGGGCAGGAAGGAAAAGACGGGAAGGAAGGGCGGGAAGGAAAAGGCGGGAAGGAAAGGGAGACAAATTTGTATGGGGATAAAAATTGGCCTTTATTATTAGCTGCCTCATCAAAACCTTCCATCCCTGGGAAGGGAAAAGAGTACAGCTGGCTCTAAAAAGAAGAGAAAATTACACAAGAGAATAAAAATTACAAAGAGATTAAAAAATCCTACGACTAAGCTTCGTCTTGGTCTTTAGTCCACCGCATAGCTTCGAACGCGGCTATCAGTTCTGGGTTCTCGGTGGTGTGCTGGGCTCTTCTTCTGGCTAGTTCTCCATCTTTGACAGATATAAGTGTTTTCACCATATCTGGAGTGAGACTAGTTCTTCTATCATCAATTATTCTTCCAGCAAGACTGAAAGCAGACTCCGATGAGACAGTTGAGATAGGCACCGATAACACATCCTATGCTAATATGGAAAGCACCGGATATGTTGACCTTTTATCCTGCCACCACTGAAGTATGTCGAAGTCGTCGTCATCATTAGTAGCAACTACTGCACTGTTCAGATACTTTGCTAACTCCCCTCCACCTTGAAGCACAGGAGTTTGTGTGGATGAGCTCAGCATGGCCGTGGAAGTACCAAATATTTTGCCCCACACTTTTTTTACCCCTACCGGCTGCTGGTACCGTCGGAGGTCTGTGTGTCATAGCTGGGCCATACTTAAGCTCATACTTGGAATAAACATCATGCAGCTTGTCCTTTACATCAAGTGAATATTGATCATAGCTAACATTTACGGTATAACTTAAGAGCGAAAGAACCCCACTAAACCCTTACATTTTAGCCCTAGGATCCAAAATAAATGCGATAGCATAGAGCAAAGGGATAGTTTGTCAATATTTGAGATATTTTTGTTTCATGTTATGGACGGCTACTAGTAAGGTGGTATCATTTTCATACTCTTTCAGGTGTTGGGCAATTTCTAAAATATGATGCACAATCAAATGGGATGTGGGATAATAAACCCCAAATAAAGTGACAGTTGATTCATAAAATATTGCTAGAAACTTAAAGATTGATTCAGCAACGTGCCAAGTAGCTTCACCAAGTAGAGGTTTCCCGTTATTTTGCAGAATGTGCATTAACAAATACGGAAAATTGAATCTTGTCACGTATAACTAACTGAAGCATCAGATATGTAGAGTTCCATCTAACCGGCATGTTTAGATGAAGACCATGGCATGATACATTAATAACAACACAATAATTCTTATAGTCTCCAGGTCTAGTATTAGAAGCATTTAACCATGATATTGCTAAACGCAATCTCTCAATGTGTGGTTCTAGATCATCTAAAACACTTTTAGCATAAGATTAATTATATGACAAGCACAACGGTTGATGAAGTAGGAATTTTGATGCATATACTTCAAATGTAGGAATGGGAGCATTCATTGCACTAATATTTGTAGAAGCATTATCCAAAGTTACTGCAAATATTTTGTCGGTAAGACCAAATTCAGTAACAACTTTAAGTATAGCATTAGCAATATTCACACCATTGTGTGATACATCGATTAACTCAAATCCTATTATTTTTTTATTTAATTCCCATGATGAGCTAATATAATAAGCAATAATAATCTTGCTTAGCACGACCACTCCAGATTTGAGGAGTATATAGAAAAAGAAAAAGTAGAGTTCAATCGAGTCATTTGCCCGAGGTTGAGCTCATTCTGAAATCTCAACGAAACATTCTACCACGCTCAAAAAAATCAACGATGCTCCCTTCCCGCCATCTCCGCGCCGTCGCGCGGCAGAGAAGCCACCGTCCCCCAGCCGCCGGAGAGGCCTGCTCCGGGAAGATCGACGCGGATGTGATTCGGCGCAACAAGGCCATCACGGCCCACATGCGCGCCGGCCGCGTTGGCGATGCCGAGCGCATATTCGACGGCATGCCCTGCCGCTCCACCTCCACCTACAACGCCATGCTCGCCGGGTACGCCTCCAACAGACGCCTCCCGGTCGCGCTATCCCTCTTCCGCTCCATCCCACGACCGGACACCTTCTCCTACAACACTCTCCTTCACGCCCTGGCGACCTCGTCGTCCCTCGCTGACGCCCGTAGCCTGTTCGACGAAATGCCCGTGAAGGACCCTGTGTCTTACAACGTCATGATCTCGTCTCATGCAAACAATGGACTCGTCTCTCTTGCGCGGAAATATTTTGATCTTGCCCCGGAGAAGGATGCTGTCTCATGGAACGGCATGCTTTCTGCTTATGTCCGGAATGGAAGGATTCAAGAAGCAAGGGAGTTGTTTAGTTCAAGGACAGAGTGGGATGCCATTTCTTGGAACGCCTTGATGGCTGGTTATGTGCATCTAGGACGGATGTCAGAAGCGCTGGAGCTTTTCAATAGGATGCCACAAAGAGATGCTGTTTCTTGGAATATTATGGTGTCAGGGTATGCTAGGGGAGGGGATATGGTGGAGGCAAGACGTCTGTTTGACATGGCACCCGTGCGGGATGTGTTCACATGGACAGCAGTAGTGTCTGGGTATGCACAAAATGGAATGCTGGAGGATGCCCGGGTGGTGTTTGATGCCATGCCCGAGAGGAACGCAGTGTCTTGGAATGCTATGGTGGCAGCATATGTCCAGCGGGGGATGATGGAGAAAGCAAAGGATCTGTTTGACATGATGCCCTGCAGGGATGTGGCGTCATGGAACACAATGTTGACAGGGTATGCTCAGGCAGGGATGTTGGATGAGGCAAGGGCAGTTTTCAACATGATGCCCCAGAAAGATGCAGTCTCGTGGGCTGCAATGTTGGCTGCGTATGCACAAGGTGGTTTGAGTGAGGAAACCCTGCAGCTATTCATCAAAATGGGGCGGTGTGGCGAGTGGGTCAATAGGTCAGCATTCGCATGTTTGTTGAGCACGTGCGCTGACATTGCTGCACTTGAGTGTGGAATGCAGCTGCATGGGAGGTTGATTAAAGCTGGACATGGTTTGGGCAAGTTTGTTGGGAATGCACTTTTAGCTATGTACTTCAAATGCGGGAACATGGAGGATGCTCGCAATGCATTTGAGGAGATGGATGAGAGGGATGCAGTTTCATGGAATACTGTGATTGCGGGTTATGCACGTCACGGTTTTGGCAAGGAGGCACTTGAGGTGTTTGATATGATGAGGACGACATCCAAGCCAGATAATATTACTCTAGTAAAAACGTCCTTCCTTGAACTTTGTTTTTTTAGAATGTTTGTTGGAAAAGTTGATTTGTGTGCAATTAGTGCCGCTAAGAAACCAATGATATTGATACTTTACCATCAATTTCACTTTCTTTTGGTAAAACATTCGCAGGAAATTTATCAGTAAGTTGGCGTAGTTTAGTAAGAATGTGAGAGTAATGAACAAATATAGTTGTTCAATTGTACTTTGCTTATGTTTTTTGGTTATTTCTGCTTTCAGGTTGGAGTACTTGCAGCTTGTAGTCATTCTGGCTTGGTCGAGAAAGGCATTTCGTACTTTTATTCGATGCACTGCGATTTTGGTGTGACAGCAAAACCTGAACATTACACTTGTATGATAGACCTTCTTGGACGGGCTGGACGATTGGATGAAGCACAGGGCCTTATGAAGGACATGCCATTTGAGCCAGACGCTACCATGTGGGGTGCATTGCTTGGTGCAAGTAGGATTCACCGCAATCCCGAACTTGGCAGGATTGCAGCTGAGAAAATATTTGAGTTGGAGCCTAAAAATGCTGGCATGTATGTCTTGCTTTCAAATATATATGCATCTTCTGGTAAATGGCGTGATGCGGGGAAGATGAGAGTGATGATGGAGGAGCGAGGTGTGAAGAAAGTGCCTGGATTCAGTTGGATGGAAGTACAGAACAAAGTACACACTTTCTCAGTCGGTGACTTTGTGCACCCTGAGAAGGAAAAGATATATGCTTTCCTGAAAGACCTCGACATGAGGATGAAGAAAGCTGGCTATGTATCAGCTACAGAAATGGTTTTACATGATGTGGAAGACGAAGAGAAGGAGAACAGTCTAAAGTATCATAGTGAGAAGCTTGCTGTTGCTTATGGTATTCTAAACATTCCTCCTGGGAGGCCTATCCGAGTGATAAAAAACCTCAGAGTATGCGGAGATTGTCATAATGCTTTCAAGTATATCTCTGCAATTGAGGGCAGGGTAATCATACTGCGGGATTCTAACCGTTTCCACCACTTCAGAGATGGTTCTTGTTCATGTGGGGATTATTGGTGACTGCGTAGTAGATGTGAATTATTCCTGATGGAATCTGCAGTTGACAACAAAACAATGCTTATGCAATGCAGAGTGCAAACAAATATTGAAAAACATTGTTATGACTGGGTGTGGCCACCCAGCCAGGCAGCCACTAGGCCTACTGCCTTAAGTACTGCCTGAAAGAATATGCTTGTTGGTGATTGCCATTATTATGGGCTCTGCATTTTACTCGTGAATGCTGAGATGAGAGGGACGGAGAATGCACGAAGAGTACATATGCTATCCATGTGATGGAATCCATGATCAGCAGTAATTTGTGGAGGTACTACTGAAGCACTGCTCCAAATAATATGTTTGTTGGTGATTACAATATTTTGGCCTCGCATTTCACTCGTGAGTGCTGAGATTTAAGGGCGGGAGGATCTACAAAGAGCACATTTACCATCACATGTGATGGGAGGAAGCCTTGATCAACAGTGATCTATGGACAGTGCTGGTGATGCGCTGGTCGGAGGAACTTTGGAATTTTTTCATCAAGGTATGATCCCTGATGACCTCTAACCAACGTAGCATGTCAGTTTAGGCGACAAGTACTGAAAACTATCTACTATCTTGTTTCAATACTTAGTGAGTGGGTAACTATATGTGTTCTAACTACTTTGTTTTCCTGTTACCTGGTATGGCCTTGCGATACTCGGCATGATGAACAGGTGATGGAATGATATTCAGTATTCTCTGCTGAGCTCAAATATGCAGTACCTTGTGTTGCCAAGCCAAGGTATAGAAAGCAACCGTGGAGACATTTTGCCATGTCAGTTCGGTCAGATAACCGTGGCCGGCTGGCAGCAGAATGGTATGTTGCATTGCCTACTTACATGGACAGTTGATGCATTGCCGATTGAGCTCCATGTTGCATACCCAGTCACTTCTAGGTATCTGAGTTGCACGAAGTTATTATCTGAAATGGAACGTATTATGGTGACTGACAGAGTTGCCATCAGCGATGCAAGGAGCAGGTCGCCCCAGTTTGTGTTTTCAAGCCTGAAATTTTGTTGAGATGCCTGGATCGATTAATATGTGGGATGCGCGTGCATGCTTTCTTTTAGTAAATGTGCTAGTTGCAAGGGTAGTCGGGCTGGGTTCACCCGGCCTGCAGTCTTTTTATTTCCTGTAATCGACATCACTGACCGGCCCTTGACGCTAGCAGCAGTGTAGAATGTCTTCTACCTATAAGTTCTGCCGTGCGCAAAACTGGTCATGGAAGAGGTTTAAGCGCCGACCAACGTTGTGATACCCCAAAACTGGATTGCTCTATTTGTGTTTCTAGTTCTGTTTGTGCATAATAAAGCTAACCGAAACACCATATAATTAATTCAAATTGACAAATAAAGTTACACAAATTAAGAAAAAAAGAGTACATAATTACTACGACACAATGTTCATCATTCAAACTAGAAGCTAATGCATCAAATTAGAAAGTTTATGGAAACCAAAATATGAAACATAGAAACCGAAATACAAACTCAGAGAAATATGACCGTTTCGTCGCTCCTCTCTCCTCGCAAGGGCGAGCGCGTGGTCCGGGCGACCTCGACGGCGACCATGCCCAGGCGTAGGGGGCCCTCCCTCCTCTTTCCCGGCAGCAGCGGCGGGCAGGGGGGTCGCGGTTCTGGGCGCTGGGGGAGGATAGCTTCGACGAGGAGGCCGATGTTTCCCCTCTGCCAGTGGTTGCGGAGGTGGGTTTGGCTCCCAGATCTGGCCCGGTGCCGTTGTCGTTGGGGGACTTTTTGGCGCCGGAGTGGGCTGCTGGGCGGGCTCGGAAGAGATCCAAGTTTGCGCCTGGCAACCGCGGTCCGCGGCGCGCCGGAGAGGGATGGGCAGTGGTTCCCCCAGCGCGGGCTGCTTCCGCGGGGTCAGCGGTGTCCAAGCAGGGGGCAGCTCGGCCGCCGGCGGAGGCCGTGCTTGGTACAGTTCCGGTCACCCCGTGCCCTGGTGGGGGCACCTCGTTGGATGCCTCTGGGACGGGAAGGTTTGTCACTACATCGGCGACGGAGCCGGTCAGGAGGTCGCCGCCTGTGGGGGAGGAGCCTAGGTCATGGGTCACGGTGGTGTGCTCGTCGGTGGGCCCGGCGTTGGAGCCCAGTCCAGTGGAGGCCGGCCCCACTTCGGTTGGATCCCCCACCGCTTCGGCCCCTCCTAGTGGTCGAAGTCCTAACGAGATGTTTTTTTCCTCTGGCCCAGTCCCAAAGCCCAGCAAGGAGGTGCGGGGGGTACTTAAGTGGCTCTGGGTGCCCCGGGGAACCCTAGATCTCACTCGCTCTCACCCCACCTCCCTTTCAGACGTCAGCGAGTGGTTCCGTAGATCTAGATCTAGGGCTTCGATCCCCCGCCGCATCCACCTTCCTCGAGCCTCCCCTTCTGGTCTGGCGGCGATGGACTGTGGGCATGGAGGCTCGAGCAAGCGGCAGCGGGAGGAGTTTGATGGGGATGAAGGTAGGAGGATTGAGAGAGAGCTGCGCCAGAGGCTTGAGTACGCAGAGGAACAAAAGCATCGCAGGGCCAGATCCAGGGATTGGGAGTCGGACCGCGACCGTGCGCTAGAGTGGCGCCGGGAGGAACCTCGTCACCGTGAGGAGAGGCAGGGCCCTCCAATCTTCAATCCCGGGATCGGCAGAGGCGCAAGAAGGTTGGGGTGAAGAAGTTCAGCGCGTCGACACGAGTGAAGGCTGCTGCTCCGGGCTAGTCCGCCTCCAACACCAAGGCGCCATCCCCCTCTCTCATCGATGGGACGGAGACGGCGTCGGGTGTGTTGGAGATATGCCCAAGAGGCAATAATAAAGTGGTTATTATCATATCTTCATACTTATGATAAATGTTTACATACCATGCTATAATTGTATTAACCGGAAACATTAATACTTGTGTGATTTGTAAACATAAAAGAGTCCCTAGTAAAACCTCTTGTTAAACTAGCTTGTTGGTTAATATATGATCATGGTTTCCTGATCATGAACATAGAGATGTTATTAACAACAGGGTCATATCATTAGGAGAATGATGTGATGGACATACTCCTATAGTTAAAGCGTAGCATAAAGATCAAGTCATTTAATATAGTTCATTTGCTATAAGCTTTCTGATACATAGTAACCTAATTCCTTCGACCATGAGATCATGCATATCACCTTTACCAGATGGATGCTTTGATGACATCAAAGACCACACCGTAACAGGGTGGCTATAAAGGTGGCATTGAGTGTTCGGAAAGTATTGGTTGAGACACATGGATCAAGAGTGGGATTTGTCCATCCATATGACGGATAGATATACTCTGGGCCCTCTCGGTGAAATGTCATCCAAATTAGCTTGCAAGCATGTGACTGGCTCACAAGGGATCACATATCACGGGAACGAGAAAAGAGTACTTATCAGTAACGAGGTTGAACTAGGTATGCAGAGATACCGACGATCAAAACCTCGGATAAGTAAACTATCGTGAGACAAAGGGAAATTGGTATCGTATGTAAGTGGTTCATTCGATCGCAAAGTAATCGTAGAAATATGTGGGAGCCATATGAATTTCCAGATTCCTCTATTGGTTATTGATCGGAGAAGTGTCTCGATCATGTCCGCATAATT
Source organism: Avena atlantica (assembly GCA_910589765.1). Lineage (NCBI taxonomy): Eukaryota > Viridiplantae > Streptophyta > Magnoliopsida > Poales > Poaceae > Avena > Avena atlantica. Next base: position 431,998,386 of record OU342736.1, on the reverse strand, counting down.
CACGAACCGTAGGGAGACACACTTAAGGATTCGATGTTGTTGAGTAGTTATGGAATGATGAGTAAGAGACCGAATGTTGTTCGAAGTCTCGAATGGGATCCGGGATATCACGAGGAGATCCGGAATGGTCCGGAGAATAAGATTCATATAAGGAAAGTCCCGTTTCGGAGTTGGAGAATGGTTCCGGTGTTTTCATCGGGAATGTTCTAGAAGGTTCCGGAATATCCGACACTCCGGAGGGGAAAGGGTACATGAATGTGTTATATCAAGTTGATATGATTGCATCATGTACTAGGTGTCATCGCTGTACCAAAATAGAGAGTTTATTCAAATCCTAGTTTGAAAAAGTCAAACGGCTAGTTTGAAAGTCAAACGGCCAGTTTTGGGAAAGAGGAGAAGGAAGTTTGAAACCAAGTTGGAGAGGAGTTCCCTCCTCCAACCGGCGGCCCACCTCCAAGCCGAGTTGGGGAGGGACTCCCCTCCCCTTGGACGCACCTCCCACCTATAAAGGGAGGGGCAGGGCTGCCCCTCCAAGACACACAAGATCCTCTCCTCTAAACCCTAATTTGGTGCCGCCACCTCCTGCAGCTGCTGCCACCTTCTAGGGCTCCTCTAGCCGCCGACTTGGGCAAACCCCAAGCCCTATCCGCCGGCCTAGCACCTCTTCCTCGGCGTGTCTGAACCCTTGATCGTCGAGGGTTCTCTCATAGTCCACCATACTCGCTCCGGCTTAAGGCGAAGCCCTGCGAGATCTCCTCTCTACTTCCGGTACCACGCCGTCGTGCTGCCGGAATAGCGAGGAGAGTGCTACAACCTCCGCTGCCTGCTGGAACAAGGGAGAGGAAGGTCTTCATCGAGTACCGAACGTGTGACCGACTGCGGGAGCGCTGCGGGAACGCAACGCCGGAAGGATCGTCTACGCGATCTTGAGATCGGGAAGAGTACGACTACATCACCCACGAGAATCTGCTCTCGTTAACCACTTTGGAATCTTTGAGGGTAAGTTATTCCATTGACTCGTTGCTACAATCTAGTAGATAGATCTTGGCTTGTTTGTTTGTTTGTATGCGATAGAAATTTTTTGTTTCCCATGCTACGAACCCCTACAGTGGTATCAGAGCCGTGTCTATATGTAGATCTGTTTGCACGAGTAGAACACAATGGTCATTGTGGGCGTTGATGCTTTTATTGTCGATTGCTTCTTGTGTACTTTGCATCTTGCGGTATGTTGGGATGAAGCGGCCCGGGCTAACCTTACATGACATCGTTCATGAGACTTGCTCCACGCTTGACATGCAACTTGTATTGCATAAGTGGCTTTGCGGGTGCCTGTTTCTCCTAGCATAGTTAAGATCCAATTTACAACGGGTGATTAACAATACTAGTATCAATGTTGTGGTTCTTGTTCGTAAGTTAGAACGACACTTATTGAAAGCCCCAAACCACGTAAAATATGCAAAGAAAGTAGAGGCATCTAACTTTGTTTTGCAGGGGTGTGCAGTGATGTGATATGGCCATGATTGTGATTATATATGATGTATGCAATGTTCCTTATTGTAAGTTGGCAACCGGCAGGAGCCATATGGTTGTCTTTAAATTCTGTTAAGACCCGCGTGTCTATTCAAAGTAGTTGTAATAGTTGAAGCTGGTGGACGACAACCATGGAGCAGCGTCATTGACCTTGATGCAATGCCGATGATGATGGAGATCATGTTCGTGCTTGAAGATGGAGATCGGAAGCACAAAGAAGAAAGGCCATATCATATCACATATTATGAATTGCATGTGATGTTAATCCTTTTATGCATCTTGTATTGCTTAGTTCACGACGGTAGCATTATAAGATGATCCCTCAAGCACAAAATTTCAAGTTTTAAAGTGTTCATCCTTAGTAAGCACCGTTGCTAAATCTCGTTGTTTCGAAGCACCACGTGATGATCGGGTGTGTTAGATTCTGCGAGTGTATACAACGTGAGCAAGCCAGATTTGCTCACGCGGAAGCTAAGGTTGATCTTGACGAGCCTAGCATGTACAGACATGGTCTCGGAACACGGATCACCGAAAGGTAAAGCATGAGTCATATAGTAGATATGATGAATATGTTGATTGTTCGCCACTGAAGCTACATCAACTCTCGTGATGATCGGTTTTGATGTGGTTGATTTGGTTCGTGTGATCACTAAAACAATGTGAGGGATATTGTTTTGAGTGGGAGTTCAATGGCAATATGATTAAAAGTTGAACACTATTTATCATAAATTAAATCAAAGTGAATTTGCATAATTGTTGTAGTCATTGGCATCCGTTTACCACCTTGCGCTTAGTTTTAATTGAGATGATAGAACTATAGAATTCTGGTTAGTTACTTTACGAACTGGTATCGTATTGTTTTTTGAAGTGTTAATCTAAAGTTTAAAAGTCCTATTGCAAACTTTCAGTAAGTTCCAGTTACTCCATGAAGTTTAATAATTGGTATTAAATCAAGAGTGACAATTCCAAGTGTTAGTATATGAGTATCGTGTTTGTCTCCATAATTCTTGATATTCAAAGGATTGTCTTAATATCAAGGTTATCTAGGATCTGAAAGAGTTGTTTCAGAAACCATGATGTGTGGAAGATATTGTGATATCTGAAACAAAGTTTTGGTTGCAACATGATAGAGTATAATATGACAAAGTTCATGTTCTCATATTTGATGAGAATTTGCAAAAGGTTGGAGACACTAGTTGTCCTAATACTCCAAAGGATTTGGATAGCAACATTATACTCGTGATTCACCGTTATAAGCTAAAAGTAGCTTGATCATGGATAATTCCATGATGAGGGTGAATATTTGATGTAGGTAAAATGTTTACTACACCAAGAGATTACTAAAGAAAGGAATTTGAAAGAACACCAAACATTTGATAATGGTGATCTACTTCAAAGTGCAAGTCCAAAGACATTGGTATTTAACTATACACGCTTTGGACTGTGTGTCATATGTATGACTCCACTATTGATGTTGATAGATTCTTTCAAACAGAAAAGGAAATACTGAAAGAAAATCTCATAAATATATGGCAGAAAAGAAAAGACTAGAATTGTTCAGTTTAAGTATATAGATGATATACATGTTATGGCTATATTCTTTGCTTATTAAACAATGTGGTTCTTAAGTATTTGATACTGAAGTTGTTGGTGTGAATCGTCATACGAAACAACACAATTCATGAACTACAATGGCCTAAGTAACTAGCAAAAGAATATGTGATGATGTTCATCGAGAACAAATAAAGGGTTATTGTGTTGCTCGTTAAACATCAAAGCTTGCCTTCAAGATTTTTTTTATCAGGTATTATGAGAACAAAAGGGTTGTTCAAATAATTGCCGTAATCCATAAAAGATGGATGATTCACAAATCTCGTTGGAGAAATCACATCCATAAAACTAGTGCTAAAAATGTCGAAAGACAAATTGATTGAAAGATCACTTAGGAAGTGACATCGCCGTTTAAATTATATTGGAAAGAAAACATGAAGAAACTCCATGTGGATGGAATTTTGGAGTCTTTTGATTTTTTGATCACATGACGCTTGTGAACCTTTCCTAAGAGATAATTAAAACTTCGTTCATAGGCCAAAAGGGAACGAATGACTATCTTATTGGAACTTGTACATATTGTTGTACGAAGTCCATTATGTGTAGTAAAGAGCGATGGATTTGAACTTCATATGCTTTCTCCGAAAATTTGAGTGAATATATGAATATTTACTTAATAAGGATGAAGTGTGAAATATTTGAAAAGTTCAAAGATTTTCAAGATGAAGTGCAAAATCATTGTAACAAGAATATAAATAGTTTATGATAAGATCATAAAGGAAGATATTTGAGTTACAAGTTTAGCATAATACCTAAGATTTAAGGAATCGTTCCGTGGATTTTCATTTCCCGAAACACCATAAGAGCATGGAGCGTTCGAGATATGTAATTAAACCTTGTTTAACATGGTAAAACCGAAGGTGTAATTCATAAAACTGTCATTATATTTTAAAGATTAAAAGCTTTAGAGATTACCTTTTTCCACTGAAAAGAGCTCCATCATAATCCGTTGAAATGACACCATATAAAGTTATGGTTTGGGATAAAACCCAAGTAGTCATTTCTTAAAACATTGGTATGCTATGCATAAGAAAGATGTGTGCAACCAAAGTCGGATGAACCTGTCTTTGTATAACTGTTAAGTATTCCTCCATAAACACCGGAGACAAAAGTGTTTGTTGCTTAGAACGTCAAGTTTCTTTGAGAAGGAATTTTTCGTGAAAAGTTAAGTGGGAGGACAATAGAACTTTGATAAGGTTAAAAGAACCTTAGCTATATGTGCAGAGTTGCGCATCGCCGAAAAGTGTGCCGGAGGTAGCAACAATGCTCATGGCTCACGTACCTCAAAGGTTGTAGTCACGGAGATCCAAGTTCCTATTGAAACAAGTAGGTCGGATGAACAATCGAATACCAAGATTTGAGAGTTAAATCATTATTTGACAATAATGATCCGACTACATGCAAAGAAGCGATGATGAGCCCTGACTCCGTCAAATGGCTTGAAGCCATAAAATCCGTGATAGTTCCATACACGAGAAATCAAGTTTTGAACTTGAAGGACCCTCGAGAAAGGTGTAATACCTTACAGTCGTGTTTGGATCTATAAAGAAATAGACATGGATGTTTTACATCTATGAAATAGTCGACATGTTGGGAAAAAGTTCACAACAATGTTCAAAGGTTGACTATGATAAGATCTGATCTTTCATAGCGATATTTAGTCTAGACGGATTAATATAGCAACCACTACATATAATTTTGTTATGTGGTAGTCGAATAAACAAAACAAGTTCTTCTAATAGAGTTGTTACCTAGGACATGTGCATAACATGGTCCATAGGGTTTTGTTAATTCAAAGGATGCTAAAAGCATATGCAAACGTCAATGGTTGAAGTAAGCATAGCGGAGTTGGAATCTTCACTATGATGAAACTGTTAAAAGAGTTTAATTTCATCAGAGACAATGAAGATGCTTGCATTTGCAAGAAATTAAGTGGGAGCGCTAAGACATATTTCTAATACATTATGTAGAAGACATATTGTTGATTGGAAGTGATGTATCTTTTTATTAACACAGGATAAGAATTTCATCTCGATGAAAGACTTAGGCAAAACCCAAATAATTGGCATCAATAGACGCCAATATGGTTGTGCCAGAAGTACATAGATGAGATATTGAATGAGTTCAATATAGAAACTACAAGAAAGGTTCTTGTCGCACAGAAAGGATTGAATGTGTTCAATATTGATGATATACTCAAGTGTATTGACACTTGGTAAGTGAAACAAAGATTCAAGTATAGATTAATACTTGATGTATGAAATCACAAAGAGTATTTATATCAATCATACTGTGATATGTACAAATCCAGATATGTCCTATGCTCTAAATGTTATAAGCATATACCAGAATGATTCATAAGATGATCATTGGACGATAGTAAGGATATTCTTATGATCTTTTGGAAGAACTAAGAGTATATTATTTGTAGAAGTGACAAATAGATGGTTAGTTCATTGTAAAAGTATTACATTGATACTAGTTTTGTCACAAAGTACAAATTAAGTTTATCTCGATCTAAGCTAAGGGTGGCACAATATAATGGAAAGTAAGTTCCATAATGGATTTGGATGAGTTCCAAAGTTAAGACATTATGACAGATACTACAACAAAAGGCTAAGTATATGACTGCTATAATAGCAGCTAAAGAGGGCATTTGTGTCAAGTAGTTTGTTATCAAACTAGGTGTAGTTCACAGCGGGATAATACTATGAAGATATATTGTACGACAATATTATCAACATGTTTTAACCCCAAAGAACTAAAGGTCTCACCAAAGGACCAAATTTATACATAGCATCTCATTAGAGAATGAGTGATGCGTAGAGACGCAAAGACATGCAATTACACACGGACCTGGAAGTGTCAGATCCGGAGATCAGTTGACCACTAGCAATCGTGTACATACGACACCAGAAAGCCATAGGTGTTGAATACACAAAGGTTTGAAACTAGATTATTGACTCTAGTGCAAGTGGGAGACTGTTGGAGATATGCCCAAGAGGCAATAATAAAGTGGTTATTATCATATCTTCATACTTATGATAAATGTTTACATACCATGCTATAATTGTATTAACCGAAAACATTAATACTTGTGTGGTTTGTAAATATAAAAGAGTCCCTAGTAAAGCCTCTTGTTAAACTAGCTTGTTGGTTAATATATGATCATGGTTTCCTGATCATGAACATAGAGATGTTATTAAAAACAGGGTCATATCATTAGGAGAATGATGTGATGGACATACTCCTATAGTTAAAGCGTAGCATAAAGATCAAGTCATTTAATATAGTTCATTTGCTATAAGCTTTCTGATACATAGTAACCTAATTCCTTCGACCATGAGATCATGCATATCACCTTTACCGGATGGATGCTTTGATGACATCAAACACCACACCGTAACAGGGTGGCTATAAAGGTGGCATTGAGTGTTCGGAAAGTATTGGTTGAGACACATGGATCAAGAGTGGGATTTGTCCATCCATATGACAGATAGATATACTCTGGGCCCTCTCGGTGAAATGTCATCCAAATTAGCTTGCAAGCATGTGACTGGATCACAAGGGATCACATATCACGGGAACGAGAAAAGAGTACTTATCAGTAACGAGATTGAACTAGGTATGCAGAGATACCGACGATCAAAACCTCGGATAAGTAAACTATCGTGAGACAAAGGGAAATTGGTATCGTATGCAAGTGGTTCATTCGATCGCAAAGTAATCGCAGAAATATGTGGGAGCCATATGAATTTCCAGATTCCACTATTGGTTATTGATCGGAGAAGTGTCTCGATCATGTCCGCATAATTCACGAACCGTAGGGAGACACACTTAAGGATTCGATGTTGTTGAGTAGTTATGGAATGATGAGTAAGAGACCGAATGTTGTTCGGAGTCTCGAATGGGATCCGGGATATCACGAGGAGATCCGGAATGGTCTGGAGAATAAGATTCATATAAGGAAAGTCCCGTTTCGGAGTTGGAGAATGGTTCCGGTGTTTTCATCGGGAATGTTCTAGAAGGTTCCGGAATATCCGGCACTCCGGAGGGGAAAGGGTACATGAATGTGTTATATCAAGTTGATATGATTGCATCATGTACTAGGTGTCATCGCTGTACCAAAATAGAGAGTTTATTCAAATCCTAGTTCGAAAAAGTCAAACGGCTAGTTTGAAAGTCAAACGGCCAGTTTTGGGAAAGAGGAGAAGGAAGTTTGAAACCGAGTTGGGGAGGAGTTCCCTCCTCCAACCGGGGGCCCACCTCCAAGCCGAGTTGGGGAGGGACTCCCCTCCCCTTGGCCGCACCTCCCACCTATAAAGGGAGGGGTAGGGCTGCCCCTCCAAGACACACAAGATCCTCTCCTCTAAACCCTAATTTGGTGCCGCCACCTCCTGCAGCTGCTGCCACCTCCTAGGGCTCCTCTAGCCGCCGACTTGGGCAAACCCCAAGCCCTAGCCGCCGGCCTTGCACCTCTTCCTCGACGTGTCTAAACCCTAGATCGTCGAGGGTTCTCTCATAGTCCACCATACTCGCTCCGGCTTAAGGCAAAGCCCTGCGAGATCTCCCCTCTACTTCCGGTACCACGCCGTCGTGCTGCCGGAATCGCGAGGAGAGTGCTACAACCTCCGCTGCCTGCTGGAACAAGGGAGAGGAAGGTCTTCATCGAGTACCGAACGTGTGACCGACTGCGGGAGCGCTGCGGGAAAGCAACGCCGGAAGGATCGTCTACGCGATCTTGAGATCGGGAAGAGTACGACTACATCACCCACGAGAATCTGCTCTCGTTAACCACTTTGGAATCTTCGAGGGTAAGTTATTCCATCGACTCGTTGCTACAATCTAGTAGATAGATATTGGCTTGTTTGTTTGTATGCGATAGAAAATTTTTGTTTTCCATGCTAAGAACCCCTACAGGGTGGGTGCAAGGCGGGCATCACATGCTACAACTGCTCGAGGGAGGGTCACTACCAGTTTGGCTACACTTTCAAGGCCAGGTGTAGCCTTTGCAAGGTGGAGGGCCATACCACTAGGATGTGCCCCATGGCCAACAAGGGCCCTCTCCCGCCACCTCCCCCCTTCCCTGCCAACGGCGCCACTGCCCAAGCCTCCCTCTTTGCAATGGTATGGTTTCGCAGTGGATGGTGCTGGCTTCCACTTCCTGGAGGTGGATGAGGCGGCCCTGCTCGTGGGCGTGGAGCATCAGAATCATGTTGCCTTAGTGATTGTCGCTGACAATACCCTCTCATGTGACTTGTTGACTAGGGATTTGAAGGAACTAGTTGAGGACAACTGGGATTGGCAAGTCCACAGGCTCTTAGACACGGACTTTGTGGTGAGCTTTCCTACCAAGGCCAGCCTAACTCTCTGCAAGAACCTATGCAAGAATGCGGGTGGAATCAAACTCCTAGTGAGTGGTGTGGAACTCCTATTTGCGGAGGCGCGTGTGAACCCCCATGCGTGTCGATCCCTGTCTAAGGTGTGGGTCAGACTTTCAGATGTTCCATATTGTCTTAGAAATGCTGAGTTTTTGATGGAAGGTACCAAGATGATTGGAAGACCAAGGCTGGTGGATGATGAATATCTTCTCTGCAAGGAAGGCCCCGTCCGGATGATTTTTCACTCCCAGGATCCGGATAAGCTCCCCAAGAGGGTGGTGCTGTTTGTTAATTCCGAAGGATTTCAGATTGGGTGGAGGTTGAATTTGCCAAAGAAGCCAAGAGCAAGGTGGTCACGCCGGCGGATCCGTCTGAGAAGAGGGATGAGGAGGAGGAGGACCGAACTGAAGATCAGAGTCCTTCGGTTGACAAGCATTGGAAGAGTAGTGGTGGCTCGGGTAAGGCGAAGACCAAGGAGGGGGATGGGGTGGCTGATGTACCCAACACGCAAGGCAAAGTGGTGGGGGCGTCGCTCCCGCCCGGTGCTACCCAGCTGCCCCCTCCCTCCCCCATCCCTACCGTGGCCTATCCCCAAGACCAAATCCTCTGTGGGCAGCTCCAACGTCTCGGTGATCTCCCTTATTGATCATTCGGCGTCAAAGCCTGCCTTCGCCCCTCCTAGAGCTAACCTACAACCAGTGCCCTTCAACCAGTATGGATCCAATCTCCCTGCCTCCGATCTGTTTGATGCCAGCCATTTATCTCCTGTCACCGGCTCCCCTAAGGCTCCTCCCCCTCGGTGGTTGATGTGCCTTCTTACTCCTCTTGGGGGCTCACCCCCATTGGATCCCCTTCATTGCCAACATACCCCAGCATCTTCAAGCGCTCCAAGATTTCTCACGAGGATAGGGATGAGATTGGATGGGTCAGTCCAGAGGATTGGGAGTTCGATACGAAGACGCTGGCGGAGAAGATAAACAAGCTCAAGAGAAAGCAAGATGGTGAAGTGGACAATCCCCTGAATTCCTCCAAGTTGCCTGATCTTGTTGGAGATATGCCCAAGAGGAAATAATAAAGTGGTTATTATCATATCTTCACGCTTATGATAAATGTTTACATACCATGCTATAATTGTATTAACCGGAAACATTAATACTTGTGTGATTTGTAAACATAAAAGAGTCCCTAGTAAAGCCTCTTGTTAAATTAGCTTGTTGGTTAATATATGATCATGGTTTCCTGATCATGAACATAGATATGTTATTAACAACAGGGTCATATCATTAGGAGAATGATGTGATGGACATACTCCTATAGTTAAAGCATAGCATAAGATCAAGTCATTCAAATAGTTCACTTGCTATAAGCTTTCTAATACATAGTAACCTAATTCCTTCGACCATGAGATCATGCTAATCACCATCACCGGAAGGATGCTTTGATGACATCAAACACCACACCGTAACTTGGTGGCTATAAAGGTGGCATTGAGTGTTCGGAAAGTATGTGTTGAGGCACATGGATCAAGAGTGGGATTTGTCCATCCATATGACGCATAGATATACTCTGGGCCCTCTCGGAGGAATGTCATCCAATTGGCTTGCAAGTAGGTCGGGTAAACAATCAAATACCAAGATTTGAGAGTTAAATCATTATTTGACAATAATGATCCGACTACATGCAAAGAAGCGATGATGGGCCCTGACTCCGTCAAATGGTTTGAAGACATAAAATCCGTAATAGTTCCATATACGAGAGATCAAGCTTTGAACTTGAAAGACCCTCTGAAAAGGTGCAAGACCCTACAGTCGTATTTGGATCTATAAAGAAATAGACACGGATGTTTCACATCTATGAAATTATTGACATGTCGGGAAAGAGTTCACGACAATATTCAAATAGTTGATTATGACAAGATCCGATCTTTCATTAAGCGATATTTAGTCTAGACGGATTAATGTAGTAACCACTACATATAATTTTGTTATGTGGTAGTTGAATAAACAAAACAAGTTCTTCTAATAGAATGCTTAACTAAGACGTGTGCATGCCATGGTCCAAAGGGTTTTATTAATTCAAAGGATGCTAAAAGCATATGCAAACTTCAATGGTTGAAGTAAGCATCGCGGAGTTGGAATCTTCACTATGATGAAACTGTTAAAAGAGTTTAATTTCATCGGAGACAATGAAGATGCTTGCATTTGCAAGAAATTAAGTGGGAGCGCTAAGACATGTTTCTAATATATTATGTGGAAGACATATTGTTGATTGAAAATGATGTATCTTTTTATTAACACAGGATAAGAATTTCATCTCGATGAAAGGCTTAGGCAGAATTCGAATATTTGGCATCAATGTCTATATGGATAAATTGTGACGCCAATATGGTTGTGCCAGAAGTACACAGATGAGATATTGAATGAGTTCAATATAGAAACTACAAGAAAGGTTCTTGTTGCATAGGAAGGATTGAATAAATATTTAAGTATTTTTGATACTTGATAGATAAAATCACAAAGAGTATTTTATCAATCATGTTGTGATGTGTACAAATCCAGATATGTCCTATACTCTAAATGTTATGTATACCAGAATGATTCATAAGATGATTATTGGATGAGAGTAAAGATATTCTTATGATCTTTTAGAATAACTATATTATTTTGTAGAAGTGACAAATAGATGGTTAGTTCATTGTAAAAGTATTACATTAATACTAGTTTTGTCACAAAGTACAAATTAAATTTATCAATATAAACTAAGGGTGGCACAATATGATGGAAAGTAAGTTCCACAATGGATTTGGATGAGTTCCAAAGTTAAGACATTGTGACAGATACTACAACAAAAGGCTAAGTATATGACTGCTATTATAGCAGCAAAAGAGGGCATTTGTGTCAAGTAGTTTGTTATCAAACTAGGTGTAGTTCACAACGGGATAGTACTATGAAGATATATTGTACGACAATATTATCAACATGTTTTAACCCCAAGGAACTAAAGGTCTCACCAAATGACCAAATTTATACAAAGCCATCTCATTAGAGAATGAGTGATGTGTAGAGACGCAAAGACATGCAATTACACATGGACCTGAAAGTGTCGGATCCGGAGATCAGTTGACCACTAGCGATCGTGTAAATACAACACCGGAAAGCCATAGGTGTTGAATGCACAAAGGTTTGAAACTAGATTATTGACTCTAGTGCAAGTGGGAGACTGTTGGAGATATGCCCAAGAGGCAATAATAAAGTGGTTATTATCATATCTTCACGCTTATGATAAATTTTTACATATCATGCTATAATTGTATTAACCGAAAACATTAATACTTGTGTGATTTGTAAACATAAAAGAGTCCCTAGTAAAGCCTCTTGTTAAACTAGCTTGTTGGTTAATATATGATCATGGTTTCCTGATCATGAACATAGAGATGTTATTAAAAACAGGGTCATGTCATTAGGAGAATGATGTGATGGACATACTCCTATAGTTAAAGCGTAGCATAATATCAAGTCATTCAAATAGTTCACTTGCTATAAGCTTTCTAATACATAGTAACCTAATTCCTTCGACCATGAGATCATGCTAATCACCATCACCATAAGGATTCTTTGATGACATCAACCACCACACCGTAACTGGGTGGCTATGAAGGTGGCATTGAGTGTTCAGAAAGTATGTGTTGAGGCACATGGATCAAGAGTGGGATTTGTCCATCCATTTGATGGATAGATATACTCTGGGCCCTCTCGGTGGAATGTCATCCAATTGGCTTGCAAGCATGTGACTGGCTCACAAGGTATCACATATCACGGGAACAAGAAAAGAGTACTTATCGGTAACGAGGTTGAACTAGGTATGCAGAGATACCGACAATCAAACCTCATATAAGTAAAGTATCGCAAGACAAAGGGAAATTGGTATCGTATGTAAATGGTTCATTCGATCACGAAGTAATCGTAGAAATATGTGGGATCCATATGAATTTCCAGATTCCTCTATTGGTTATTGATCGGAGAAGTGTCTCGGTCATGTCCGTGTAATTCACGAACCGTAGGGAGACACACTTAAGGATTCGATGTTGTTTAGTAGATATGGAAAGTGAGTAAAGAGACCGAATGTTGTTCGGAGTCTCGGATGGGATCCGGGATATCACGAGGAGATCCAGAATGGTCCGAAGAATAAGATTCATATAAGGAAAGTCCAAATCTAGAGTTCGGGAATGGTTCCGGTGTTTTCATCGGAATGTTCTAGAAGGGTCTAGAAGGTTCACTGATCCGGAAGGAGAAAGGTACATGGATGTGTCATGACAAAGTGGAATGGCTGCATCATGTCCTAGGTCACTTGGCTAAACACTTGGAAGAGAGAAATCAAACTCTAGTTTGAAAGTAAAAGTCCAGTTTGAAAAAGTCAAACCAGGACATTAGTTTCTAAGTGGAGGAAGAGAAGGAAACCTGGGGAGAGAAGGTTTCCCTTCCCTCCTCCAAACCGCCGGCCAGCAAGGGAGTTGGGGGAGGACTCGAATAGCCCTAGCCGCACCTCCCACCTATAAAAGAAAGGGAGGGGGCGCCCCCTCTCCCTACACCTTGCCCCTTAGCTGGCGCCCCCCTCTAAACCCTAGGCCAGCCGCCGCCTCCTTCTAGATGCGGCTGCCCTAGATATCCTCTAACCCGCCGTCTAGCTAAACCCTAGCCGCCGGTTACCTCTAAACCCTAGATTTCCAAGGTCCTCTCTCTACTCCACCATACTCGCTCCGGCTTAGGCGAAGCCCTACGGGATCTTCCCTCTACTTCCGACACCACGCCGCCGTGCTGCCGGAATCGCGAGGGGAGAACTATAACCTCCGCTGCCTGCTAGAACAAGGGAGAGGAAGGTCTTCATCGAGTACCGTACGTGTGACCTAATGCGGGAGCGCTGCCGGAACGCGGCGCCGGAAGGATCGTCTACGCGATCTTGAGATCGGCAAGTGAACGACTACATCACCCACGAGAATCTGCTCTCGTTAACCGCTTTGGATCTTCGAGGGTTAGTACTCTATCAACTTTTTGCACTGATCTAGTAGATAGATCTTGGCTTGATCATAGATTAGATCTTGATTGTGTGTTCATGCGGTAGAATTTTTTTGTTTTCCATGCTACGAACCCCTACAGTGGTACCAGAGCCGTGTCTATATGTAGATCTGTTGCACGAGTAGAACACAATGGTCATTGTGGGCAGTGGTGTTTTTATTATCAATTGCTTCTTGTGTACTTTGCATCTTGCGGTATGGTGGGATGAAGCGGCCCGGGCTAACCTTACATGACATCGTTCATGAGACTTGCTCCACGCTCGACATGCAACTTGTATTGCATAAGTGGATTTGCGGGTGTCTGTCTCTCCCATCGTAGTAAAGATTCAGTTTACAACGGGCACTTGATCGTTCAAGCATCAACGTTGTGGTTCTTGTTCGTAAGTTAGAATGACACTTATTGAAAGCCCCAAACCATGTAAAACATGCAAAGAAAATTAGAGGCATCTAACTTTGTTTTGCAGGAGTGTGTTGTGATGTGATATGGCCATGATTGTGATTATATATGATGTATGCAATGTTCCTTATTGTAAGTTGGAAACTGGCAGGAGCCATATGGTTGTCTTTTAATTCCGTTAAGACCTACGTGTCTATTATTCAAAGTAGTTGTAATAGTTGATGCTGGTGGACGACAACCATGGAGCGGCGCCATTGACCTTAACGCCGCACCGGTAATGATGGAGATCATGTTCGTGCTTGAAGATGGAGATCGGAAGCACAAGAAAAAAGGCCATATCATATCACATATTTTGAATTACATGTGATGTTAATCCTTTTATGGATCTTATATTGCTTAGTTCGCGACGGTAGCATTATAAGATGACCCCTCTCAAAAATATCAAGTTATAGAGTGTTTGTCCTTAGTAGGCACCGTTGCCAAAGCTCGTTGTTTCGAAGCACCACGTGATGATTGAAGGGTTTCGCGGCATAGTAAATCAAAATTTTCTACGGATGTGAACAGAGGGAAGCCAAGATCTAATCTAGGAGATGCAAACAATGAGAGAGATTGGATTAGATCTTCATACCCTTGAAGATTCGCACAGCGGAACGTTCGTCGGAACGTGGGTGATGTAGTCGTACTCGCTTCTCCTCCTCGCGATCCGATCCGATCTAGCACTACAAGTGGCGATGCCTCCGTGAGATGCACACGTGAGGCACCTCGACGTCTCCTCCTTCCTTGGTCCAGCAAGTATGGTGGAGAGATGGGTTGGATCTACAACGCGACGGCGCGGTGCAATTGGTGGAGAATTTCTGCAGCAGGGCTTCGCCTACAAACAGTCGGGAGGGAGAGAGGAGGGCAGCAGGGCGGCTAGGGTTGGAGGGGAAGGTGTGGGGGGGTGGTGCGCCCCCACCCCTCTTTATATAGAGGGGAGGCGCAGCCCTAGCCCCTTCCCCAATCCCAAACCGGCGGCCCCAAAGGATAAGGAGTGGGGGGCAAGGAAACCCCCCCTTCTAGAAGGTCTATCTCGAGTTTAAAACTCTCTTGGCTGGCTGGGCCCTATGGGGCCTTGTGCCCCTGGCCCAATGCGGCCAGGGCACTCCCTCATAGGCCCATGCCCCTCCCGGAAGGTGGGGCCACGTTGGTCCCCTTCCGGAAGGTTCTAGAAGCTTCCGGTACAATACCGATTAACCAGAAACAATTCCGAACTCCAAAAACTGCACTGCCTTATATGAATCTTATTCTCCGGACCACTCCGGAACCTCTCGTGATGTCCCGGATCCCATCCGAGACTCCGAACAAAAACTCATAAACCAATTATCCAATCTATCCTAGCGTCGAGACACGTTAAGTGTGTGACCCTGCGGGTTCGAGAATATGCAGACATGATCTTCTATCAATAATCAACAGCGGGGTCTGGGCACCCATATTGAATCCAACACATTCATCGATGATCATATCGGATGAACCACGATGCCAGGATTTAATCAATCCCATATATATATTCCCTTCGTCTCGCGATATTTTACTTGCCCGAGATTCGATCGTCGGTACCGTCATACCTAATTCAATCTCGTTCACAGCAAGTACTTTAATCGTTCCGTAATACGATATCACTTTGTGATTAACTCCTTAACCACATGCTTGCAAGCGGTGTTGATATCGATTACTGAGTGGGCCCGAAGTATATCTCTCCGACTTGGGAGGGACAAATCCCATCTCGATACATACAACCCAACAGATACTTTCCGATCACCTGAGAGACACCTTTATGATCACCCTCTCATAGGATGACGTTTGATGACCTCAAAGCTTTCTTCCGATACCAGGGAGTTGTATTATCTCATGGTCTAAGGAATACAATATTTGACATAAGAAAAGCTTCGCAAAAACGAACACGATGACACGATCTAATTGCTTCGCTTAGTTTGGGTCTGTCCATCATATCATTCTCCCAATGATATGATCTCATTATCAATTGATAACTCATGTCTATGGTTAGGAAACCTTAACCATCATTGATCAATGAGCTAGTCCATAGAGGCATACTAGGGACACGGTGTTGTTCACAAACCACACAAGTATTAAAGTTTCCGCTTAATACAATTCTAGCATGGAATATAAACATTATCATGAACAAGAATTATAATAATAACATCTTTATTATTGCCTCTAGGGCATAATTCCAACAGTCTCCCACTTGAACTAGAGTCAATAATCTAGTTTACATTTGGCAACAATCTCACACCCATGGCACTGAGGTGCTGATCATGTTTTGCACGTGGAAGAGGTTTAGTCAACGGATCTGCGACATTCAGATCTGTATGTACTTTGCTAATCTTCAGATCTCCATCTGCTATATAATCTCGGATTATATGAAACTTGCGGTTGATATGCTTGGTCTTTGGATGATATCTTGGTTCCTTAGCGAGTGCTATGGCGCCAGTGTTGTCACATAATATCTCCAGTGGGTCCAATGCACTTGGAACCACTCCAAGCTCAGTGATGAAGTTTCTGATCCAAACTCCTTCACTTGACGCTTCTGCAGCAGCCATGTATTCCGCTTCTACTGTAGATCCCGCGATCACGCTTTGCTTGCAGCTTCTCCAGCTCACAGCTCCTCCATTCAAAATATACACGTATCCTGTCTGAGATTTAGAATCATCCTTGTCGGTGTCGAAACTAGTGTCGACGTAACCTTTTACGACGAGCTGTTCATCACCCCCATATACTAAGAACATTTCTTTAGTTCTATTTAGGTACTTTAGGATGTTCTTCACGGCTGTCCAGTGTTCCACTCCTGGATCACTTTGATACCTGCTCGTCAAACTAAGAGCATTGGACACATCCGGTCTAGTACACAGCATGTCATACATGATCGAACCTATGGCCGAGGCATAAGGCACTTTTCTCATAGCTTCCCTATCATTTACCGTAGCTGGACACTGAGCCTTGCTCAATATCTTACCTTACAACATAGGCACTGAACCTTTCTTTGCCTTATCCATTCTGAACCTTTTCAGAACTTTGTCTAGGTATGTACTCTGGCTTAAAGCTATCAGGCGTCTTTGTCTATCTCTATAGATTTTGATGCCCAATATATAAGCAGCTTCACCTAGGTCTTTCATTGAAAAACACTTGTTCAAATAACTCTTCACATCGTTAAGCATGTTGATGTCATTTCCAATAATCAATATGTCATCCACATATAGTACCAGAAATGTCACCGAGCTCCCACTCACTTTCTTGTAGATGCAAGCTTCGTAGCAATTTGGAACAAATCCAAAGCTCTTGATCACTTGATCAAAATGAAGGTTCCAACTCCGAGATGCTTGCTTCAGTCCATAAATGGAACGCTGAAGTTTGCATACTTTATTAGCATCCTTAGGATCGACAAAACCTTCGGGTTGCATCATATACAACTCTTCATCAATGTTGCCATTGAGGAACGCAGTCTTGACATCCATCTGCCATATTTCATAATCATGAAACGCAGCAATTGCTAATAAAATCCGAATGGACTTAAACATCGCTACGGGAGAGAAAGTCTCATCGTAGTCAACACCTTGAACTTGTCGAAAACCTTTCGCGACAAGCCGTGCTTTATAGACGGTAACATTACCATCCGCGTCCGTTTTCTTCTTGAAGATCCATTTGCACTCAACGGCCTTTCGGTCGCTAGGAGGGTCCACCAAAGTCCATACTTGGTTTTCGCTCATGGATCCCAATTCGGATTTCATGGCCTCTAGCCATTTCTCAGAGTCTGGGCTCATCATCACTTCCTCATAGTTCGAAGGCTCACTGTCATCTACTAACAAGACAGTTAAGACAGGGTTGCCGTACCACTCAGGAGGGGCACGCGACCTTGTCGACCTGCGACGTTCAGTAGCAGCATCGTCCGAAGCTTCATGATCCTTATCATTAGCTTCCTCTATTGTTGGTGCAGGCGGCACTGGAACAATTTCAGGTGCTGCGCTACTCTCCAACTCAAGAGAAGGTTCAACAACCTCGTCTAGCTCTACTTTACACCACTCACTTCTTTCGAGAGAAACTTCTTCTCAAGAAAGGAACCGTTCTTTGCGACAAACACTTTGCCTTTGGTTCTGTGATAGAAGGTATACCCAATAGTTTCCTTAGGGTATCCTATGAAGACGCATTTATCCGCTTTGGGTTCGATCTTGTCCGGCATCAACTTCTTGACGTAAGCTTCGCATCCCCAAACTTTAAGAAAAGACAACTTAGGTTTAGCACCAAACCACAGTTCATACGGTGTCGTCTCAACGGATTTAGATGGTGCCCTATTTAAAGTGAATGCAGCGGTTTATAATGCATAACCCCAAAATGATAACGGCAAATCAGTAAGAGACATCATTGATCGGACCATATCTAATAAGGTTCGATTCCGGCGTTCAGACACACCATTGCGCTGTGGTGTTCCGGGTGGAGTGAGTCGCGAAACAATTCCGCTTGCTTTAAGATGCGTGAGAAAATCATAACTTAAATACTCGCCCCCACGATCGGATCGTAGAAACTTAATCTTTCTGTTACGATGGTTCTCCACTTCATTCTGAAATTCCTTGAACTTTTCAAATGTTTCAGATTTATGTTTCATTAAATAGATATACCCATATCTACTTAAGTCATCGGTAAAAGTGAGAAAATAGCGATATCCACCGCGCGTCGAAACACTCATCGGTCCGCATACATCGGTATGTATGATTTTCAACAAGTCCGTTGCTCGCTCCATCATACCGGAGAACGGTGTTTTGATCATCTTGCCCATGAGGCATGGTTCGCATGTGTCAAATGATTCAAAATCAAGAGACTCCAAAAGTCCATCAGAATGGAGTTTCTTCATGCGCTTTACACCAATATGTCCTAGACGACAGTGCCACAAATAAGTAGTATTATCACTATCTACTTTGCATCTCTTAGCCTCAATGTTATGGATGTGTGTTTCATCCCTTTCGAGATTTAGAAGAAATAAACCATTCACAATAGGTGCATGACCATAAAAGATGTTACTCATATAAATAGAACAACCATTATTCTCCGATTTAAATGAATAACCGTCTTGCAATAAACAAGATCCAGAAATAATGTTCATGCTCAATGCAGGCACATAATAACACTTATTAAGGTTTAAAACTAATCCCGAAGGTAAAACTAAGGAGAGCATGCCGACGGCCATCACATCAACTCTTGATCCGTTGCCAACGCGCATCGTCACCTTATCCCTCGCAAGCCGCCGTCTATTCCGTAGCTCCTGTTTCGAGTTACAAATATTAGCAACTGAACCGGTATCAAATACCCAGACACTACAACGAGGGCTAGTAAGGAAAACATCAATAACATGTATATCAAATATACCTTTGATGGTGCCAGCCTTCTTGTCCGCTAAGTACTTCGGACAGTTGCGCTTCCAGTGACCCTTGTCCTTGCAATAGAAGCACTCAGTGTCCGGTTTAGGACCAGACTTGAGCTTCTTCTCAGCAGGGGCAACGCGCTTGCCGCCGCCTTTCTTGAAGGGCTTCCTTGCACCCTTACCTTTCTTGAAGGTGGGGGGCTTGTTGACCATCAACACATGATTATTATTTTTGATGTTCACCTCCGCTACTTTCATCTTAGCAAAGAGCTCAGTGATCACATCAGTGGAACCAATCTGATTGTGATCAACTACAAAAAATTTGTAGCTAGGAGTGTCAATCTTGAGCTCCTTTGGAATCTTGCAGTACAGTTGCTCAAGACGTTGAGTGTAGCCCGTCATCTCAATGGCGTGCTCACTAACGGAACTCCCTTCCTCCATCTTGTAGTTAAAGAATTTCTTAGAGATCTCATATCTCTCAGAACGGGCTTGAGTCTGAAACATGTTTTTCAGCTCCTCGAGAATCTCAAAGGGCCCGGCGAACTCCTCAAAACGATTTTGAAGATCCGATTCCATAGCATACAACATGGCGATCTTAATCAAATCATAATCATCCTTGCGCGACTGATAAACAACTTTTTCATCAGCCGGCGCATCTATAGCAGGGGCGTCACCTAGCGCTTTCTCAAGGACATAGTCCTTTTGTCCGCCAGCGAGAATGATTCTCAGAATGCGGAACCATTTGGTGAAGTTAGACCCATTGTTTCTAAGCTTTTCTATCTCAGCAAAAACGTTGAAGTTGAAGTTGGACTTGGCCATGTGATCTACAGTATTTGCAAGTACAATTTAGACTATGTTCATGATAAATAGTTCAACTTAATCAAATTACTAGATGAACTCCCACTAAATTCAACATCCCTCAAGTTGTTTAGTGAACACGATCCAAATTCACCATACCTAATCCGATCATCACGAGAAGAGATGTGGTTTCAATGGTGGACAACGAAGTGTCGATCATATCATTCATATGACTCATGCTTAACCTTTCGGTTCTTGTGTTCCGAGGCCATGTATGTACATGCTAGGCTCATCAAGTTAGACCCAAGTATTTCCGCGTGTGCAAAACTGGCTTGCACCCGTTGTATGTGAGCGTAGAGTCTATAGCACCCGATCATCACATGATGCTTGGACACGATGAACTTTCGCAACGGTGCATACTTGGGGAGAACACAGTTTTTATCTTGATCTTTAAGTGAGGAATCATCTTATAATGCTACCATCGCGATCTAAGCATAATAAGATACATAAAAGGATAAACATCACATGCATATAACTTTATGTGACATGGTATAGCCAATCTTCGTGCAATGATCTCCATCTTGTGCGTTCCGGCATGATCTCCATCACTCCACCATGATTGCCTCC
Source organism: Avena atlantica (assembly GCA_910589765.1). Lineage (NCBI taxonomy): Eukaryota > Viridiplantae > Streptophyta > Magnoliopsida > Poales > Poaceae > Avena > Avena atlantica. The sequence goes on along the minus strand of OU342736.1, from coordinate 431,977,564 downwards.
ACCACGAATAGCAACTACAAATATTGCTAACTACTTAGCGATAAAGTAAAGCTATTACATGGCGTATAAGAAGTTGACTCGCGGGTCATACACAATTATAAAGACAACCATATGGATCCTACCGGTTGTGTACTCATCGACATGCAAGTCATGAAACATTACAAAACATGATCATTGCATACAATATACACATCACATCTTGGGCCACACCATATCACAAAAAACACTCCCTGCAAAAACAAGTTAGACGCCTCTACTTTGTTGTTGCATGTTTTACGTGGCTTATGGGAGTAGATGCTAAGAACGATTCTTACCTACGGAAAGCCACAACGGTGATATTATGGTTGCCAAACTCCGGTGTTAATCCCATGACAACTATAGTGAGAGAAACTGACATCCACCAGCCGCATGTGTGGAACAAGCCACACGTCAAGTGCGGAGCCGGTCTCGCGAACGACGTCGCATAAGGTTGGCCTGGACCGCTTCAATCTCACTATCCCGCGTCATAAGAAGAACACAAACAAGAGGCTTGCAACAGAAAACATCAACGCCCGCAACAACCATGTTGCGTTCTACTCGTGAAACACATCTACGCATAGATCTAGCTCTGATACCACTGAAGGGTTTCGCGGCATAGTAAATCAAAATTTTCTACGGATGCGAACAGAGGGAAGCCAAGATCTAATCTAGGAGATCCAAACAATGAGAGAGATTGGATTAGATCTTCATACCCTTGAAGATTCGCACAACGGAACGTTCGTCGGAACGTGGGTGATGTAGTCGTACTCGCTTCTCCTCCTCGCGATCCGATCCGATCTAGCACCACAAGTGGCGATGCCTCCGTGAGATGCACACGTGCGGCACCTCGACGTCTCCTCCTTCCTTGGTCCAGAAAGTATGGTGGAGAGATGGGTTGGATCTACAACGCGACGGCGCGGTGCAATTGGTGGAGAATTTCTGCAGCAGGGCTTTGCCTACAAACAGTCGGGAGGGAGAGAGGAGGGCAGCAGGGCGGCTAGGGTTAGAGGGGAAGGTGTGTGTGTGTGTGTGGGGGGGGTGGTGCGCCCCCACCCCTATTTATATAGAGGGGGGGCGCAGCCCTAGCCCCTCCCCCAAGCCCAAACCGGCGGCCCCAAAGGATAAGGAGTGGGGGTCAAGGAAACCCCCCCTTCTAGAAGGTCTATCTCGAGTTTAAAACTCTCTTGGCCGGCTGGGCCCTATGGGGCCTTGTGCCCCTGGACCAATGCGTCCAGGGCACTCCCTCATAGGCCCATGCCCCCTCACGGAAGGTGGGGCCACGTTGGTCCCCTTCCGGAAGGTTCTAGAAGCTTCCGGTACAATACCGATTAACCAGGAACAATTCCGAACTCCAAAAACTGCACTGCCTTATATGAATCTTATTCTCCGGACCACTCCGGAACCTCTCGTGATGTCCCGGATCCCATCCGAGACTCCGAACAAAAACTCATAAACCAATTATCCAATCTATCCTAGCGTCGAGACACGTTAAGTGTGTGACCGTGCGGGTTCGAGAATATGCAGACATGATCTTCTATCAATAATCAACAGCGGGGTCTGGGCACCCATATTGACTCCCACACATTCATCGATGATCATATCGGATGAACCACGATGCCAGGATTCAATCAATCCCATATATATTCCCTTCGTCTCGCGATATTTTACTTGCCCGAGATTCGATCGTCGGTACCGTCATACCTAATTCAATCTCGTTCACAGTAAGTACTTTACTCGTTCCGTAATCCGATATCACTTTGTGATTAAATCCTTAACCACATGCTTGCAAGCGGTGTTGATATCGATTACCGAGTGGGCCCGAAGTATATCTCTCCGACTTGGGAGGGACAAATCCCATCTCGATACATACAACCCAACAGATACTTTCCGATCACCTGAGAGACACCTTTATGATCACCCTCTCATAGGATGACGTTTGATGACCTCAAAGATTTCTTCCGATACAAGGGAGTTGTATTATCTCATGGTCTAAGGAATACAATATTTGACATAAGAAAAGCTTCGCAAAAACGAACACGATGACACGATCTAATTGCTTCGCTTAGTTTGGGTCTGTCCATCATATCATTCTCCCAATGATATGATCTCATTATCAATTGACAACTCATGTCTATGGTTAGGAAACCTTAACCATCATTGATCAATGAGCTAGTCCATAGAGGGGTACTAGGGACACGGTGTTGTTCACAATCCACACAAGTATTAAAGTTTTCGCTTAACACAATTCTAGCATGGAATATAAACATTATCATAAACAAGAATTATAATAATAACATCTTTATTATTGCCTCTAGGGCATAATTCCAACAATGATCAGGTGTGTTAGATTCTGTGAATGTATACAATGGTAGCAAGCCAGATTTGCTCATGCAGAAGCTAAGGTTTGATCTTGACGAGCCTAGCATGTACAGACATGGTCTCGGAACACGGAATACCGAAAGGTAAAGCATGAGTTATATAGATGATATGATGAACATGATGATTGTTCGCCTTTGAAACTATATCATGTCACGTGATGATCGGACTTGGTGTAGTGAATTTGGTTCGTGTGATCACTAAAACAATTTGAGGGATATTGTTTTGAGTGGGAGTTCAACGGCAATATGATTAAAAGTTGAACACTATTTATCATAAATTAAATCAAAGTGAATTTGCATAGTTGTTGTAGTCATTGGCATCCGTTTACCACCTTGCACTTAGTTATAATTGAGATAATAGAACTATAGAATTCTGGTTAGTTACTTTACGAACTGGTATCATATTGTTTTGATGTGTTAATCTAAAGTTTAAAAGTCCTATTGCAAACTTTCAGTAAGTTCCGGTTACTCCGTGAAGTTTAATAATTGGTATTAAATCAAGAGTGACAATTCCAGTGTTAGTATATAAGTATCATGTTTGTCTCCATGATTCTTGATATTCAAAAGATTGTTTTAATATCAAGGTTATCTAGTATCTGAAAGAGTTGTTTCAGAAACCATGATGTATGGAAGATATTGCGATATCTGAAATGATGTTTTGGTTGCAACCTGAGAGAGTATAATATGGTAAAGTTTATGTTCTGATATTTGATGAGAATTTGAAAAAGGTTGGAGATGCTTGTCGTCCTAATCCTCCAAAAGGTTTTGGAGAGCAACATTATACTCACGATTCACCGTTATAAAGCTAAAAGTAGCTTGATCATGAATAGTTCCATGATAAGGGTGAATACTTGATAAAATGTTTACTACACTAAAAGATTACTAAAGAATAGAATTTGAAAGAACACCAAGTATTTGATGATGGGGATCTACTTCAAAGTGCAAGTCCAAAGACATTGGTATTTAACTATACATGCTTTGGACTATGTGTCATGTGTATGGCTCCACTATTGATGTTGATAGATTCTTTCGAACAGAAGAGGAAATAATAAAAGAGAATCTCAGAAATATATGGCAGAAAAGAAAATACTAGAATTGTTCAGCTTAGGTATATAGAGGATATATATGTTATGGCTATATTCTTTGCTTATTAAACAATGTGGTTCTTAAGTATTGGATACTGAATTTGTTGGTATGAATCGTCATACGAAACAACACAATTCATGAACTACAATGGCCTAAGTAACTAGCAAAAGAATGTGTGATGATGTTCATCGAGAACAAATAAAGGGTTGTTATGTTGCTCGTTAATATCAAAGCTTGCCTTCAAGATTTGTTTTATCAGGTATTATGAGAACAAAAGGGTTGTTCAAATAATTGCCGTAATCCATAAAATATGGATGATTTACAAATCTCGTTGGATAAATCACATACATAAAATATTGCTAAAAATATCGAAAGACAATTGATAATAAAGATCACTTAGGAAGTGACATCGCTGTTTAAATTATATTGGAAAGAAAACATGAAGAAACTCCATGTGGATGGAATTTTGGAGTCTTTTGATTTTTGATCAAATGACACTTGTGAAATTTTCCTAGAGATAATTAAAACTCCGCTCATAGGCCAAAGGGAACGGATGACTAGCTTATTGGAACTTGTACATATTGTTGTATGAAGTCCATTATGTGTAGTCAAGAGCGATATATTTCAACTTCATATGTTTTCTCCGAAAATTTGAGTGAATATATGAATATTTACTTAATAAGGATGAAGTGTGAAACATTTGAAAAGTTTAAAGACTTTCAAGATGAAGTGCAAAATCAATGTAACAAGAAAATAAAGAATTTATGATAGGATCATAAAGGACGTTATTTGAGTTATAAAGTTTAGCATAACACCTAAAGATTTAAGGTATCTTTCCATGGATTTGCATTTACCGAAACACCATATGAGTATGGAATAATCGAGATATGCAATGAAACCTTGTTTGGCATGGTAAGATCAAAGGTGTAACTGATAAAACTGCCATTATATTTTAAAGATTAAAGCTTTAGAGACTACCGTTTTTTCCACTAAAAAGAGCTCCATCATAATCCGTTGAAATGACACCATATAAAGTTATGGTTTGGGATAAAACCCAAGTCGTCCTTTCTTAAACATTGGTATGCTATGCATAATAAAGATGTTTGCAACCAAAATCGGATGAACATATCTTTGTATGTTATTTTGAATAATAGTTGAGTATTCCTCCATAACACCGAAGACAAAAGTGTTTGTCGCTTAGAATGTTAAGTTTCTTTGAGAAAGAATTTTCCGTGAAAAGTTAAGTGGGAGGACAATATAACTTTGATAAGGTTAAAATAACCTTAGCTATATGTGCAAAGTTGTGCAGCGCCGAAAAGTGTTCCGGAGGCAGCAGCAATGCTCATGGCTCACGTGCCTCAAAGGTTGTGGTCACGGAGGTTTAAGTTCCTATTGAACCAAGTAGGTCGGGTAAACAATCAAATACCAAGGTTTGAGAGTTAAATCATTATTTGACAATAATGATCCGACTACATGCAAAGAAGCGATGATGGGCCCTGACTCCGTCAAATGGTTTGAAGCCATAAAATCCGTGATAGTTCCATATACGAGAGATCAAGATTTGAACTTGAAAGACCCTCTGAAAAGGTGCAAGTCCCTATAGTCGTATTTGGATCTATAAAGAAATAGACATGGATTTTTCACATCTATGAAATTATTGACATGTCGGGAAAGAGTTCACGACAATATTCAAATAGTTGACTATGACAAGATCCGATCTTTCATTAAGCGATATTTAGTCTAGACGGATTAATGTAGCAACCACTACATATAATTTTGTTATGTGGTAGTTGAATAAACAAAACAAGTTCTTCTAATAGAATGGTTACCTAAGACGTGTGCATGACATGGTCCAAAGGGTTTTGTTAATTCAAAGGATGCTAAAAGCATATGCAAACTTCAATGGTTGAAGTAAGCATCGCGGAGTTGGAATCTTCACTATGATGAAACTGTTAAAAGAGTTTAATTTCATCAGAGACGATGAAGATGCTTCCATTTGCAAGAAATTAAGTGGGAGCGCTAAGACATGTTTCTAATACATTATGTGGAAGACATATTTTTGATTGGAAATGATATATCTTTTTATTAACACAGGATAAGAATTTCATCTCGATGAAAGGCTTAGGCAGAACCCGAATATTTGGCATCAATGTCTATATGGATAAATTGTGATGCCAATATGGTTGTGATAGAAGTACATAGATGAGATATTGAATGAGTTCAATATAGAAACTACAAGAAAGGTTCTTGTTGCACAGGAAGGATTGAATAAAGATTTTAGTATTTTTGATACTTGATAGATAAAATCACAAAGAGTATTTTATCAATCATGCTGTGATGTGTACAAATCCAGATATTCCTATACTCTAAATGTTATGAGCGTATACTAGAATGATTCATAAGATGATTATTGGACGATAGTAAAGATATTCTTATGATCTTTTAGAAGAACTAAGAATATATTATTTTGTAGAAGTGACAAATAGATGGTTAGTTCATTGTAAAAGTATTACATTAATACTAGTTTTGTCACAAAGTACAAATTAAATTTATCTAGTGCAAGTTGGAGACTATTGGAGATATGCCCAAGAGGCAATAATAAAGTGGTTATTATCATATCTTCATGCTTATGATAAAAGTTTACATACCATGCTATAATTGTATTAACCGGAAACATTAATACTTGTGTGATTTGTAAACATAAAAGAGTCCCTAGTAAAGCCTCTTGTTAAACTAGCTTGTTGGTTAATATATGATCATGGTTTCCTGATCATGAACATAGAGATGTTATTAACAACAGGGTCATATCATTAGGAGAATGATGTGATGGACATACTCCTATAGTTAAAGCGTAGCATAAGATCAAGTCATTCAAATAGTTCACTTGCTACAAGCTTTCTAATACATAGTAACCTAATTCCTTCGACCATGAGATCATGCTAATCACCATCACCGGAAGGATGCTTTGATGACATCAAACACCACACCGTAACTGGGTGGCTATAAAGGTGTCATTTAGTGTTCGGAAAGTATGTGTTGAGGCACATGGATCAAGAGTGGGATTTGTCCATCCATATGACGGATAGATATACTCTGGGCCCTCTCGGTGGAATGTCATCCAATTGGCTTGCAATCATGTGACTGGCTCACAAGGGATCACATATCATGGGAACGAGAAAAGAGTACTTATCGGTAACGAGGTTGAACTAGGTATGCAGAGATACCGACGATCAAACCTCGAATAAGTAAAGTATCACGAGACAAAGGGAAATTGGTATCGTATGTAAATGGTTCATTCGATCATGAAGTAATTGTAGAAATATGTGGGATCCATATGAATTTCCATATCCCTCTATTGGTTATTGATCGGAGAAGTGTCTCGGTCATGTCCGCGTAATTCACGAACCGTAGGGAGACACACTTAAGGATTCAATGTTGTTTAGTAGATATGGAAAGTGAGTAAAGAGACCGAATGTTGTTCGGAGTCTCGGATGGGATCCGGGATATCACTAGGAGATCCGGAATGGTCCGAAGAATAAGATTCATATAAGGAAAGTCCAAATCCGGAGTTCGGGAATGGTTCCGGAGTTTTCATCGGAATGTTCTAGAAGGGTCTAGAAGGTTCACTGATCCGGAAGGGGAAAGGTACATGGATGTGTCATGACAAAGTGGAATGGTTGCATCATGTCCTAGGTCACTTGGCTGGACACTTGGAAGAGAGAAATCAAACTCTAGTTTGAAAGTAAAAGTCTAGTTTGAAAAAGTGAAACCGGGACATTAGTTTCCAAGTGGAGGAAGAGAAGGAAACCTGGGGAGAAAAGGTTTCCCTTCCCTTCTCCAAACCGCCGGCCAGCAAGGGAGTTGGGGGAGGACTTGGCTAGCCCTAGCCGCCCCTCCCACCTATAAAAGAAAGGGAGGGGGTGCCCCCTCTCCCTACACCTTGCCCCTTAGCTGGCGCCCCCCTCTAAACCCTAGGCCAGCCGCTGCCCCCTTCTAGATGCGGCTGCCCTAGATCTCCTCTAACCCGCCCTCTAGCTAAACCCTAGCCACCGGTTACCTCTAAACCCTTCGGCCCTCTAAACCCTAGATTGCCAAGGTCCTCTCTTGTCAACACCCGGATTTTTCAATCCTAGATGCCTGTTATGCCATACATCGCAATCCTAGGATTACCATTTTTGCGAGACATAACAGAATTGGGTACCATAGTACTTCATCCATTACAAACGATACATAAGTTCTTACACAAATAGGGATCTCATGATCCAGTTCTTAATACAACATCAGGCAGCGGAATACGTAATAATAACGGTAGCTTAGGCGAAGCTCCATCTTCGGGGTCACAGGCAATGCTGACGATGGGAGATGATCCTAGTTGTCGTAACCTTCCTGGGTTCCATCTTCCAGGTACTCCTCTTCATAGTCTGGCCATGGGAATAGCCAGGGACAAAGCCATGAGTACTCTTTAAGTACTCGCAAACTAATACTAACAAGTAAAGGGTTTTTTCAGATAATAGGACACTAGGCTCTAGGGTTGTTTTGCAAAAGCCAGATTTATCTCTACTAGGTTCTGAAGCTAGTCATAATTTTATAAATCCTAAGTGGGAACTTGTATTTCAAGTCACAACTCTGTTGTGGTCAAGTCAAAGCCTCAATTCATTTCACAAGTCATTTTGAAAAGTCTGACGGGGGAACAGTATGGCCACTCCAACTGTCCATAACCGCGGACGCGGCTATTCGAATGTTTGACACTCTGCAGAGATTGTACACTTTCACCACAACATTCAATACATCCGTCAGGAACAAATCCTGAATTCACCATACTCAGTATGCGGATAATCAATCCTAACCTTTCAATTACACGCCCTAGTATAAGCACCTCTCCTGTGAGTTTGGCCTCCCAACCATGACCAACTGTCATCTTGGGTACTGCACAGGTGGACAATCTTCACAAGGTAGCCTCAGCTCAGACCTTGGCCGTGAGGGAACTAATACTAAGGTATATAAGTTTCCAGTTAATCCCTACCCAATATTCGGGTATTGTGGTTGTACGCTAAAATTGGAATGGTATCGCATCCAGACAACCATCAGTTTTATAAAGGGCTAAGGCTCATGCCTCAACATTTTCATCACCAAAATCATCAAGTGTTTGGAAACACATGTCCAAAACATTTCAATAGAATGATCCATCATTCCAAGGTTTTCATAACAATTTTTCCTCCAAGTATTCCCATCTAAAAGTTGATCAAGTTTTATGCTTAGCACTAGCATCTACAGGTGGGGGTAGTACTAATGAGGGGTGGTAACTAGGGGAGTTTCACTAAATCCAACCTTATATCCTGGGCTGATATCAAGGTTTCTAGTTTAGGCCAAATTTTATGCTCTTGATGTAACCTTCAGCATCTTTCCAAAATCTACCATTCACTTAAGTAAACTCTAAGTAAGCTTTGATAAAGAAAAAAATAAAGTGAGAAGCTTGCACATAAAACTAGGATTGTTTTATCAAATGGGTATGATCACATATGCTTAAGGCATAGTAATAAGTAGGGGTTTATTGCATCAGTAGGGTATCTTGCAAGGGTAGCTTGCATCAATGTCAATATAAGATTGCACATTCACTAGTAGTATTAGGCTTGCCTTGTGCAGAGCAGTGGTTGAAGTTCTCCTCGGCTTCTTCTTCGTAGTATCCTCCTTCCTCCTCGTATCCTTGGTCGGTACTAGCGTCTATGAATAAATACGAGGTACACAATCACCAAACAATACTTAACTACTTGCAATCATCACACACAAGAGTCTTATAGATGATCTAACATCATCTCTAACATTACAAGGTTAAGGCTTGATTTGATTTTTTTTATTTTTAGAAAAGTAATTTCTACTCATTGGAAAACTACTTAAGATTTAATATTCTCCAAACCAAATATGGGATCATGTTGACACATGTCATCACCACATATTGTAGTTCATGGGAATGTGATTTAAAGTGGTGTCACAATTTAATTAGGTTTTACCCTTTTATTTTAATTAATTAAAGTGGCTAGAAATGCTTATGTAGCATTCTTTTATTACTTGAACATTATTTCTGCAAGTAAACCTATATATTTTTATATATTCTGAAAGGTATGGTTAAATGTGATTTTTGAGAGTTGGAATCAACTCAAAATCTTTTATGCTTTAAATTTGAAAAATGTTTGAATGCAGAAAAGCTTATGCCTTGTTATTTTTACTATGGGTGATCTACAGATCCAAATGACTTGAATCCAACGGGCTTGGATTCAGCATTGCAGAACTTTCCAACAAAATTGGTTTCATCCAATTTGATGCACTGAATCGATCCGGATTGATTTTTGAAGTTGGGTACAGAAGTGTGTTTGAATTTAAAAAGAAAAAGGTTTAATTTGAATCGCTGGGCTGCGCGGGAAAAGTTACTGGGCTGGCCTGCTAAGCGCAGTGCTCCCGTGGGCTGCTTAAGTGGGTGTCCCCACTCGTCAGTGACACGGGGCTGGGCGAAGCGGTATGTGGCAATGTGGATCGTTCGATCTAGTTCTAATCCAACGGCTGAGGGTCATCGTCGACGCGAGACAACTCCGGCGAGAACGAAACCTAGCTCGGCCAGTGAGGGGTGCTGGGGGCTCACCGGGGTACGGGCGAGGGTCGGCAAGGCAGGCGAACGACGAAGTCGACGACGGCGAACCTCCTGGTACCGATGGCTTCTCCTGGGGCGGCTCCAATCGCTGGCTCCCTTCTTCTCCGACAGCGGCAGGCTCCAGTGAAATTCCGGCGAGGTGGTGCTCGCCTTGCTCTCATAACGGTGGGGCACGATCAGTGAGGAGAGGGGAGTGAGATGGTGTGAAGAAATCGGGCGGGGTGGCCTCTATTTATAGTCGAGCGAGGGGACCGTCGGGGCGCACGTTGAGCTCGTCGGGGGCGAGGTTACAGGCGGCTGAAGGCATGGGCAAGGGTAGGGGACGGTGCTGTGTCTCCTGGCGATGCTCAATGATATGGTCGCGAGGCATGGGGCGGTGTGGTTTGGTCTGGAACGGGCGGTGCTCTGCACGGCAGAGGCAGCGTCTTCGACGACGGGCGGTGGCTGTATGGCACGAGGCGGCAAACGGGGATGTCTGGCGGTCTCCTTGGTCGGTGGTGATCGTGTGTGCACGCGGTGAGGGCGGCGCGCGGTCTATGGACGATGGTCGAGGGTGGCGCTCTGGCGCATGCTCGGCATGGTCTGGGCGCGGCTTGTGCGCGTGGTCCAGGGCTTGGCAACGCTCGAGGCTGGGACAGGGAGTGGTGGTGGATGGTGGGCTGCCTCCAGACAAGGTTGGCACGGCTAGTTCTTCCTCTAGCCTGCTGTCCACAATGGGGTGACGTGGGGGTGCTCGGCTGTTCACCATTGATGATAATGGCAAGCTCACAGTGGTGCTAGTGCCTGGCTAATCTTCCTAGATGATCTACTGAGTTGTGTGTGAGCTAAATGGGGAACCAGTTAGGCAAGAATCACTGCTCACAATAGTGTTTGATGTTTTGTTTGATTTGTGTCTGCAACCTGTTTGATGAAATGGCCGCATGAAATCAAGTTTTGAATTTTGAAATGATTTTTAGTGGGTTTGCTAGATTGGTTATGGTGAGTCTGCAGATGCTTGGGTTTTGAAAGTTGAGCTTGTTTGAGTGGGTTTTGGAAAAGTGGAATCTTCCCATATGATAAATATTCAATTTTGAATTGTCATTTAAACTATGCATTTGAAAGTTTCTGGATGATCACAAAGAGGGCCTTGATACCTTGTTATGATTACATTCAAGGGGTGCAAAGATCCAGAAAAGTTTCTGTTAGGTTTTGAAAGTTTGAGACAGCCAAAGTAGGCATGGGAGTTAAATTGGTCAAAATGACCATTCACTTAATATATTTGTTTTGATTTACTTGTCTTTAGGAAAAGTGTGGGAAATGTTTTAGATGATGTTTATTTCACCTAAGAAACATTTTACAAGCAATGGATCACACAAACAAGGTGGTTTTTAAAGAAATTCAAAGTCCATGCATACACATATACATGCATTCATGATTTCATTTAGAAAAGTTTTTGTTAACCCTAATCTTGATGATTAGTGTTTGATGATCTAAGTTTGGTATTTTTGGGATGTTACATCTCTCTACTCCACCATACTCGCTCCGGCTTAGGCGAAGCCCTACGGGATCTTCCCTCTACTTCCGACACCACGCCGTCGTGCTGCCGGAATCGCGAGGGGAGAACTACAACCTCCGCTGCCTGCTAGAACAAGGGATAGGAAGGTCTTCATCAAGTACCGTACGTGTGACCGACTGCGGGAGCACTGCCGGAATGCGGCGCCGAAAGGATCGTCTACGCGATCTTGAGATCGGCAAGTGAACGACTACATCACCCACGAGAATCTGCTCTCGTTAACCGCTTTGGATCTTCGAGGGTTAGTACTCTATCAACTTGTTGCACTAATCTAGTAGATAGATCTTGGCTTGATCATAGATTAGATCTTGATTGTGTGTTCATGCGGTAGAATTTTTTTGTTTTCCATGCTACGAACCCCTACAGATCTGGCCAAGGAGGTCGTGCGAGGGTGGCTAAGGCGAAGCGCTCAGTGCCAATTATCTGTCTGGTTGCAAGCACAAGGCAGAGCGATCACTTCGTGGGCTAGGATGCGGAGAAGGTGGCCTCCAAAGCCGAGCGCAGGGCTGCTTCGCTAGGACCAGATGCACCCCCACCGTCCTCTCCCTCGCCCTCTTCGTTTTTGGCCTTCCCTTCTTTTTATGATGATCATTTTTTGGGCATTGTTTGGGATTGTGGTTTGGTGGTCGATTCTCTGGTTTCTTCCCCTTCCTCCCTTATTTTCTTGTTTGAGTGGGTTTTGGAAAAGTGGGATCTTCCCATATGATAAAGATTCAATTTTGAATTGTCATTTAAACTATGCATTTGAAAGTTTCTGGATGATCACAAAGAGGGCCTTGATACCTTGTTATGAGTACATTAAAGGGGTGCAAATATCCAGAAAAGTTTCTGTTAGGTTTTGAAAGTTTGAGACAGCCAAAGTAGGCATGGGAGTTAAATTGGTCAAAATGACCATTCACTTAATATATTTGTTTTGATTTACTTGTCTTTAGGAAAAGTGTGGGAAATGTTTTAGATGATGTTTATTTCACCTAAGAAACATTTTACAAGCAATGGATCACACAAACAAGGTGGTTTTTAAAGAAATTCAAAGTCCATGCATACACATATACATGCATTCATGATTTCATTTAGAAAAGTTTTTGTTAACCCTAATCTTGATGATTAGTGTTTGATGATCTAAGTTTGGTATTTTTGGGATGTTACAAACCTTCCCCCCTTAAACAAAATCTGATCCCGAGATTTGAAAAAGGACGAAAATATTACCTAGGATTTGAAGAGATCTGGAAACTCCGTCCTGATGTGATCTTCGCGTTCCCAGGTAGCTTCCTCTTCTGTGTGGTTGCTCCACTGAATCTTGAGAAACTTGATGCTTTGGGTTCTGGTAGTTCGAAAAGCTTCTTCCAATATACGGATGGGTACTTCGGGATAGGTTAGGTCATCGTTGATCTCTATGGTCCGGTGATCGATATTCTTGAACACTTCGGTCTTCTCGGGGACTTCGAGACACTTGCGAAGTAACGAGATATGGAACACATTGTGCACAGCTGACATCTCCTCTGGTAGTTCCAATTGATATGATTCTTCTCCTTGACGGTTCAAAATTTTGAAAGGTCCGATATATCTGGGGGCTAACTTTCCCTTGAGTTGGAAACGCTGCATTCCCTTCAATGGCGACACTTTCAGATAAAAAAAATCTCCGATGTTGAAGGCGAGGTCTCGACATCTCTTGTCGGTGTTACTCTTCTGTCGGGATTGGGCTGTTTTGAGGTGCTCACGAATCTTGTGAACCTTCTCTTCTGCTTCTTGTAGGATGCCGGGTCCGAAAATCTGACTCTCTCCTACTTCCGACTAGTTTAAAGGGGTGCAACACTTTCTTCCGTACATGAATTCAAATGGGGCCATTTGTAAACTGGCTTGGTAACTGTTGTTGTATGAAAATTCTGCAAACGGCAGACAGTCTTCCCACTTGGATCCATATTCTAGCACACATGCTCTAAGCATATCTTCGAGTATTTGATTTACTCGCTCCGTTTGTCCATCGGTCTGAGGGTGATACGCGGTACTGAAATCTAGACGGGTTCCTAAACCTTCTTGGACTTTTTTCCAGAATCTCGAGGTAAACTGAGTTCCTCGATCCGATACTATGTTCTTGGGGACTCCATGCAAACTAACGATTCTAGCGATGTACAACTCTGCTAGCTTCGAACTCTGATAGGTGGTTTTGACGGGCAAGAAATGGGCGACTTTGGATAATCTGTCCACTATGACCCAAATAGAGTCATTTCCCCTACTAGAAGTAGGTAGTCCAGTGATAAAGTCCATTCCTACAGAATCCCATTTCCATTCCGGAATTTGCAAAGGTTGCAACAATCCAGCGGGTCTTTGATGTCCGGCCTTGACTCGCTGACATATATCACACTTGGCGATATAGCTTCCGATTTCTCTCTTCATCTTTTGCCACCAAAATTGCTCTTTCAGGTCTTGATACATCTTAGTTCCTCCGGGATGGGTAGAATAAAGAGTATCATGAGCCTCCTTCAAGATAAATTCTTTCAACTCCGAATCTGATGGTATACAAAGGCGTCCTTTGTACCACAAAACTCCTTCTTCGTCCTCGGTGAATCTGGGTACTTTGCCTGTACCGATACGACACTTGATTCCGTCGATACTGGCATTTCCCTTCTGCGCCTCTTTAATCCGACTGATCAAAGTGGGCTGAAGTTCTATGCTAGCCAAAAATCCTTCACTTACTAATTTTCCATTCGAAAATCTTCCATCTCTTTGTGCAAACTTGGTTGCTCCTTCAAAATCATGGAGTTCAAGCGGCACGGCAATCTGCTAAGGGCATCGGCTACCACGTTGGCTTTACCAGGGTGATAGTGAATGTCCATGTCGTAATCCTTGATTATCTCAATCCATCTTCACTGCCTCATATTCAGCTCCTTCTGAGTGAATATATACTTTAGGCTCTTGTGATCCGAATAAATCTCACAACGGTTTCCCATCAGGTAATGTCTCCATGTCTTCAGGGCTTGAACTACGGCTGCGAGTTCGAGTTCATGGGTTGGGTAATTTTGTTCATGTTGCTTCAATTGTCGCGATAGATAAGATATAACTTTGCCTTCTTGCATTAGCACACATCCGAGACCAATCTTGGATGCGTCACAATACACATCGAAGGGCTTTGTGATATCCGGCATGATCAAGATTGGGGCTAGAATCAATCTCCTCTTGAGTTCTTGAAAACTCGCTTCACATTTGTTGGTCCATTCAAACTTCTTGTCCTTCTTCAGCAATTGGGTCATGGGTCGGGCGATACTAGGGAATCCTTCTACAAATTGCGGTGATATCCCGCCAATCCGAGAAAAGCACGAACTTGGGTTTGAGTGGTTGGGGCTTGCCAATCTTCTACATCTTTCACTTTGGCAGGGTCAACGGCAATTCCTCCGGCTGATACAATGTTACCGAGGAATCCTACTTCCTGTAACCAGAATTCACATTTGCTAAACTTTGCATACAGCTGATGCTCTCTAAGGGTTCCAAGAATGGTCCTTAGGTGTAGCTCATGTTCTTCTTCTAACTTGGAATAAATCAGAATGTCATCGATGAAAACAACAACAAACTTATCCAGGAAGTCCATAAAAATCTTATTCATGAGGTTCATGAAATAAGCGGGGGCATTGGTTAATCCAAAAGACATGATTGTATACTCGTACAATCCATATCTGGTGGTAAAGGCAGTCTTTGGAATATCCTCTGCACGAATTTTGAGTTGATGATAGCCAGTACTAAGATCAATCTTAGAAAACACTTGGGCACCGGTCAACTGATCAAACAGATCTTCTATCTTGGGCAACGGGTACTTGTTCTTTATGGTGACATCATTCAACTTCCGATAATCCGTACACAAACGGTTACCTCCATCCTTCTTGTCCACAAACAAGACAGGTGATCTCCAGGGGGACGCACTTGGTTGAATTAGTCCAATTTCTAACATGGAATCCAGTTGCTTCTTCAGTTCTTCTAGTTCTGACGGGTTCATACTATAGGGTCTCTGGGCTATGGGTCCTGTTCCGGGAATTAGTTCGATGATAAACTCGATATCCCGATCTGGGGGCATACCAGGCAAAACATCTGGAAATACATCGGGGTATTCACAGACTATCCGAACTTGGTCAATGCTAGGTTGGGCTATACTCTTGTTACACTTGAATTGGCGAGTTAAGGTTTCAGATATATGCTCGACTGATATTCCGGTGGTACTGGTCATGGTGATGGCTTTCTTGGCACAGTCAATCAATCCTTTATGTTTGGACATCCAATCCATTCCTAGTACTACTTCCAAACCTTTAGTTCCGAGTACTATTAGGTTAGCATAAAAATCTATGCCATGGATTCGGATAGGTACGGCCTTGCAAATTTGCCTAGCCTTGGTGGTTGATCCGGGGATTTGTACAATCATCACATGCTTCAATTTGGTTGGTTGAATTTTACTAGTGCAGGCAAATTCTTCGGTGACAAATGAATGCGATGCACCAGAATCAAACAACACTCTTGCAAGTACTGAATTAACAGAAAACATACCCAGCACGACGTCTGGCGCTTCCTGAGCTTCTTCAGCATGCATGAGAAAAAGACGGCCGTTGCGGTTGAGCGAATTTCCTGGGGCAAATCTTCTCCCTGGCTGGACACGACGCTGTTGCTGAGCTGGGACATTGGCGTTGGGGGTTGTAGCATTCTTCTTGTTGGGGCACTCATTGGAATAGTGGCCTTTATTTCCACAGTCATAACAGGTCACTTGTGACTTGTCCTTGGCTGCGACAGGCACATCATTGCTTCCAGTCCTCGGGGCAGTGTTGGGGTTGGCGGTAGCATTGTTGGTGTTGAACTTGGGTGGGGCACGGGTGAAATTGCTAGAGTTGCCGGGGTTGTTGTGATTTCCTCCGGGTCTAGGGTTTCCACGGTTGGGGTAGGTCGGACGGGTCATAGGGGGTCTGTTGGTTCTTGGGGCAAATCCTGGAGATGGGTTGGGGCGATACTTTGGGGTCTGAAGGGTTCCTGGTTGATGCATCATGCGACGCTTGCGGTTCTCATTGGCCTGGTTGATCTTTCCTTCCATCTGGATGGCTGAATCGACAAGGGCTTCAATATCAGCAAAGGGGATATTGACTAACACTGTCTGCATCTCGTCATGCAGACCATTCAGGAACCTTTCTTTCGTCTTGGCTTCAGTGTCTATCTCGTCCGGGGCATACCTAGCTAATGACAAAAATTTGTCACGGTATTCCACTTCAGTCATCCTTCCTTGTTTCAATTCTCTGAACTCGTCTCTCATTCTCTTGATCAAACCTGGTGGCACATGGGTTCTGCTGAACTTGACCTTGAATTCCTCCCAGGTCATCATCTGGCCTCCGGCCATGGCACGAACACTATTCCACCATGCCCTGGCATCTCCGGCTAGATAATGGGTGGCGAACATGACTTTCTCGTTGGCTTCCACTCCGGCGACTTCTAGGTTGTTTTCCATGGTTTGCATCCAATCATCAGTGTCTAGGGGTTCTTCTGATTTGGTAAAAACGGGTTGGTTGGTATTCTGGAAATTCTTGAGCTTAGATCCATGGTTGTCCTGATTTCCGTGGCCTTGGTTGTTGTGGGCTAGTTGGGCTATCTGTTGCAGAGTGGCTAGGTTGGCTTGACGTTCCGCTCTTTCAGCTTCGTGGTCAGAAGTCAACATTTGCAGAATCTGCAACATCGGGTCCGGGGCTGAACCACTTCCTCCACGTGGCATCTGAAGATTGATATAGATCATGAGAAAAGAGGGAAAGTTCTAAGGTTTTGGGTCTTTGAAAAGTTTTTAGAGTTTGACTCAGGTTTTTCTAGCAACTTGCTTTTTCATTCATTCACACAGTACAACACACACCACAACAAAGAAAAACAGATGGTTTTAAGAACCATTCTGGAAACTACGATACAGTGGGACCGACTACTACTCACTACGCTAGTGCTCAGTGCTACTACTCCTCGGAGTTTGGGGCTTCATCATCTTCATCATCATCGATGAAGGCGATATCATCCTCATCGGTGAAGAAGTCCATGGCCTGATCCTCCAGAAAATCATCGTCATCGCTGAGATAGGAGTAAGGGTCTCCACGAAGATCCTCTCCGGCATTCTCCCTTTCCTCTAACTGCATGTCTCTCTCGTGGATGGTCTCTTCCAGAGATGAGATGCGGTGGCGAAGACGGGCAATAATGCGCTCCTTCTTGTTGAGCTGACGGCAACGAGACTTGCGATCCTTTGCTAGCATGGCGATGGTCTGGTCCTTCATCTTGATGATGGCAGACTTGTGGTTGCAATAGTCACGGCAGTTGTCCAATTCCTGCTGACGATCATACATCATGAAGCTAAGGTGGTCCAATTGAGTCTTCAGCTCGGGGTGGTATGGGGCTTCCAGTGGTTGTCCATTTGCATCACGCCTTGGGAAAAACTCAAAGCGAGTACCCTTGATCTGATTGATGCTCTGCTCACACAGACGGGAAAGAGCTTCCTGCATTGCTCTGGAAAGTCCATCGAGCCAGTTGTTTTCCCTCAAGGTAAACTGAATTCCCTCCGCAGTGGGAGGTTCAATCTTTCCTCGGAGACTTGCAACTATTATCCACTGCAGATCTTCTCCTCCTTGATCATTGATCTGAGCTCCGAAGAACACGGGGTGCGGACGCCCCAGAAGTTCCGAAAGCTGATCCAGATCCCTCTCAAAGATAAGGTCTCCTCCATTCCCAAGTTGGTAAAACTTGTTGTACTTCACGTCCATCTATAAAAATAGAGGATGAGTATATTAGCAGAGTGATCAAGTGTGTCAAAATTTTATCTATTTTGCAAGAGTTTTTGAGGAACATGAAGTTTTATTAAAGAATTAAAGAGGTAAGAATGAGAATACGTTTTCGTAAATATTTTTGTTCTTTGGTTTTGAAACTAAGTTTTTGGGTCAACGTCCATTCTAACTAGGGTCTCCTATGGTCAGGATGGCTCTGATACCAACTTGTCAACACCCGGATTTTTCAATCCTAGATGCCTGTTATGCCATACATCGCAATCCCAGGATTACCATTTTTGCGAGACATAACAGAATTGGATACCATAGTACTTCATCCATTACAAACGATACATAAGTTCTTACACAAATAGGGATCTCATGATCCAGTTCTTAATACAACATCAGGCAGCGGAATACGTAATAATAACGGTAGCGTAGGCGAAGCTCCATCTTCGGGGTCACAGGCAATGCTGACGATGGGAGATGATCCAAGTTGTCGTAACCTTCCTGGGTTCCATCTTCCAGGTACTCCTCTTCATAGTCTGGCCATGGGAATAGCCAGGGACAAAGCCATGAGTACTCTTTAAGTACTCGCAAACTAATACTAACAAGTAAAGGGGGTTTTTAGATAATAGGACACTAGGCTCTAGGGTTGTTTTGCAAAAGCCAGATTGATCTCTACTAGGTTCTGAAGCTAGTCATAATTTTATAAATCCTAAGTGGGAACTTGTATTTCAAGTCACAACTCTGTTGTGGTCAAGTCAAAGTCTCAATTCATTTCACAAGTCATTTTGAAAAGTCTGACGGGGGAACAGTATGGCCACTCCAACTGTCCATAACCGCGGACGTGGCTATTCGAATAGTTTGACACTCTGCAGAGATTGTACACTTTCACCACAACATTCGATACATCCGTTAGGAACAAATCCTGAATTCACCATACTCAGTATGCGGATAATCAATCCTAACCTTTCAATTACACGCCCTAGTATAAGCACCTCTCCTGTGAGTTTGGCCTCCCAACCATGACCAACTGTCATCTTGGGTACTGCACAGGTGGACAATCTTCACAAGGTAGCCTCAGCTCAGACCTTGGCCGTGAGGGAACTAATACTAAGGTATATAAGTTTCCAGTCAAGCCCTACCCAATATTCGGCTATTGTGGTTGTACGCTAAAATTGGAATGGTATCGCATCCAGACAACCATCAGTTTTATAAAGGGCTAAGGCTCATGCCTCAACATTTTCATCACCAAAATCATCAAGTGTTTGGAAACACATGTCCAAAACATTTCAATAGAATGATCCATCATTCCAAGGTTTTCATAACCATTTTTCCTCCAAGTATTCCCATCTAAAAGTTGATCAAGTTTTATGCTTAGCACTAGCATCTACAGGTGGGGGTAGTACTAATGAGGGGTGGTAACTAGGGGAGTTTCACTAAATCCAACCTTATATCCTGGGCTGATATCAAGGTTTCTAGTTTAGGCCAAATTTTATGCTCTTTATGTAACCTTCAGCATCTTTCCAAAATCTACCGGCACTTAAGTAAACTCTAAATAAGCTTTGATAAAGAAAAAAATAAAGTTAGAAGCTTGCACATAAAACTAGGATTGGTTTATCAAATGGGTATGATCACATATGCTTAAGGCATAGTAATAAGTAAGGGTTTATTGCATCAGTAGGGTATCTTGCAAGGGTAGCTTGCATCAATGTCAATATAAGATTGCACATTCACTAGTAGTATTAGGCTTGCCTTGTGCAGAGCAGTGATTGAAGTTCTCCTCGGCTTCTTCTTCGTAGTATCCTCCTTCCTCCTCGTATCCTTGGTCGGTACTAGCGTCTATGAATAAATACGAGGTACACAATCACCAAAAAATACTTAACTACTTGCAATCATCACACACAAGGGTCTTATAGATGATCTAACATCATCTCTAACATTACAAGGTTAAGGCTTGATTTGATTTTTTTTATTTTTAGAAAAGTAATTTCTACTCATTGGAAAACTACTTAAGATTTAATATTCTCCAAACCAAATATGGGATCATGTTGACACATGTTATCACCACATATTGTAGTTCATGGGAATGTGATTTAAAGTGGTGTCACAATTTAATAAGGTTTTACCCTTTTATTTTAATTAATTAAAGTGGCTAGAAATTCTTATGTAGCATTCTTTTATTACTTGAACATTATTTCTGCAAGTAAACCTATATATTTTTATATCTTCTGAAAGGTATGGTTAAATGTGATTTTTGAGAGTTGGAATCAACTCAAAAGCTTTTATGGTTTAAATTTGAAAAATGTTTGAATGCAGAAAAGCTTCTGCCTTGTTATTTCTACTGTGGGTGATCTACAGATCCAAATGACTTGAATCCAACGGGCTTGGATTCAGCATTCACAGAACTTTCTAACAAAATTGGTTTCATCCAATTTCATGCACTGAATCGATCTGGATTGATTTTTGAAGTTGGGTACAGAAGTGTGTTTGAATTTAAAAAGAAAAAGGTTTAATTTGAATCGCTGGGCTGCGCGGGAAAAATTACTAGGCTGGCCTGCTAAGCGCAGTGCTCCCGATGGCTGCTTAAGTGGGTGTCCCCACTCGTCAGTGACACGGGGCTGGGCGAAGCGGTATGGGGCAATGTGGATCGTTCGATCTAGTTCTAATCCAACGGCTGAGGGTCATCGTCGACGCGAGACAACTCCGGCGAGAACGAAACCTAGCGCGGCCAGTGAGGGGTGCTGGGGGCTCACCGGGGTACGAGAGAGGGTCGGCGAGGCGGGCGAACGACTAAGTCGACGACGGCGAACCTCCTGGTACCGGTGGCTTCTCCTGGGGCGGCTCCAATCGCTGGCTCCCTTCTTCTCCGGCAGCGGCAGGCTCCAGTGAAATTCCGGCGAGGTGGTGCTCGCCTTGATCTAAGAACGGTGGGGCAAGATCAGTGAGGAGAGGGGAGTGAGATGGTGTGAAGAAATCGTGCGGGGTGGCCTCTATTTATAGTCGAGCGAGGGGACCGTCGGGGCGCACGGTGAGCTCGTCGGGGGCGAGGTTACAGGCGGCTGAAGGCATGGGCAAGGGTAGGGGACGGTGCTGTGTCTCCTGGCGATGCTCAATGATATGGTCGCGAGGCATGGGGCGGTGTGGTTTGGTCTGGAACGGGCAATGCTCTACGCGGCAGAGGCAGCGTCTTCGACGGTGGGCGGTGGCTGTATGGCACAAGGCGGCAAACGGGGATGTCTGGCGGTATCCTGGGTCGGTGGTGATCGTGTGTGCACGCGGTGAGGGCGGCGCGCGGTCTGTGGACGGTGGTCGAGGGTGGCGCTCTGGCGCATGCTCGGCATGGTCTGGGCGCGGCTTGTGTGCGTGGTCCAGGGCTTGGCAACGCTCGAGGCTGGGACAGAGAGTGGTGGTGGACGGTGGGCTGCCTCCAGACAAGGTTGGCACGGCTAGTTCTTACTCTAGCCTGCTGTCCACAATGGGGTGACGTGGGGGTGCTCGGCTGTTCACCATTGATGACAATGGCAAGCTCACAGTGGTGCTAGTGCCTGGCTAATCTTCCTAGACGATCTACTGAGTTGTGTGTGAGCTAAATGGGGAACCAGTTAGGCAAGAATCACTGCTCACAATAGTGTTTGATATTTTGTTTGATTTGTGTCTGCAACCTGTTTGATGAAATGGCCGCATGAAATCAAGTTTTGAATTTTGAAATGATTTTTAGTGGGTTTGCTAGATTGGTTCTGGTGAGTCTGCAGATGCTTGGGTTTTGAAAGTTGAGCTTGTTTGAGTGGGTTTTGGAAAAGTGGAATCTTCCCATATGATAAAGATTCAATTTTGAATTGTCATTTAAACTATGCATTTGAAAGTTTCTGGATGATCACAAAGAGGGCCTTGATACCTTGTTATGATTACATTCAAGGGGTGCAAAGATCCAGAAAAGTTTCTGTTAGGTTTTGAAAGTTTGAGACAGCCAAAGTAGGCATGGGAGTTAAATTGGTCAAAATGACCATTCACTTAATATATTTGTTTTGATTTACTTGTCTTTAGGAAAAGTGTGGGAAATGTTTTAGATGATGTTTATTTGACCTAAGAAACATTTTACAAGCAATGGATCACACAAACAAGGTGGTTTTTAAAGAAATTCAAAGTCCATGCATACACATATACATGCATTCATAATTTCATTTAGAAAAGTTTTTGTTAACCCTAATCTTGATGATTAGTGTTTGATGATCTAAGTTTGGTATTTTTGGGATGTTACATCTCTCTACTCCACCATACTCGCTCCGGCTTAGGCGAAGCCCTACGGGATCTTCCCTCTACTTCCGACACCACGCCGTTGTGCTGCCGGAATCGCGAGGGGAGAACTACAAGCTCCGCTGCCTGCTAGAACAAGGGATAGGAAGGTCTTCATCAAGTACCGTACGTGTGACCGACTGCGGGAGCACTGCCGGAATGCGGCGCCGAAAGGATCGTCTACGCGATCTTGAGATCGGCAAGTGAACGACTACATCACCCACGAGAATCTGCTCTCGTTAACCGCTTTGGATCTTCGAGGGTTAGTACTCTATCAACTTGTTGCACTAATCTAGTAGATAGATCTTGGCTTGATCATAGATTATATCTTGATTGTGTGTTCATGCGGTAGAAATTTTTTGTTTTCCATGCTACGAACCCCTACAGATCTGGCCAAGGAGGTCGTGCGAGGGTGGCTAAGGCGAAGCGCTCAGTGCCAATTATCTATCCGGTTGCAAGCACAAGGCGGAGCGATCGCTTCGTGGGCTTGGATGCGGAGAAGGTGGCCTCCAAAGCCGAGCGCAGGGATGCTTCGCTAGGACCAGATGCACCCCCACCGTCCTGTCCCTCGCCCTCTTCGTTTTTGGCCTTCCCTTCTTTTTATGATGATCATTTTTTGGGAATTGTTTGGGATTGTGGTTTGGTGGTCGATTCTTTGGTTTCTTCCCCTTCCTCCCTTATTTACTTGTCCGTGCTAAAGAAGAGGCTCATGCCGCTATTTCAAAGGCGGCGTTCGCAGCTAAGGATAGGTTGGAAGCGGCTTCCCAGCAGGCTCAGGGTGAGCAGCAAGGCGCAACTCTGGCCTTGGGCAGTGGTGTTGATCCCCAAGTTGGCGGGGAATCTCCCCATCAGATTTCCATGGAGGAGGATCCAGAGCGGATCCTCATCATGGACTTGCAGAAAAAAGGCAAGAAGAGACTGAAGCGGTTCCAAAATCAGCGCCCTAGAGAGAACTTGCGCTGCACCCCTGCTCGCCAAGCACGAGCTTCCGAGTCTGCCCAATGTTGACGACATTTGGCTGGAACCTGCGGGGTTTTGGGGGCAGAGACAGGGGACCCTAGATGCAGTATTTTGGCAAGAAAGTGAAGCTGGATATCATATTTCTCCAGGATACCATGCAGCAGGACTTTACTGATCGCGAGCTGAGAAATTTGGTTAGCGGGGATGTCTTCCACTAGCACTGGCGTCCCACTAACGGACACTCTTGGGGGATGGTCCTGGGTTGCAGGGACGACATCTTTGAGGTGGGTGGAATTGATCAGGGAGATCATTTTCTGAGCGCCCTCCTTCTCCATAGGGAATCCAAGTTCAAGTTTGAATTCATTGGCGTGTATGGGTCGGCTGACCACGCGAGGTCCGCTGCATTTCTTGGGGAGCTTGAGTCCAAAATTGGTAGGTGCAACTATCCGGTGGTGGTGATGGGGGACTTCAACCTGCTTCGGGGAACCCAGGATAAGAGCAATAACAACATCAACTGGCCTTTGGTTAATATGTTCAACGATTCCATCGCTAGGGCTCGCCCTTCGGGAACTTGCTAGATCGGGGGCAGCGTTTACTTGGTCCAATAAGCAAAGGAATCCCATGCGGTGTGTTTTGGATCGGGTCCTTGTGTCCCCAGAGTGGGAGGCACAGTTCCCCTTGGCTGCTCTCAGAGCTGAGACCAGCATTGGGTCTGATCATGCTCCGTTGCTGCTGTCCACATGGGAGGTTGTCAAGAATAAATGCCTACGTTTCTTCTTCGAAACCAATTGGTTCGAGATAGAAAGCTTCCTGCCCACGATGGTGTCGTGGTGGGAGCAGCTGGCTGGGGGTCTGGTCCGCAGTCGTGGCCCGATTGACAAATGGCAGGGGCTCGAATCTGGCCTTAGACAGCGTCTTTGTGGCTGGAGTGCCAACATCGGTAGACCGGGCCGGATGCATAAGGCTACCTTGCTCCGCCAGATCCAGGAGTTGGATGCTAGAGCCGATGATGCTGGTTTTGAGGAGGATGCCTGGGCCCTCCACTATTTCTTGGAAGACCAACTGATCCAGGCCCTCAGGGCGGAGGAAGAATACTGGCGTCAAAGGGGGCGGCAGAACTGGATCCTTAAAGGCGATGCCAATACTAAGTACTTTCACGCCATTGCTAATGGCCGTCGTAGGAAATGTGCGATTTCTAGCCTATCGTCTGAGAATGGGATCATCTCTGATAGTCTGGGCATCCAGCAGCACATATATGAGTTCTATATGGCGCTGATGGGATCGGAAGATCCCAAGACCCTAAAGCTGGGGTTGGCTGCGTGGCCCCCTGAGTTCATGCTATCGCCCCAGGAGAATGCCAGCATGATGGAAACTTTCGTAATGGAAGAGTTGGAAGAGGTGCTCAAGGACACTAAGACTGATACGGCCCCAGGCCCGGACGGCTTTCCGGTGGCGTTCTTCAAAAGGTTCTGGCCCCAAGTGGGCACCCTGGTGCTTCAGATCCTCAACGGATTTATTCTGGGCACGGTGGATGTGGCCAGACTCAACTTTGGGATTCTCTCGCTGCTTCCCAAAGTGCCAGGGGCAGACAACATCAAGAAGTTTAGGCCCATAGCTCTGATCAACGTCATCTTCAAGCTGATAGCCAAGTCGTTTGCTACCAGACTTTCCCTATTGCCCACAGAATTATTGCGCCCTCGCAGACGGCTTTCATTTAGGGCTGATTCATCCTGGATGGTGCTTTAGCCTTGCATGAGATTGTTCACGAGCTAAAGTCTAAGAATCTGCCTGCAGTCCTCCTCAAGCTTGACTTCGAGAAAGCCTATGACAGAGTCAGCTGGAAGTTCCTGTGTGAGGTCCTTCTTCGCAAGGGTTGCGAGGGAGGTCTGGTCCACTGTGTCATGTAGTTGGTGAGTGCGGGTCAAACGGCGATCTGTATTGATGGGGAGGTTGGCCCCTTTTTCCGCAATAAGAGGGGGTTGAGGCAGGGAGATCCATTCTCCCCCTCCTGTTTGATCTTATGGCTGATGCCATGGACCTGATCCTTGGCAAGGCAAAGGGCGCGGGACATATCAGAGGGGTAGTCCCTCACCTAATACTAGGAGGGGTCACACACCTGCAGTATGCCGACGACACGATGATCATGATTCAAAATTCTGCCGCGGAGATCGCCAACCTCAAGTTTATCCTTGTGTTTTTTGAACTGCTCTCCGGAATGAAGATCAACTACCACAAGAGTGAGGTTATTGTGATGGGGGGAGAGCAGGGTGACCAGGCCAGGGTGGCCAACCCCCTTAATTGTCAACAAGGCAAGTTCCCGTTCACATATTTGGGCTTCTCCATTGCTGACTGCAAGCTTACCATCAACGACCTCCAGCCATTGGTTACTTCTGTGGGCAGGAGGGTGGAGCCCTGGCAGGGTAGATTCATGTCCTCGGCCGCTAGGCTCACCCTTATCAACGCGTGCCTCTCTAGCCTCCCTACGTATGTGATGGGCCTGTTCCTTCTTGCGGACGGCACCCACGCAGGGTTTGATTCTCACAGAGGAAGGTTCTTCTGGGAAGGGCAAGGCAACAAAAGGAAGTACCACATGGTTAGCTGGAAGGAGATTTGCACCCCTAAGTCCCAGGGTGGCCTTGGGGTCACAAATATGAAGCGCATGAACATCTCTCTGATGCTGAAGTGGATGTGTCGTTTGCTCACCGAAGACAATGAGAAGCTCCTCTGGCTCCAATTGTTGAAAGCTAAGTATAAGGTGGTGGAGCTCTTCGATTCTACGGCCGCATGGGGTTCTCAGTTCTGGCACAACATCCACAAAATCAAGCACCTCTTCAAGTTGGGAGCCAGATTCTGCCCTGGAAGGGACTCCAACGTGCGGTTCTGGAACGATTTGTGGATCGGTCCTACCCCCCTTTGCGTTCTCTTCCCGCGGCTGTTTCCCATCTCCGCGGACCCAGCGCTCTCTGTCAGTAAGGCCATGGTCAGGGGAGCATGGCAACCTCAGTTTAGGAGATCTTTTGGGCCAGAGGAACTGGCCCAATGGCATGCCATGTTGGAGGAACTGGGGCCAGTGGAGCTTCTGGGGGAGCGCGACCACGTCTCCTGGGAGCTGGAGCATTCTGGCAGTTTCTCAACCAGTTCGATGTATCAGGAGCTTTCCAAAGGGCCTCAGTATCAAGTTTTGGACCACATCTGGAATCTGCATGTGCCCCTGAAATTCAAGATCTTCCTCTGGCAACTCTTGCGCGGCAGACTCCCATCCAACGATCAAATCTTGAAGAGGAAAGGTCCGTCCCTTGGCCTCTGCGCTCTGTGGCCAACCGGAGGATGTGGACCACATCTTCTTTCGTTGCAGCCTGGCCAAATTCTCTTGGACTGGGGCTCGCTCGATGTTTGGGACGACCTGGAATCCTTCATCCAGGGCCCAGTGGTGCGAGGTGGTGGAAGGGTTCCATGGCAATGTTCGGCATGCCCTGTGGCTGTTCTTCACAGCTCAGTGTTAGGCCATCTAGACCACCCATAACAAATTCACGATTGAATCGAAATTTCCGCGTCAACCTGCTGACATTATTTTTAAATCCATTCTCATTATGCAGCAATGGAGGCTCCTGCAGAAGTCCAAGGCGCTGCTCTTCCTGGAGGAGATGCTCACCCTGCTGCGCAGGCTGTTCGCTGAAACGCACTCCCCCGTCGCCACCATCTCCGGCTCCTAAGCTGCCCCTGCTAGCTTCGTCTTTATTTTTTCTGTGGTTGGACTTCTGTGGCTCTGGCCTGCTAGTGTAGGGGTCATAAACTTGTTCTGTGTTTGTGTTGCCGCCTGCGGGCGTGGTCTGTAAGCTGTGTTCACAGCTATAACTTCTCGTCTTTGTTGGGGCTTTATTAATTTAAAGCCGGGCACGTGATGCCTTTAGTCTAAAAAAAACTTTGTTGTCCATTCCACTCTCACCACTCCTCCGTAAGATCTTCTTTATAAGATATTGATGAGTGAATCTGCATCTCTAATTTCATGGTAAATTTAAGATATGAGACGATGATCCAAAAGTTGGCCACGCTCGTTCTCTGTAGTAATGATGTGCAAGGTCACACAAGCCGTCATGATCCCCAAAGCGTTTTCTAATCACAAAATTGTGCCAATGTACAAATACTAGCAAATTGTGTATGGAAAATCCTAAATGCTTTCTACACATCCTTCCTAGTAGCTTCTTGGACACTATTTTTTGTTTGGAAAAGAGCATATATTAATATCGTAACATATCAATTACACTCAGCCTCTTCAACAACGCATGCCCTAATAGTATAGGGATGCACGTGACCTAGAAAAAAAATTACAAAAAGGAATAAGTCCCTCTATAGTGAAACTATTTCTTGCAGCAACGACATTAACACTACCAGAATAACACCAAAAGTCCAACCACTCCAGTAGTGACGCCTTCAAAAAGGAAACAATGTGTACGCGCCGTTGTCACCTGATCAAAGACATAGATTTTTACCTTGAAGAAAGTCCTCGCTCACAAGACAATGTTTTCAACAATTCCATTGCCAGACACAACCAATTAAGGTCGTCAGACCTCGGATCTTCACCCTGTATTTTCACCCGATCAAAGATTATAGGTTTTCACCTTGGAGAAAATCCTCGCTCACAAGACAATGCTTTCAACAAGTCCATTGCCCGACACAACCAATTAAGATCAGATCTCGGATCTTCATCCTGCAAGGTAGGACTATGAAATCCTACTGTGTTGTCGCCCCCACAAATAGTCGCTGCCGCGAGTCACATATCACTCGACCAGTTTCCATCGCCACAAAGACTCTAATCACCATCACTAGTCCTCATGTTTCTGATTTCATGACATTCTCCGCATCTAACTTCACCATGGATTGTCGAAGACATGACACATGCTGGTGGCAGATAGCAGAGCTTCACATCGCTCCTTCTAAAACCAAACTGCCAGAAAAACATGGGTATGTATAACCGAATACCTTCCGATCTAGCAATCTCCAGGCATGATACACCCATGGGAGTTTGCCAACAGAGCATTCTGAAACTCGCCTCTCTAGTCCAGATCAACAAGGGCAGACATAAAAAATATCTTCGTCTTCGCGCGGAAGAAATCCTAGGACCACCTTCTTTATTGATACCGACGCAACGGTCCCCACACCACCGGCCGGCTCTCGGACCTCCGACGCCGACAAGCATGTAGGTTTAGCGCCACCGCCGCCAGCCTGCAGCACCGCTTCCGCCGCTTCCTCCACAACACCTCATAGCCGCGCATTAGTGAGCACCATGCGTAGTAGGTATTGCCGCTCTGTCACCTTGTCCACCACCTGCGAAGCCTAGGACTCGACCCTCGCACGAGAGGATCAGACGGGGCACGCCTATCCCGCCCACCACTTTCAGCGGCCAGGCATGGCCGCCACCGCCGGGGGTCGGCGACATTGGCCGACGGTGCACTATGAAAACATGATTCTTTGTTACTTTTGGGGTGATGAACTCGGGGCGCCAGAGCCGACGCCACACACGACGACACATGATCATAGACAAAAACAGTTGATAGCCCAATCAAATATAGACATGAGAGAAAAATATTAAATTAAGATACAACCTCTAATATTGACGATATTATATCTATGTAAGGGTGGTCACGGTGGTAGTATCATGTCTGCCAAGTTGATAAAACACTGATATGACATAACAATTAATAAAAAAGTAATTCTATTATAACTGGATTATTTAATTATAAATAGATCTCATACACCAATTTATATTAAGATTTTAAAACTAATTAAATAGAAGACAACTAGTATGATACCATCATATGCATGATATTGGGTACTTATATGATATTACCCCGACCAACATAATTCTGTAAGATAGCTTCGAATGAAAATATCATACTACTCCATCCGGTCCAGTTTAGTAGCCACAAACGCAGTTTAAAATTAATTTTGACCAATAATTTTGGTCAACAAATTACATACTTCCTTCGGTCCAGTTTATTAGACACGTATATAGTTTAAGAAAATGTTTGACTATCAATTTTGACCAATAAAATATGCAATATGTGTCTCAATAAATATACCATTAGAAACTTCATTTCAAAATGAATCTAATGGTATATTTTTTTGATATATTATACAAAATTTATTAGCTAAAACTAATGGTCAAAGTTATTTTTAAAATGCATGCGTGCCTAATAAACTGGACCAGAGGGAATAATATGTCATAAAAATTATACTACTACCTCCGTTTTAGGGGTTAAGGCGCACACTCTTTCCAAAGCAAAGTTTGACCGAAAGAATTGAGCAACAAAATCTTGATTATATTGTACATAATTAGTACCGTTAAATTCGTATTGAAAAATACTTTTCAGTAATACTAGTTTTATACCAAAACTCTTTACGTATTTAGAGTAATTCTTGGTCAAAGAAAAAACACGCAAAACGAGGACGTCTTAAGGCCTGAAAAGGAGGACGCCTTAAGCCGTGAAAACGAGTATTGGTTTCATCTTCAAAAATAGTTTAAAATGATTTTCTGAAACATGTATTACTCCCTCTGACCCATATTAATTGGCTTGTATTTATTAAAATTTGTATGAATCTAGACATTATTTAGTATATAAGTTCATCCATAATTTGACAAATCTAAGTCAATTAATATGGGCGAAAGTGAGCATATATTTTATTAATCGAAATTGATAATCAAAGATTTTTTTAAACATACTTGATAAAATGGACCGGAGGGAGTATAATTTTTTGGGAGCTCCCGACGAGTCCCCGTATTATTATCTCAGTCGCTTATTCATGTGCGCAGAGAATGAGGAAAACTCTCTGACCAAAGTTTTGAAGAGAGAACGGAAAAGAGCGCTTCAACCGATGAGAGAGAGAGGAGGAGTGAGAAAATTTCTATCGGACCCGGTCTACAAAATCATGAGCGTGGACCAACTGGAACAAACAACACGTGGCCAAAGATAAAATAGATACAGGATTTTTGAGGGAAAACCCAGATCTGGTTAGCACGTGTCAACCAGCAAGGATGGTCCACGCCTAAATTTTGGTGGACCAGGTCCGATAGAATTTTTTTCGGGAGAGGAGAGGCGTTGTCACTCACGCGTGCTGTCACTCAGCTGCACTTGTCAGCCTGCATGCGGCGTGCTGCCTCAAAGGGAGTACTAGGGTGTTCACTCTTCCCGGGCAAGCTAGATCAGCTCGGCCGGCTACAAATACGGGGAGCGCCGCGTGACTAGCATCGGCAGCACTACTCGCGCAACAGCTCCACACCACGCTCCGGCGAACAGGATGTGGATCTCCAAGAACACCGAAGAGGAAGACGCCGACTCGTGCCTCTACCCATCCGACCTCGAGGCGACCCCCCTCGCCTCCGCCGGCTCCTACCAGCCCGCGGTGGCCCTCGCGGCCGCGCGCGCGCTCCGCTTCGTCCCGTACGACGCGGCGGTGTCCACCGTCCGGGCGCTCCTGGGCGCGTTGCACGAGGACCTCAAGCTCCGCGTCCACGACCTTGACAGATTTAAGCCCTGGAACTCAACGCGATCTCGTGGATTGCTAGTGGATTCAATTTTCGTCGCTCTGAAACTACTCCCCTGTCAACACACAGGAACACTCAGGAACAGCGACAGACAGTTTTTGCGACGCATCAATCGGCGTCTTTTCTCACTCTTTTCTTTTTATTCAACTGGGAAACAAATGTGAGCGATAACTACGCCATGATCCGACTTGCACGCGCCATCCCACGGCTTCGGATCGTGGACTCGCTCGTGGCCTAAACTACGACCTAGCCGCAACATGGACTCTGCATGTTTCTGGCCTTACACGATTGGCATGTACAAATACAGTACATGCGAACAGCTAGAGACCAAACTGAAAACGTGACAGGTTCTGAAAGACAAGAAAAAAGGATACAAAAATAAAGTGACAAGATTATTCCTAACAATCACCTCCTTAAGCTTGTTACTTTTCTTTCATCATACGCATCCCAATCCGTTCCCTCATCTCCAAGAACTTGATCCTTGCTAATGGCTTTGTCAGAATGTCAGCCATCTGATCACGAGTAGGCACATACTCCACGGCCACTGAACCATTCTCCACGCATTCATGAATGAAATGATAACGTATATCAATATGTTTGCTTCTATCGTGGAGAACAGGATTCTTACAGAGAGAGATGGCAGATTGATTGTCAATCTTCAACTTCACTTGATCAACCTTCTGCCCTGACACATCTGCTAGGAGCCTCGCTAGCCAAATACCTTGACAAGCTGCCAAACCAGCAGATATATACTCAGCTTCACAGCTAGACAAAGCTACTACCTTTTGCTTCTGTGAGAACCAGGTCACCGGAGATGATCCGAGGTAGAAGATGACTCCACTTGTGCTTTTCCGATCATCTATATCGCCGGCCATATCACTATCAGAGTAACCGCACAGGCCTGTTGCAGCTGTTGTCTCTTTCTTTTCATAGCAGCAACCAAGATTAACTGATCCCCTCACATACCTTAAGATGTGTTTAACAGCGGCCATGTGCTCAGTAGTAGGTTTCTCCATAAACCTGCTCACGATTCCCACAGAGTATGCAAGATCAGGTCGGGTATGAATGAGGTACCTCAAGCTTCCGACGATGCTGCGATATTCAGTTGCATCAACAGGATCTGCTGTGCTGGACTTGCTCAGTCGTTGTCTTGCTTCCATAGGAACCTGTGCTGGGTTGCAATTTTCCATCCCTGTCTTCTCAAGAATCTTCCATGCATAGCTTGATTGACAGAGTGTTACTTTTCCTGGAACTTGCTTTACTTCAATTCCAAGATAGTAAGTGAGTAGTCCCAAGTCACTCATACTGAATTTGTCCCTCATTTGCTGTTTAAACATGTTGATCTCCTCAAGGCTTGCACCTGTGATGATAAGATCATCTACATAAACTCCAACCAAGAGTCTTGATGTACCTTGACAACGTTTGTAAACAGCATGTTCTAGGGGACATCTCTCAAAACCCAAGTCCAGAAGTGTTTGATCCAATTTTGAATTCCATGCCCTTGGAGCTTGCTTTAAACCATATAGTGCTTTGTTCAGCTTTAGCACTCTCTGCTCTTCACCTTTCACTGCGAACCCAGGTGGTTGAGTCACATAGACTTCCTCTGCAATTTCACCATTTAAGAATGCCGACTTTACATCCATGTGATGAATTTCCCACCCCTCTTGAGCTGCAAATGCTATGATGAGTCTGATGGTTTCTATCCGGGCAACAGGAGCAAATACTTCGTCATAGTCAATGCCATGTCTCTGAACATAGCCTTTCGCCACTAGTCTGGCTTTATGCTTCACAATCTGACCTTGCGGATCTTTCTTTAACTTGAAAACCCATTTCAAACCGATGGGTCTTGCACCATGTGGCAAGTTTGCAAGTTTCCAGGTCTGATTGCTCTCAATGGACTTCAGCTCCTCCTGCATTGCACGTTGCCAACATGGCTCTGTACAAGCTTCTTGATATGTTGCTGGTTCTTCCATGCCCAACAAACATAGTGCAGAGGAAGCCTCTACTTCAGCTGCTTCCTCAATCAATTCCTCAACCAGCCTGTACCGACGTGGTGCTTCTGACGACGGTTGTGATGCATTGCTGGGAGGTGTTACAAACCTCCTCATCACTGGTGTCTCGGGCTCTGTTGTGGCTGCACTTTCTGAAACATGTGGTGTACATACTGCCTGTGATGGAGTGACAAGCTGAGTGTTCATCTGCGTTTTCTGCTGACAGCCTCCCGTCTCTCCCACTCCTGCGTCGAGGTGTGTTCTCCGCTCGACAGTAAAAATGCTTGAGGTTGGCTCATTAGTAACCTGATCCCAGCTCCACTGTTTTTCTTCTTCGAACACAACGTCTCGCGACACCACTAGTCGCTTTGCAACAGGATCATACATCCTGTATGCCTTGCTGTTCTGCTCGTAACCAATTAAGATCATCACTGAACTCCTATCAGCCAGCTTGGAAAGGTGAACACCAACTTTCTTTACATGACCAAGGCAGCCGAAAGTACGCAGATGCTTGACACTGGGCTTCACCTTGTACAGTGCCTCGTAAGGCGTCATGCCGTGCACACTTTTTGTCGGAGCACGGTTCAGTAGGTATACTGATGTAGCAACAGCTTCTCCCCAAAACACACCAGGCAGACCTTTGCTTTTCAGTAAGCTCCTCGCCATCCCGACTACGGTTTGATTCCGTCGCTCAACCACACCATTTTGTTGTGGGGAATATGGCGCAGTCAGGAAATGTTTAATGCCTAGCTCATCACAAAAATCAATGAATTTTTGTGAGGTGAATTCACCACCTCGGTCTGTCCTAAGTGCTCTGACTTTGAGTTTCAGTTCTGTCTCAACGGACGCTCTTACTTTCTTTATGGCCTCCAATGCTTCATCTTTACTTTTGATTAGCACTAACCACATGAAACGGGTGAGATCATCAACCAATAGTAAGAAATACTTCTTGCCAGCAAAGATCACCGTGGAGTAGCTCTAGTGCTTCATCAGCTCTGTACTTTGATTCAGCAGGAAATGGACTGCGGCGCTGTTTTCCGACTAAACAACAATCGCAGACCTTTTCTATATTATCAATCATTGGCATCCCATCCACGAGACCACCTTGTGCTAGCTGCCTAAGTGCACTGAAACTAATATGTCCAAACCTGGCGTGCCACAGCCAAGAATTGCTCTGCATTTCTGCTGACAAACAAACTGGCAGAGTGGGCTCTATATTCAGGACATACAGTCGGTTCTTCGATCTCCTTACTTTCGCCAGCAGCTTACGCTCACGATCGAGGACAGTCATCACGCCATCCTCAGCGGAGTACTTACAGCCAATCTCATCAAGTTGGCCTAAACTGATGATGTTGCTACGGAGTTTTGGTATGTAATACACCTCCGTCAGTACACGGTGATCTCCTGTACATGCCTCAAATACCACTGAACCACGGCCTTCGATCTCCACAAGAGAGCCATCCCCAAACTTGACCGAGCCATGGACTGAACGGTCAAGCTCAGCGAACTTGTCGACGGAGCCGGTCATATGATTACTAGCACCCGTGTCTAAATACCAGGCCTTGTCCTTGTCACCTGACAACTTGGGCTGCACTTTGTCCTCGTGGAGCATCACCATTTCACCAACTTCTTCTACTACCTGTCCCAGTTCAACATCATATGCAAGTAGCAAAGCCGGCTCATCATCACCCTGCTTCTCGGCAAGATTTGCTCGTTCTCTCTTGGGCTCAGGACAATCAGACTGGAAATGCCCTGTAACATTGCAATTATAACACCTGACTTTAGTTATGTCAAACTTACGGTGCTTTTTTCCTTTTCCCTGTTCATTCCTCTTGCCGCCGCCACTGGTCTGGCCGCGGTCACCATTGGGCTTCTTCTTGCTCCCGGAGCTGGATCCACCTGATCCATCACCGATTTTCTTGCCCTTCATTAGCGACTCCAGTGCACGGGTGACAAGCATCAACTGCTCGTCCTTGTCGCCGCCACTACGGCGCCTCCCTCGCTGGCTTTCCTCGAACGATACCAGCCGCCCGACAGCCTCAGAGACAGACATGGTCGAAAGATCTCCCCACTGTTCTATCGTGTTGACGATCTCGGCGAACTGGTCTGGGACGGCGCCGAAGAGGTGCTCGATCACGGACTCATCCGAGATAGTCTCGCCGAGCGATCGAATTTCGCCCACCAGCGAGGTGAGCCTCTGCGCGAACACCGTGACGGTCTCGCCGTTGTTCATCTCCATCCTATCGAGCTGCCGCTTGAGCTGCTTCACGCGCGCCTTCTTGACGCGATCTTCTCCGATGCGCATGCGCCGGATCGCCTCCCAGGCCTCCACCGCAGTTTCATACTCCGCGATGGCCATGACCATGGAGTCAGGCAGGGACTGAGAGAGGGCAGTGAATGCATCCTCATCTTTTCCCTGATCATACTCCCCTTTCCCTTCGACCGCCGTCCAGCAGCCAAGGGTTCGCATGATGATCCTCATCTTCACGGACCACACGCCGTAGTTCGTGTCCGTGAGCTGCGGGTAGTGAATAGGAACACCACCTCCTCTTGACGCAGATCGAACCACGACGGCGCTTTCACTTGCGCCAGCGTCGGCTTCCGGCCTCCTGTCGGGGGGCGTGTCCTTTCCGCCGCTCGACCCGCTGTTCTTCGATGAAGTCTGATCCCCCATTGCCGTTCACCGCCGCCTTCACGCCACCAACAACACCGCCACCTGAATCGCCTCCTAGAACCTTAGGGCTCTGATACCAATTGACAGATTTAAGCCCTGGAACTCAACGCGATCTCGTGGATTGCTAGTGGATTCAATTTTCGTCGCTCTGAAACTACTCCCCTGTCAACACACAGGAACACTCAGGAACAGCGACAAACAGTTTTTGCGACGCATCAATCGGCGTCTTTTCTCACTCTTTTCTTTTTATTCAACTGGGAAACAAATGTGAGCGATAACTACGCCATGGTCCGACTTGCACGCGCCATCCCACGGCTTCGGATCGTGGACTCGCTCGTGGCCTAAACTACGACCTAGCCGCAACATGGACTCTGCATGTTTCTGGCCTTACACGATTGGCATGTACAAATACAGTACATGCGAACAGCTAGAGACCAAACTGAAAACGTGACAGGTTCTGAAAGACAAGAAAAAAGGATATAAAAATAAAGTGACAAGATTATTCGTAACAGACCTCTCGCGCTCCCTCAGCGGCGTGTTCCTCGACGGCGGCCTGGAGCCGGAGAAGGCGCCGCCCTTCGCGGCCGGCGTCCGGTTCCCCGAGGACGCCCTGTTCGTCTGCGCCGACCGCGCGCCGCTGGCGCCGGCGCTGCGGGAGGCGGCCCGGGCCATGGTGCAGGTCGCGGTGAAGGACGCCAGCCACGGGCCGTGCGACTACTACTTCGACGCCCTGGGCCCGCTCATGCTGCTGCTCGTGGGCGACGCGGGGCGCCCAGCTCCCGAGGTGGCGTTCAGCCGGGAGACGTTCGAGTCGGCGTTCGCGCTCCAGTGGGTAGTGCCCGCTCCTGATGATGAAGTGGTCGACGATGCTGCTCCGTGAGTCGTATCTCGTGTGATCTGCTTACCAGTCGGTCGTAGTGCCAAAGCTCCTTCTCAAAGTTTTTCTCTTTTGGGTATCAATGGGGCAATGTCCATGCCTCCAAATGCTCTTGCGTTCTGTATGGTTTTAAGCTACTACTACTACTCATGTTCGTACTGAATGATTTGGCAACAAAGTGGACTGTTCTTCGAGTGATGTGCAAAGGTAACTAACTGATGAAGTAAGAAGCTTCCGAAATTAGCATTTTAGCCTGTTTGTGTGTATGCAAATGAAACAACCATTAATCCAAATATACTACTCCTTCTGTTTCAAAATATAAGATGTTTTAGGTTTGTGAAGATAATGAATCTACACTTATTTTTGTATGTACGTTCACTCAACTTTAGGATGAATCTATACACTAAAAGAAGTCTAGATTCATTTTCTTCACAAACCTAAAACGTCTTATATTTTAAAACGGAGGGAGTATGAGAGAAGGGCTATCTAAACTTAAACATAAAGATAAACAAATGGTCTGAGCATGAGAACAAGCATGTCCTTTAGTGCTAATTTTACAGTGGTCATGCTAAAAGGCTGAAAACAACAACGGGCCACCAGTTTTCAGCATGACTAATACGTCCTATAAAAATGATTCGATCAAACCTCAAAGTGTAAGGTGACATCATCAACATTTTGCAGAAACTAGTCTTCAAGGTGATGACGGAAACAAATGGGATTAATTTTTCACTGCGGAGTCTTCAAAAATGCTAGCAGGCTAGTAAATTGTAGTGGGTAAACCGAGCGTAGAGTCGACGAGAGCCTCCACTACCATTCCTAAGAGGACTTTTCGCGCCATTTTTTCCATTCGGACGATGAAAATTTGTCCAACCGTGTTCTTAGGCGGCTCAGTTTTCGCTGGATTCGGTCCAAATTATACTTGGGGTTTTCAGGCTGAATCCGGGGCGCCGGGAACCGCCACGGGACGCCGAATGAAGTGAAATCGGCGAAAAAGACTAGTGTTGGTGGCCCTGTCCTAAAAACCGAGTCATCCTCATCCCGTCGCCTCGGCTCCTGTGATGGACTGCCAGGCAACGACCATCTGTCTCGTCGGCGCGTCGCCGTAATGGCGCGCCACCGCTGACCCACCTTTCCACCGTTTTCACTTTTCCCGCCCACGCTGCTATACCCCTTCTGCCTTCGCCGCCCTTTCCTCTTTCGGCTATAAATGTCGGCGTTCTTGCCGTCTCCTAGATCACACAACCTCATCACCCCTATTCCCAAACCAACAAGCTACCCCGGCGGCGTGAAGAAAAGTTCGGCGGCAGAGATGACAAAGCGCTATCCCGACAACCTTGTGGCGGCGAATGGCTTTTGCCGGCTCTCTCTCCAGCCGGGGGAGGCACGACTGCTCCACGACGCCAGCTACCCGGTGTCGCCGGATTTCCGGTGCCCGGCGACCTGGAAGCTCGGCGTGGGCGGAGTGCCCGTGCCGCCGGCCGGAGGGGCACGAGCTGGTCGAGGAGATCCACGCGTCCATCGCCACCATGGAAGATTCGGAGCTCGCCAAGGACCTGTGCAACCTCACCCACTAGGAGCAGTACTTCATAAAATGCCGGAACCAACTGTTGGCCGCTTACGGGGGAGGATGATGCAGCCCGTCCTACGGACGCCCCTACATCCTCACCACCTAGTCCCCCAAGTAGACAGATGACTCGCGCTAGAGCCAAGCTCCTACAAGCCAAGGTTAACTCACTCCTTTCCTCATGTGATTTCGATACTAAAGGGAATATGCCCTAGAGACAAATGATAATTGAAATATTAAGTTTATGATTAAGTTTTATATCATGCTATAATTATATTGATTAGGAAACATCAATACACGTGTGATATACAAACAACCAGTAGTTCCCAGTAAAACTCTAGTCGCTGGTTTATTAGTCAATGGATGATCAAAGGTTTTCTTATCATGTTGGTGCCTCAGCCCCAATTGACAATGGAGTCATTTTTATTAGAGAATGAGATGGTGAATATACCCTATCTATAGCATCGTATCTCGATCATGTCACAAAGTTCAGGTTACGATGATTAGGAAACATAGTAATTCTTTCCTTGGACCGTGGGACCATATATAATCACTATCTCGATTCTTTCCTTGGACCATGAGACCATATATAATAACTATCTCCCAAGGTTACTTTGATGGTACTTAATGTCACTTGGTGAAACGATGATCATAAAGGTGTCGTTGGGTATCCGGAGGAACAAGTTGAGGCGTATGCGTCAAGAGCGGGATTTTTCCATACCCATGACGTAAGATACTTTGGACCCAATCGGATAAGTTATATCCATAAGCTGCGCAGCGTGTGACTAGGTCACAAGGGATATCATTTATCGGATTGAGTAAAAAAGGTATTGTCGGTAACGAGGTTGAAACCTCACATGGTGATGTTATTTGATCAAGCCTCGGACAATACAGTATCACAGAGATAAAAAGAATAAGACACAACATTTACGGTTCAACGACAAATTTTGTGGAATGCACATGTGGTCATCATGGGCATCCAGATCCCGTTGTTGATCATTGGTCTGAGAGGAGTCTTGACCATGTCTAGAGTATTCTCAAACTGTTGGGTAACACGCTTAAGGGCTTGAAGAAGCTTAGAGATCGTTAATGGCTTGTTCAAAATCATTGAAAAATGAGAAGAGAGAGAACAGAAAAGTTTTGGGAGATCCGAAGGTGTTCGGAGAAAGGATAAAAGAAGAAATGATCAAAAAGGGTTTTCAGATAAATGATGATTTAAATATATTTATTATATATTAATTAATACATTTAAATAAAGACTTATAAAGGGGTCTACTTATTAGAAAAAACCCCGGAGAGATTTTACCTAAAAAGAAACAGACGAAAAATGCAAAAGAGGGTTGTTTTGAATAGCCCACGTGGGCGGCTATTGCTGCGCGCTGCACACAGCAACGCTGCTGCTGTCGCTACTGGGCCGTGAGTGGTCGGCCCACCTGGGAGCCGCCGCTGCTTGCCACGCAGGCGCGCGCTAGCGGGCCGGCCCACCTCGGGCTAGTGCTAGCCGTCGTTGCGGCGGGCTGCCTGGCGGGCCGCGGGGGCGGCCCATCCAGCCGGCTCCTCCCATCGCTGCTGCTATCGTCTTCCCTTGCTGGGCCGCGTGTGGGTGGGCAGGCTGCCCACCCGCCTGCCTGCTGGTTTGCCCCCATTTTTTTATTGTTTTTAGTCCCACATGGGACACCTAAGGTGGAGGGATCCCCTCCCTCCATCTATATAGAGGGATGCCCATAGAAGGATTAAAACACACCAATTTCCACCTGAAAATACATAAAAGGCTTGTGTTTCCTATCTCTCTTATCTCTCTCTTGCGATCGTGACCCCTTTGTCAGGGCTGTGCGAGCAAAGAGTTCTTCATCGCGTAGTGTCGTCGAGCTGCGAGATTCGGAGTTGGGAGATCTACTTCTGCAATCTCGGCTAGTTCAGGGATAAGAAGGAGTCGTCATTAGGCACCGTACGTGTGTGACTCCCTCTGGCGGTGACGTGCTTTCAGTGCTAGGAGTTGTCGGAGCCATAGGACTTCATGACCTCGAGGTCAGCGTCAGCGCGTCCTCTTCAACCACGTACCTCACGGTACATTAATCGCGCTTGGTCTTCAAAGGTATGAATGTCGTATCTCCTCTCATTACTGCATTACTAGTAGATAGATCCTGGCATTAGGGTTTCGATCATAGATTTTTTTTTGTTTTCTGCCCTCGAACTGTTGGATATATGCCCTAGAGGCAATAATAAAAGTAGTTATTATTATATCTTTGTGTTTATGATAAATGTTTACATTCATTCTGTAATAGTATTAACCGAAAACATTGATACTTGTGTGATTTGTAAACTAAATTAGAGTCCCTAGTAAAGCCTCTTTATAATACTAGCTTGATGGTTGATAGATGATCATGGTTTCCTGATCATGAACATTGAGATGTTATTAACAACAAGATCATATTATTAGGAGAATGGTGTGATGGATATACTCCTATAGATAAGCGTAGCATAAAGATCAAGTCGTTTCATTAGTTCGTTTGCTATAAGCTTTCTGATACATAGTAACCTGATTCCTTTGACCATGAGATCATGCTAATCACCATCACCGGATGGATACTTTGATGACATCAAACACCACACCGTAACTGGGTGGCTATAAAGGTGGCATTGAGTGTTTGGAAAGAATGTGTTGAGGCACATGGATCAAGAGTGAGATTTGTCCATCCATGTGACATGTAGATATACTCTGAGCCCTCTTGGTGGAATGTCATCCGATTATCTTGCAAGCATGTGACTGGCTCACAAGGGATCACATATCACGGGAATGAGAAAAGAGTACTTATCGGTAACGAGGTTGAACTAGGTATGCAGAGATACCGACGATCAGACCTCGGATAAGTAAAATATCACGAGACAAA
The DNA here is from genome assembly GCA_910589765.1 of Avena atlantica. NCBI lineage: Eukaryota > Viridiplantae > Streptophyta > Magnoliopsida > Poales > Poaceae > Avena > Avena atlantica. The sequence goes on along the minus strand of OU342736.1, from coordinate 431,936,336 downwards.
GGGAAATTGGTATTGTATGTAAATGGTTCATTCGATCGCAAAGTAATTGTAGAAATATGTGGGAGTCATATGAATTTCTAGATTCCTCTATTGGTTATTGATCGGAGATGAGTCTCGGTCATGTCTGCATAATTCACGAACCGTAGGGAGACACACTTAAGGATTCTAGATATGGAATGTAAGTAGGAAGACTGAATGTTGTTCGGAGTTTCGGATGTGATCCGGGATATCACGAGGAGATCCGGAATGCTCTGGAGAATAAGATTCATATAAGGAAAGTCCAATTCTGAAGTTCGGGAATGATTCTGGTGTTTTCACCGGAATGATTTAGAAGGGTCTAGAAGGTTCACCAGACCGGAAGGGGAAGGGTACATGAAAGTGTTATGACTAAGTGGAATGATTGCATCATGTCCTAGGTCACTTGGTTGGGCATTTGAAAGAAAGAAATTAAACTCCAAATTGCAAGTCAAAAGGCAAGTTTGAAAAGTCAAACTGGGACAATGTATCCTGGTGGAGGAAGGAAAGAATCCTTCTCTCCCTCCACCACAAGCCAAGTAGGAGAAGGAGTTGGGAAAGGATTCAAACTCCCCTCTCCCAAGCTGCCCTCCCTCTCATAAATAGAGGGGAGGGGGTGCCCCAAGAGACACAACACCAGCCCCTCCCCACACCGCTGCCACCCATCGCTGCCGCCGCAACGCCGACGCCCTAGCCGCCGCCGACTCCACCTCCTCCTCTTCGGCCTCTAAACCCTAGATCGCCGGAAACCCTAATTGTCCACCATAACCTGCTCCGTCTTAGGCGAAGCCCTGCAGGATCTTCCCTCTACTTCCGATACCACACCGTCGTGCTGACAGAATCGCGAGGAGAGAACTACAACCTCCGCTTCCTGCTGGAACAAGGGAGAGGAAGGTATTCATCGAGTACTGAACGTGTGACCGACTGTGGAAGCACTGCTGGAACGCATCGACAAAAGGATCGTCTACGCGATCTTGAGATTGGCAAGTGTACGACTACATCACCCACGATAATCTGCTCTCGTTAACCGCTTTGGAATCTTCGAGGGTGAGTACTCTAATCGACTCGTTGCTACAATCTAGTAGATACATCTTGGCTTGTTTGTGTTCATGCGGTAGAATTTTTTTCCATGCTACGAACCCCTACAGTGGTATCAGAGCCGTGTCTATATGTATATTTATTGCACGAGTAGAACACAATGGTCATTGTGGGCGGTGGTGCTTTTATTATCAATTGTTTTTGTGTACTTTGCATCTTGCGGTATGGTGGGATGAAGTGGCCCGGGATAACCTTACATGGCATCGTTCATGAGACTTGCTCCATGCTAAACATGCAACTTGTATTGCATAAGTGGCTTTGCGGGTGTCTATCTCTCCCATCATAGTAAAGTTTCAATTTACAACGGGCACTTGATAGTTCAAGCATCAACATTGTGATTCTTGTTCGTAAGTTAGAACGGTAATTATTGAAAGCCCCAAACCACATAAAATATGCAAAGAAAATTAGAGGCATCTAAGTTTGTTTTGCAGGGGTGTGATGTGATGTGATATGGCCATGATTGTGATTATATATGATGTATGCAATGTTCCTTATTGTAAGTCGGCAACCGGTAGGAGCCTTATGGTTATCTTTTAATTTCGTTAAGACATGTGTGTCTATTATTCAAAGTAGTTGTAATAGTTGATGCTGGTGGACGATAACCATGGAGTGGTGCCATTGACCTTGACGACATGCTGGTGATGATGGAGATCATGTTCGTGCTTGAATATGGAGATCCGAAGCACAAGAAGAAAGGCCATATCATATCACATAATTTGAATTGCATGTTATGTTAATCCTTTTATGCATCTTGTATTGCTTAGTTTATGACGGTAGCATTATAAGATGACCCCTCTCACAAAATATCAAGTTATAAAGTATTCGTCCTTAGTAGGCATCGTGGCCAAGACTCGTTGTTTCGAAGCACCACGTGATGATCAGGTGTGTTAGATTCTGCGGGTGTATACAACGAAAGCAAGCCAGATTTGCTCATGCGGAAACTAAGGTTTGATCTTGATGATCCTAGCATGTACAGACATGGTCTCGAAACACGGATCACCGAAAGGTAAAGCATGAATCATATAGTAGATATGATGAACATATTGATTGTTCGCCTTTGAAACTACATCATCTCTCGTGATGATCGGTTATGATGTAGTGGATTTGGTTCGTGTGATCACTAAACCAATGTGAGGGATGTTGTTTTGAGTGGGATTTCACCTAGGTTAATTTAACCATTAATTAGAACTCAATTTGTCATAAACTTAGTCTAAACTTTAGCAAATATGTTGTAGATCAATGGCGTCCCCTAACATTATTTTTAATACGTTCCTAGAGAAAGAAAAGCTGAAACACAATGGAAACAACTTCACAAAATGGTTCCGTAACATGAGGATTATCCTCTATGCTGCAAATTTGACCTATGTGCTGGATGCACCGCTAGGCGACCCACCTGCAAATACTGTGTCTCGGGATGAGCGCAATATGTATGACACAAAGATTAATGACTACAATCTTATGAAATATGTGATCCTCATGTCGATGGAGCCTCAGCTCGAAGAACACTTTGAACTTAGTAGCATTGCTGCCATGGTGAAGGAACTCAAAGCCATGTTTGAGGGCCAAATCCGTACTAAGAGATATATGATCTCTAGTGAGTTATTTAGTGTTAAGATGGAGGAACACAACTCTATGAAAGATCACATCATGATGATGATGAACGATGTTCAAAGTCTCAAGACACTTTGTCAACACCCGAATTTTTAATCCCAGCTTCCTGTTATGCCATACATTGCAATCCCAGGATTACCATTTTTGCGAGACATAATAGATCGGATATCACAGTACATCATCCATTACAAACCATACATAAGGTCTTACAACAATTAAAGGATCATATGATCCAGTCTTAATACAAATCAAGCAGCAGAATATCGTAATAATAACAGTAGCGTAGGCGAGGCTCCATATTCATGGTCACAGGCAATGCTGACGATGGGAGATGATCCTGGTTATCGTAACCTTCCTGCGGTCCACCCTCCTGATAGTCCTATTCATAGTCTGGCCACGGGAATAGCCAGGGACAAAGCCATGAGTACTCTTTAAGTACTCGCAAACGAAGTGGTTTTGAGTAAGGATACTGGGCTCTAGGTTGTTTTGCAAAAAGCTAGATTTATCTCTACTGAGTTCAGAAGCAAAGAAAGCTAGTTGAAAGTTTTATAACACCCAAGTGGGAACTTGAATTTCATATCACAACCCTGTTGTGGTCAAGTCAAGTCATGATTCATTTCACAAGTCATTTTGGAAAACATCTGACGACGGAACAGTATGGCCACTCCAATTGTCCATAACTGCGGATGCGGCTATTGAAATAGTTTGACACTCTGTAGAGGTAGTACACTTTCACCACAATACTCGATACATTCGTCAGGAAAAATCCCGAATTCACCATACTCAGTATGCGGATAATCAATCCTAACCTTTCAATTACACGCCTAGTATAGGCACCTCTCCTGTGAGTTTGGCCTCCCAACCATGACCAACTGTCATCTTGGGAACTGCACAGGTGGACAATCTTCACAAGGTAGCCTCAGCTCAAACCTTGGCCGCAAGGGAACCCATACTAAGGTATATAAATTTCCAATCAAGCCCTACCCAAATTTCGGGTATTGTGGTTGTACGGTAAAATTGGAATGGTATCGCATCCAGACAACCATCAGTTTTATAAAGGGCTAAGGCTCATGCCTTAACATTTTCATCATTAAACTCATCTGGTGTTCAAGAACACATGTCAAAACATTTCAGTAGAATGACTCATCATTCTAAGGTTTTCATAACCATTTTCACCAAGCATTCCCATCTAAAGTGATCAAGTTTTATGCTTAGCACTAGCATCTACAAGTGGGGGATAAACACTAATGAGGGGTGGTAAACAAGTGTATATTATCTAAGTTCAATCTCATGCCTCAGGATGACATCAAGATTTATCTAACTTAGGCCAAGTTTTATGCTCTTTATGCAACCTCTAAATATCTTTCTAAAATCTAAAAATCACTAAGTAAACTCCAATAGAAAGCTTTGATAAAGAAATAAAACACTAAGCTTGCAAGTAAAACTAGGATTAGGTATCAAGTAGTGTAAGCTTGCAAGTAAAACTTGCATGGTTTAGCTTATCTTGCTAAGATAGTAGCTTGCTAAGATATTAGTATAGGCTTGCAAGGATTAGCTTGCTAAGTCAACTTGTATAGTAATGCTTTCCTTGTGCAGGGAAGTGGTTGAAGTTCTCCTCGTAGTATTCTCCTTCCTCCTCGTATCCTTGGTCGGTACTAGCGTCTATAAATAAATACGAGGTACAAAATCACCAAACAATACTTAACTACTTTTATTTATCACGCCAAGATTTTCACTAGATGATCTAGCACCATCACAAACATTACAATCATCCAAGCACTTGTCATATTTATTTTATTTTGGAAAAGTAATTTCTACTTATTGAAAACTACTTAGATTTAATATTCTCCAACTCAAACATGGGATCATGTTGACACATGTCATCACCACATATTTCAGTACATGGGAATGTGATTTAAAGTGGCATCACAATTTAATAAGGTTTAACCTTTTTATTTTAATTAAATAAAGTGACTAGAAATGCCTATGAGGCATTCTTTTATTACTTTTTCATTATTTCTGCAAGTAAACCTAGATATTTTTATATATTCAGAAAGGTCTAGTTAATTGTGATTTTTGAGAGTTGGAATCAACTCAAAAGCTTTTGTGGTTGAATTTTGAAAAATATTTGAATGCAGAAAAGCCTCTGCCCTGTTATTTTTATTATGGGTGACCTACAACTCCAAATGATTTGAATCCAACGGGCTTGTATTAATAATTCTAGTACATTTCTAACAAAATTGGTTTCATGCATTTTGGTTCAGTGAATCAACCTAGGTTGATTTTTGAATCTAGGTATAGAACTGCGTTTGAAACTAAATGAATAAACCTAAATTCAAACTACTGGGTCACGCGGGAATGTAACTGGGCCGGCCCACGACGCACATTGCGCGTGGGTGAGTTTAAGTGGTTGTCCCCACCAGTCAGCGAGATAGGGGGGTGCGAAGCAGTACGGGGAAATCTAAACCCTACGATCAACATCTAGTCGAACGGTTGTGACTTATCGTCTCTGTCGGGCAACTCCGGCGAGATAGAACCCTAGAGCGGCTAGTGGGGGTCTACGGGGGCTCACCGGGGCTGAGGCGAGGGTCGGCGATGGGGGCGAACGACAAATTCGATGATGGCAAACCTCGTGGTACAGGTGGCTTCTCCTGGGGCAGTTCCAATCGCTGGCTCCTCTCTTCCTCCTCCATGGCAGACTCCGGCAAAATTCTGGCGACCTGCTGCTCGCCTTGATCCGGGAATGAGGTGGGGTGGTTCTGAGAGAGAGGGGAGTGTGTTGGTGTGAATAAATCGATCGGGGGTGGCCTCTATTTATAGTGCCAAGAGGGGACCAAAGGGCGCGGGTGGAGCTCGTCGGGGTTGTAGGAACAGTGGGCTAATGGCATGGGCGACGGTAGGGGGCGGTGATGTGCTCCCTGGTGAAGCTCAACGGCATGGTCGCGAGGCGTGAGGCGGTGTGACGCGGTCAAAACGCTGCGGTGCTCTGGGCGGGTCTGACGAGAAGTTTAATGGCGCACGGGCTCTCCTGGTCGCGCGGCGACGAACGTGCATGTCCTGGCGGTTCCTGGGACGGTGGTGATCATGCACAGCAAGCGGCGAGGGCGGCGCACGGTCTGTGCTCGTGTGTCAGGTGCGGCACTCTGGCGTGCTCTCGGCATGGCACAAAGGCATAGGGCGCGGCGGTTCTAGTGTTGTCCAGGGGTTGGCTGAGCGTTGGCGTTGGACATGGGGTGGCGGTGGACGGTGGTCAATGTCTCAGACAAGGTGTCTAGGCTTGGTGCTTCTCCTAGCTTGCTGTCGATAATGGGGTGGCAAGGTGAGGCTCGGCATGCTCACCATTGATGGCAATGGCAAGCTCACAGTGAGCTAAAGCTTGTTAATTGAGCTAGATGATCTACTAAGAGGGTGCTGTGAGCTAGAGAGGGAACAAGTTAGGCCCAAGCACTGCTCACTATAGTGTTTTGTGTTTTATTTGATTTCTATTTGCAAGGTGTTTGATAAAATGGCCGAAAGATATTTGAATTTGAATTTTTGGTTCAAACTTGGTGGGTGTACTAGTTACATACTAAGTAGTCTCCGGTTAGTTGGAAAGGTCAAGGGGCACTAGTTTGGTTGGTTTTTGAGAATTGGCGATCTTCACATATGATATAGATTGAATTTTGAAATGTCCTTTGAATCAAGTTTCCAAATATTTCTGTCAGTTTGAAAGGTGGGCTTGGGTTCACTTTTACTTGGTCTAGCAAGGGGTGAAAAGAATTGGAATTGTTTCTGTTTGAAATCTTGGACTAGAAACTCTCAAAGTGGCCTAGTGAGAAAGATTGGCAAAAATGACCATTTGCTTATTTTGTTTGTTTTTGAATTTCTCTTGATTTGTTTCTGCTTGGATTTGATTTAGATGATGTTGTTTTCATCTTTAAACCATTCCGTGCTATTTATAACAATCACACAAGTCCATTCATGGATTCATACAATTATCACATACACACATGCATTCATATGATGTTAATTAACAAAAGTTTTTGTTAACCCTAATTTTGGTGATTGGAATTTTATAATCATTGTTCAATATTTTTGGGATGTTACAATCCTTCCCTCCTTAAACAAATCTCGTCCCGAGATTTGAGAAAGAAGAAAAAAAACTAGGATTTAAAGAGATCGGGAAACTCTGTCTTGATGTAGTCTTCTCGCTCCTAGGTAGCTTCCTCTTTAGTGTGGTTACTCCACTAAATCTTGAGAAACTTGATGCTTCGGGTCCTGGTGGTTCTGAAATCTTCCTACAAAATACGGATGGGTACTTCGGGATACGTTAGGTCATCGTTGATCTCTATGGTGCGGTGATCAATGTTCTTGAAAACTTTAGTCTACTCCGGGACTTCTAGGCATTTGCGAAGTAGCGATATATGGAACACATTGTGCACTGCTGACATCTCCTCTAGCAGTTCCAGTTGATACGATACTTCTCCTCGACGATTCAGAATCTTGAAGGGTCTGATATATGTGGGGGCTAACTTTACTTTGAGCTGGAAATGTTGCATTCCTTTCAAAGGAGACACTTTGAGATACACAAAATCTCCGATATTGAAAGCGAGGTCTCGACGTCTCTTGTCGGCATAACTCTTCTGTCTGGATTGGGCGGTCTTGAGGTGCTCACGGATCTTGTGAACTTTTTCTTCTGCTTCTCGTAGGATGTCAGGTCCAAAAATCCGACTTTCTCCTACTTCCGACCAATTAAAAGGGGTACGACACTTCCTTCCATACATGAATTCAAATGGGGCCATTTGCAAACTAGCTTGATAACTGTTGTTGTATAAAAATTCTGCAAAAGGCAGACAGTCTTCCCATTTAGATCCTTACTCTAACACACAGGCTCTCAACATATCTTTGAGTATTTGATTTACTTGCTCTGTTTGTTTATCTTTCTGAGGGTGATAAGTGGTGCTGAAATCCAATCTTGTTCCCAATCCTTCTTGGACTTTCTTCCAAAATCTCGAGGTAAACTGTGTTCCTCGATCCGACACGATGTTCTTGGGGAATCCGTGCAAACTGACGATTCTAGCGATGTACAACTCCGCTAGCTTCGAGCTTGGATAGGTGGTCTTGACAGGTATGAAATGGGTGACTTTGGACAGTCTATCAACTATGACCCAAATAGAGTCATTTCTCCTACTAGAAGTAGGAAATCCGGTGATAAAGTCCATTCCAACAGAATCCCATTTCCATTCCGGAATCTGCAATGGTTGCAACAGTCCCGCGGGTCTCTGATGTCCCGCCTTAACTCTCTAACAAATGTCACACTTGGCTATGTAGCTTCCAATTTCTCTCTTCATCTTATTCCACCAAAATTGCTCCTTCAAATCTTGGTACATCTTTGTTCCTCCGGGGTGGATAGAATAAAGAGTATCATGGGCCTCTTTCAAAAATAGCTTCCTTGAACTCTGAATCTGCTAGTACATAGAGACGTCCTTTGTACCACAAAACTCCTTCTCCATCTTTTGTGAATCTGGGTACCTTGCATGTACCGATGCGACGTTTGATTCTGTCGATACTAGCATTTCCTTTATGCACCTCCTTGATCTGACTAATCAAAGTGGGTTGAAGTTCTATGCTAGCCAAAAATCCTTCACTTACTAATTCCATTCTGAAATCTTCAAACTCCTTGTGCAAACTTGGATGCTCCTTCAGAATCATGGAGTACAAGAGGCACGACAATCTACTAAGGGCATCTGCTACCACATTGGCTTTACCAGGGTGATAGTGAATGTCCAGATCATAGTCCTTGATTAGCTCTACCCATCTTCTCGGCCTCATATTCAGCTCCTTCTGAGTGAATATATACTTCAGGCTCTTGTGATCCGAATAAATCTCACAACAGTTTCCCATAAGGTAATGCCTCGATGTCTTCAGGGCTAGAACTATAGCTGCTAGTTCCAGGTCATGGGTAGGATAATTTTGCTCATGCTTCTTCAGTTTTCGGGATAGATGAGATATTACTTTGCCTTCTTGCATCAACACACATCCAAGACCGATCTTGGATGCGTCACAATACACATCAAACGTCTTCGTAATATCCGGCATGATCAAGATTGGGGCTGAAATCAATCTGTAACACCCCACTTTTAGCTAAATTATATATTAGGGTTTGATTGTGCATTGCATGAGAATCATATCCTAAAATGCATGAAAAAAGAAATACAACAAAACCCTAAAACACTAATCCTCCTCCTCTATTTGAAAATACATTCAAATGGTTTCGATTTTGAAAACTATCAAAATGTTGGAGCCCAAATGGACTAATGGGGCCCCACACTAATTTCCTATGTTTCATAAAGTTCTGGTATTTTTGAATTACTCCAAAACAGAATTTGAATCTGAAATACACAAGAGAACAGTAGAAAACAAAAAGAAAAATGTTTTATAAGAAAAACTAGAGCCAAAGCCAGCTAGGCCGGCCCAGATACCCTTTCCCTCTCTTTGTTGCCCAGCGCGCGGCACCCAGCAGCCCAGCAGAGCCAGTGCGCAACCCACCAGGCCCAATACCGCTTCGATCATTTCCCTTCGTCGTCTTCGCTGCCGACGCCGGAGCTGAAGCTGCTCGCTGTCGCCGCTGACTCCGTTTCTGCCTCGCCGAGATGCCCGCCCGCCGCGCCAAGATCCTCGCTACCGACGCTGGTGACGCCTATAAGACCCCCTGCTGCCTCCGGACGAACCCTATCTTCTTCCTTCCCCCTAATTTCTCCTCCGGCCGAACCCTAGCCCTCGGGCTCCACCATGCCCTGCCGTTCCCGATCGCCCTAGCCCGAGCCATGGAAACTGTTGAGACCGCCGTGGTGGAGTCATTGTTCTTACCAAGCGGAGCAATCCGAGGTGGCCCCAGATGCCCAATCGCCATCTCCTTCCCCGACTCCGGCCGTCACGCTCGTCGTCGACTCCGACTACCTCAAGCCTCTCCACCGAGCCCTGCTTGCTCCTGGTGAGCTAACGGTCCCCATAGGCATCTCCATTGCCTTCCCCTCTTCCTCTGTCAATCTCGCACTGTGCATCCGCCGCCGCTGCCGCTGTCCGCCGTTGCCGGCCATGTTCTGGTGGTCATCCCGCGGCGTCGCCGCCAGTTTTTGGTCCACCCCGATGAGCCGCATCGAACGAGACCAACCTTGAGCCCATGAGCGTAGACAATCCCTCGATCCATGCTCAACCTAGGAGCAATCCCCCCGGTGACGTCATGCCGATGTCATCGTGACATCAACCAATGCGGGTCAACCCAGTCAAACCTGGGTGGGTTCCACCCTGCCCACGTGGAGGCTGAGGTGGCCAGTGCCCCACATGCCTGTCTCTAGGGCTAGCCCAGCCCTCTATGTAAAAAGGTTTTCCAGTTTTGTTTAATTTAAGAAAAGGTTTATTAATTTCAGAAATTGTTTTGAATATTGTAAATTCAATAACTTTTATTCTGTAATTCAAAAAAATAAAAATAATATATCAAAATGTTTAGAAAAATGAGAGCTATATATTCAAGCTATAATCATGCATTGTTCAGCAGCTTAAATGACAAGTTTAATTAGAGAACAAAATCAACCCCTCTCATGTGTTTCCGGATTTTCCCCGAGTTAGGGTTTTTACCCCTCGGAACCCGGATTAAATTGTCAAGCATGCCTTAGGGTTACTTTTCAATACAATTTAACTTGTGATATCATCATCCTTGCTTGAGCATTGCATCGATGCCATGTGTTGATTGTTTTCCCTTTCTTTCCGGTGATTTGGTTCTTCCCGGTAGAACACGATATCGAGATCGAGATCGAAGACCGAGAGAAACACCATCAAAGATCAAAGATCGAAGATCGATGAATAATACTTGACCAACTATAATCAAGTCAAGTACAAGGCTCCCGAAGATCTGCTTATCGGTTATCAATTGGCAAAGGCAAGCATAGCCCCACCATGATATAATCCTCTGTTTTCCAAAGCATTTCAATTCCTGCCATGATGCATACGATTCTACTATGGTCTTTTATCGATAGATAGAGTATCCTATCTATTGCATTACTCCCTTTGAGCTTATATTACCTGATCCACTGCTCCTAGCATAAGTAGGTTTGGCCTGTGTGCACTGCTAGAGCTTATATATGTGTCTGCTTATCCATGCATAGCTGGCAGTTCTGGTCCATCCATATGATGTATCAGATGCAGATAATCTAGTATGACAAGAGAATGTGATGAGATGAGATCAGTGATATGAGATTAAATGTGCTAAGGCTTGTATGGGAGGCCACGGTGGGATGTGGTTTTTCTAGTCCCATGCTCGCCACCACTAGGACCCAAGTTCTTGCCTTTGGAACTGAGACGAGCGTACAACCACACGGGGCCTGGACAACCTCACGAACAACTAACTTGCCTAGTAGATTCCATGAGTCACATAGTTCGTGCATTCCATTCGACATACACATTGAAAATGTTTTCGAAAGAGGAGGTGAAGGAGGTGCATTCATAACAGGTAGGGAAGCGTAGACCGGGTTTCTTAGGGTTGATGGCGCCCCTGGTAAACCAACCTCGCCTCACATCTTTAAGTACCAGCTTCGGGATTTGACCCGTTACGGCAGAACCATACTTATTGCGTGACTCATGGTCTCGGCGAAAGCAAGGTAAAGGTCGTGTCTAACCACCCTCTACCGGCCTTCCAAGGAAGAGGGCTATTACTAGTGGCATTAAGAGAAGATTAGTACATGTGGGTAAAGTTATACACCCCTACAGGGTAATAATCTTTTCGAAAAGTCGTGTTCACGGTTATGAACGACTTGGCAACCGAACTCAAGATCATAGAGAACTTTAACCTAGTCGTAAAACTTGGCAGATCAACGTGTGCTTAAGGATGCTTCCTCATGGGTACGAGGGGGTGATCCTAGTTGGTAGATGATGATGCTTTGGTGGATATCAAAAGATGGTGATCATTATTTCAGATATGTTGCTCTCTTATCCCCTTTAAAAAATACTCTGATTAGACGAGCTTCTTGTCCCTCTTGTTTTATAAACAAAGATGGCTTTATGCAAAACAACTCCACCAGCCATAAGTCTTGCGGAGTACACCCTGTACTCACCCTTGCTTTTGTTGATACTTTTGGCAGAGTAAGTGTTCCCTGAAGATCAGTTTGGCACTACATCAACATCGACGAGTAGCTTGGGGTTCCCGGCCGGCAGCCTTGAATCTATGGGCTGGGACGTCATCATTATGCTTCAGGCCTCTTAGGCCATTTGTTAAGTTTGCTATACTTAATAGCATAACTTGCCTTCCGTTGTTTGATGTTTGTGGTCAGTGACCTCTGCTTGTAATAATTTGGTTCTTTTCTCAGTTATGAGCTTGCTGTAATAATTTTGTGTCGTAGGGTCACTGATGTGTTACCGATTCTTCACTAGATATCCTCGAGCTCAAGGTTAAGCTTATCTCAGACGGAGGTCTGGGATTTGTTTAGCTCTGATCCCGGGGGTGTCACAGGTTTTGGTATCAGAGCAGTACCGACCGTAGGAAAACCTTGCTATTGGTCGATGTTGAGTCTAGTGCTTGAGAAAACTATTTGAAAGATGAAAAGTATTTGCGAAAACTATAGTATGCTTCTTTTTCTCCTTATCCAGTTTCGCTCTAGCTCTAGGTTATCTTATCTTGTGTTGACTTTGAAAAGTTTTGATATCTCTTCTAGTCTTCCAAAGCTTAGGTGCCTTATTGGCATGTAATTTCTCAACCAGTTGACCTAGTGTTGAGTTCTCTAGAGTTGTGTGTGTTGTGAATTCCTTGTTCCCCTTTGCTCTTGTTCATTTGAGAGATTCCTTTCTATCATTATCTCTCTATCTTTGGGCCACAACATCATGTTGATAGTTCCATAATACTCTGTTCTAGGCTTCGAGGTTCCCTTTCGCCTCGTGTGCCTCCTTTTCATTTGGTTGGGTACTTCAGAAGTCATTTCTTCTCTTGGAAGTTACCTCGTGAACACTATCTTTTAGTGTACGCTATGTCACTCAAGTAGTGGTTACTTCTTTCTCGGGTTTTAGCCCTTGGACTTGAATCTAAGATCCTCGATTGTGCTGGATTCTGGTGTTGCGAATCTTGTACATGAAGCTGATCTTTAAACCAATATCCATTCCTTTGACCCCTATCGTTAATGTTCACGCATTACCTCAGGATGGCTGGTATTACCATTCTAGCCTTCAAGCTTGTGGTTCTTGTCATGATTGATTTGTGACAATAAAGGACTTCCCCTACCACATGCTATGGCAGATGTTCTTTAATGGAACCAAATAGATCATGATTAAGAGTACTCCTCGAGAGTCTCGCATATAAACTCGTGACTCTGCCACACCTTACCTTTTCTATGCATTGGTTTTCGGAAGATTGATAATATATGCATCCACATCTCGGGATCCTATCCTGAGCATGTTCTTTTCCCCTTGTTGTTTTTTGACCTTTGTCTACCACTTGGTAGCCAAGTAGTAAATGTGCATCGGTGTTTTCTGATGCAAGATACTCTTGTGGTCCGTCCAGACAAACCATTTTGGAATGTCTAGGAGAAACAAACTCCAGTACCTCGTCATATCTAGGACCAGGTCAAAGTATTGTAATCCGCAGATTAAGAGGCATTGATTAGCTTCTATCTGTTCTACCTTAAAGTGTCACACTCTTTTATACTAAGAGGTCATGTTGAGTTTCATGAACCCTTAATGAAGTGATGCTCTTACACATATTTACCCACCCTTCCTCGAGCTTTTGCGCTCGTGAGTGATGCATGTGCGTAATAATGTGGCTATATGAGACTCTTAGCAATTATTATTGTTTTGAACTCTAAGGACATTTGAGTCATTCTTAGCGTGATTAGTTAACCTATTCACTAAGCAAAGGATGATTGTGCTACCAAGTCCGTTATTCTTGTGCACTCTCTTCGGTCAAAGAGTTAGGCTTGTGCCGAAGCTCTGAGACTATGTCTTCTTGCCCTACCAAGCAAGTTTCCTCTCGAACTAAGTGACGTATGGGTGGTTCACGATATTATAGATGTCTACTAGAAGTATCACCATGTTGCCACAGGACCATGTTGTCAAGTTCTTGAGCAAGCAAGTTCTCTAAACTGCTCTTTTCTCCAAGGATCCATACTGGATACCCCCGAACTAGTTGGTTGAGCTTAAACCACAATTTGGAGAGTTGTAAGACAAAAAGTTTTATCCGACTTTGTTCCTTCTTAAAGGGTTGTCTAGTTTTATTTGTGCTGAAGAAACATAATATCTCCTTTGTGGATATGTTATTGTCCCCCACCTTTGATTTGATTTGGGTTATCGTCAAATCAAACTCAGTTCCAAGGATTATCTCAATGATGTTTCTACTTGTGATGTTTCACTAGAGTACAGCTTGATGTTCTTTGGTCTGATCAGTATTCTTGCTTTGTTCATGCCACATATGAGTTCATCCTTTTGGAGTCTCTTGGTAAGTTTGTTGTTGAGCCCATCAATGACATTCTTATTCTCTCCATGTTAGATTGTATTCATATGGAACAATTGGCATTAATGTTGGAAACTTTTGAGAACCATCTTCGAGTCATCTCGAAGTATGTGTTCTGGATATTAGAAGTAACCTTCTCTGGTTCATGTGCAATTATTGAAAGATGTTGTCGTGGATTTGAGAAGAGTTATCTCCTTTTCTCTAAGGACACATTGTGTTTTATTGTTAGTACTTTATGTGTGTGCAGTTGTCTTTCGACAATATGCTAATACATGGGTATAGAAACATAGCTCACTCTTTTGGAGCTTTACATCGTAGTCCATATCTTGAGAATCTAGTAACTTTACCTTTGTGGTAAATGTTGTAAACTTTCTATTCGGACATGCTGAGTCTGAAATATCATACCACCTAACCAAATCTGAATCTCAAGCAGATATGATGGTTGGTGCTCCTCAAGGTTTTGACATAGGTCTCTTTGAAAATCTGGTAAGATTGATGTAATGGTTGACACACTTAGCCGAAAAAACCTATTGTCATATTCCTTGATTCAGCAATATCAACCACTCTTTATGAGGCTTACTCTATAATTTGATTATAGGATTTGTGCTCATGGCTTCCTTTGTCTACGAAGTCCGACCTTTACTTGATGTATCGTATCTCGAACACCAAGGAGAACATTTAAAGTAGTTTTGCTAAATGTCTCTCGGTCAATTCTCTAGACCCTTTATGTTGGCAAGCATTTTGTTATGCCAAGTACTTGAAGTCTGAGAATGAAGTTTCTTTCCTCTCGTGTCATCAGGAATCTTCTAAACTATTCATTTAGTGGTGTAAAGTGATGTCACAATCTTTGGCAAAGATGTTTATAGACCTGGATGAATAAAGAGTTTCCTTCGTTTTCTTAATCATGTTTTAAGAGTGACTATGATTTTGGTAATCAAAAGTTTCTCTTGTTACATGTTTCTTGTGACTCTTATGAGTCCTCGTTACAAAACCCCTTTTCTGTCTTGGCCTTCTATTGAATGAAAGAGTGAACCTTCTATGTCAAAAGTAGTTCAACAACTTGGATTTGTTAATCCATATCTCTGTAACCTGAAATCTCTACTTAAGCCGTTTAGTAGAGGTTCCCTATCGAAGTCTGTGGTTATATTCTTTCTGTTGGACGCTTTTCTCTTCGGAAGCTTAAACCCTTCTGAGTTCCATAGTCTCAATCCTTATGAAGACCATCTATCTAACCATTTGAAACCTTCTCCTCTTGTTCTTCTGTTATCTTGAAGTGTTTCATGTCATCATCTTAGAGTTGTTTCTAAACGCTCCATCCATGAGTTGACCATGAGATACTCGGTTTGTTGTTTAGTGTGTTTCCCTCTTATCCCTAGAGTGACCCTGTTTCTTTATCTCTCTGTCTCTCTTCCTACCTTTGGAATCTCGGGTCGAGATTCTTGTAAGGGGGATAGAGCTGTAACACCCCACTTTTAGCTAAATTATATATTAGGGTTTGATTGTGCATTACATGAGCATCATATCCTAAAATGCATGCAAAAAGAAATACAACAAAACCCTAAAGCCCTAATCCTCCTCCTCTATTTGAAAATACATTCAAATGGTTTTGATTTTCAAAAACTATCAAAATGTTGGAGCCCAAATGGACTAATAGGGCCCCACACTAATTTCCTATGTTTCATAAAGTTCTGGTATTTTTGAATTACTCCAAAATAGAATTTGAATCTAAAATACAAAAGAGAACAGCAGAAAACAAAAAGAAAAATGTTTTATAAGAAAAACTAGAGCCAAAGCCAGCTAGGCCGGCCCAGATACCCTTTCCCTCTCTTTGTTGCCCATCACGCGGCACCCAGCAGCCCAGCAGAGCCCATGCGCAGCCCACCAGGCCGAATACCGCTTCGCTCATTTCCCTTCGTCGTCTTCGCTGCCGACGCCGGAGCTGAAGCTGCTCGCTATCGCCGCCGATGCCGTTCCTGCCTCGCCGAGATGCCCACCATGCCAAGATCATCGCTACCGACGCCGGTGACGCCTATAAGACCCCCTGCTACCTCCGGACGAACCCTATCCCTCGGGCTCCACCGTGCCCTGCCGTTCCCGACCGCCCCAGCCCGAGTCGTGGCCACCGTTGAGACCGTCGTGGTGGACTCATTCTTCTTACCAAGCGGAGCAAGCCGAGGTGGCCCCAGATGCCCCAATCGCAATCTCCTTCCCCGACTCTGGCCGTCATGCTCACCGTCGACTCCGACTACCTCAAGCCTCGCCGTCGAGCCCTGCTTGCTCCTGGTGAGCTAACGGTCCCCGGAGGCATCTCCGTTGCCTTCCCCTCTTCCTCTGTTGATCTCTTACCGTGTGTCCACCGCCGCTGCCGTTGTCCACCATCGCCGGCCATGTTCCGGTGGTCATCCCGCAGTGTCGCCACCAGTTTTTGGTCCACCCCGATGAGCCGCGTCGAACAAGACCAACCTCGAGCCCAGGCGCGTAGCTAATCCCTCGATCCATGCTCAACCTGGGAGCAATCCCCGCGGTGACATCATGCTGACGTCATCGTGACATCAGCCAACGTGGGTTAGCCCAGTCAAACCTGGGTGGGTTCCACCCTGCCCACGTGGAGGCTGAGGTGGCTAGTGCCCCACACGTCTGTCTCTAGGGATAACCCAGCCCTCTGTGTAAAAAGGTTTTCCAGTTTTGTTTAATTTAAGAAAAGGTTTATTAATTCCAGAAATTGTTTTGAATATTGTAAATTCAATAACTTTTATTCTGTAATTCAGAAAAATACAAATAATATATCTAAAGGTTCAAAAAAATGAGAGCTATATCTTCAAGCTATAATCATGCATTGTTCAACAACTTAAATGACAAGTTTAATTAGAGAACAAAATCAACCCCTCTCATGTGTTTCCGGAGTTTCCCCGAGTTAGGGTTTTTACCCCTCGGAACCCTTATTAAATTATCAAGCATGCCTTAGGGTTACTTTTCAATACAATTTAACTTGTCATATCATCATCCTTGCTTGAGCATTGCATCGATGCCATGTGTTGATTGTTTTCCCTTTTTTTCCGGCGATTTGGTTCTTCCCGGTAGAATACGATATAGAGATCAAGATTGAAGAACGAGAGCAACACCATCAAAGATCAAAGATCGAAGATCGACGAATAATACTTGACCAACTGTAATCAAGTCAAGTACAAGGCTCCCGAAGATCTGCTTATCGGTTATCAACTGGCAAAGGCAAGCATAGCCCCACCATGATATAATACTTTGAGCTTATAATACCTGATCCACTACTCCTAGCATGACTAGGTTTGGTCTGTGTGCACTGCTAGATCTTATATATGTGTCTGCTTATCCATGCATAGCTGTCAGTTCTGGTCCATCCAGATGATGTATAAGATGCAGAGAATCTAGTATGACAGGAGAATGTGATGAGATGAGATCAGTGATATGAGATTAAATATGCTAAGGCTTGTATGGGAGGCCACGGTGGGATGTGGTTTTTCTAGTCCCATGCTCGCCACCACTAGGACCCAAGTTCTTGCCTTTGGAACTGAGACGAGCGTACAACCACACGGGGCCTGGACAACCTCACGAGAAACTAACTTGCCTAGTAGATTCCATGAGTCACATAGTTCGTGCGTTCCATTCGACATACGCGTTGGAAACGTTTTCGAAAGAGGAGGTGAAGGAGGTGCATTCATAACAGGTAGGGAAGCGTGGACCGGGTTGCTTTGGGTTGATGGCGCCCCTGGTAAACCAACCTCGCCTCACATCTTTAAGTACCGGCTTCGGGATTTGACCTGTTACAGCGGAACCATACTTATTACATGACTCATGGTCTCAGCGAAAGCAAGGTAAAGGTCGTGTCTAACCACCCTATGTTGGCCTTCCAAGGAAGAGGGCTATTACTAGTGGCATTAAGATAAGGTTAGTACGAGTGGGTAAAGTTGTACACCCCTGCAGGGTAATAATCTTTTCGAAAAGCCGTGTTCACGATTATGAACGACTTGGCGACTGAACTCAAGATCATAGAGAACTTTAACCTAATCGTAAAACTTGGTAGATAAACGTGTGCTTAAGGATGCTTCCTCATGGGTACGAGGGGGTGATCCTAGTTGGTAGATGATGATGCTTTGGTGGATATCAAAAGATGATGATCATTATTTCAGAGATGTCGCTCTCTTATCCCCTTTAAAAAATACTCTGATTAGACGAGCTTCTTGTCCCTCTTGTTTTATAAACAAAGATGGCTTTATGCAAAACAACTCCACCAGCCATAAGTCTTGTGGAGTACACCCTGTACTCACCCTTTCTTTTGTTGATACTTTTGGAAGAGTAAGTGTTCCCTGAAGATCAGTTTGGTACTACATCGACACCGACGAGTAGCTTGGGGTTCCCGGCCGGCAGCCTGGAATCTATGGGCTGGGACGTCATCGTTATGCTTCAGGCCTCTTAGGCCATTTGTTAAGTTTGCTATCCTTAATAGCATAACTTTCCTTCGGTTGTTTGATGTTTGTGGTCAGTGAACTCTGCTTGTAATAATTTGGTTCTTTGCTCAGTTATGAGCTTGCTGTAATAATTTTGTGTTGTAGGGTCACTGATGTGTTACCGATTCTTCACTGGATATCCTGGAGCTCAAGGTTAAGCTTATCTTAGACGGAGGTCTGGGATTTGTTTAGCCCTGATCCCGAGGGTGTCACACAATCTCCTCTTGAGGTCTTGAAAACTCGCTTCACATTTGTCCGTCCATTCAAACTTATTATCTTTCTTCAACAATTGGGTCATGGGTCTTGTGATACTTGAGAATCCTTCTACGAACTTGCGGTAATATCCCGCTAATCCGATAAATGCACGAACTTAGGTTTGAGTGGTTGGGGCTTGCCAATCTTCAACATACTTCACCTTTGAAGGGTCAACGGCAATTCCTCCGGCTGATACGATATGTCCGAGGAATCCTACCTCCTGTAACGATAATTCACATTTGCTAAACTTGGCATACAACTGATGCTCCCTAAGGGTTCCAAGGATGGTCCTTAGGTGTAGCTCATGTTCTTCTTTTGATTTGGAATAGATCAGAATGTCATCGATGAAAACAACGACAAACTTATCCAGGAAGTCCATAAAAATCTTATTCATGAGGTTCATGAAATAAGCGGGGGCATTGGTTAATCCAAAAGACATGACAGTGTACTCGTATAATCCATATCTGGTAGGAAAGTCAGTCTTTGGAATATCCTCTGCACGAATCTTGAGTTGATGATAGTCAGTTCTAAGATCAATCTTTGACAGTGGGTACTTGTTCTTGATAGTGACATCATTCAACTTCCGATAATCCGTACACAAATGGATACCTCCATCTTTATTGTCCACAAATAAGACAGGTGATCTCCAGGGCGACGCACTTGGTTGAATCAGTCCTATCTCCAGCATAGAATCCAGTTGCTTCTTCAGCTCCACTAGTTCAGACGGGTCATACTATAAGGTCTTTGGGCTATGGGTCTAGTTCCAGAGATTAGTTAAATGATAAACTCGATATCCTGATCTGGGGGCACACTGGGCAAAACATCTGGAAATGCATCGAGGTATTCACAGACTATTCTGACTTGGTCAATGGTTGGTTGGGCTAGACTCTTTTTGCATTTGAATTGACGGGGCAAGGTTTCAGATACATGTTCCACTGATATTCCGGCTGTATTGGTCATGGTGATGGCTTTCTTGGAACAATCGATTAATCCTTTATGTTTTGACATCCAATCCATTCCTAGTACTACTTCCAAACCTTTAGTTCCAAGTACTATTTGTTGGAATTATACCCTAGAGGCAATAATAAAGATGTTATTATTATAATTCTTGTTCACAAAGAACGGTTCCTTTCTTGAGAAGGAGTTTCTCTCGAAAGAAGTGAGTGGGAGGAAAGTAGAGCTAGACGAGGTTGTTGAACCTTCTCTTGAGTTGGAGAGTAGCGCAGCACCTGAAATTGTTCCAGTGCCGCCTGCACCAACAATAGAGGAAGCTAATGATAAGGATCATGAAGCTTCGGACGATGTGCTACTGAACGTTGCAGGTCGACAAGGTCGCGTGCCCCTCCTGAGTGGTACGGCAACCCTGTCTTAACTGTCTTGTTAGTAGATGACAGTGAGCCTTCGAACTATGAGGAAGCGATGATGAGCCCAGACTCTGAGAAATGGCTAGAGGCCATGAAATCCGAATTGGGATCCATGAGCGAAAACCAAGTATGGAATTTGGTGGACCCTCCTAGCGACCGAAAGGCCGTTGAGTGCAAATGGATCTTCAAGAAGAAAACGGACGCGGATGGTAATGTTACCGTCTATAAAGCACGGCTTATCGCGAAAGGTTTTCGACAAGTTCAAGGTGTTGACTACGATGAGACTTTCTCTCCCGTAGCGATGTTTAAGTCCATTCGGATTTTATTAGCAATTGCTGCGTTTCATGATTATGAAATATGGCAGATGGATGTCAAGACTGCTTTCCTCAATGGCAACATTGATGAAGAGTTGTATATGACGCAACCCGAAGGTTTTGTCGATCCTAAGGATGCTAATAAAGTATGCAAACTTCAGCGTTCCATTTATGGACTGAAGCAAGCATCTCGGAGTTGGAACCTTCATTTTGATGAAGTGATCAAGAGCTTTGGATTTGTTCCAAATTGCTACGAAGCTTGCATCTACAAGAAAGTGAGTGGGAGCTCGGTGACGTTTCTGGTACTATATGTGGATGACATATTGATTATTGGAAATGACATCAACATGCTTAACGATGTGAAGAGTTATTTGAACAAGTGTTTTTCAATGAAAGACCTAGGTGAAGCTGCTTATATATTGGGCATCAAAATCTATAGAGATAGACAAAGACGCCTGATAGCTTTAAGCCAGAGTACATACCTAGACAAAGTTCTGAAAAGGTTCAGAATGGATAAGGCAAAGAAAGGTTCAGTGCCTATGTTGTCAGGTAAGATATTGAGCAAGGCTCAGTGTACAGCTACGGTAAATGATAGGGAAGCTATGAGCAAAGTGCCTTATGCCTCGGCCATAGGTTCTATCATGTATGCCATGCTATGTACTAGACCGGATGTGTCCAATGCTCATAGTTTGACGAGCAGGTATCAAAGTTATCCAGGAGTGGAACACTGGACAGCCGTGAAGAACATCCTAAAGTACCTAAATAGGACTAAAGAAATTTTCTTAGTCTATGGGGGTGATGAACAGCTTGTCGTAATAGGTTACGTCGATGCTAGTTTTGACACCGACAAGGATGATTCTAAATCTCAGACAGGATACGTGTATATTTTGAATGGAGGAGCTGTGAGCTGGAAAAGCTGCAAGCAAAGCGTGATCGCGGGATCTACAGTAGAAGCGGAATACATGGCTGCTGGAGAAGCGTCAAGTGAAGGAGTTTGGATCAGGAACTTCATCACTGAGCTTGGCGTGGTTCCAAGTGCATTGGACCCACTGGAGATATTGTGTGACAACACTGGCGCCATAGCACTCGCTAAGGAACCAAGATATCATCCAAAGACCAAGCATATCAACCGCAAGTTTCATATAATCCGAGATTATATAGCAGATGGAGATCTGAAGATCAGCAAAGTACATACACATCTGAATGTTGTAGATCCGTTGACTAAACCTCTTCCACGTGTAAAACATGATCAGCACCTCAGTGCCATGGGTGTGAGATTGTTGCCAGATGTAAACTAGATTATTGACTCTAGTGCAAGTGGGAGACTGTTGGAATTATACCCTAGAGGCAATAATAAAGATGTTATTATTATAATTCTTGTTCATGATAATGTTTATATTCCATGCTAGAATTGTATTAAGCGGAAACTTTAATACTTGTGTGGTTTGTGAACAACACCGTGTCCCTAGTACGCCTCTATGGACTAGCTCATTGATCAATGATGGTTAAGGTTTCCTAACCATAGACATGAGTTGTCAATTGATAATGAGATCATATCATTGGGAGAATGATATGATGGACAGACCCAAACTAAGCGAAGCAATTAGATCGTGTCATCGTGTTCATCTTTGCGAAGCTTTTCTTATGTCAAATATTGTATTCCTTAGACCATGAGATAATACAACTCCCTGGTATCGGAAGAAAGCTTTGAGGTCACCAAACGTCATCCTATGAGAGGGTGATCATAAAGGTGTCTCTCAGGTGATCGGAAAGTATCTGTTGGGTTGTATGTATCGAGATGGGATTTGTCCCTCCCAAGTCGGAGAGATATACTTCGGGCCCACTCGGTAATCGATATCAACACCGCTTGCAAGCATGTGGTTAAGGAGTTAATCATAAAGTGATATCGGATTACGGAACGAGTAAAGTACTTGCTGTGAACGAGATTGAACTTTGTATCACGGTACCGACGATCAAATCTCGGGCAAGTAAAAATATCGCGAGACGAAGGGAATATATATATGGGATTGATTGAATCCTGGCATCGTGGTTCATCCGATATGATCATCGATGAATGTGTGGGAGTCAATATGGGTTTCCAGACCCCGCTGTTGATTATTGATAGAAGATCATGTCTGCATATTCTCGAACCCGCAGGGTCACACACTTAACGTGTCTCGACGCTAGGATAGATTGGATAATTGGTTTATGAGTTTTCGTTCGGAGTCTCGGATGGGATCCGGGACATCACGAGAGGTTCCAGAGTGGTCCGGAGAATAAGATTCATATAAGGCAGTGTAGTTTTTGGAGTTCGGAATTGTTCCGGGTTAATCGGTATTGTACCGGAAGCTTCTAGAACCTTCCGGAAGGGGACCAACGTGGCCACACCTTCCGGGAGGGGGCTTGGGACTATGAGGTAGTGCCCTGGCCGCATTGGGCCAGGGGCACAAGGCCTCATAGGGCCCAGCCGGCCAAGAGAGGTTTAAACTCTAGATAGAGCTTCTAGAAGGGGGGGTTTCCTTGCCCCCCACTCTTCCTCCTTGGGGACGCCGGCCTTGGCTTGGGGGAGGGGCTAGGGCTGCGCCCACCCCTCTATATATAGAGGGCTGGGGGCGCACAAACCCCCTACACCTTACACTCCAACCCTAGCCGCCCTGATGCCCTCCTCTCTCCCTCCCGACTGCTTGTAGGCGAAGCCCTGCTGCAGAAATTCTCCACCAATTGCACCGCGCCGTCGCGTTGTAGATCCAACCCATCTCTCCACCATACTTGCTGGACTAAGGAAGGAGGAGACGTCGAGGTGCCGCACGTGTGCATCTCACGGAGGCATCGCCACTTGTGGTGCTAGATCGGATCGGATCGCGAGGAGGAGAAGAGAGTACGACTACATCACCCACTTCCGACGAACGTTCCGCTGTGCGAATCTTCAGGGTATGAAGATCTAATCCAATCTCTCTCGTTGTTTGCATCTCCTAGATTAGATCTTGGCTTTCCCTCTGTTCGCATCCATAGAAAATTTTGATTTACTATGTCGCGAAACCCTTCACTATTAGATTAGCATAAAAATCTATGCCATGGATTCGGATAGCCACGACCTTGCAAATTTGTCTAGCTTTGGTGGTTGAACCAGTTATTTGAACTATCATAACATGTTTCAATTTGGTTGGTTCAATCTTACTAGTGCATGCAAATTCTTCGGTAACAAATGAGTGCGATGCTTCAGAATCAAACAACACTCTTGCAAGTACTGAGTTAACTGAAAACATACCCAGCATGACATCTGGCGCTTCTTCGGCTTCTTCAGGATGCATGAGAAAAAGACGGCCGTTGCGGTTGAGCGAATTCCCTGGGGCAAACCTTCTTCCATGCTGAACACGACGCTGCTGCTGAGCTGGGGCATTTGCATTGGGGGCTGCGGCAACCTTCTTGGGGAACTCATTGGAATAGTGACCCTTGGTTCCACATTCATAAAAATTCACCTGAGACTTGTCTTTTGCTGCAACAGGCACAACATTGCTTCCAGTTCTTGGGGCAGTGTTGGTGTTGGTGGCGACATTGTTTTTGTTGAACTTGGGTTGTGCACGGTTGAAATTGCTGGGGTTATCGGGGTTGTTGTGAATTCCTCCGGGCCTTGGGTTTCCTCCTCCACATTTGGGATAGGTCGGACGGTTCATCGGGGGTCTGTTGTTTCTTGGGGAAAATCCTGGAGATGGGTTGGGGCGATACTTTGGGGTATGGTGGGTTCCTGGTTGATGCATCATTCTACGCTTGCGGTTCTCATTGGCTTGGTTTATCTTGCCTTTCATCTGAATGGCGGAATCCACTAAGGCTTCAATATCAGCAAATGGGATATTGACCAACACTGTCTGCATCTCATCATGCATACCATTCAAGAATCTCCCCTTCTTCTTGGCTTCGGTATCAATCTCATCCGGTGCATACCTAGCCAATGACAAAAATTTGTCACGATACTCAACCACTGTCATCCTTCCCTGCTTCAGTTCCCTGAATTCATCTCTCATCCTCTTGATCAAACCCAATGGCATATGGGTCCTGCTAAACTTGATTTTGAGTTCCTCCCAAGTCATCATATGTCCTCCATTCATGGCGGGAACGCTGTTCCACCATGCTCTTGCATCTCCGGCCAGATAGTGGGTGGAAAACAGTACCTTCTCATTGGCTTCCACTCCTGCAATTTCTAAGTTGTTCTTGTTGGGCCACGCAGAGATAAAACAAAACTTTTCCTCTAACATGGTGATCCCAAGATCTAGCTGAGGTAGAAGGCAACGAGGTTTACCACTAGACGCGCAATTGCGGATTACTGATGAAGCACGTCAGTTGATGCAGTGCAGTCCTCATGATCCGATCGTCCTGGTGCTGATCGCACAGCACCTCTGCTGGTATCCACACGTACAAGGAGGAGCACCGGCGGAAAACTGCTAGGTTCGTATCGACGGTAGGACTGCTGTGGAGATAGGGTTTCCAACACATGAAATGACCTGACCAAACAACGATTAACCTTTCTAGGTTACGGTGCTCCACTATATATAGGGAGTGAACGTGGGATCTGCTCGCGTGACCCATTCACTAAAGCCCATATAACACTAGTCACTATGAATCCAACTCACTAACTCAGTCCTAATCCGGTTTAGGTCCAACCCAACCAGATTACAAGTTCAGATCCAATCCGAACATGCTCCCGCTCTTAAGTGTCTGACCCTGCAGGCTCATGGCTACTTGGACACGATTGGAGTCCGACTCTCAATCAATCAGTCGGTAGCGGCTCCTAGCAGAACGTGCCGACTCCCAAGTACCAAAGAGTCATGATGACTTTCCTTTCCAATGTGAC
Organism: Avena atlantica; assembly: GCA_910589765.1. Lineage (NCBI taxonomy): Eukaryota > Viridiplantae > Streptophyta > Magnoliopsida > Poales > Poaceae > Avena > Avena atlantica. Next base: position 431,910,879 of record OU342736.1, on the reverse strand, counting down.
TTACGTCCGAGTCCCTTTTGCCTCACGATATACCTTGTCAGACTATAGGCGAATAATTTTCATCCCTTAAATAGTCCAAATCTCTTCTCGATCCAAGATAAGTGATTCACCTGACTAACTCTTAGTCGATCGCCTCGGTTAACACTTAACCGAGTCGTGCATGGCCATGCTTTCCAAATTGTATCTCACGAGAGGGCCCAGAGAATATCTCTCCGAGTGGAGGGGCAAAATCCCATCTTGGTTATTCACATCACGCAGCTTGATTCTCAGTCGACCCGAACCCTGCCTTTATAACTGCCCAGTTATGGATCAGCGTTTGACAGAACCTAAGTCGGTGATCCTCAACTCGGACTATGCAACAACCTCAGGTCTAAGTATTACATTGATTGAGATATACAAATGACAACTTGTTCGTTGTACCTCAATATGGGTCAATCCGACTCACTAAACTCTTTAGCCGAATCTGTGTAAGTTGGAATAGCATCTCCGTGCTCATGACAAGTGGAACCGAGTCATCAATCCAACTTTCACATTGGTCTAAGTTGTGTGTCCAGCACAACTTCAATGACCAAGGATATTTAGTACAAACAACATGAATGCATAGTTCCACAACCGAATCACATATTCAATGATACACATCAGATGTTTATACAAGGACTACTTAATATCTTTATGAATACAATGGGAAATCTCATCATACATGATTGCCTCTAAGGCATATTCCCAACAGTCTCCCACTTGCACTAGAGTCAATCTTCTGACATCACATGTCTAAGCATCTAATGCCCATGGCTCTCAGGTGCGCCTCATGCTTCGACTGTGGTAATGGATTTGTCAACGGATCCGCAATATTTGCATCCGTGTGTACCTTGCATAACTTGATATCACCCTGATCCACGAACTGGCGAATCAGGTGGTACCGCATGAGTATGTGCTTGTTCTTCTAGTGTTGTCTAGGTTCCTTGGCTTGTGCAATAGCACCATTGTTGTCACAATACACGTCTAACGGATTGGACGAGCCCTGAACCACACCAATGTTGGGCCACGCGGAGATAAAATAAAATTTTCCTCTAACGTGGTGATCCCAAGATCTAGCTGAGGTAGAAAGCCACGAGGTTTACCACTAGACGCGCGGTTGCGGATTACTGATGAAGCGCGTCAGTTGATGCAGTGCAGTCCTTACGATCCGATCGTCCTGGTGCTGATCGCACAGCACCTCTGCTGGTATCCACACGTACAAGGAGGAGCACCGGCGGCGAACTGCTAGGTTCGTTACGGCGGCTGGACTGCTGTGGAGCTAGGGTTTCCAACACATGGAATGACCTAACCGAACAACGATTAACCTTTCTGGGTTACTGTGCTCCACTATATATAGGGAGTGAACGTGGGCTCTACTCGTGCGACCCATTCACTAAAGCCCATATAACACTAGTCAGCGTGAGTCCAACTCACTAACTCAGTCCTAATCCGGTTTAGGTCCAACCCAACCAGATTATATGTTCAGATCCAATCCGAACTTGCTCCCGCTCTTAAGTGTGTGACCCCGCAGGCTCATGGTTACTTGGACACGATTAGAGTCCGACTCACAATCGATCAATCGGCATCGGCTCCTAGCAGAACGTGCCGACTCCCAAGTACCAAAGAGTCATGACGACTTGCCTTTCCAATGCGACTTACGTCCGAGTCCCTTTTGCCTCACGATATACCTTTTCAGACTATAGGCGAATATATGTCATCCCTTAAATAGTTCTACTCTCTTCTCGATCCGAGATAAGTGATTCACCCGACTAACTCTTAGCCGATCGCCTCGGTTAACACTTAACCGAATCGTGCATGGCCATGCTTTCCGAATCATATCTCACGAGAGGGCCCAGAGAATATCTCTCCGAGTGGAGGGGCAAAATCCCATCTTGGTTATTCACATCACGCAGCTTGATTCTCAGTCGACCCGAACCCTGCCTTTATAACTGCCCAGTTACGGATCAGCGTTTGACAGAACCTAAGTCGGTGATCCTCAACTCGGACTATGCAACAACCTCAGGTCTAAGGATTACATTGATTGAGATATACAAATGACAGCTTAGTTCGTTGTACCTCAATATGGGTCAATCCGACTCGCTAAACTCTTTAGCCTAGTCTGTGTAAGTTGGAATAGCATCTCCATGCCCATGACAAGTGGAACCGAGTCATCAAGCCAACTTTCACATTGGTCTAAGTTGTGTGTCCAGCACAACCTCAATGACCAAGGATATTCAGTACAAACAACATGAATGGATAGTTCCACAACTGAATCACATATTCAATGATACACATCAGATGTTTATACAAGGACTACTTAATAACTTTATGAATACAATGGGAAATATCATCATACATGATTGCCTCTAGGGCATATTCCCAACAGTCTCCCACTTGCACTAGAGTCAATCTTCCGACATCACATGTCTAAGCATCTAATGCCCATGGCTCTCAGGTGCGCCTCATGCTTCGGCTGGGGTAACGGCTTTGTCAACGGATCCGCAATATTTGCATCCGTGTGTACCTTGCATAACTTGATATCACCCTGATCCACGAACTGGCGAATTAGGTGGTACCGCATGAGTATGTGCTTGTTCTTCTGGTGTTGTCTAGGTTCCTTGGCTTGTGCAATAGCACCATTGTTGTCACAATATACGTCCAACGGATTGGACGAGCCCTGAACCACACCAAGATCCATGAGGAAATTCCTCATCCAAACAGCTTCCTTTGCTGCCTCCGAGGCGGCAATATACTCAGCCTCTGTTGTAGACGCAGACACAGTCTCTTGCTTGGAACTCTTCCAGCTCACAGCACCTCCGTTTATAATAAACACGTATCCGGATTGCGAGCGAGAATCATCAGAGTCGGTGAGATAACTCGCATCCGTGTAACCCTTTACACTGAGTTCATCTTCACCACCATAAACCAAGAACATATCCTTAGTCCTTCTCAAGTACTTTAGGATATTTTTAGCCGCTGTCCAGTGGATCTCTCCAGGATCAGCCTGGTATCTGCTCACAACACTTAGAGCATAGGAAACATCCGGCCTAGTACAAATCATGGCGTACATGATGGATCCGACTGCAGAAGCATATGGAATCGCACTCATCCGACTTCGCTCATCAGTTGTCGAAGGACACTGAGTCTTGCTAAGTTTTACACCATGGGACATCGGTAAGAACCCCTTCTTAGACGATTCCATGTTGAACTTTTTCAACACTTTGTCCAAATAAGTACTCTGACTCAATCCAATGAGCCTCCTTGATCTATCTCTATAGATCCGGATTCTGAGGATGTATGTTGCCTCACCCAAGTCTTTCATTGAGAAACTCCTTTCCAATGATTCCTTGGTTTCTTGCAACATCTGGACATCATTTCCAATCAGTAATATGTCATCCACATATAAGATTAGAAAATTTACTTTGTTCCCACTAAACTTCTTGTACAAACAAGAATCATGATCACTCTTGATGAAGCCAAACGATTTGACTACCTCATCAAAGCGAATATTCCAACTCCGAGATGCTTGCTTCAACCCATAAATGGATTTCTGAAGTTTGCATACCTTGTCAGCATTAGCCGGATCGACACAACCCTCGGGCTGTATCATATACACGTCCTCGGTTAAATTTCCATTAAGGAAAGCCGTTTTGACATCCATCTGCCATATCTCATAGTCGAAATAGGCCGCTATAGCTAACATGATCCGAACTGATTTAAGCATCGCTACGGGCGAGAAGGTCTCGTTGTAATCAACTCCTTGAACTTGTCGGAACCCCTTCGCGACAAGGCGTGCTTTATAGATTGAAACATTTCCATCCATATCAGTTTTCTTCTTAAAGACCCATTTGCACTCGACGGGTCTTGCACCGTCTGGCAGATCAACCAAGTTCCAAACTTGATTTTCATCCATGGACTTTATCTCGGATCTCATGGCTCCAAGCCATGACTCGGAATCAGATCCCACCATCGCTTCCGAATAATTTGCCGGCTCATCACTGTCTAACAGTAACACATCACGAACACTTCGTAATCTTGCCGATCTTCGTAGTACAGGTGCTGCTGTCGGCTCAGCTGCCACGATCGGCTCAACCTCCAAGGTTTTTGCCGATCCGCTACTAGCCGATTCCTCTCGAATTTCTTCGAGTTGCACCGTGCTCCCACTTACTCCCCGACTGAGAAACTCTTTCTCAAGGAAGACACCGTTCCGAGCAACAAACACTTTGCCCTCTTCTCGGTTGTAGAAATAGTAACCCAAGGTTTCCCTCGGATACCCCATGAAAATACATTTATCCGACTTGGCCGTAAGCTTGTCCGACTGAAGTCGCTTGACAAAAGCTTCACAACCCCAAATCTTAAGAAAAGACAAACTCGGCTTTTTGCCTGTCCACATCTCATGCGGTGTCTTCTCTACCGATTTTGATGGTACTTTGTTTAGTGTGAATGCCGCTGTTTCTAGACAATAACCCCAAAATGATAAAGGCAGATCTGTCTGACTCATCATTGATCGTACCATGTCCAACAAGGTCCGATTCCGCCTTTCCGAAACACCATTCCTTTGTGGCGTTCCTGGCGGAGTAAGTTGAGGAACTATTCCACAACTTTCAGATGGTCATCAAACTCATGGCTCATGTACTCGCCTCCTCGGTCCGTCCGAAGAAACTTTATTTTCTTGCCGAGTTGATTCTGTGCTTCATTCTGGAATTCTTTGAACTTTTCAAAGGCTTCCGACTTATGTTTCATTAAGTAGATATATCCATACCTACTCAAATCATCAGTGAAGGTAATGAAGTACTCATAACCACCCCTGGCTGTCGTGCTCATTGGCCCACATACATCACTGTGTACTAGTCCCAACAAGTTGGACGCCCTTTCGCAACTCTTTGCAAAAGGTGTCTTGGTCATTTTGCCGAGTAGGCAAGATTCGCATGTCTCGAACGACTCCAAGTCAAACGAAGTTAGGAGTCCATCATCATGGAGCTTCTTCTTGCGTTTCCAACTTATATGACCAAGCCGACAGTGCCAAAAGTAAGTCATATTCAGATCATTTGGTTTCAACCTTTTAACATTTATGTTATAAACCGACTCACCATCAAGATTCAAAATAAATAACCCGTCCTGGACGGGTGCAAAGCCATGAAACATATCATTCAAATACAAAGAACAACCATTATTCTTGATATTCGACTCATAGCCTTGCCTCATCAAACATGAAGCAGAAATAATGTTTCGACTAAGCACTGGAACATAATAACAATTATTCAGTTCCATAATGAATCCGGAAGGTAAATGAAGTTGCATCGTGCCGACTTCCAACGCAGCAACTCTTGCTTTGTTGCCGACTCGGATATCAACCTCGCCTCTTGCTACGCTCCAAGTTCTTACCAGTCCCTGCAATGAGTTGCAGATGTGAATAACTGATCCGGTATCATATACCCAAGAACTATTAGGTGCATCAGCAAGATATATGTCTATAACATTGCAAACAAGTGTACCTGAGTCGGAAGTCATACCTCCACTCTTGGCTTTGTCGGCCAAGTACTTGTTGTAGTTCCTCTTCCAGTGGCCATCCGCCTTACAGTAGAAGCAAGTGGATCCGGCTGAAGGAGATGGTTTAGTCCCTGAGGAAGCGCTTGGGACCGGGTCCTGAGCCTGCTTTCCTCCTGACTTAGACTTCTTCTTAGTCCAAGAACTCTTCTTGAACTTAGCCTTATTCTGCACCATCAACACTTGATTGGCGCCCTTCTTGAGATCCGCCTCTGCCTGCTTGAGCATCCCATGTAATTCAGTGAGCTTCTTATCCATACCATGCATATGGTAGTTCGAAATGAACTGCCCATATGCACTAGGAAGAGAGTTCAGAATTATATCCGTAGCGAACTCTTCGCTAATGGGGTAGCCAAGCCTCTCCAAAGACTGCACATAACCAACCATTTTGATCACATGCGGACTCACTGGATCACCATCCTTAAGCTTGCAACTCAGCAAAGCCTGAGAGACTTGATACCTCTCAGTCTTCGCCTGAGCCTGGACCATACTTTTGAGGCTTTCGATCATATAATAGGCCTCAACATGCTCGAATTGCTTTTGCAAGTCCGGTTCCATGTGAGCAAGCATAAGACAGCTAATATCCGTGGACTCATCCTTAGCCCGACGGTAGGCATTGGTGGCAGCGACAGTCACATTCTCATTCGGCTCATCTGGAAGTGGATTGTCTAGGACATGGTCCTTCTTTTCTTATTTGAGAACAATTCTCAGATTTCGATACCAGTTGGTAAAATTAGTGTCGTTCAGTTTATCTTTCTCAAGAATGGTTCTCAACGCAAAACCGGATATCTGAGAGTGACTGCTACTTGGTGCCATGATCTATAACAGAAAATATGCAAAACACTTAAGACATGTATTCATAAAAGAGCAAGCATATTAAACATTTTAATATTTTATGCTCCCACTAGAACCAACACCCCTCCGATGGTTGCTTAGTGATTCAGGATCCTAAATAAGCAAGTCGGCTAGTGAGCTTTAGCATCACTGCTAGCCGCCAAGTGATCTAGGTAGACAACTCCTTGTCAATCGCATCTCATGCGACTCCTGTTGGACAGGTGGCATCACATGCCCCGGCTCCCATCCGGCTTTTCCCCGAGCGCCACAACCGTTGTGATAGACCCGTCTAGCTTACCGAGTGTTTCTGCAGTAAGAGTCCGACTCGAACCCACCTAGTCGGAAAGAATTGGCAGCACCTCAATTTTATGAGCCCACTACCAAAAATGTCCAACTTGTGATGGTGCAAACACTGGCGGGAAAAACGACTAGACCTTCTTTGAGGGATTAAATTTTACCGATTATCTAATAGAGGTAAAACTGAGACATAACAATAACACAAAATAAAGCATTTATAATGTGAAATGGTATGGCTCTCTTCATGGCGATCTCCATCTCCACAAAGCCTGTAATCCGACTCGTGCCAACTCTTGTCACTTGCCGTCTTACTCCATGTCGCCGACATGTACAACGCCTTGCATGCCTTCCGGGTTCTCCAAACAGCTACACTAGCTTGGTAAAGTAAATTACATAGAGAATCCGACACGCACGTCGTTATACAATAAAATGACAGCACCTAGGCTCCAGCCGGCTGACAAAAAACCGTGATTCGCAGATCACGTATGGATTACACACATACATCACATGCACAAGAACCATACCATTCACAACTTCCTGCAAAAACAATTTATGCATAGATACAATATCTACCGGTGTTGTGAAACTCGCAACGACATCTAAGGCGCTACGACAGGGCGAAGCCGGTGGTCCCGACCATTGTTCCGACTCGATCAAACTCTTTGATCTTCGATCACCGCTTCTGGATTTACGTGTCATAGTCTACCCCGTTGGCGGAAGCCGACCGGTAGGGGTATGTCGTTCCACGACCTCAACAGTATGATCACGGAAATCGGGTCTACCATTCCCCGAGCACAGTTGATCCACTCAACTTCGTACAAAACCGATCTATCTCATAGACCGACCACGAAACAGCACATAGATCTCATCTACAGCCAACCGCATATCACATATGCGAGATCTCGAGCCTAAAACCAGAAGCAATCGCTCTGATACCACTATTGGGTCACACAGAGGTAAAACAAAACTTTTCCTCTAACGTGGTGATCCCAAGATCTAGCTGAGATAGAAGGCCACGAGGTTTACCACTAGACGCGTAGTTGCGGATTACTGATGAAGCACGTCTGTTGATGCAGTGCAGTCCTCACGATCCGATCATCCTGGTGCTGATTGCACAACACCTCTACTGGTATCCACACGTACAAGGAGGAGCACCGGCGGCAAACTGCTAGGTTCGTATCAACGGTAGGACTACTGTGGAGATAGGGTTTCCAACACATGGAATGACCTAACCGAACAACGATTAACCTTTCTGGGTTACGGTGCTCCACTATATGTAGGGAGTGAACGTGGGCTCTGCTCGCGCGACCCATTCACTAAAGCCCATATAACACTAGTCACCGTGATTCCAACTCACTAACTCAGTCCTAATCCGGTTTAGGTCCAACCCAACCAGATTACAGGTTTAGATCCAATCCGAACATGCTCCCGCTCTTAAGTGTGTAACCCCGCAGGCTCATGGTTACTTGGACACGATTGGAGTCCGACTCTCAATCGATCAGTCGGTAGCGGCTCCTAGCAGAATGTGCTGACTCCCAAGTACCAAAGAGTCATGATGACTTGCCTTTCCAATGCGACTTACGTCCGAGTCCCTTTTGCCTCACGATATACCTTGTCATACTATAGGCGAATAATTGTCATCCCTTAAATAGTCCGACTCTCTTCTCGATCCAAGATAAGTGATTCACCCGGCTAACTCTTAGTCGATCGCCTCGGTTAACACTTAACCGAGTCGTGCATGTCCATGCTTTCCGAATCATATCTCACGAGAGGGCCCAGAGAATATCTCTCCGAGTGGAGGGGCAAAATCCAATCTTGGTTATTCACATCACGCAGCTTGATTCTCAGTCGACCCAAACCCTGCCTTTATAACTGCCCAGTTACGGATCAGCGTTTGATAAAACCTAAGTCGGTGATCCTCAACTTGGACTATGCAACAACCTCAGGTCTAAGGAATACATTGATTGAGATATACAAATGACAACTTGTTCATTGTACCTCAATATGGGTCAAAGTCATGACGACTTGCCTTTCCAATGCGACTTACGTCCGAGTCCCTTTTGCCTCACGATATACCTTGTCAGACTATAGGCAAATAATTGTCATCCCTTAAATAGTCCGACTCTCTTCTCGATCCAAGATAAGTGATTCACCCGACTAACTCTTAGTCAATCGCCTCGGTTAACACTTAACAGAGTCGTGCCTGGCCATGCTTTCCGAATCATATCTCACGAGAGGGCCCAGATAATATCTCTCCGAGTGGAGGGGCAAAATCCCATCTTGGTTATTCACATCACGCAGCTTGATTCTCAGTCGATCCGAACCCTGCCTTTATAACTGCCCAGTTACGGATCAGCGTTTGACAGAATCTAAGTCGGTGATCCTCAACTCAGACTATGCAACAACCTCAGGTCTAAGGATTACATTGATTGAGATATACAAATGACAGCTTGTTCGTTGTACCTCAATATGGGTCAATCCGACTCGCTAAACTCTTTAGCCGAATCTGTGTAAGTTGGAATAGCATCTCCATGCTCATGACAAGTGGAACCGAGTCATCAAGCCAACTTTCACATTGGTCTAAGTTGTGTGTCCAGCACAACTTCGATGACCAAGGATATTTAGTACAAACAACATGAATGCATAGTTCCACAACCGAATCACATATTCAATTATACACATCAGATGTTTATACAAGGACTACTTAATATCTTTATGAATACAATGTGAAATCTCATCATACATGATTGCCTGTAGGGCATAGTCCCAACAGTTCTCCATGGTTTGCAGCAAATCATCGGCATCTAGGGGCTCTTCAGACTTAGTGAAAATGGGTGGATTGGTGTTCTAAAAATTCTTGAGCTTGGATCCATGGTTATCCTGATTTCCGTGGCCTTGATTTTTGTTGGAAATCTAAGCTAAGTGTTGAAGGGTGGCTAGGTTGGCTTGACGTTCGAATCTTTCAGCTTCGCGATCAAAAAACCAACATTTTCAAGATTTGCAACATTGGGTCCGGGAACAAAGTGCTTCCTCCACGAGGCATCTGAAGATTGAGAAAGATCATGAGAAAAGAGGGAAATTTCTCAGGTTCAGGGTTTTGAAATTTTTTTGAAGTTTGACTCAGGTTTTTCTATCAACTTGCTTTTCATTCATTCATCACACATCATACAACACACACCACAACAAAGGAAACAGATGGTTTTAAGAACCATTCTGGGGAACCTACGATATAATGGGAACGGATACAACTCACTAACGCTAGTGATCAAGTGCTACTACTCCTCGGAGTTGGTGTCATCATCATCCTCCTCATCATCAATGAAGGCGAAGTCATCCTCATCGGTGAAGAAGTCCATGGCCTGATCCTCTAGAAAGTCATCATCGTCACTGAGATAGGATAAGGGGTCTCCACGGATGTCCTCCCCTGCATTCTCCTCTCCTCGAGCTGCATATCCCTCGCGTTAATGGTCTCCTCCAAGTCTGTGATCCTGTGGCGAAGATGGGCAATGATGCGCTCTTTCTTGTCGAGCTGACGGCGACGAGACTGGCGATCCTTCACCAGCATGGCGATGGTCTGATCCTTCTGGGCGGTGATGGAAGACTTGTGGTTGGCGTAGGAACGAGCATTGTCCAACTCCTTCTGCCAGTCATACATCATGAAGCTAAGGTGATCCACTTGATTCTTCAACTCGGGGTGATATGGTACCTCTAGTGGCTGTCCCATAGCATCACGCCTTGGGAAGAACTCAAAGCGGGTACCCTTGATCTGATTGATACTCTGCCCGCACAGACGGGCAAGATCTTCCTGCATGGCCCTGGCAAGTCCATCGAGCTAATTGTTCTCTCTGATGGTGAACTGAATTCCCTCTGAGGTGGGGCTTCAATCTTTCCTCGCAGACTTGCAACAATCAGCCATTGCAATTCTTCTCCTTCCTGATTGTTGAGCTGAGCTCCGAAGAACTCGGGGTGCGAACGCTCCAGAAGTTCCGAAAGCTAGTCCAAGTCACGCTCAAAGATGAGGTCTCCTCCATTCCCCAACTTATAGAACTTGCTATACTTCACGTCCATCTATAAGAATATAGGATGAGTAAGTTAGTAGAGTGATCAAGTGTGTCAAATTTTATGTAAGTTTGCAAGAATTTTTTAGGAACATGAATTTTCATGAAAGAATCTAAGTGATAAGAATGAGAATAAGTTTTCATAAATACTCACTTCCTTGGTTTTGAAACTAAGTTTTTGATTCAAACGTCCATTCTAAACTAGGGTCTCCTATGGTCAGGATGGCTCTGATACCAACTTGTCAACACCCGGATTTTTAATCCCAAATGCATGTTATGCCATACATCGCAATCCTAGGATTACCATTTTTGCGAGACATAACAGATTGGATATCACAGTACATCATCCATTACAAACCATGCATAAGGTCTTACAACAATTAAAGGATCACATGATCAAGTCTTAATACAAATCAAGCAGCAGAATAACGTAATAATAACGGTAGCGTAGGCGAGGCTCCATCTTCATGGTCACAGGCAATGCTGACGATGGGAGATGATCCTAGTTATCGTAACCTTCCTACGGTCCATCCTCCTGATAGTCCTATTCATAGTCTGGCCACGGGAATAGCCAGGGACAAAGCCATGAGTACTCTTTAAGTACTCGCAAACTAATACTAACAAGTGAAGTGGTTTTGAGCAAGGATACTAGGCTCTAGGTTGTTTTAAAAAAAGCCAGATTTATCTCTACTAGATGATCTAGCATCATCACAAATATTACAATCATCCAAGCACTTGTCTTATTTATTTTATTTTGGAAAATTAATTTCTACTCATTGAAAACTACTTAAGATTTAATATTCTCCAACTCAAACATGGGATCATGTTGACACATGTCATCACCACATATTTCAGTACATGAGAATGTGATTTAAAGTGGTGTCACAATTTAATAAGGTTTAACCTTTTTATTTTAGTTAAATAAAGTGACTAGAAATGCCTATGAGGCATTCTTTTATTACTTGTTCATTATTTCTGCAAGTAAACCTAGATATTTTTATATATTTAGAAAGGTCTAGTTAAATGTGATTTTTGAGAGTTGGAATCAACTCAAAAGCTTTTGTGGTTGAATTGTGAAAAATGTTTGAATGCAGAAAAGCTTCTGCCTTGTTATTTTTACTATGGGTGACCTACAACTCCAAATGATTTGAATCCAACGGGCTTGGATTAAGAATTCCAGTACCTTTCTAACAAAATTGGTTTCATGCATTTTGGTTTAGTGAATCGACCTAGGTTGATTTTTGAATCTAGGTACATAACTGTGTTTGAAACTAAATGAATAAACCTAAATTCAAACTACTGGGTCACGCGGGAATGTAACTGGGCCGGCCCACGGCGCACGGCGCGCGTGGGTGAGTTTAAGTGGTTGTCTCCACCAGCCAGCGAGACAGGGGTGCGAAGCTGTACGGGGCAATCTAAACCCTATGATCAACATCTAATCGAATGGTTGTGACTTATCGTCTCCATCAGGCAACTCCGGCGACACAGAACCCTAGCACGAATAGTGGGGGTCTACGGTGTCTCACCGGGGCTCAGGCGAGGGTCGGTGATGGGGGCGAATGACGAAGTTGACGACGGCGAACCTGCTGGTATCGGTGGCTTCTCCTGGGATGGCTCCAGTCGCTGGCTCCTCTCTTCCTCCTCCGTGGCAGACTCCGGCAAAATTCCGGCGACCTGCTGCTCGCCTTGCTCCGGGAATGAGGTGGGGTGGTTCTGAGAGAGAGGGGAGTGTGTTGGTGTGAATAAATCGATCGCGGGTGGACTCTATTTATAGTGCCAAGAGGAGACCGAAGGGCGTGGTTGGAGCTCGTCGGGGTCGTCGGCACAGTGGGCTAATGGCATGGGCGACGGTAGGGGGCCGTGTTGTGCTCCCTGGCGAAGCTCAACAGCATGGTCGCGAGGAGTGGGGCGGTGCGACGCGGTTGGAACATTGTGGTGCTCTGGGGGGGTCCGACGGGAAGTTTAATGGCGCACAGGTTCTCCTGGTCGCGCGGTGACGAACGGGCATGTCCTGGCAGTTCCTGGGACGGTGGTGATCACACACGCAAGCGGCGAGGGCAGCGCGCGGTCCGTGCTCGTGTGTCTGGTGCAGCGCTCTTACGTGCTCTCGGCATGGCACGGAGGCATATGGCGCGGCGATTCTAGGGTGGTCTAGGGGTTGGCTTAGCGTTGGCGTTGGACAGGGGGTGGCGGTGGACGGTGGTCAATGTCCCAGACAAGGTGGCTAGGCTTGGTGCTGCTCCTAGCTTGATGTTGACAATGGGGTGGCAAGGTGAGGCTCGGCATGATCACCATTGATGGAAATGGCAAGCTCATAGTGAGCTAAAGCTTGTTAATTGAGCTAGATGATCTACTAAGAGGGTTTTGTGAGCTAGATAGGGAACAATTTAGGCCCAAGCACTGCTCACTATTGTGTTTTGTGTTTTATTTGATTTCTGTTTGCAAGGTGTTTGATGAAATGGCCGAAAGAGATTTGAATTTGAATTTTTAGTTCAAACTTGGTGGGTGTACTAGTTACATACTAAGTATTCTCTGGTTAGTTGGAAAGGTCAAGGGGCACTGGTTTGGTTGGTTTTTGAGAATTGGTGATCTTCACATATGATATAGATTCAATTTTGAAATTTCCTTTGAATCAAGTTGCCAAATGTTTCTGTAACTTTGAAAGGTGGGCTTGGGTTCAATTTTACTTGGTCTAGCAAGGGGTGAAAAGAATTGGAATTTTTCTGTTTGAAATCTTGGACTAGAAACACTCAAAGTGGCCTAGTGAGCAAGATTGGCAAAAATGACCATTTTCTTATTTTGTTTGTTTTTGAATTTCTCTTGATTTGTTTCTACTTGGATTTGATTTATATGATGTTGTTTTCATCTTTAAACCATTCCTTGCTATTTATAAAAATCACACAAGTCCATTCATGCAGTCATACAATCATCACATACACACATGCATTCATATGATGTTAATTAACAAAAGTTTTTGTTAACCCTAATTTTGGTGATTGGAATTTGATAATCATTGTTCAATATTTTTGGGATGTTACACACTTGGATATGATATCCCAGTTGATCTTGTGATGGATAGAATTGTGCAGTCACTACCACTCAGTTACAAAGAGTTTGTGCTGAATTACAAGATAAGTGGTGCGATTGGATCGCTCACTGAACTTGATACCACTTTGTTGGCTGCAGAAGTGGACATAAAGGAAAAAGGTGAGATCAAGGGTAACTTCAAAAGGGAAGGCAAATCTGTTGCTATACTTGAGAAGAAGACCCGAGATGGCCCTAGTCGTGATGCAGAATGCTTTTATTGTAAAGTATGTGGTCACTAGAAGCGGAATTACCCTAAGTACTTGGTGGATTTGAAGAACGGCAACATTAAGAAGAAAGGTATATCCGATATACATGTTATTGATGTGTATCTCACTAGTAGTCATAATAGTGCCTGGGTATTTGATATTGGTCCGGTTGCTCATATTTGTAACTCGAAACAGGTGCTTTAGAATAGACGAAAACTAGCGAAGAACGAGGTGACGATGCACGTTGGAAATGGATCAAAGGTTGATGTGATCGCGGTCGGCATGCTACCTCTTCATATACCATCAGGATTAGTATTATACTTAAATAATTGTTATTTGGTGCCTGCGTTGAGCATGAACATTATATCCGGATCATGTTTATTGTGAGACGGTTACTTGTTTAAGTCCGAGAATAATGGTTGTTCGATTTATATGAGTAATATGTTTTATGCACATGCACCTTTGATAGATGGTCTATTCTTGTTGAATCTCGATTGTAGTAATACACATGTTAATAATATTGAAGCTAAACGTTTGAAATTGAGCGATAACTCGACCTATATGTGGCACTATCATCTTGGTCACATTGGAGTGAAGCGTATGAAAAAACTTCATTCCTATGGACTTCTTGAATCACCTGAAAGATGTGAAGCATGTCTGATGGGTAAAATGACTAAGACCCCATTTTCTGGTATGATGGAGCGAGCTACGGACTTATTAGAAATCATACATACCGATGTGTGTGGCCCAATGAGTGTAGCATCGCGCAGTGATTATCGTTGTGTTCTTACTTTCACGGATGACTTGAGTAGATATGGGTATATCTATTTCATGAAACATAAGTCCAAAACTTTCAAGAAGTTTAAGGAATTTCAAAGTGAAGTGGAGAATCAACATAACAAAAAGATTAAGTTTCTATGATCTGATCGTGGAGGTGAATATCTAAGTTACGAGTTTGGTGAGCATTTAAAGAAATGTGGAATACTTCCACAATTGACACCGCCAGGAACACCACAACGTAATGGTGTGTTTGAACGTCGTAATCGAACTCTTTTAGATATGGTTCGTTCTATGATGTCACTTACAGATTTACCGCTATCGTTTTGGGGTTATGCATTAGAAACATCCGCATTCACTTTAAATAGGACACCATCTAAATCCGTTAAAACGACACCGTATGAATTATGGTTTGGGAAGAAACCTAAATTGTCGTTCCTTAAAGTTTGGGGTTGTGAAGCTTATGTAAAGAAGTTACAGCCCGATAAGCTTGAACCCAAAGCGGAAAAATGTGTGTTCATAGGATACCCGAAGGAAACTATTGGGTATACCTTCTATCATAGATCCGAGGGCAAAATCTTCGTTGCCAAGAATGGATCCTTTCTAGAGAAGGAGTTTCTCTCGAAAGAAGTGACTGGAAGAAAAGTTGAACTCGACGAGGTTGTCGAACCTTCTCTCGGACTTGAGAGTAGCACAACACCGGAAGTGGTTCCTGTGGCGCTTACACCAATAAGATAGGAAACTAATGATGTAGATCATGAAACTTCTGTTGAAGTCACTACGGAACCTCGCAGGTAAACGAGAACTCGTACCACTCCCGATTGGTATGATCCTGTTATGAGTGTCATGTTGGTGGACAACACCGACGACCCTACGACATATGAGGAAGCGGTGATGAGCCCATATTCCAATAAATGGCAAGAAGCCATGAAATTCGAGATTGGATCCATGTACGAAAACCAAGTATGGACTTTGGTGGACTTACCGGATGGCCGAAAGGCTGTCGAGAACAAATGGATTTTCAAGAAGAAAACAGATGCTGATGGTAATGTTACTGTCTATAAAGCTCGACTTATCGCAAAAGGGTTTCGACAAATTCAAGGAGTTGACTACGATGAGACTTTCTCACCGGTAGCGAAGCTGAAGTCTATGAGGATTTTGTTAGCAATCGCTGCATATTATGATTATGAGATATGGCAGATGGATGTCAAAACGGCATTCCTCAATGGAGACATTGATGAAGAGTTCTATATGGTACAACCCAAAGGTTTTGTCAATCCTAAAGATTCTAACAAGGTATGCAAACTTGTAACATCCCTAAAATTATGATTTCAAATATTGCATATCTTTCATGCATGCATATAGTTTTGAGATCAATTTCAAACCAATTTCAAGAAAACAGAAGCACATAGTGCTATCATTTTATGTGAGCAAACTTAATTCAAATGACCATCCCCATTTGAGAGCTTAAGTGTTTTAAAACCAAGTTGTTTGTTCCCTTGTTGATTGGATTGAGTGTGGAGTTTGAACAAAATTATACAAAATAAAAATGGTTTCAAAACCATTTTCAAAATATTTGCAAATCAAGTTCTATGGCACTGTTTATTTTGTTTATTCAAAATGACCAAGCCAATTCAAAGTGACCACATGGTTTTATGCCTAGAATTGTGACTGTTGCACACTGCAAAAATCCTGAAAATATTTGAAATCAAATAGAGTTTGAATTCATTTGAAAATCATTCCAGAAAATCAAATTAGAAAAATAAAAGGAGTAAAGAAAAGGAAAAGGGCCGGCGCTACTATTCTGGCCCAACAGCGAAACCAGTACAGCTAGCCCACCCGGGTCCCCCCTCTCTCTCTCGCACGCGCAGACGCACCCACGGAGTCACTGACACTCGGACCCCACTCCCTCTCTGTTTATTTCGCTGACAAGCGGACCCTGTCCACGTCATCATCGTCTTCCCCCAGATTCCGCGCACGAACACCGCCGCTGGCCGTTGCTGCGTTGATTCCGCGGCGTAATTGGCATTGATTCACTGGGCGTTTCTTGTTGAGCTCCTGCCTACTTAAGCCCCTCCCTCTCGCGGCCATTTCCCCTCACCCAATTTCCTCTCCACGCCACCAGGCTGCTCGCAATTCGCCCGACACTGCCGCTGTTCCGACGACCTCGCCGATGAATTCCGGTGAGCACCGTGCCCCCCTCTGTTCATGGTTCATACTAGCATGCTCTACAGCTCCTTGCGCATCTACTGACACACCCCATTTGTTCTCGCATGTTCTGTAGCGTCGACAGCGACAACATCTGAGCGCTGCCGCTCTCTGCTCGAACTCCGGCGACCTCTCCCCGTAAGTACCAGCCGCCCCTTGCCCTCTGTTTGTTACGCCTAGGACCCTTAGAACCTTGCGCGTCTAACAGTGCCTTCCTCTTGTCTTAGCGTGACGCAGAACCTCGCCAATGTCGACCAGCAGCCGTACCCGACGCGTTCGCGAACTCCGGCGAGGAATCCCCGACGACTCCGAGCGCCCCTTCGCCAACGAGAGACACGTTGAGATTCACCTCGACACGGCTGTTCTGGTGAGCATCCTCTCCCCTCCCCGGGCGACCTAGAAATCCGGCACCGCCGCTGACAGACGCGCCACCGCCAGTCGCCGCCGCTAGCGCCGCTAGGCTATGGTCAGAGCAACGGTAGACGTTAGATCTGTATCATAAGGACTAGATTAGATCTGAGCGAAACGTTTTCTTTGAATCTGGCGCGTTGGATCTGACTTGATCTGACGGCGCGGAAGGGTGATCCTGAGTGAAACGGTATCGGCCAATAGGATAGCGCCGCGTGGCTAGGGTTTTAAAAACAGATTTTGAAATCTGATTTATATCCAAATTTGATTTAGCTATAACTTTTGATTCCCATGTTAGATTTTGGCAAATTTTATACCGTTGGAATCAGGAAAACAAGCTCTTTCAAAATATGCAATGTGTTTAGTGTTTATCTTCTGTTAAAAAGGCTTTATTTGCAGAAACTTGTTTAGGACTAATTTGGGTGTTTGAAATTTTTAGGAAATGTTTTAGGATATAATTATTGGTTGTTTGGTAAGATTTTTATCTTGTTAATGAATCAGTACCTTGCACTTGCTTGGTTGAGTCTTAAAAAATCATCACTTAGCTTTTTGCAAGCATGCATATGTATTTTTGGTTTGTTTGTATATGTTGTGTGTAATTTGTTGCTACCATTCCTTGTGTAGACTTTGGTGCTAGTGATTGTGAAGAGTGCTACTCTCCCAACTACCAAGGAAAGTGGTACTTCATGAATATTTCTATACCTATATTTTGTACTAAGCATTAGAAATATTTTGCTAAGTCTTGCATGTTACTATTTTTGCCTATATGCCATGTGGGAAATCCTAAGTAGTTGTAGAAATGCTAGGAAATTTCTAAGTTAAGTTACTATCTATGCCATGCTTAGCCTAGCTAGTAGCAAACAAGGGTTGGTGAAATATACATGCTATGATGCAAATATTCTAAGTCTTTGGACTTGTTTTATTTAATAAAACAACTAAGTCAATGAATCACCTGGGTGGAAAGGGACTTGATTGGTGGTTTTTGGTTGAGTGGTTACACAAGGCCCATGGCTATGGTTTACCTTGTGTATCTCACTTGTGGTATGCCACCCAGGAACAAAGAGATTTTAGAGGCCAAGTGTTGAGAAGCTTCTAGTGCAGCCACTTGGCAATATGGGCTCTGCCTGGATCACATAAGTTTCTAGAACTTAGCCATTTGGACAGTTGGTGGTAGTGGGAATGATAGGTTGGAACGCGTCCATTTGGTCTAAGGAAAGGTTTTTGAAAGGTCCTGTCTTGGTGAAACCAAGTCTGGTGGGGAAAGTGCACAACCTCTGCAGATGGAAAAATCTAAGTACTTAGCCAAGTCCATGGCAATGGACAACTTGAGCATCAAGACATGGAAGCTATCAAGAATCTCCTCATCCCAATTTCTAAGTAAAAATTTGTGGGTGAACAAGGGTGAAGGACCCCAATGTCTATTGGTGGTTCCTTGGGAAAAGTTTTGACAAAGAAAAACTTAGTGATTTCAACTAATAGGAAAAACCTATTTTGAGCAAAGCAAGCCAAGCTACACTTAGCCAAATTGCATATAGTAATATAGTCCACCTAAATTTTACTAAGGTATCACTTGCCAATACTATTCGAAAGTATTGACCCACTGTGGCTGTAACTTGTGATGTTGCAGGTTACTCTGATGAGGATTAGGTGTCATGAGTCTACACTCAACATGTTTGCCTGTGGCACATGAAGATGAAGACTTATAATTATTTACTTATTCAAACTCTTGTATTAGGCCTGTGGCCTTGAGTTGTAAATACTATGTTTATCTCTGGAATGGATGTAATAAATGACCTTTGTATCTGTGTGTTATCGCCATATTTTTGCCAAAGGAGGAGATGGGCCGTAATCAAGATGGGCTTAGAAGATACGTATATGCAACGTGTTGTTGAATCGGCCTTGTGCGTTGATTTGGGCTAAATTGCCCGTGTATTTTATATTGTAATAGGTTCCGTTTCGGTTTAGGTAAGAGATAGAGTTGTAGAGTTATTACAAAGATAGAAAGTCTCCGGACTATAAATATGTACCTAAGGTTATTGAGAAAAGGAGGACAATCACGTTCACAACAAACACAATCTCGACGCATCGCCACCCCTTGTTTCTAGGGTTTTCTCGGGTAAGTGCCATGCTGCCTATCTTGCGATCTAGGCAGTGTCTACTTATGCGTTATTTGGTGTTACTCGTACTGAATCCTTGTTGATGGCGAGTAACACTATTATCATAGATTTGTTTAGGCTAGCATCGGTACTTTTTTACTATGATTGTTTAGTTATGCTGCCTCTAGTTATCTCGCCGCCTTTGCACCTTTTCCCGGGTGTAAGGGTGGCACCTTGCTTGATCTTTATTTAAGTCGATTTGATCTGTTATAGTTGTGCCTTGTTCTCCAAGGTTTAGTTTGATATCTACATGATCAGGCCTTGCAAACGGGTTGAACGATCCAGTAGTATATAAGATATGGTTTGCCGATCCAAGAGGAGTTGTTCCGGGAATTGACTTTACGTTGGTTTTTAGGCCTTCTCTAGGGTTAGTTTTCTATCATCTTTTGTATCTACCAGGCTCAATTACGTGTAGGATGTTCCAATTATGTGGTGAAAACGTTAAACTGTCGTAGATCGATTTAACTTGTATTGATGAAGCAAAACCCCATGTTATCGTAGATCTAATACAGAACCATGGGATAATCGGCTCTAGGAGCCGATTCACAGGGAAACCTGGGAGCCGGTCACGGCTCGAATTTTACGTATACTTGTTTACCATGCAGGAAACCAATCGAAGCAATCCTTCACCTTCCTGACCAGGTATAGGTCAGGTGGCACGCCCTCGAACCAAGCCAGGACGTGTGCCGGAGTTTTGCGGGCCGTTGCCCGAGGGACCAGGGGCCACCAGCAGTCCTGGGAGCCTCCCGGCTCTCCGTGTTGCCCGTCGCTGCTCGCCGGTGGGTTTTGGTAGGCAACACATTCTGGCACGCCCAGTGGGACGTTCAACAACGTCTACATCAACATCTGACGCTGCGATGGAGAACAGACCGGTCACGTACGACGATCTGCCTGAGGAGCACAAGGCAAAGTACGATGATATCAAAACTCTCTTCGAAGCCGATCTCATCGGCTCTTTTGAGAGGACTCGTAAGCATGGCATCAGGTGGAAAGGGTTCTCACCCGAGGGTGCCCTTCATGAGGTGGATCTGTCTGTTCCTTCAGAGGAGCGCACCAGAGCTCTGCGGCAGGAAGTCAACTACATGGTGGCTCATTCTCTTCACCGCCATTCTGAGAGCCTGGTGAACGCTTTCGAGCGGATTGCAGTTCGCGTAGTTCAGGAGATCATGAAACATCGGTACTCTCCGTCGGGGCCTACTCTGGGGACTCACCAAGGAGAAAGACCGCTCCAGGCCAGACCACCGCTGCCATTCACACTTGCAGCTCCGGAGCCACCAGGGGCAGCGGCGTACGTCGTCTACAAGGTCGGAGGCGACCCAGGCGATTGCCAGTTCCTGTTTGAGCCACCTAAAGAAATCCCACATGGATATGTGTGCACCTACGTGCCGGACTGCAATAACCTGACACGCACCAACCAGATTGCGACCGCAGGGATTTCTCCGGCAGGAGTTCCTGGAGCAGGGGTTTCAGGAGCAGGCGTTTCTGGAGCAGCGATGTATGGGATGGACGCCGACAAACAGGCGTGGATAGCCAAGTATGCCACTGGAACGAGTCATGAGAATCTAGCAGCCCAAACAGTGGAGCAAATCCGTACCACCTTGAGAGACCAGTTCGGCTTCGTGCCAAAGAGAAGGACAATCGGCTATTCAAAGCCGTACCCCAACGAGTTTGACCTGATTCCGCTGCCACCCAAGTATCGGCTCCCTGAGTTCTCAAGGTTTAGCGGGTCAGAAGGGTCGAGCTCGATCGAGCACGTGAGCCGATACCTGGCACAGTTAGGCATGATTTCAGCATCGGATCAGTTGCGCGTAAGATTCTTTGCGCAATCTCTGACAGGACCAGCTTTTGGGTGGTACACCTCGCTGCCACCTGATTCGATCCAGACCTGGAAGCAACTGGAAGAGCAGTTCCACATTCAGTATCATTCAGAGGCCACCGAGGCTGGCATTGCAGACCTGGCACAGGTGCGGCAAAAGCGGGGAGAAACTGTAGCCGAGTACATCCAGCGCTTCAGGACTGTCAAGAACCGATGTTACTCAGCTCGTTTAACTGAAAAAGAAGCAGTCGAGCTGGCAGCGTTGGGTCTCTCAGCACCTATCAAGGATCTGGCTTTCCAAGTGGAGTACAACTCACTGGCGCACATGGCCCAGAAGCTGACGATGTATGAACAGCGCCACCCTGAGTTGTACCAAGACAAGTTCAAACGTCCGATAGGCCTGGTCGATACAGAAGAAGAAGATCCTACGCAAGACCAGGAGGTGGCCGTGGCTGAATGGGCTCGGGGGGCAGATCCTGTATCCTGCAAATGGGTGAAATAGCAAGGGCCTGCAAAAGGGTTCGACTTCGATGTGAGCAAAGCTGAGCAGATATTCGATTTACTGCTGAAAGAAAAGCAGCTGAAGTTACCCGAAGGCCACAAAATCCCTACGGCTCAAGAGATGAACGGAAGACCATACTGCAAATGGCATCACTCGTTCACCCACACCACCAATGACTGCAAAGAGCTACGTCGCCAGATCCAAACGGCGATAGAGCAGGGCCGTCTGATCCTGGGGCAGTTAGCCATGAAAGTAGACACTAACCCGTTTCCCGGCGTCAACATGGTAGAACACAGCCACTCCATGAGGCGCCAGTTGGATTTCTCGTTCGATGTCAACATGGCAGGGCCTGTGTACCACCGTGGCGCATATAAGGAGGAAGACGGTCGCTCTCGGGGCAGAGAAAGAGAGGAAGCTGGTCCACGTGACCGGCCCAACTACGATGACATGCGGTATTTAACTGAGGAACAGGTGAGGAGCGTGCGATATCAGAAGCCACATTCCACGCATCTCCTTAACAAGTATGAGCGTCAGTATGACCGACGTCGCCGGCGCGATGGAAACGATGAAGGATACGAGCACCTCGCTAGGGGACCGTCAAAAGAAAAGGAAGGCGCAGACAAACATTGGGATTGTCCTTTCTTCAAGTATTGCTGGGATGCGGGAATGAGCCGATTGCCTACAATCGATAACTGCCCGGAATGTGGACAGTAGAAGGAAGACACGGGGCCAGTGTCAGTGTTCAAGCGTCTAGGGCCTCTCCCACCTCAGAGCCGATACAGGGAGTCCGCTCGAGCAAAAGATCTCGAGGAGCCAATGGATGACAAAGGAAAAGACAGATATCACCGTCCAAGGTGGTGTCCCGACGGACTCAGACACACCCAAAAGCGTAGAGTGCAGCGGCTGCGTAACTTGGAGGAAGCCGAAGCGCAGTATCTCCACGCTTTAAAGAAAGCACGGCCCGATCTGGCCGTTAAAGTTCGGCAGCCTTGGAAACGGAAGATCGCCCGAAACGGAAAGAGTGGCGCCCCAAACCGGTAAAAGCCGATGCAAAGACATCGGCTGGCACAAACATGGTATTCATACTTCCGTCAGAGTTCTGCGCGCCAAGAACCAACGAGCTACCAGTGGCACAGTTCGACTGAGGCCCACGGCCGGTTATCTTTGAGAAGCCACGTGAGAAGGGCTACAAACATCTGAAAGCCCTGTACCTACGAGGTTACATCAACGGGCAGCCTGTCAGCAAGATGTTGGTGGACACCGGAGCGGCAGTCAATATAATGCCATACTCCATGCTACGGCGTTTGGGACGTTCCACTGCAGATCTGATCAAAACCAACGTCACGTTAAGCGACTTCAACGGCCAAACTTCAGAAACGCAAGGCGTACTGAACGTGGATCTGACCGTGGGCAGAAAAACCATCCCTACGTCATTCTTCGTCATGGACAGCAAAAGCACCTACGCTATCTTGCTAGGGAGAGATTGGATTCATGCTAACTGCTGCATTCCATCCACGATGCACCAGTGCCTAATACAGTGGGATGGAGATGAGGTGGAGGTCATTCATGCAGATGATTCTATCGAGATCTCCATAGCTGGCATGAACATCTGGGAAGCAGAAGACCAAGAGCCGATCTCTGGAATCAGTCTAGACGGGTGTGAGCGCATTGAAGCTACAAAAAACGGGGTGAGGCTGGTCTTATCCACTGGCCTGACAGAGTAGCAAAGTCCACGATCGTACGTGGTACGGCCGATCCCTGCGATCGGCCACAAAAAACAAAAAAGCAGCAATCTTACGACAAGCAGATCATGTAGTCGCAGCAGGGAGATTCCCTGCCATTGTAAAACACAAATAAGGTGTAAACCATCCTTGACTGATGCAATCAAAAAGGGGGCCGATTCAGGCAATCGGACCAAATTATTTTTGTTATACTCACCTACTGTTTGCCCTGTGTTTAGCATCGATTTAACAGGTGACGGAAAGCTAGGGTATGGGTTTACATCCGCTGATGAACTAGAGGAAATCGATATCGGTCCTGGGGATAAGCCACGACCAACATTTATCAGCAAGAAGTTAGAACCGAGTCTGCGGGGTCCGATGATAGCTCTGTTGAAAGAATATCCAGACTGCTTCGCCTGGGACTATACAGAGATGCCTGGATTAGACAGGAGCATCATTGAGCATCGACTCCCGCTTAAAAAAGGATTTCGGCCATTCCAGCAGCGAGCACGACAGATGAAGGCCGAAATTTTGGCAGAAGTCAAGAAAGAGGTCGAGAAAATGTTGACAGCCAAGTTAATCAGGCCATGCAGGTATGCTGAGTGGATTTCTAGTATCGTACCTGTAGAGAAAAAGGATGGCCGCTGGCGTGTTGCCATAGATTTTCGGGATATCAATAGAGCTACTCCAAAGGATGAGTATCCGATGCCGGTGGCAGAAACGTTAATCAACGCAGCGGCTGGTCATAAGATCTTGAGCTTCATGGATGGCAATGCCGGTTACAACCAAATTTTTATGGCTCCAGAAGACATACACAAGACTGCGTTCAGAGTCCCAGGTTCAGTGGGGTTGTTTGAATATGTAGTCATGACATTTGGACTGAAGAATGCCGGCGCCACGTACCAAAGAGCCATGAATTACATTTTCCATGATCTGATCGGCCAGCTGGTGGAAATTTACATCGATGACGTGGTGGTCAAGTCAGCTTCATTACAAGGACATTTGGACGATCTGCGGCGCGTCCTGGACCGAACAAGGAAATTCGGGCTACGGATGAATCCAAAGAAGTGTGCCTTAGGTGTGACGTCCGGTCAGTTCTTGGGTTTCTTGGTCCATGAACGAGAAATTGAGATCGGCCTGAAAAGTCAGGAGGCAGTGCGAACAATGAAGCCACCTACCACGAAGAAAGAACTGCAGTCTCTCATCGGCAAGATCAACTTCGTCAGAAGATTCATCTCCAATCTGTCAGGAAGAATAGAGCCGTTCATGGGACTGGTGAAGATTAAATCTGACGAGGAGTTTAGCTGGGGGGCAGAACAACAACGAGCCTTCGACGAGATCAAAGAATATCTGACGAAGCCGCCAGTATTGGTTCCGCCCCAGCCGGATAGGCCATTCTACATTTACTTATCAGTAGCTGACACGTCCATCGCCTCAGTGGTGGTGCAAGTTTATGATGGGCTGGAGCGAGTTGTATTTTACATCAGCAGAAGGATGCTGGATGCAGAGACAAGGTATCCTGAGATCGACAAGTTGTGCCTCTGCCTGTTTTTCACCTGCACCAAGCTGCGCCACATTTTGCTATCAGCGGAGATTGTCATCATATGCAAATCAGATGTCATAAAGCACATGCTGTCGGCTCCTATGTTGAAAGGCCGACTGGGCAAATGGATGTTTGCATTATCGGAGTTTGACATCCGGTATCAACCCGCGAAAGCAGTTAAGGGACAGGCATTGGCCGACCTTATCGCTGAAAGGATCAACACTAATATAGCAGCACTGTCTATACGAGCGTGGGCTATGTTTTTTGATGGATCGGTTTGTGACGATGGGTGCGGCATCGGCATGCTACTCGTGTCGCCCCGGGGGGCAACATTTTCCTTCTCCATCAGGTTATCTGCCCCTCGCACCAACAACGTCGCTGAGTATGAGGCGATACGCAAGGGAATGGAGTTTCTCATCGAAGCTAGAGCAGAAGCAGTGGAAATTTTTGGAGACTCCAAATTGGTGATTTCCCAGCTCACGGAGGAATACAAGTGTGAGAGCGAGTCTCTCTTCCCATTATGGTTGCAATGTCGTGAGATCATGGCACAGTTCCGGTACATAAACTTTAACTGGATCCCGCGATCGCAGAATACAGAGGCAAATGATCTCGCACAAATGGCTTCAGGCTACAAGGACGTAGCAGAGGGAACTGATGTTCAAGTTCAGTTCCTGGAGACGGACGACTGGAGAGCCGATATCTTCAATTACTTGAAAGATTCGGCTCGGGGGGCACCTAAACGGATAAGGTACAAGGCCATGAAGTACGTGCTTATCGGGGACGACATGTTCTACAGGACCCTGGAAGGGTTGTTGCTCAAATGTCTAGGGCCAACCGAGGCCAATCGGCTCCTGCACGAGGTACACGAAGGCGCCTGTGGAACTCACCAATCGGCTCACAAGATGAAATGGTTGATCAGGCGATCAGGGTTTTATTGGCCCACCATGCTTGAGGACTGTTTTAAGTACTACAAAGGGTGTCAAGCATGTCAAAAATTTGGGAAAATTCAGATGGTACCCGCGTCAGCAATGAACCCCATCATCAAACCTTGGCCATTCCGAGGTTGGGGCATGGATATGATTGGCAAGATCAATCCTCCATCAAGAAAAGGCCACATGTGGATTTTGGCCATTACTGATTATTTCACTAAATGGGTGGAGGCTGTCCCGATGAAGTCAGTGAACTCAAAGGATGTTATCAATTTTGTGAAAGAACATGTCATCCATAGATTCGGGATCCCCCAAACGATCACGACCGATGGAGGTTCGGTCTTCACTTCTTACGAGTTTAGAGAGTTCTGTGAGGACACGGGAATTAAGCTGATCCGATCATCTCCGTACTATGCTCAAGCAAATGGGCAAGCTGAAGCGTCCAACCAGAGCCTTATCAAGCTGATCAAGAGGAAGATCGATGAGCACCCTAGGCGTTGGCACGAGGTTTTGTCAGAGGCGTTATGGGCTTATCGCATGTCATGTCATGGAGCGATAAAAACCTCGCCATACCATCTAGTCTATGGACAAGAAGCCGTATTGCCCTGGGAAATTACGGCTGGATCGAGGCGTGTCACCTTTCAGAACGATCTAACGACCGAAGAATATGCGGCCCTGATGAGTGACAGTGTTGAGGATCTGACTGAGCTTAGGATGTGGTCGCTTGAGAAAATCAAAGAAAACAAGGCCAAGGTAGCTCGTGCATATAACAAGAAGGTGAGACCGAAGGAGTTCCACGTTGGCGATCTGGTATGGGAAGCTGTATTGCCATTGGGAACTAAGGATGCAGCATATGGTAAATGGTCTCCAAATTGGCACGGGCCATACAGGGTCGATCAAGTTTTAAGGGGGAACGCGTACATGCTGGAGGAGCTGGATGGCGTGAAATTCCCAGTGGCTGTCAATGGTCAGCATCTCAAGAAATATTTCCCAAGCATGTGGGATGATGTACAGTGAGATGTGGGGGCCGATACACAAAATCGGCCAATATAAAAAAAAAATATTTCCCAAGCATGTGGGATAATGGACAGTGAGATATGGGGGCCGATACATGAAATCGGCCAATAAACAAAATATACAGCCGATGCACAGTCATCGACTCTAGAGGTTCAAACTGTTACAAACAGATGCCAGTTTACATAAACGAGCTACTGAAGAAATGCCTCGAAGGCGTGCAGGGCGTCAGCACGGACACGGTCCACCTCGGCGATCTCGGCTTCGTCATCTTCGTCCTTGCCCGTCACCAGCTGCTTGTTCAGGGCACGTATTTCTGCCAGATCGGTCTTCAGTTGAGCTTTGAGGCTTTCTGCTTCGTCTTGGGATCGGGCGATGGATTCTTCCTTGTCGCGAATGAGCTGTTTAGTCGCCCGGACCTTCGCTTCAAGATCTTCCAGCTCCCTTTTCAAGGATGCGAGCTCGGCGGTGCTGACAGAGGTGTCAGTTTTGGCATCAAGAGACGCCTTTTTCTCGTTGAGCTGCTGACATCTGTCTGCGATATTGGCCTTCAGTGGAAGTTGGGCGCGGCGTAGACTGATCCTCTCACGAGCTAACTTCACCCTTGACCCGTAGAAAGACAGAGTTACGACGGGCCAAAGCTTCACCTGCAATGCTACTGGGAGTTGGTCTTTGATCTCAGCAAGAACGCTCTTCACCTCCTCAGAACCCTCGATCAACTCTTCGATCGGGGAGGACAGCAGGGCTTTAAGACGCTGGAATTGAGGTGGAACAGCCCTGGCTCGTGGTTCATCATCGGCAACAGAGGGAGTTGGTTCGATGGATTCAGGGTCGAACGTCAGCAAGCCTGAAATATCACAACTCTGGCAGCACGAAAAAAGCGTCAGTACGCGTCCAACGTGTAAGGATGAGCCGAAAGAAGCTAACATACCTCTCCTAAGATCGAGGGGACAGTAGATGAGGAGACGATCGGTTTGTGTGTGGTTCCTGGGGGCTTGGCGAAAGTGGTAGCCGTTTCATCTGCACCTTCGGGGATTGCTGAATCCGGCTTGGCTAAAGGCATCGGCACTGCCCTAGCTTTCCCACTAGAAACGTCAGTCGTCTGCATGGAAGGTGTTTAGCCGATGTAAATGATGATGAATCGGCAGATAAAAGAAGTAAGTGGTAAGAGCATGAAGGGTGATGATTTTCGAAACCTCCTGGCTCGACGAAGAAGCTTGCAGTCCTTTGCGAGCCCTCTTGGGACCCACAGCTGGCCCCGCCTCGACTGGCACTCGGGGGGCAGTAGGTTCAGGAACCGACCTTTTCCTGGAAGCCGATGGTGGTGAATCTGGCTGGCTCGGTGTGATGGTCCTCTCAGAATCTGTGTGTCCTCGCTAGAGGTGTCTTCGACGGAAGCCTGTAAAAAAGGAGAACCAGTAAGCACGAGCATGTCTGCAAGAATGGAAGAATGAGAAGGATCGACCAAGACATGGATCAGCCTACATGTGAGCTTTCTGGAGAAGGGCTCCGGCGCCTCAAGGTCTTCCTGGCAGCTACCTTCTTCACCATCGTTCTTGTCTTAGTTGGAACTCGAGGGGCAGCTGATTTAGGAGTTGCTTGGTTCTTGGAAGCCGATTGTGGTGTGATCGGCTGTTTCTGCATCATGACCTTTTTCAGAGGTGGCGAGTTTTTGCAGAAAAGAACCACAGGAGCTGGCGGAAAGAACTCGAAGGGGGAGCCATCACTGTGCGTAGGTTCAGGGCCATCTTGTTGCTGCAAAGAGAAAGAGTGGGTTAGTAGAAGAATCATTTGTGAGCTGCATCAAGAAAATTTACAAGTAGTGGTACCTGTTCCACGGGGATGTCATAGTCAGCATCGAGATGCTTCAGCAACGGTCCCAGAGCTTTCCTGAAGGCATGAGTCTTCCACATCGACCACCAGTCTTCAAAGCCATCAGTTGATGAGGCGAAGATGAGGTCGTTAGGAATTGGGATGGTCAGAGCATCGAAGAAGGAGTAACACCTTTGACTGGTGAGAGGATCAGGCAGGTCGGCTCTGCTCTCCGTAAGATGGTGGAGAAAGAGATGGGGAGGTACTTGTCCAAGGCCAAATTGCCGAGCCACTAGGACCGGCTGGTAGAATTCATAGCCAGGCTTGATTATTCTGTTGGATGTACTCATGCCAACTGGAAGGAAACAGGGACGGATCACGATGGAAAAGAGCTGCCGAGTGCTAGTGTCATCGGCAAAATTGTCTAGCCTGAAGGAGAGTGGATTTTCAAAATGTTCCGATTCTTCCGTGTAAGGAAAGAAGATAGGATTATCCAGGCCTTGAAAGAAAATGCTGAACCATTTAGATGCTTCCTGAGGGGATAGTTTACTACCTGGCAGTCTATACAAAGCTTGGCCATAGCTGGTGCATCGGATCTGCTTCCCTTTGACATCTGGAAAGGTGCAACTCGCCAAAAGGGGGAAGTTTGGGACGTGGTTTTGAAAATACAGCTGAGCCCATAACTGAATGAACCACCAAGGACCACCTGTTTTGACTGCTATGCCAGAGAATAGCTTGACAGACATCAACTGGAGATATCGATAGACCTCTCCAAGGAACAGCTTGCCGATGCCAAGTTGAGTGCCTTTGGCCAGTTCGTGGGCTAAGGAGAGATAATTCTTGGTTGGAGCAAGGGAAGGGCCACAGAATATGAAATGTTCTAGCCAGAAGTTGAGAAAGGCTGTGTGTTCTTTCTCTGTGACAGGGCCCTTTGTTTTCATATGGCGTTGGAGGTAGGCACCCCAGTTCGTGCAGTCTGTTTTAGAAGACAGTTTGTAGGGGACTTTGGTCAGTTTAAAAGCAGAAGGGCTGGGTGATGTAACATCCAGATCAGTAATCATCACCACGTCTAACAGAGTTGGTGACATAGGGCCATGGCCGAACAGGAAGCAGTTCAGAGCGTCAGACCAGAAGTAGCCGATGGTTTTTAGAAGATTCTCGTGTTTCTCAAGAGGAGACAATGACAAATGCAAGGCATCGGCTATTCCCGTGGTTTCCCATTGGGATTGGTAAGCTCTAGCTACCCTGCTGAACCAAGTGACCCAATGTTCAGGAGGATTAGGCCAGGCTCGCAAGCAGTCGGCCCAAGAGTTTAAGTCTAGGTCTTGGCTTACGAAGGGGATTCGGTTTGCTTTGCAAGAAATCAGATGGGCAGGACTAGATGCTGTACGAGGGCCAAGACAGAGAGAATTTGGGAGAGAAGGATGCGGCAGCAGAATGTCTGAAACCTAGAAAATTTAATAATGGAATAAGGCATTAATTCAGGTGTTCGCCATTAATTCTAGCATCGCGTTCAGACTGCGGGGAGTAGGCGTACCTTCAGACCGGAGACCTCTGGGTTGGTGTTGGACGATTCCGCCATCTAGTTTGCCGGCGGAGATGGATCTGTGCAATTGGGGATCGAGGGTTCTTGTCGCGGGGAGCTCGATTTGGTTGATGAGCAATTGGAGATCTGGGTCGCCCTTTTTGAAGAGGGTCGCAGGTTACCGTTTGAAACTGGAAAGTGGCCGCTCAGATTTGTTTAAATACGCGACCAAAATTGACCTTGTCAACGTTTTTGAAAGCCGATGCTTTATCATCGGCTCTTTGAGATTTGACTTGTTTGACTGTATGAGCGCAGTGTGGTGAAAGCCGATACAGTACTATCGGCTTCTGGAGCGTCGACCTATTTTGACTATCGGCGAAATTGGGTCGGAAAAGCAATCTTCGAGTTGGAAAAGCAATCTTCGTTCATTCAAAAGACGATTATTTACAGTGGAGCTGATTGCTTACAAAAGGAGCTGATTGCTTACAAAAGGAAATCTACTACTACTACTAATTCCTAATCTAGAGGCCGAGGTCATCGCCGCTGTCTTCGCCGTCATCTTGTTCGCTGTCATCAGCACTGCTGCCGGCGTCGTCTTCGCTGCTGCTGATGAAGATGCCAGCGGGGGCCTCCTCGTCCTCGTCGTCGTCTTCGGTGTCCTCGCTGGACCCGGCGCGGAAGCGCTTCACCGGTGGATACTCCTCGGAGGAGGTGTCCTCCTCCGACTCCTCCTCCTCGTCGGAGGACTCGACGTCGTCCCAGGACCAGGCGTCGTCGCTGCTCTTCGCCTCCAGTTCCCCGTCGACGAGGAACTGCAGGTCCTCCTCGCCGTCAGTCAGGGACGCGTCGTCCTCGGACCAGGTGGCGAAATCCCAATCCCTCTCGTTCCACCATTGTGGGGCGAGAGTGTTGTACGCCGCCGTCGGCGGATGCTCTGGCGTCGGCTCCCGGTCGCTCATTGTATTGGAGGCTTGGGAGGACAGGCCAGATGAAGCAGAGGAGGCCATGGCGGAGGAAGAGGGTTTTTTCGGCGGAGGAAGAAGGGTTTCTTGGCTGCTGGAGGAAGATGGGGCTGCAAACTGCTAAGATGAATATAAATAAGGGGAATAGTATGAAGTGGTTCAATGCTATAGCGGTTTCCCAGAATGTGCTGCCGAAATTGTCAAATCATGCACTGCGGAGAAGTGGAGAAGACAGGGCATCATGATGAGGGGGTGGCGTGACGATTCTGTTCTGCAACGCATTCTGGCAACGCGTAACCCGATACAGAAAAAAAAGAGGAGAAGGAAAAAACAGATTGGTTTTGGAATTATTATTGCCAAAACCAGGGGGGCATGTGTTATCGCCATATTTTGGCCAAAGGAGGAGATGGGCCGTAATCAAGATGGGCTTAGAAGATACGTATATGCAACGTGTTGTTGAATCGGCCTTGTGCGTTGATTTGGGCTAAATTGCCCGTGTATTTTATATTGTAATAGGTTCCGTTTCGGTTTAGGTAAGAGATAGAGTTGTAGAGTTATTCCAAAGATAGAAAGTCTCCGGACTATAAATATGTACCTAAGGTTATTGAGAAAAGGAGGACAATCACGTTCACAACAAACACAATCTCGGCGCATCGCCACCCCTTGTTTCTAGGGTTTTCTCGGGTAAGTGCCATGCTGCCTAGATCGCATCTTGCGATCTAGGCAGTATCTACTTATGCGTTATTTGGTGTTACTCGTACTGAAGCCTTGTTGATGGCGAGTAACACTATTATCATAGATTTGTTTAGGCTAGCATCGGTACTTTTTTACTATGATCGTTTAGTTATGCTGCCTCTAGTTATCTCGCCGCCTTTGCACCTTTTCCCGGGTGTAAGGGTGGCACCTTGCTTGATCTTTATTTAAGTCGATTTGATCTGTTATAGTTGTGCCTTGTTCTCCAAGGTTTAGTTTGATATCTACATGATCAGGCCTTGCAAACGGGTTGAACGATCCAGTAGTATATAAGATATGGTTTGCCGATCCGAGAGGAGTTGTTCCGGGAATTGACTTTACGTTGGTTTTTAGGCCTTCTCTAGGGTTAGTTTTCTATCATCTTTTGTATCTACCAGGCTCAATTACGTGTAGGATGTTCCAATTATGTGGTGAAAACGTTAAACTGTCGTAGATCGATTTAACTTGTATTGATGAAGCAAAACACCATGTTATCGTAGATCTAATACAGAACCATGGGATAATCGGCTCTAGGAGCCGATTCACAGGGAAACCTGGGAGCCGGTCACGGCTCGAATTTTACGTATACTTGTTTACCATGCAGGAAACCAATCGAAGCAATCCTTCACCTTCCTGACCAGGTATAGGTCAGGTGGCACGCCCTCGAACCAAGCCAGGACGTGTGCCGGAGTTTTGCGGGCCGTTGCCCGAGGGACCAGGGCCCACCAGCAGTCCTGGGAGCCTCCCGGGTCTCCGTGTTGCCCGTCGCTGCTCGCCGGTGGGTTTTGGTAGGCAACACTATGTACTTCATCTTAAACTGTGGATGCTAGCAATGATCCAGGGACTAGCATTGCAATCACAGGGATCCTTTTTCCTTTATAAAGGAGGGATCTTACAGATGGTATCAGAGCACTGTGTTGCCTGTAGGATTATGACCCTAGGATTGGAAACCACTAAGGAAAAAATTTCAACTTCTACACCTGTCTATTCTTCTCGTAAAACTTTTCTAATC
The DNA here is from genome assembly GCA_910589765.1 of Avena atlantica. NCBI lineage: Eukaryota > Viridiplantae > Streptophyta > Magnoliopsida > Poales > Poaceae > Avena > Avena atlantica. The sequence continues at coordinate 431,877,715 of OU342736.1, read as the reverse complement.
TTCTCTCTCATCTCTATTTGTAGATGAACTCCATCAACTAAGCCGTGAGGAAAGGACCACTCATGACAATGACTTTGGAGTGTGAGACAGAATTCCCCAAGGCTCTCAAGGACCTCATGGTTGCATTAGACATACAAGGTGCAACTATGTACAAGGGCTTTCCTGTGATGGATGAAGGAGAGGAATACTGGTGGGTACAACTTCACTTGTATAAAAACAAGGAAGACAACCATCAGGAAAAAGGATTCTGCATGTTCACCAATTCAGTGGTGCACCCTACATTCTTTGAATCAGCAAGGGATGCAACTTGGAAGACCATCAAAGAACTTGGTGATAGAGTCAAGTGCAGAATGCTCAACCTCCAAAATGATCTAAGGAAAGAGAAGGAACATACCCAAGAGTTGGAAGCTACCAACCAAACCTTAAGAGGAGACATTATAGACTTAGTGATGGAATCATGTGAGCAAGACAGGCTGATTGCTTCTAGAAACATTGTGTTAGCCAACAGATCCAGTGAGATAGGATTGTAAACGTACTCCGTTAGTTGGACCACCACCTATCACCTTATTTTCCAAAATGTTGCTTTAGATAAGATTGAACCTTGGTTGTTGTAATGGTTTCATGTATGCATGACTTGTGTGTTTTGCTTCCCAAGGATATGTATGTGATGTTTTGTCTTTTGTCTTATCTTGAATTGTGTTGTTCTAACTTTTCTATCTTATAAATAGATGCCTATTACCATCAGCACTATTGAGGAGTTCCAGGTTACCCGCTTTGGTCCTCGTATAGTTGAGCTTACTACTTTGCTCAATCTCCCTCTTCCCACCATCATGGTGCACCCCCTCACCAAGTTTGAGAGGAAGGACCTCTGGGGCTTCAAGGTCAACCAGCCCGGACACCAGACGGAGCCTATCATGGAGGCCATTGTCTTCAAGCTCATGCACGATGACAGGGAGAGAGGCCTTGAGGTAGTGATGCAGGACCTGATAGGACGTCTGCTAGGATGACACTCCCGACAGGTTAGAGGCACCCACTTCCACGTCTTCTGAAGACGTGATGAGGATGGAGAGTCCATCGACTTAGAGGACGATTCGAGGGACGCAGCAGAGCCGATACGCCTGTACCTCCAGGACTTAGAGTCTCTCATTAGGCACGTGGACACGGACAGGACCAATGTCATGCTCAGCAATGATGAGCTCCAGGTGCAGCTTCACGAGAAGGACAAGCTCTTCGCGCAGCAAGACGAGATAGTCAAGGAAATGGAGGCAAAGTTCGAGACCCAGGACAAAAAGTTCAAGAGTCAGGAGAAGCGTGTCCAGGATAGGAACAAGAAGATCCGGGACATGACTGAAGAACTGCAGTCCAAGGACTTCGAGCTCGAGCAGCAGCAGACGGTGATAGAGAGGCTTCGCTCCCAGAAGAGGTCTCTCAAGGCCAAGATAGAGACCTTGACCACTAGCATCGAGGAAAACAAGACCGCGATGGAGAACGCAGGTCTTACCTTTGTCGAGGAGGAGATTGATGCCGATGAGTAGATTGACTACTCATTTATCTTTTATTATCATACTTGTTGTTTGAGAAGTTGTTATTTGACCATCCGACATGTGGATGGCTTGCTACTTGTGTGTTTTACTTTGTGAACTTGTTATCTTGCTGTTGAACCTTTTTCTTTCTGTTGCATTCTTGTGTTTGCTTATGTGATGTAATGTGCATGAAAGCATCTATGGGTATCTCATTCTTATCTCTATTTGAACAAACCACAGATGCCTCCCCGTCGTGCAAACCCCAACCCCAACAACAACAACAACATCACTCCAGAAATGCAGCAAATGATGACTGCTCAAACACAACTGATGCAGATGATGAAAACGTTCATCCAGAACCAAAACAATAACATCAACAACAATAACAACAACAATAACAACAACAACAACAACAACAACAACAACAACAACAACAACAACAACAACAACAACAACAACAACAACAACAACAACAACAACAACAACAACAACAACAACAACAACAACAACAACAACAACAACAACAACAACAACAACAACAACAACAACAACAACAACAACAACAACAACAACAACAACAACAACAACAACAACAACAACAACAATAACAACAACAACAACAACAACAACAACAACAACAACAACACTCTGGGCTTTGATATGCTTACCAGATTCTTGAGATTGAGGCCAGCTAAGTTCTCAGGAACGACTGATCCCATGGTGGCCAATGATTGGCTACGCTCAGTAAACAAGGACCTGGTAACCGTGGGTTGTACTGATGCTGAAAAAGTTAGATTTGCAGCACATCTGCTGGAAGGACCAGCCGCCACATGGTGGGACAATTTCCAGATCACCACTCCCATAGATGAAGTGACATGGGCTATCTTTGAGGATGGATTTCGCACTGCTCATATCTCATCTGGAGTGATGAGTCTAAAAAAGAAAGAGTTCCACAATCTGAAGCAGTGCCACCGTAGCGTGGCAGAATACATTGAGGAGTTCAACAATCTGGCGCGTTATGCACCGGATGAAGTTGACACCGATGCCAAGAGAAAGGAAAAATTTCTTGAGGGCTTGAATGATGAGCTGAATCTGCAATTGGCTGTGGCATATGTTCCCACTTATCAGTCGCTCTGTGACAAGGCTGCAATATTGGATAACAAAATGAAGCAAGTTGAGAGTAGAAAGAGAAAGCACTCCGACAAGCACAGCTCGGGATCGTCTCACAAACGATCTCATTATGATGACAGTGGAAGCTCAGGATCCCACAAGCATGGGAAATTCAACAAGCACCACAACCACAACCGTCATGACAACAAGCATCACCGTAGTCATGACAATGACAAGTACAAGAACCACAAGAGTGGACATAAGAGCCACCACAGTGGTAATGGAAGCGGAAGTGGAAGCCAGCCTGTTAAGAGAGACATCAGTCAGGTTGAATTCTTCAAGTGCAAGAAGATGGGGCATTATGCAAATGATTGCCCTGAAAAGAAGGTCGAAGGACCTAACAAGCCCAACCCTTTCCAGAAGGGACAAGTAAACCACATCAATGTGGAGGAGGTCTATGAGGAGCCTGATGCTAAGTTCAGACTCAATTCTATTCCAGCATTTGTACTCTTTGATACTGGTGCATCTCATTCATTCATATCAAGAGCATTTGTTGAAAGAAATGAACTACCGGTAGAAACTATTGGCTGTCCTATAAAAGTAAGTTCTCCTGGTGGAGAAATGTTAGTGAATTCAGGATGTCATGATCTAGTCATAGAGTTTGGAAAGTATAAGTTTCCCGTGAACTTAATAATTCTAAACTCCCAAGGATTGGATGTCATTCTGGGAATGGACTGGATGACTAAGTACAAAGGAGTGATAGATTGTGCCAACCATACTGTCTCACTCACAACTCCAGAAAATAAAAGGATCAGATTCAAGACCAACTTTGAAGCAAAAAGGAGTATGCTTAATTCTCTTAAGGGGGTTAGCATGGACAGTGTGCCAATTGTGAGTGAGTATCCAGATGTGTTTCCGGAAGAATTGCCGGGAATGCCACCAGATAGAGATGTGGAGTTTCTTATAGATTTGGTACCAGGGTCTGGACCAATAGCAAAGAGACCTTATAAAATGTCAGTTGATGAACTGAATGAACTCAAGAAGCAACTAGGAGAACAGTTGCAGAAAGGATTTATTCAACCAAGTTCTTCATCTTGGGGTGCCCTAGTTTTGTTCGTGGAAAAGAAAGATAGAAGTCAAAGGTTATGCATAGATTACCGTTCACTCAACGAGGTAACTATCAAGAACAAATACCCTTTGCCTAGAATCAATGACTTGTTTGATCAGCTAGAAGGAGCCTGTGTGTTTTCAAATATTGATCTCCGGTCAGGATATTTCCAACTCAAGATAAGAGAACAAGACATACCTAAAACAGCTTTCACTACAAGGTATGGATTGTATGAGTATACCGTAATGCCTTTTGGGTTGACCAATGCTCCAGCATACTTCATGAATATGATGAACAAGGTATTCATGGAATTCCTTGACAAATTTGTTGTCGTTTTTATCGATGACATCTTAGTCTACTCCAAGAGCAAAGAAGAGCATGAAGGACATTTGCGTTTGATACTTGAGAAGTTAAGAGAGCATAAACTTTATGCCAAATTCAGCAAGTGTGAGTTCTGGTTGGATGAAGTTGGTTTTCTTGGTCATGTTATGACAAAGGATGGTGTAGCAGTTGATCCTGCTAAAGTTTCAGCTGTGACTGAATGGGAATCTCCCAAGTCCGTGAAAGAAGTTCGTAGTTTCCTTGGCTTAGTAGGTTACTACAGAAGGTTCATTGAAAATTTCTCTAAGGTAGCTAAGCCTATGACTGAATTGCTAAAGAAAGACAAGAAGTTTGCTTGGTCTGAAGGTTGTGAACTCAGCTTTCAGGAATTGAAGAAGAGACTTGTGACAGCACCAGTCTTGTGTCTACCAGATTTGGAGAAAGATTTCCAAGTATATTGTGATGCATCTCATCAAGGTTTGGGTGCAGTACTTATCCAAGACGGTAAAGTTGTGGCTTATGCCTCGAGACAACTCAAAACTCATGAAGTAAACTATCCTACTCATGATTTAGAGTTAGCCTCTGTTGTCCATGCACTCAAAACATGGAGACACTATCTTTTGGGAAAGCGTTGTGAAGTGTTCACAGATCACAAAAGTTTGAAGTATATCTTCACCCAGAAGGAAATTAATATGAGACAAAGAAGATGGCTAGAACTTATCAAAGACTATGACTTAAGTTTGCAATACCATCCCGGTAAAGCAAATGTTGTAGCAGATGCTCTAAGTCGTAAGGTTCTTGTGAATGGCCTTACCAAAGGAGAATTGCCAGATGATTTGTGTACCCAATTTCGAAAACTCAGATTGGAGATTGTGCCTGAAGGACATCTCATGTCTTTGGATGTTCAACCCACTTTGTTGGACAAGATCAAAGAAGCCCAGAAGACTGATAAGGAAATTGAAGAGATTAAGGAAAAGATTGGCAAAGGAAAAGCCAAAGAATTCCATGAAGACGAACAGGGTACTTTATGGCATGGGAAACGTATCTGTGTTCCACAAGACCCGGAGTTGCGGAAACTGATTTTGCAAGAAGCACACAACTCTCCATATTCCATTCATCCGGGTAACACCAAAATGTACATGGACATGAAAGAAAGATTTTGGTGGAATAATCTCAAGAAAGACATCGCCGCACATATTGCTTTGTGTGATGTGTGTAGTAGAGTGAAAGCGGAGCATCAGAAACCAGCAGGTTTGCTTCAACCACTACCTATTCCTGATTGGAAGTGGGACAAGATTGGTATGGATTTCATTACCGGATTACCAAGGACCAGGTCAGGTTACGATTCTATTTGGGTAGTAGTAGATCGCCTAACTAAAGTGGCTCATTTCATACCCGTGAAGACAACTTATACAAGTGCTAAGTTAGCTAGAATCTACATGAGTAGAATTGTATGTCTGCATGGAGTACCCAAGAGTATTGTGTCTGATAGGGGAACTCAATTCACTTCCCATTTTTGGAGACAGCTACATGAGTCATTGGGAACGAGGTTGGAATTCAGTACTGCTTTTCATCCTCAAACTGATGGACAAACAGAAATGACTAATCAAATTCTTGAAGACATGTTGAAGGCATGTGCCCTAGACAATGGAGCCAGTTGGGATGAAAGTCTGCCTTACGCAGAATTTTCTTATAACAACAGCTATCAAGCCAGCATTGAGATGGCACCGTTTGAGTTTCTCTATGGAAGAAAGTGTACCACCCCATTGCTATGGAATGGTGTGGGAGAAAGAAGTTTATTCGGGCCAGATCTTATCAAAGAAGCCGAAGAGAAGGTCAAGTTGGTTAAGGACAGGTTGAAGATAGCACAGTCCCGACAGAAAAGCTACGCAGATCCTAAGCGTAGAGAAGTCACCTACGAAGTTGGTGATAGAGCTTATCTTAGAGTATCACCACTTCGTGGAGTGAAGAGATTCGGAGTCAAAGGAAAATTGGCACCAAGATATGTTGGGCCATTCAAGATTCTGAGTCGCAAAGGAGAAGTTTCCTATGAAATAGAACTGCCAGAATATCTATCAGCTGTCCATAATGTGTTTCATGTGAGTCAGCTTAAGAAATGTCATCCAGAAATGGAAGAAACTTCTTTGAAGTATACTATACCTTTGGAGGAGGTTCAATTGGAAAGTGATCTCACCTATGAAGAGAAACCTATCAAGATTCTTGAGACTGCGGAAAGAGTCACAAGGACTAAGACTATCAAGTTTTGCAAAGTACAGTGGAATCATCATTCCGAAGAGGAAGCAACATGGGAAAGAGAAGATGATCTTCGGAAATACCACCCTCACCTATTTGCTAGCCAAACCGAATCTCAAGGGCGAGATTCACCTTAAGGGGGTTAGATTTGTAACATCCCTAAAATCATGATTTTAAAGATTGCATATCATTCATTCATGCATATAGTTTTGAGATCAATTTCAAACCAATTTCAAGAAAACAGAAGCACATAGTGCTATAATTTTATCTGAGCAAACTTAATTCAAATGACCATCCCCATTTGAGAGCTTAAGTGTTTTAAAACCAAGTTGTTTGTTTTCTTGTTGATTGGATTGAGTGTGGAGTTTGAACAAAATTATACAAAATAAAAATGGTTTCAAAACCATTTTCAAAACATTTGCAAATCAAGTGCTATGGCACTGTTTATTTTGTTTATTCAAAATGACCAAGCCAATTCAAAGTGACCACATGGTTTTATGCCTAGAATTGTGACTGTTGCACACTGCAAAAATCCTGAAAATATTTGAAATCAAATAGAGTTTGAATTCATTTGAAAATCATTCCAGAAAATCAAATTAGAAAAAGAAAAGGAAAAGGGTCGGCGCTACTATTCTGTCACAACAGCGAAACCAGCCCAGCTAGCCCACCCGGGTCCCCCCTCTCTCTCTCGCACGCGCAGAAGCACCCACGGAGTCACTGACACTTGGACCCCACTCCCTCTCTGTTTATTTCGCTGACAAGCGGACCCTGTCCACGTCATCATCGTCTTCCCCTAGATTCCGCGCACGAACACCGCCGCTGGACGTTGCTGCGTTGATTCCGCGGCGTAATTGGCATTGATTCACTGGGCATTTCTTGTCGAGCTCCTGCCTACTTAAGCCCCTCCCTCTCGCGGCCATTTCCCCTCACCCAATTTCCTCTCCACGCCACCAGGCTGCTCGCAATTCGCCCGACACTTCCGTTGTTCCGACGACCTCGCCGACGAATTCCGGTGAGCACCGTGCCCCCCTCTGTCCATGGTTCATACTAGCATGCTCTACAGCTCCTTGCGCATCTACTGAGACACCCCATTTGTTCTCGCATGATCTGTAGCCTCGACAGCGACAACATCTGAGCGCCGCCGCTCTCTGCTCGAACTCCGGCGACCTCTCCCTGTAAGTACCAGCCGCCCCTTGCCCTCTGTTTGTTACGCCTAGGACCCTTAGCACCTTGCGCGTCTAATGGTGCCTTCCTCTTGTCTTAGCGCGACACAGAACCTCGCCAACGTCGACCAGCAGTCGTACCCGACGCGTTCGCGAACTCCGGCGAGGAATCCCCGACGACTCCGAGCGCCCCTTCGCCAACGAGAGACACGTTGAGCTTCACCTCGACACGGCGGTTCTGGTGAGCATCCTCTCCCCTCCCCGGGCGACCTAGAACGTCGGTACCGCCGCTGACAGACGCGCCGCCGCTAGCGCCGCTAGGCTATGGTCAGAGCAACGGTAGTCGTTAGATCTGTATCATAAGGACTAGATTAGATCTGAGCGAAACATTTTCTTTGAATCTGGCGCGTTGGATCTGACTTGATCTGACGGCACTGAAGGGTGATCCTGAGTGAAACGGTATCGGCCAATAGGATAGCGCCGCGTGGCTAGGGTTTGGTTTAAAAACAGATTTTGAAATCTGATTTATATCCAAATTTGATTTAGCTATAACTTTTGATTCCCACGTTAGATTTTGGCAAATTTTATACCGTTGGAATCAGGAGAACAAGCTCTTTCAAAATATGCAGTGTGTTTAGTGTTTAGCTTCTGTTAAAAAGGCTTTATTTGCAGAAACTTGTTTAGGACTAATTTGGGTGTTTGAAATTTTTAGGAAATGTTTTAGGATATAATTATTGGTTGTTTGGCAAGATTTTTATCTTGTTAGTGAATCAGTACCTTGCACTTGCTTGGTTGAGTTTTAAAAAAATCATCACTTAGCTTTTTGCATGCATGCATATGTATTTTTGGTTTGTTTGTATATGTTGTGTGTAATTTGTTGCTACCATTCCTTGTGTAGACTTTGGTGCTAGTGATTGTGAAGAGTGCTACTCTCCCAACTACCAAGGAAAGTGGTACTTCATGAATATTTCTATACCTATATTTTGTACTAAGCATTAGAAATATTTTGCTAAGTCTTGCATGTTACTATTTTTGCCTATATGCCATGTGGGAAATCCTAAGTAGTTGTAGAAATGCTAGGAAATTTCTAAGTTAAGTTACTATCTATGCCATGCTTAGCCTAGCTAGTAGCAAACAAGGGTTGGTGAAATATACATGCTATGATGCAAATATTCTAAGTCTTTGGACTTGTTTTATTTAATAAAACAACTAAGTCAATGAATCACCTGGGTGGAAAGGGACTTGATTGGTGGTTTTTGGTTGAGTGGTTACACAAGGCCCATGGCTATGGTTTACCTTGTGTATCTCACTTGTGGTATGCCACCCAGGAACAAAGAGATTTTAGAGGCCAAGTGTTGAGAAGCTTCTAGTGCAGCCACTTGGCAATATGGGCTCTGCCTGGATCACATAAGTTGGTAGAACTTAGCCATTTGGACAGTTGGTGGTAGTGGGAATGATAGGTTGGAACGCGCCCATTTGGTCTAAGGAAAGGTTTTTGAAAGGTCCTGTCCTGGTGAAACCAAGTCTGGTGGGGAAAGTGCACAACCTCTGCAGATGGAAAAATCTAAGTACTTAGCCAAGTCCATGGCAATGGACAACTTGAGCATCAAGACATGGAAGCTATCAAGAATCTCCTCATCCCAATTTCTAAGTAAAAATTTGTGGGTGAACAAGGGTGAAGGACCCCAATGTCTATTGGTGGTTCCTTGGGAAAAGTTTTGACAAAGAAAAAATTAGTGATTTCAACTAATAGGAAAAACCTATTTTGAGCAAAGCAAGCCAAGCTACACTTAGCCAAATTGCATATAGTAATATAGTCCACCTAAATTTTACTAAGGTATCACTTGCCAATACTATTCCAAAGTATTGACCCACTGTGGCTGTAACTTGTGATGTTGCAGGTTACTCTGATGAGGATTAGGTGTCATGAGTCTACACTCAACATGTTTGCCTGTGGCAAATGAAGATGAAGACTTATAATTATTTACTTATTCAAACTCTTGTATTAGGCCTGTGGCCTTGAGTTGTAAAGACTATGTTTATCTCTGGAATGGAGGTAATAAATGACCTTTGTATCTGTGTACTTCATCTTAAACTGTGGATGCTAGCAAAGATCCAGGGACTAGCATTGCAATCACAGGGATCCTTTTTCCTTTATAAAAGAGGGATCTTACAGCAAACTTCAACGGTCCATTTATGGATTGAAGCAAGCATCCCGAAGTTGGAATCAACATTTTGATAAGGTGATCAAAAGTTTTGGTTTTATACAAACTTATGGAGAAGCTTGTATTTACAAGAAAGTGAGTGGGAGCTCTGTAGCATTCTAATACTATATGTGGATGACATATTGTTGATTGGGAATGATGTAGACCTTCTTAATAGTGTCAAGGATTATTTGAATAATAGTACTATATGTGGATGACATATTAGGCATAAAGATTTATAGAGATAGATCGATACGCCTAATATCATTGTCATAGAGTACATATTTGGACAAAGTTCTAAAGAGGTTTGGAATGAAAGATAGCAAGAAAGGGTTCTTGCACATGTTGCCCAATATGACCTTGAGTAAAACTCAAAGTCCTACTATGGCAGAAGATATAGAAAGGATGAGTAAGACTCTCTATGCCTTGGCCATAGGATCTATCATGTATGCCATGCTATGTACTAGACCTGACATTGCATATGTTGTTAGTTTGACTAGCAGATATCAAAGTGATCTAGGAGTGGATCATTGGATATCGGTCAAAAACATCCTTAAGTACTTGAGAAGAACTAAGGATATGGTTATTTCTTATGGAGGTGATGAACAGCTCGTTGTTAATGGTTACACCAATGCTAGTTGGAACACCGATCCGGATGATTCCAAATATCAATCTGGATACGTATTTACTTTGAATGGTGCAGCAGTTAGCTGGAGGAGTGCAAAGCAAAGGGTTGTGGCAAGATCTTCAACTAAATCGGAATACATAGCTGCTTCGGAGGCTTCACAAGAGGCGATTGTAGGGTTCGCAGCATAGAAAACAAAAAAATCCTACGATGGGAACAACTATGTACCAAGATATATCTACTAGATACAAACAACGGACGTAAGTATATCCGTAGAGAAAATACCCTTGAAGACCGACAACTCTTAATGAGTTAAACTCGTGGTTGATGTAGACGATCTCTTGCCGATCTCAAGATCGAGAGGAAGTCCTTAGCACCGCAACTTAGCGGCGCATCCGTGCTCACACACACTTCCTAGGCACCAAGCAACCTCCGCCTCCTCGCTCTAGCGATGCAGTGGAAGCACAACTCTTTCTTTCCGAATAGCCACCGGGAACATGTATCTCGCTAATCCAAGACCATGGGGGATAAATACTAGAGGGGGAGAGAGATCCTTCACGAGGAGGTGTGAGTGAGAAGTGAGGAGGGGTGCCTTTTATAGGAGAGGGGGAACCCCAAGGGGTGGCCGGCGCATGGGGGCTGCCCCCTTGCCATCCCCTCATTCATGTGGATGGACACTCCACTCACAAAAATCCTTTCATTTCCCTCCACTCAAAATTCCCATTAAATTTCCACCAAATTTAATGCAAACTTTGATTAAATAAAACTCCTTTATTTATTCAGAATTTTGTCAATTAATTTAATGACAAACATTCAAATATAACCCCTTGCTAGTATTTCATTTCACATGCAAAAACACTTTCTGCAATTTCACCCGAAATCCTGTTTCGGTATCTAGTGAAATAAATTCCTGCGCTTGTTATTCTTTCCGGCATGAAACTTTTGCTCCAATTGGATGTCGGTATCTCTTAAGTGTGTCACCCTATGGTTCGCGAATAATGCGGACATGATCGAGACCCCTCTCAAATGAATAATCAGAAGCTGGATCTGGAGACCCATACTGACTCCCACACATTCAACGATGACTTACTTGTGATCGTCGGAACCTTTTATGCTAGTATCTTAATCCATTTGTTTCACGATATATTACATGTCCGAGATTCGATCATCGATATATCCATACCTAGTTTGATCTCGTTACTGACATGCACTCTTTTCTCGTTCCCGTGATATAACATTCTAGTGATCAAATCACTTGCTTGCAAGCTAACCAATGTGATATCACCGAGAGGGCCCAGAGTATATCTATCTGTCATCGGGATGAACAAATTCCACTCTCGATCCATGGGCCTCAACATAGCACTTCATTAGTTCTGAACCCATCTTTATAATCACCCTATTACGGTGTGACGTTTGATGTTATCAAGAAACTCTTCTGGTGTTAGTGATTGACATGATCTCATGGTCTAAGGATTAGGATCACTTCGTAAGTTGTTATAGAAATATAAACTCAATGAATTTATCGCAATGCTATACTTCGGATGAATGTTCATCACACCATTACATTAATGTTATGATCTCGTTATTAACAACATCCAATGTCCATGATCAGGAAACCATGATCATCTTGTTAATCAACGAGCTAGTTTATGAGAGAGGCATAATTAGGAACTTTATGTTTGTTTATTAAACACACATGTATTAACGTTTCCGTATTAATACAATTATAGCATGCAAAATAAACATCTATCATATACTTGGAATATACATAATAAACACTTTATTATTGCCTCTCAGGGCATATTCCCTTCAGTCTCCCACTTGCACTAGAGACAATAATCTAGTTACATAGTGATGAATCTAACACCCATGGAGTTCTGGTGTTAATCATGTTTTGCTCAAGGGAGAGATTTAGTCAACGGGTCTGCTACATTGAGATCCGTGTGTAATTTACAAATCTTTATATCTCTATCCTTGACTTGCTCGCGGATGGAGTGAAACCGGCGCTTAATATGCTTGGAATTCTTGTGAGACCTTGGTTCTTTGGCATTGACAATTGCACCATTGTTGTCACAATAGATCACCATTGGGTCCAACGCGCTTGCAACCACACCTAGTTTGGATATGAACTCCTTCATCCAAACCGCTTTGTGAGCCGCTTCCGAAGCAGCAACATATTTGGCCTCCGTTGTTGATCCCGCCAACACAGGTTGTTTGGAACTCCACCAACTAACCGCTCCGCCATTCATGAGAAATACGTATCCGGATTGAGACTTAGAGTCATACGTATCGGTGTTAAAGCTTGCGTCGACATAACACATAGCGACAAGATCTTCTTCACCTCTGTATACAAGAAACATATCCTTAGTTCTTCACAAGTACTTAAGGATATTCTTGACCGCTATCCAGTGTTCCAAACCTGGATCCGATTGGTACCTACTAGTCAAACTAATAGCATGTGCCACATCCGGTCTTGTACATAGCATGGCGTACATTATAGAGCCTATGGCTGAAGCATAGGGAACTTTGTCCATTATCTCTCTTTTTTCTGCCATAGCCGGACTTTGAGTCTTAATCAATGGCTTGCCTTGCAACATAGGTAAGAACCCCTTCTTACTTCCATCCATTTTAAACTTCTTTAAAATCTTGTCAAGGTATGTACTTTGCGATAGCCCTATTATGCGCCTAGATCTAACTCTATAGATCTTTATGCCTAATATGTATGACGCTTCACCTAGGTCCTTCATTGAAAATTTGCTGTTTAGATAACTTTTAACACTGTTTAAAAGATCTATATCATTTCCGATCAATAATATGTCATCCACATATAATATCAGAAATGCCACATTACTCCCACTCACTTTCTTGTAAATACAAGCCTCTCCATAAGTTTGGACAAATCCAAACTCTTTGATCACCTCATCAAAGCGGAGATTCCAACTTCGTGATGCTTGATTCAGTCCATAGATGGATCGTTGAAGCTTGCACACCTTGTTAGCATCCTTAGGATCAACAAAACCCTTTGGTTCTATCATATACAACTATTCTTCAATATTACCATTGAGAAACACGGTTTTGACATCCATCTGCCATATCTCATAATCGAAATATGCAACAATTGCTAACATAATCCTAACTGACTTTAGCATCGCTACGGGAGAGAATGTCTCATCGTAGTCAACTCCTTGAATTTGTCGAAACCCCTTTGCGACAATTTGAGCTTTATAGATGGTCACATTACCATCAGCATCAGTTTTCCTTTTGAAAATCCATTTATTCTCCACGGCCTTTCGGTCGTGAGGTAAGTCCACCAAGTTCCAAACTTGATTTTCATACATGGATTCCATCTCGGATATCATGGCTTCTAACCATTTGTTGGAATCCGGGATCATCATCGCTTCTTCATACGTCGCAGGGTCATCAATTTTCATCAACCATGAAAATTCATAACAGGGTTTCCGTAAAGCTCGGGAGTTGCACGCGTCTTGCTAGACCTGCGAGGTTCGGTAGTACTCTCTTTCGGAGTTTCATGATCATTATCATTAGTTCCCTCTTCAACTGGCGAGGCCAACTCCAGAACAATTTCCGGCACTGCGCTACTCGCCATACTTTGAAGAGAAGGTTCAATAACCTCTTCGAGTTCTACCTTCCGACTACTCACGCCTTTCGCGAGAAACTCTTTCTCTAGAAAGGATCCATTCTTGGCAACAAAAACCTTGCCCTCAGATCTGTGATAGAAGGAATACCCAATTGTTTCCTTAGGGTATCCTATGAAGACGCATTTTTCCGCTTTGGGTTCGAGATTATCCGGTTGAAGTTTCTTCACATAAACATCGCATCCCCAAACTTTAAGAAATGACAGCTTAGGTTTGTTTCCAAACCATAATTCATACTGTGTCTTTTCAACGGATTTAGATGGTGCCCGATTTAAAGTGAATACAACGGTTTCTAGTGCATAACCCCAAAATGACAACGGCAAGTCTGTCAGAGACATCATAGATCGAACCATATCCAATAAAGTATGATTACGACGTTCCGACACACCATTTCGCTGGGGTGTTCTGGCAGGTGTGAGTTGTGAAACAATTCCACACTCTTTCATATGAGTGTTAAACTCATAACTTAGATACTCACCTCCACGGTCGGACCGTAGAAATTTGATCTTTCTATTACAATGATTTTCCACTTCATTCTGAAATTCCTTAAAACTTTTCAAAGGTTTCAGACTTGTGTTTCATCAAGTAGATATAACCGTATCTACTCAAATCATCCGTGAAAGTAACAAAATAACGATATCCACCTCGCGTCGACACAATCATTGGACCACATACATCAGAATGTATAATTTACAATAAATCTGTCGTCCATTCCATTGAACCAGAAAACGGCGTTCTAGTCATCTTGCCCATAAGACATGGCTCACATGTATCAAATGATTCAAAATCAAGTGATTCCAAAAGTACATCTGAATGGAGCTTCTTCATGCGTTTAACGCCAATATGACCTAGACGACAGTGCCACATATATGCGGATATATCATCATTAAGTTTAATCCTTTTAGCATCAACATTATAAATATGTGTAACACTATTATCGAGATCCAACAGAAATAAACCATTCATCATCAGTGCATGACCATAAAAGATTTCATTCATATAAATAGAACAACCATTGTTCTCGGATTTAAATGAATAACCACTTCGCATTAAACACGATCCAGATACAATGTTCATGCTCAGTGCTGGCACCAGATAACAATTATTTAAGTTTATTACTAATCCCGACGGCAAGTGGAGAGGCAGCGTTCCGACGGCGATCACATCAACGCTTGATCCATTGCCGACACGCATCTTGACCTCACCCCTTGCTAGCGGTCGCTTGTTCCGTAGACCCTGATTCAAGTTACAAATATTAGCAACTGAACCGGTATCAAATACCTAGGTGCTACTGTGAGCACTAGTCAAGTACACATCAATAACATGTATATCATATATACCTTTGTTTGCCTTGTCGGCCTTCTTGTCTGCCAAATACTTGGGGCAGTTGCGCTTCCAGTGGCCAGTCCCCTTACAATAGTAGCACTCGGTATCAGACTTAGGGCCAACTCGGGGTTTCTTTTCAGGCACGGCAACCGGCTTGCCGCCCTTACTTCCCTTCCGTTTACCCTTCTTGTCTTTCTTGAAACCAGTGTTCTTATTGATTATCAACACTTGATGTTCCTTCTTGATCTCCACTTCTGCAGTTTTAAGCATTGAAAAAAGCTCGGGGAGAGACTTCTTCATGCCTTGCATATTATAGTTCATCACGAAGCTCTTATAGCTAGGTGGCAGAGACTGCAGAACACAATGGATGCCTAAGTCAATGGGAATCGATATTCCCAGGGACACAAGATTATCGGTGTAACCCAACATCTTGAGTACATGCTCACTTACGGAGTTGTGCTCTTCCATCATGCAGCTAAAGAACTTTTCTGAAGCATTGTATCTCTCTACATCAGCATGTGTGTCGAAAATCATTTTCAACTCACCCATTGTATCAAATGCATTGCCATTTTCGAAACGCTTTTGAAGTTCCGGCTCTAGCCCATACAATATGTCGCAATGAACTAAGTTGTGGTCCTCCTGACGAGTCTGATAGACATTCTTCTCCTCGTCACGGGCATCATCGAAAGGTGGGGGCCTAGCGGCGCTTCTAGCACATATTGCTTTTGTGCAGCAGAGAGGAGAATCCTCAAATTCATGGCCCATTCGGTAAAGTTGCTACAGTTCGTTGCAAGTTTCTCTTTCTCCATGAACACATTGAGATTAAAATCAGGTGGTGCCATCTACAACAGAATTTGTAAAGTTTAGACTAAGTTTATGATAGATTGATTTCAACTAATCCACATTACAAATGAACTCCCACTCAAAAACGACATACCTCGTGCCTGTTTGGTGATTACATGAATCAAATACACTACACCAGGTCCGATCATCACGTGAGTCGATGTAGCTTCAAAGGCGAGCATCAAATGGGCATCATATCTACTATATGACTCATGCTTAACCTTTCGGTCCATGTTTCGAGGCCATGTCTGTACATGCTAGGCTCGCCAAGTAAGAACCTTAGTATTCGCGTGTGTAACTGTCTTACACCTGAAATATGGTCGTGGATCCAAGAACACCCGATCATCACGTGATGTCTTGGAGCGACGAAAACATAATCGGTGCATACTAAAGGAAGAACACATTCTTATCTTGATATTTAAATGAGGTATCATCTTATTATGCTAATAAAACGCCAAACAAACAATATGAGATGCTATCAAGCATCACATGTTTATAAGTGAAATGATATGGTTCCCGCATATGATCTCTATCATGTGCACCGTGGTATGATAACTATCATACCTTTATGTGTAAGGCTAAGGTCTATGAAACTTACACGTTATGTGTGTTGTAAGAGTATCATCTCATACTTCTACTGGCAACATCACCATATCATAACACTAGCCCAGCAACAATCTAAACTAGACGCCTCTAATTTATCCATTGCAAGTTTTACGTGGCTTAGGGATTTCGAAGATAGAACCGTTCTTACCTATGAACATGAACCACAACGAGGATAACCAAATTGTTGACAACTCGTTGCAAATTATATATTGACTATAGTAGGAGAGACAGACACCCGCTAGCCACTTATGCAAACTAGTTGCATGTCAAGCGTGGAACAGGTCTCATGTGCGAGGACATGTAAAGTTTGTCCAGGCCGCTTCATCCTACTATGCCACCAATATCCAAAATACAGCTAAGAAGCAATAACATGATCATCATTGCCCACATACTCATATGTGTACTACCCGTGTAAAGCATCTACGCATAGATCCGGCTCTGATACCACTGTAGGGTTCGCAGCATAGAAAACAAAAAAATCCTACGATGGGAACAACTATGTACCAAGATCTATCTACTAGATACAAACAACGGGCGGATGTATATCCATAGATAACATACCCTTGAAGACCGACAAATCTTAACGAGTTAAACTCATGGTTGATGTAGATGATCTCTTGCCGATCTCAAGATCGAGATGAAGTCCTTAGCACCGCAACTTAGCGGCGCATCCGTGCTCACACACACGTCCGAGGCACCGAGCAACCTCCGCCTCCTCGCTTCAGCGATGCAGCGCAAGCACAACTCTTTCTTGCCGAATAGCCACCGGGAACATGTATCTCGCTAGTCCGAGACCATGGGGGATAAATACTAGAGGGGGAGAGAGATCCTTCACGAGGAGGTGTGAGTGAGAAGTGAGGAGGGGGTGCCTTTTATAGGAGAGGGGAACCCCAAGAGGATGGCCGGCGCATGGGGGCTTCCCCCTTTCCCTCCCCTCATTCATGTGGGTGGACACTCCACACACAAAAATCCTTTCAATTCCCTCCACTCAAAATCCCACTCAAAATTCCCATTAAATTTCCACCAAATTTAATGCAAACTCTCAGAATTTTGTCAATTACTTTAATGACAAACATTCACATATAACCCATTGCTAGTATTTCATTTCACATGCAAAAACACTTTCTGCAATTTCACCCAAAATCTTGTTTCGGTATCTAGTGAAATAAATTTCTACGCTTGTTATTCTTTCCGGCATGAAACTTTTGCTCCAATTGGATGTCGGTATCTCTTAAGTGTGTCACCCTACGGTTCAAGAATAATGCGGACATGATCGAGACCCCTCTCAGATGAATAATCAGAAGCGGGATCTGGAGACCCATACTGACTCCCACACATTCAACGATGACTTACTTGTGATCGTCAGAACCTTTTACTCTAGTATCTTAATCCCTTTGTTTCACGATATATTACATGTCCGAGATTCGATCATCGATATCTCCATACCTAGTTTGATCTCGTTATTGACATGCACTCTTTTCTCGTTCCCGTGATATAACATTCTAGTGATCAAATCACTTGCTTGCAAGCTAACCAATGTGATATCACCGAGAGGGCCCAGAGTATATCTATCCGTCATCGGGATGAACAAATTCCACTCTCGATCCATGGGCCTCAACATAACACTTTATTAGTTCTGAACCCATTTTTATAATCACCCTGTTACGGTGTGACGTTTGATGTTATCAAGAAACTCTTCCGGTGTTAGTGATTGACATGATCTCATGGTCTAAGGATTAGGATCACTTAGTAAGTTGTTATAGAAATATAAACTCAATGACTTTAATCGTAATGCTATACTTCGGATGAATGTTCATCACACCATTACATTAATGTTGTGATCTCGTTATTAACAACATCCAATGTCCATGATCAGGAAACCATGATCATCTTGTTAATCAACGAGCTAGTTTATGAGAGAGGCATAACTAGGAACTTTCCGTTTGTTTATTAAACACACATATATTAACGTTTCCGTATTAATACAATTATAGCATGCAAAATAAACATCTATCATATACTTGGAATATACATAATAAACACTTTATTATTGCCTCTCAGGACATATTCCCTTCAGCGATATGGATGAAGGAGTTCATTACAGAGCTTGGTGTGGTTCTCAATGTGCTGGACCCGATGTCTATCTACTGTGATAACATGGGCGCCATAGCCAATGCGCAAGAACCAAGGTCACACAAGAAGCTGAAGCATATCAAGCTTCGTTTTCACGCTATTTGAGAGCATGTCCAAGATGGTGACATAAAGATTTGCAAAGTACACACAGATCTGAATGTGGCGGATCCGTTGACTAAATCTCTCCCGATGGCAAAACATGACCAACACCAAACCGCCATGGGTGTTCGGTATATTACCATGTAATCCAGATTAGTTGACTCTAGTGCAAGTGGGAGACTATTGGATATATGCCCTAGAGGCAATAATAAAAGTAGTTATTATTATATCTTTGTGTTTATGATAAATGTTTACATTCATGCTATAATAGTATTAACCAGAAACATTGATACTTGTGTGATTTGTAAACATTCTTTATAATACTAGCTTGTTGGTTGATAGATGATCATGGTTTCCTGATCATGAACATTGAGATGTTATTGAGAACAAGATCATATCATTAGGAGAATGGTGTGATGGACATACTCCTATAGATAAGCGTAGCATAAAGATCAAGTCATTTCATCAGTTCATTTGCTATAAGCTTTCTGATACATAGTAACCTGATTCCTTTGACCATGAGATCATGCTAATCACCATCACAGGATGGATACTTTGATGACATCAAACACCACACCGTAATTGGATGGCTATAAAGGTGGCATTGGGTGTTCGGAAAGTATGTATTGAGGCACATGGATTAAGAGTGGGATTTGTCCATCCATATGACAGATAGATATACTCTGGGCCCTCACGGTGGAATGTCATCCAATTAGCTTGCAAGCATGTGACTGACTCACAATGGATCAGATATCACGGGAACAAGAAAAGAGTACTTATCGGTAATGAGGTTGAACTAGGTATGCAGAGATACCGACGATCAAACCTCGGATAAGTAAAATATCACGAGACAAAGGGAAATTGGTATCGTATGTAAACGGTTCATTCGATCACAAAGTAATAGTAGAAATATGTGGGAGCCATATGAATTTCCAGATTCCTCTATTGGTTATTGATCGAACATGAGCCTCGGTCATGTATGCATAATTCACGAACCGTAGGGAGACACACTTAAGGATTCAATGTATTTTAGTAGATATGGAATGTAAGTAGGGAGACCGAATGTTGTTCGGAGTTTCGGATGTGATCTGGGATACCATGAGGAGATATGGAATGGTCTAGATAATAAGATTCATATAAGGAAAGTCCAATTCCAGAGTTCAGGAATGATTTCGGTGATTTCACCGGAATGATCTAGAAGGGTCTAGAAGGTTCACCTAACCGGAAGGGGAAGGGTACATGAAAGTGGTATGACTAAGTGGAATGATTGTGTCATGTCCTAGGTCACTTGGTTGGGCATTTGAAAGAAAGAAATTAAACTCCAAATTGAAAGTCAAAAGGCAAGTTTGAAAAGTCAAACCGGGACAATGTATCCTGGTGGAGGAAGGAAAGAATCCTTCTCTCCCTCCACCATAAGCCAAGTAGGAGAAGGAGTTGGGAAAGGATTCAAACTCCCCTCTCCCAAGCTGCCCTCCCTCTCATAAATAGAGGGGAAGGGGTGCCCCAAGAGACACAACACCAACCCCTCCCAACATCGTCGCCACCCAGCGCCGCCACCACCCTAGCCGCCGCCACCCTAGCCGCCGCCGAATCCACCTCCTCCTCTCCGGTCTCTAAACCCTAGATCGCCGGAAACCCTAATTCTCCACCATAACCTGCTCCGGCTTAGCAGAAGCCCTGCAGGATCTTCCCTCTACTTCCGACACCACGCCGTCGTGCTGTCGGAATCGCGAGGAGAGAACTACAACCTCCGCTGCCTGCTGGAACAAGGGTGTAGAGGTCTCAACCTAATAAGGTAGATCCCTCCTGTGTTTTATAATGCTAGTCCCTGGATCAATAGCTAGCATCCACAGTTAAGATGTAATATCAAGATACAAAGGTCATAACATAACTTTATAACCAGGAATAACATAATTTTTATTACATCTTACATAGCTCATTTAGCTATTACATTACATTGCAACGGAATAATAATAATCATGGTCCTTCATCTTCAAAGTGCCACAGGCAGATGTTGGTTGTAGACTTGGTAATCCTAATCAATCAATCTTCACTAAAGACAATCAACCTGCAACATTACAAGTTACAGCCACAAGGGTCAATACATTTGAATTGTATTGGCAAGTTTCACTACTATGTGGAATATAAGTGGACCCTAACATTACATGCATATTTGGCTAAGTAGAGTTTAAGGCTTATTTGCATAAAGCAACATTTATCCTATCTTTTCAAAATGGTTTTGGTCCTTTGTCAAATCCCTTTTCCAAGTTCCTTGAACTCCTTGGTAGAAACTCAAGTGTTCAAGTCCTTGTCAAAATCCTTTGAGCTACTTGGTAACCCCAAGGGCAGCAAGTTTTATGAAATCTCATGAGTTCCTTGGTAACCCTAAGTACATAATGTTCTTGAGCACCTTGGTAACCCCAAGTGCAAGAAGCTTAACAAAGTCTCTTTGAATTCCTTGGTACCCCCAAGTGCATCAAGTTTTTATATTAGAAGTTGGAATGTCGAGATCTCCCATGGTTCAAACTTCAGTTGCTCAGTATTGTCCATAACCGGGGACACGGCTAAGTACTTAGGTTTTATTAACTTCTACAGAAGGAGTACACTTTACCCACATGACACAATCCCATCTTGTTGCCACCAGTGGCCTACTGGATTAGTGCTCACCAAGATGGAGTACTGGCAGATTGAGAGTGTGACGAAGTCTTTCCAAAAGGTCCTCCCATACATCGTTGCTAGCTTGTCTTCAGCCCCCATGAAGCATTCTAGATCCCCATGTCCGGTAACTAAAGACAATGTATGGGTCTTCCTAATGTAGTTGACTAAGCCAGAGCCATAATAGCATGTGGTTGCACACGAAAGCCACAATTGGAGAAACATGTTAAATCTCTAAGTTTCCTAGGTGGTTTTCATTTGGAGCACAACACAAAGTGATTGCCATAGACATGGTTCCTTTTGTTGCCACCTTCTCCAAAACTTCAAGTATCCTCCACCTAGGTGGTTCATTGAGTCCTTGTTTTATTATGTAAAACACAAGTCCTTTTCTCAACCTTTGTAAAATCTCAACATGTATCTCTTTTCAAAACATAGCATGGCTAAGCATGTACAACTTCAATATTTTCACTAAGGAGTGTATAGGGAATCCTATTAGGATTTAGCATAGCATAAGTACAGAAATATCTTTTCATGCATGTTTTTTTCAAAATCCACTAAGTATAATGAAAATAGTAGGACCTTTGTATGATAGTGTAACTTGCCTTTTTGGTAGGGAATGGTGGTTCTCTCCTTGATCTTGCTAGTCTCACACTTTGCTAAATTCACTACAAGTCAATCAAGCAAACACAAAATCACTAACATTCCACACCAAAGTCAAACAAACAATTTCACACTCACAAAGCAAATGGAATCTAAGTCATGCATAAGTATGCAAAGGATGGTTCTATTGCAAGGTTGGTCTCCACTAGGTTTATAAACTTGGTAAGGTCCAAATTGGTCATTTACCAAAGTGGCCAAAGTCATTAGTTAGAGGGTTTTGCTCAAAATCTATTTTAAAATCCATTCAACATTTTATGTGGTGGAAAATGGTTTTATTAAATCTAAAGCCTTTTAAGTTTTCACCAAAAGTTTCTAACTCTCTCAAGATTAGTTGTTTTGGGTCAGTAGCTTTGAATCAACATATTTTCTCAAAGTTTTATTCCAAAATCTTTTTCATAATAAACCCATTATCTTTATTTGGCTAGGATTAGGCTAATTTAATTAATCCATTCTTAATCTTTCCAATTTTCATTTCCAAAACCATGGGTTGGTTCCTAGGGTCAGTAAGGTCACAACAAACCATTTTGCAAAAAATTTAATCCAAAAATCATTTTTAAACAATTTTTCTAATCTAAACAAGTACACAAATGTTTCTGCAAATTCAAACAAGCTAACAGATACTATTTGTCAAACTAAGGCCATGGTTGGCCAGGGCTTGTTCTCCTGAATCCAACGACATAAAATTTGTAATTTTTGGACGTGTGGTTTGAAAGTTACAAAGGTTTGAAGTTTGCAAATAAATCTGTTTTCAATTTCTTTTAAACAGATCCAGTGCCACGCGTCGTGTTCCTATTGGTCCATACCGGTTCGGTTGGATCGCGGCTATGGGGCGTTGGATCTAGTTAGATCGAGTGGTTCAGAGGACATACCCCTTCGGTGTTTAAGTAATCTATCTGATTCGTTCGATCCAGATCTAACGACTACTACTGCCTGGTCACAGATGGGCGGCGCTGCGCGGCGGTAAACGGCGGCGGCGCTCTGGCGGTGGAGTTCCGGCTAACACAGGAAGCGAGAGAGAGGGAGGAGTGGCTCACAGTGATCGCCGAGGCACGGGGATGCTCAACCTGCTCGCTTCGGTCGAAGGGCGCACTAGGGTTGCAGGAATTCCTCGTCGGAGTTATGAACTGCGTCAGGTGGTCCTGGTTGTGGTCGGAGGCGACGCTGTCGATCACGAGAAGCCAAACGGAGGGCATGATTAGGTGCGCAAGACCAAGGCGAAGATGCTAGCATAATTGAGAAGTAGAGGGGCGGTCGGTTTCTACCTGGGGGTCGTCGTCGGAGAAGAAACAGGCGGCGGCGCTGTCAGAGCTAGTCCAAGCCGAAGCTCTGGGGCGCCCGTGGTCGAGTGAAGGACACGGGGAGAAGCGTCTAGGAATGGGGAAGCTGTCAGTGTGCTCAGGGAGGCTCGGGGTGATGTGGTTTGGCCGGAGTCGGTACTGGACCTCGTCGGAGTTGAGGATGCTCGAGAAGAAATTGGAGGCGGTCTGGGGCGTGCGAGCGCGAGGTGTCAGAGGGGAAATATAGAGGATGCTTGGGCGTTTCATCCTGCGTGATCAAAGCTGGTAACGGTGGTCGAGTTAAAGAGAATTAAGGCCGCGAAATCATCGGCAGGAGCGGTGTCGAAGGAGGGAGAAGAGGTCGTGCGGGTGGGGAGGAAGAACAGTGGAGGTGGGGTCCACCGATCAGTGGGAAAAGAAACGAGGAGGAGGTCCACCTGCCAGTGAGGTTGCGGGTTTCTTCTGGGGTGAAGAAAAACGTTTCGGGGGTGAGGGTGAGGTGGGCTTCCTGGGCTTGGCCGGCTGGGCTGGGTCCAAATCCATTTTTTTTATTCAGTAACTTTTTCTTTTTCTATTCCTGAATTCTGTTTTGAATTTTTAAACAAACAATTATCAATCAAACCAATTCAAATAATCCACACTTCACAATTTGAACTTGGTTCTGTTTGTCAGCATAAACCTAAATTCCAAAACAAAATAATATTTTATTCATTTTAAGACCCATTCATTAATTAAAAATGGATCATGAGTTATAAAAGTAGGGCTTGTTTTAATTAATAAAATCTCCATTCAAATATTTTCAAAATCAAATCAGTGGGTTTAATAAAGGATACTTGGAAACTTGTTTTAAACAAAATAACATCTTTATTTTAGGATCCATTAATAATCAAATAAAAAGGACCTTAGTTATTAAATCAATTAGAATTTGTTTTATTAATATCTTTATTTTGAAAACTAAAATTAAAACCAAAAACACTTCAGTAGATTTTATTTGTGATTATCAAATACTTGGAAAACTTATTTTAAATAATTTAATAAGTTTTGATGTTTCCATTAAATTGGTAAAACCTTTATTTGAATAAAATTTGGATATTAAATCCTTATTAATTTATTTAAATAAACCTTTGCTAATTTTATAATACAATGTTTTAATTCCCAAGGCTTGGCCAAGGTTTAATTTGGCTTTATAAAATATTCTTTATTTATAAACTTCTATTTCATTTGAAAACAAATCTTTTCATTTAATTGTTTCAAAATAGTATTTCCAAATGTTTTTATTTTTCCTTTTATTAAATGTTTATCTTTTTAAATCCCTTTAGGTTTTATTTAATTCAAATGGGTTTGAAGTTCCAATTGAATTCAAAAAGTTTCTTCTGGCTCTGAAAATCAAACAAAGTTTTATTTTATTCTTTTATTTTCACATTACAAGATTTGGAAAATCTTGGGATGTGACAGGCTACCACCCTTAGAATAAATCTCGTCCCGAGATTTGGGAAGGCTGGGGTTACAAGCAAGTTCAAAGCAACTAGGGTACTACCACCCTTAAAAATTTTCAAACAAAAATTACATCTTGTCCTTCTTGGGATCATGAGAAATACTTTCTCTAAGCAAATACTTGCATTGAGTCCTTTGTTCCATACTTGACTCATGGGCCAAGGTTGAGTTTCTCCATAGGCTTGTTCAACTTGTTTTTCATCCTTTCTGGACAGTTGCTTGCATAATGTCCTGGATTCTTGCAGTTGAAACAATGAATGTCCTTGAGTTCTTTGCGTTGTTCTTGTGGACAAGTGGCTACATAATGGCCTGGTTCTTTGCAGTTGTTGCACCACACTTGGTCAATCTCTTTATTCTTCTTGTTCTCTGGGCATCCACTGGAGTAGTGTCCCATTTCCTTACATTTACGACATTGTGCATGGCTCATGTCTTGCTTTTATTTCTTAAGCTTCTTTTGTCCTTTGAATTGGGTTGTCTTGTTGGGAGGTATAAGTGGTCCTTTTCCTTTGGTATACTTGGATCCTTCTTGTTTCCTTTGTTCCACCATGGAGTAGATTGGGCATTGGATAGGGACATGGTCATTTCCTTCACAAAGGTAACAAGTAGCTTGAGAGGTAGGACATTGTCCAACAGGATGTTCTTCTTCACAATTGGGACATTGATCTTCATGCTCCTTGGAAGTATGATCTTTGTCTCCACAAATAGTGCAAGCTGGGGCTCCATCTAGAATAACATTCTTGTCAGCCTTGTTATCATAAACTCCTCTGGGGTAGTTTTCCTCCATGCTGATCATTTGATTAGTCACCTTAAGCATCAGTTGGGATTGCTCTTCCAAAAACCTTTGTAGTGCTGGATCCTTATCACAATTGTTGGTTATGAACTGAGCTGTCAGTTGGTTCAACTGGTGTTGGGTTGCTATGAGCTCTCTCATGCTGTTAGCTTGGTTGGTGTTGGTGTCATCAACCTTGGAGTCTTTTGGAGTAGTCATCTGTTTGGGTGGAAGGGAGATTAGAATATGCAAGATATTTCTAAGGAATCAATTCTAATCACACACATTACAATTTACACAAACAATGTGCATGCAATCACAAACCAAACATTCACAAACAACTTTGCCCTCAAACAACAAAGTTCAAGCACATACTTAGGCAACAAAATATTTTTGTTACACCACATAAGTTGGGGTGTTTGACTTAACTAAATTATGGTGGTCCATCTATATGGTTCACTTGTGATCCATCCATTCTTCTTGGTTGATTCCTCTTGTATGAGATCATGGTTTCCTTGAGAAAAACTCTTGGTTGCAATACTTCAAATGATGTAGGCTCCTTCTAACTTTTGCATTCCCTCAGTCTCTAAATTTTTAGCAAGATTTCCTTGTCTCACTTGTAGTCCTTAGTGGTATCCAAGTTGGAAGTCTTTGGTGAATATGCTGAAGATGTTGAAGTCATTAGAGTTGAAGATGTTGAAGAAGTCCTTTGCACATAGTGTAGTCTTTGGTCATGGGGTAGGTTTTCCATCAAGTTGAATTAGAAGAGAAGTAGAGTTGAAATCAAAGTGGTTGAGGAAAGAATTTACAAGCTTGTTTTGTAAATAAGTTTTGGAACAAAAACAACTCCTATTTTTCTAAGGGTTTTTGTCCAATCCTGGGGTTTACAAATCCTACAGGCAACACAATGCTCTGATACCATATGCAGAGGTCTCAACCTAATAAGGTAGATCCCTCCTGTGTTTTATAATGCTAGTCCCTGGATCAATAGCTAGCATCCACAGTTAAGATGTAATATCAAGATACAAAGGTCATAACATAACTTTATAACCAGGAATAACATAATTTTTATTACATCTTACATAGCTCATTTAGCTATTACATTACATTGCAACGGAATAATAATAATCATGGTCCTTCATCTTCAAAGTGCCACAGGCAGATGTTGGTTGTAGACTTGGTAATCCTAATCAATCAATCTTCACTAAAGACAATCAACCTGCAACATTACAAGTTACAGCCACAAGGGTCAATACATTTGAATTGTATTGGCAAGTTTCACTACTATGTGGAATATAAGTGGATCCTAACATTACATGCATATTTGGCTAAGTAGAGTTTAAGGCTTATTTGCATAAAGCAACATTTATCCTATCTTTTCAAAATGGTTTTGGTCCTTTGTCAAATCCCTTTTCCAAGTTCCTTGAACTCCTTGGTAGAAACTCAAGTGTTCAAGTCCTTGTCAAAATCCTTTGAGCTACTTGGTAACCCCAAGGGCAGCAAGTTTTATGAAATCTCATGAGTTCCTTGGTAACCCCAAGTACATCATGTTCTGGAGCACCTTGGTAACCCCAAGTGCAACAAGCTTAACAAAGTCTCTTTGAATTCCTTGGTACCCCCAAGTGCATCAAGTTTCTATATTAGAAGTTGGAATGTCGAGATCTCCCATGGTTCAAACTTTAGTTGCTCAGTATTGTCCATAACCGGGGACACGGCTAAGTACTTAGGTTTTATTAACTTCTGCAGAAGGAGTACACTTTACCCACATGACACAATCCCATCTTGTTGCCACCAGTGGCCTACTGGATTAGTGCTCACCGAGATGGAGTACTGGCAGATTGAGAGTGTGACGAAGTCTTTCCAAAAGGTCCTCCCATACATCTTTGCTAGCTTGTCTTCAGCCCCCATGAAGCATTCCATATCCCCATGTCCGGTAACTAAAGACAATGTATGGGTCTTCCTAATGTAGTTGACTAAGCCAGAGCCATAATAGCATGTGGTTGCACACGAAAGCCACAATTGGAGAAACATGTTAAATCTCTAAGTTTCCTAGGTGGTTTTCATTTGGAGCACAACACAAAGTGATTGCCATAGACATGGTTCCTTTTGTTGCCACCTTCTCCAAAACTTCAAGTATCCTCCACCTAGGTGGTTCATTGAGTCCTTGTTTTATTATGTAAAACACAAGTCCTTTTCTCAACCTTTGTAAAATCTCAACATGTATCTCTTTTCAAAACATAGCATGGATAAGCATGTACAACTTCAATATTTTCACTAAGGAGTGTATAGGGAATCCTATTAGGATTTAGCATAACATAAGTACAGAAATATCTTTTCATGCATGTTTTTTTTCAAAATCCACTAAGTATAATGAAAATAGTAGGACCTTTGTATGATAGTGTAACTTGCCTTTTTGGTAGGGAATGGTGGTTCTCTCCTTGATCTTGCTAGTCTCACACTTTGCTAAATTCACTACAAGTCAATCAAGCAAACACAAAATCACTAACATTCCACACCAAAGTCAAACAAACAATTTCACACTCACAAAGCAAATGGAATCTAAGTCATGCATAAGTATGCAAAGGATGGTTCTATTGCAAGGTTGGTCTCCACTAGGTTTATAAACTTGGTAAGGTCCAAATTGGTCATTTACCAAAGTGGCCAAAGTCATTAGTTAGAGGGTTTTTCTCAAAATCTATTTTAAAATCCATTCAACATTTTATGTGGTGGAAAATGGTTTTATTAAATCTAAAGCCTTTTAAGTTTTCACCAAAAGTTTCTAACTCTCTCAAGATTAGTTGTTTTGGGTCAGTAGCTTTGAATCAACATATTTTCTCAAAGTTTTATTCCAAAATCTTTTTCATAATAAACCCATTATCTTTATTTGGCTAGGATTAGGCTAATTTAATTAATCCATTCTTAATCTTTCCAATTTTCATTTCCAAAACCATGGGTTGGTTCCTATGGTCAGTAAGGTCACAACAAACCATTTTGCATAAATTTTAATCCAAAAATCATTTTTAAAATTTTTTTCTAATCTAAACAAGTACACAAATGTTTCTGCAAATTCAAACAAGCTAACAGATACTATTTGTCAAACTAAGGCCATGGTTGGCTAGGGCTTGTTCTCCTGAATCAAACGACATAAAATTTGTAATTTTTGGACGTGTGGTTTGAAAGTTACAAAGGTTTGAACTTTGCAAATAAATCTGTTTTCAATTTCTTTTAAACAGATCCAGTGCCACGCGTCGTGTTCCTATTGGTCCATACCGGTTCGGTTGGATCGCGGCTGTGGGGCGTTGGATCTAGTTAGATCGAGTGGTCCAGAGGACATACCCCTTCGGTGTTTAAGTAATCTATCCGATTCGTTCGATCCAGATCTAACGGCTACTACTGCCTGGTCACAGATGGGCGGCGCTGCGCGGCGGTAAACGGCGGCGGCGCTCTGGCGGTGGAGTTCCGACTAACACAGGAAGCGAGAGAGAGGGAGGAGTGGCTCACAGTGATCGCCGAGGCACGGGGATGCTCAACCTGCTCGCTTCGGTCGAAGGGCGCACTAGGGTTGCAGGAATTCCTCGTCGGAGTTGTGAACTGCGTCAGGTGGTCCTGGTTGTGGTCGGAGGCGACGCTGTCGATCACGAGAAGCCAAACGGAGGGCATGATTAGGTGCGCAATACCAAGGCGAAGATGCTACCATAATTGAGAAGTAGAGGGGCGGTCGGTTTCTACCTGTGGGTCGTCGTCGAAGAAGAAACAGGCGGCGGCGCTGTCAGAGCTAGTCCAAGCCGAAGCTCTGGGGCGCCCGCGGTCGAGTGAAGGACACGGGGAGAAGCGTCTGGGAATGGGGAAGCTGTCAGTGTGCTCAGGGAGGCTCGGGGTGATGTGGTTTGGCCGGAGTCGGTACTGGACCTCGTCGGAGTTGAGGGTGCTCGAGAAGAAATTGGAGGCGGTCTGGGGCGTGCGAGCGCGAGGTGTCAGAGGGGAAATATAGAGGATGCTTGGGCGTTTCATCCTGCGTGATCAAAGCTGGTAACGGTGGTCGAGTTAAAGCGAGTTAAGGCCGCGAAATCATCGGCAGGAGCGGTGTCGAAGGAGGGAGAAGAGGTCGTGCGGGTGGGGAGGAAGAACAGTGGAGGTGGGGTCCACCGATCAGTGGGAAAAGAAACGAGGAGGAGGTCCACCTGCCAGTGAGGTTGCGGGTTTCTTCTGGGGTGAAGAAAAACGTTTCGGGGGTGAGGGTGAGGTGGGCTTCCTGGGCTTGGCCGGCTGGGCTGGGTCCAAATCCATTTTTTTTATTCAGTAACTTTTTCTTTTTCTATTCCTGAATTCTGTTTTGAATTTTTAAACAAACAATTATCAATCAAACCAATTCAAATAATCCACACTTCACAATTTGAACTTGGTTCTGTTTGTCAGCATAAACCTAAATTCCAAAAAAAAAAATATTTTTATTCATTTTAAGACCCATTCATTAATTAAAAATGGATCATTAGTTATAAAAGTAGGGCTTGTTTTAATTAATAAAATCTCCATTCAAATATTTTCAAAATCAAATCAGTGGGTTTAATAAAGGATACTTGGAAACTTGTTTTAAACAAAATAACATCTTTATTTTAGGATCCATTAATAATCAAATAAAAAGGACCTTAGTTACAATTAGAATTTGTTTTATTAATATCTTTATTTTGAAAACTAAAATTAAAACCAAAAACACTTCAGTAGGTTTTATTTGTGATTATCAAATACTTGGAAAACTTATTTTAAATAATTTAATAAGTTTTGATGTTTCCATTAAATTGGTAAAACCTTTATTTGAATAAAATTTGGATATTAAATCCTTATTAATTTATTTAAATAAACCTTTGCTAAATTTATAATACAATGTTTTAATTCCCAAGGCTTGGCCAAGGTTTAATTTGGCTTTATAAAATATTCTTTATTTATAAACTTCTATTTCATTTGAAAACAAATCTTTTCATTTAGTTGTTTCAAAATAGTATTTCCAAATGTTTTTATTTTTCCTTTTATTAAATGTTTATCTTTTTAAATCCCTTTAGGTTTTATTTAATTCAAATGGGTTTGAAGTTCCAATTAAATTCAAAAAGTTTCTTCTGGCTCTGAAAATCAAACAAAGTTTTATTTTATTCTTTTATTTTCACATTACAAGATTTGGAAAATCTTGGGATGTGACAAAGGGAGAGGAAGGTCTTCATCGAGTACCGAACGTGTGACCGACTGCGAAAGCGTTGCCGGAACGCAGCGCCGGAAGGATCGTCTACGCGATCTTGAGATCGGCAAGTGTATGACTACATCACCCACGAGAATCTGCTCTCGTTAACCGTTTTGAAATCTTCGAGGGTGAGTACTCTAATCGACTCTTTGCTACAATCTAGTAGATAGATCTTGGCTTGTTTGTGTTCATGCGGTAGAATTTTTTTGTTTTCCATGCTACGAACCCCTACACGAACCCCATCAGATACATCCTTGGATAGCTTGCTACATCATGCAACTACATTGTGCATTCTCAACTACCAAGCCCCGATGGAGTCTC
Organism: Avena atlantica; assembly: GCA_910589765.1. Taxonomy (NCBI): domain Eukaryota; kingdom Viridiplantae; phylum Streptophyta; class Magnoliopsida; order Poales; family Poaceae; genus Avena; species Avena atlantica. The sequence continues at coordinate 431,846,339 of OU342736.1, read as the reverse complement.
CGGCCTGGACTCCGGACCTCGCTAGAAAGTCTTTGTATGCCACCCTGGATTATGCCCCGGAGTCCAGCTACCACCCAGGAGTCTGCGGCCCCCGATGACCAGAGTCTCCGGCTCACGACAAGGTATGTTAAAGCCTTTTGGGCCTTCGGCCCATGTACTCTCCAATCCGCCCAAAACTTAACTTTTATCCCTAAACTATCCCTATTTAAGTGACTGGCCTATAAAGCCCCACCCCTCTATTATAAACCATGGACTTGGATAATTGTAATAGAAGAAACCCTAGATGATCTATCTATTTCTAGTCTCATGCTCCTTGACAAGGGGCACCAATTATCCCCCAACCTCTTGGATTTTGCCTAGTGCGTTTAAGTTGTATAAGCCCTTGGAGTTAGTGCCTCGTCTCCAAGTTGTCAAGATCTCATCAAGCCTCTCACTCATCCACGAGAGAGAGTGTTCTTTCCCGCCACCGATCCTAGGGATTGTGTCGGACCGGTTGCCGCCGGCGTGAGCTATTGGTTTGTATCATGTGTGTGTGTGTGTGTGTGTGTGTGTGTGTGTGTGTGTGTGTTCATCGAGTTCTACGCTTGTGAGTCCATGGATTTCATCCCCTCTCCCTCGCCTCCATCTCGATTTCTATGGGAATTCGTGAAAGATCAGGCAACCCTAAGGGGCCAATCCTAATAGAGGAGCCCATCGCCGGTGCGGCACAACGCCGCAGAACAACGTCAGTGGTCGAGCACACCAGTCCGCACGCTCGCCGCCGCCCTCGAGCACATCAACGTCGGTGATCGCCCAAGGCTGGGCTATCCTCCGTGCTGGCGTCTTCTTCGTCCTCGGCATCGGCATCCCGCTCATCCGGCTCGGTGCCAGCACACTCGTCGCGCGCCACTCCGCCATACTGCCGCACGATGGAGCAGGGGGTGACTTCCGAGGAGCTTCGCGACCTTGAGGTCGGCTACAAGCACGACTATTTCAACCACATTCTCCTCGGAACGTTAACCGCTTTTGGACTATAAGGGTATGTATCTGAAACCTCGGTCGTTACTATATTACTCCTAGATAGTTTTTGGGCAGTCATTTCAATGTAGGATTTTTTTTGTTTTTTGCACCAAAACTCCAACAAAAGGACAGAAGAAGATGTGCGTGTTATTCAGCCCGACACATTGGTAATTCAAATTTGATAGACGGATGAGACGCGTCGATACTTTTAGGCTTGTGTCCGCGCCGACACGTTTGGACGAGCCACGACCGTTTGGGTTATGTCCCTAGCCGTTTATATTTTCCAGCTAGACGAACAGGTAGAGAGAGAAACCACACCACCATGCTCACATGCAAGGCCATGACCCCAGCTGCCCAAGTGCCCAGGCATGGACGACGGAATTATCTGACAAAGGGCGAGGAGGATTCATCCATGTGCAGTGTTGGAACATGCCTCATGTGCGCGCGCGGCCTACGGGCGCATGTGTTAGTTAGAGGAACACGCGACGCGAGCCAACAACCCTGCCTGAAGACCAAGGAGTACAGCGCGGCGCGCACCCGTCTCCTGCTTGTCTTTTCTATTTTGCGTGCCCTCCCTCTCCTCAACGTTCTCCCCACCTCTCCCCTCCTCCAGCCTGCCGCGCTGCCCTCTCTTATACGCCACCCCGGCCGCGCGCCTCCCCCCCCCCCCCCCCCCCCCCCCCCCCCCCTTCCCCCTCTCCCAACGCCACGGCCCCGAAGAAGCGCTGCTGCGGCCTCCCTCCCCCTCCCCGCCCGCCTCCGCCTCCGCCAGGAAGGAAGGGGCTGTCGCCGGTTGCCGGTAGGGTCGGGGGACGATGGCCTACAGGGCGGAGGACGACTACGACTACCTCTTCAAGGTCGTGCTCATCGGCGACTCCGGGGTCGGCAAATCCAACCTGCTCTCCCGCTTCACCCGCAACGAGTTCAGCCTCGAGTCCAAGTCCACCATCGGGGTCGAGTTCGCCACCAGGAGCATCAGAGTCGACGACAAGGTCGTCAAGGCGCAGATCTGGGACACCGCGGGACAGGAGAGGTACGCCAAATTCCTTCTCCATCTCCCGCCTGGTTTGCCTTCCTTTCCGCTTTCGCCGCCGTTATCTTCGTGCCCAGCTCGTTGTCCAAAAGAAACGTAGCTTCTGTTTCGTATACCTTGCCGTTTCTTCAGGAAATTCAGTCGGTTTAAGTAGGAATGGCTTAAGTGCTGTAGCTCTTAAACCATTGTAGGCTGGCTGGTTGATCTTGTTCTAGTACGATAATCACGATTAATGTCGAAATGGTGTATCATGTTAAGAATGCTATTATTTCATACTATTTTCTGTCATGCGGCATTGTCCTTGTTTTCATCGCATTCGGTAGAAACGTGGAAACGGCGACCTTCCTTATGCATGGTATTCTGTAGAATCCTGTATTTTCATTTACCCTGAATGTTAATCAGAGGGTCACTTTGTTCTGTGTTAAAGAATAAAATACTTTACATCACGCCACTCGATAATCTAATTTAATTCAAACCATCGCTGTCAACAAATTCTCCTTGAGATCGCTATTGGAACATGTGAGCTTGTGTTACTTAAATCCTATCGCCCACCTGGCTTTGTATTTAAAAATTGATACTATAGTGCAAGCTGCAATATCTGTAAGAGGCATGCACGCACCTTGTGTTTGCAAATCTGGCTCTAAATTAAACGCTAGTACTTGTCTGCTGACAAGCTGTAGATCAAGTGTTAAATTCCCCTAATTGCTGTCTAAACAGTATCATGCTACTAAGGATATTCCTCTGTTCCTGCATGGATTGTTCAGTTGATGTTTACAGAATTATTATTGTATCATTTCCAGACAAGTAGTTGCGCTTGATATGGCACAGAGGGCCACATGTGTTTGACAACCCGCTGTAGGAAATTTATCCTAACAAAGCTTACTCAATTAGTTCTCAGTCTGTCGCTAATTTCACCACCACAACTCCTGCATCAGTTTTCAATTCTTTCAGCTGCTGCAGCATGGACTTAAACGTTTACTATTTTCTTCCTCTGTAGATATCGGGCAATTACAAGTGCGTACTATCGAGGGGCTGTTGGTGCGCTTGTCGTGTATGATGTGACACGCCACGTGACCTTTGAGAATGTCGAGAGGTGGTTGAAGGAGCTTCGGGATCACACAGATGCAAACATTGTCATCATGCTTGTTGGCAACAAGGCTGATCTACGCCACCTTAGGGCCGTATCAGTGGAGGATGCCAAGGCCTTCGCTGAGAGAGAAAGCATCTTCTTTATGGAAACATCTGCGTTAGAGGCCATGAACGTTGAGAATGCCTTCAATGAGGTTCTAACTCAGATCTATCGTGTGGTCAGCAAGAAGGCCCTCGACATAGGTGATGACCCTGCTGCTCCACCAAGAGGACAAACCATCAATGTTGGTGGCAAGGATGATGTCTCTGCTGTGAAGAAGGCAGGGTGCTGTTCATCATAAATTCATTTTGCTCATGAAGAGGGACCATATGCTCACCTGATTAGACGATGGGTAACTGCAAATATGACTTCCTTTTTGCCACCTTGCCTGGTTGTTTGTGAGATTACATTGGTGCACCAAGAAATTCATTTTGATGTCAAGATTTAACCCCAGGCTGGGAAGGGAAGAAAATGCTAATTTTGGAATGTCAGCGATTTTATGGTAGCCATCTATGGTTTAACCGCTGTATGGTCCCACCTCAATTGACACGTGAATCCTCCCAACATTTCACTACGCAGCTTAACCTGGTAAAGGTTGTAATGTGAGCTATGCTTCATTAGTCCTCTTCTTGGTTTTCCTGCTGATTGGATGTGTACTATATAGCCCTCAGAGATGGTACTGTATCTTCTGTATCACAGTAGGTCTACTTGGTAAATGTCATCTGTAACTGGTAGCCAGTATGAGTTTTACACAGTTATACTGTTATATTGTGTATTTAATCCAGATGTACAGAATTTGCATTAAAGATCAATGTTTCTCATCAACCTATGTTTTCATATGCTACTACCATTTTAAGCCTATATTATTCATTATGCTGCTGCTTAAGGCTACTTTTGGCATTGTGGTGGCTTTTTGGAAGTACTTATATTTCTCTTTCTGGATATTATAGTTAGTTGAAATGCTCTTTTTTACACGTGGCATTAAAACCCCGTCATCAATAACAAACTGAACATGAGATAACCACCTATCATGTATTTTTCTTTCACGCGGGGTATTGTGTGACTATTTCTAAACTAGTATCATATTTGCGAGTCAGTGTTGTACAAAGTTGCAAACTACCTACAGAGAAGGTTCCAAAAAACAGCTAATATTTTTTCTATCGTGGTACCATTCTACTTATATCAATCTTGCATTGCTACAGCTTGTGAAAGATGGTGGGCTCAGAAGATTTAGTTTTAACCTTTGTTAAGTTATAGGACATCAGCAATTTTTAGCATAATTATCTTGGACTATTTCTATTGGATCCTGGAAGTTGGTGATAAAAGTGCAGGTAGAGGCTAATGTCTTAAATTACTATAGATTGCAGTCTAGTTGCAGATTTTTTTTCCTTGGACTATTTTTTACCGCATTTTTTCATAGTTTATATGATTTATTGTGTTGTGTAATGCTAAGATAACGAGGGTAGCATTTGTTAAAGTGGTTGTGACTTGTTCACTGGTCTGTGTGTGTGCGTACTGTATCAAAGTTTGGACCAGTGAAATGCAATGAGCACAGCATGACCAACCTAACTGTACTGTTTCGACAAAAAATTAGAGCATTAAAACGTTGCTGGGAATGATTTGCACCACAATACTACTAGTAGTACGTTTTTCGTAAGATTGAAGCAAAACAATATTTGATGCAGAGAAGTTCAGAGCGTCAGTTTTTTTCTGAAGTTCATATGATGTTGACAACTGTCAAAACCACCTCATGTCTGATAATTTCATCAACTGAAAACCGTAGGTCTCTGAAGCACGGAGAAAGTAAATCCATATTTTTCCCTTTTGCAGTCAAGAAATCTGCCATAATGGCTCACACTCAGTTTACTGAGAAATCATCTTCACCTGAGACACGACTCCGGCGATTGCACCGTGCCACTGCCACGGACCGCCTGGTCCCCAGGCGCGGGGCGCTCTATCTAGCCGTGGACCGCGGGAGCTGGCGGTGGTGGTGCAGCGGCATGGAGCTGGTGTCGAGCAGGCACAGGACGGCTACGGTGAGCACGGAGCACGCGAGCATGGCCACGGGGCCGAAGACCCACATGAGCAGCGCCGTGGCGAAGTAGAGCGCCCGGAGCCCCAGCGCCCAGAAGTTGCCGCCCCGGATCACCGCGCGCTCCACGTGGCCCGCCGGCGCGTCCGGCCCCAGCGCGCTCACCAGGAAGCTCGCGTGCACGTAGTGCCCCGCCGACTGGATGAAGCAGGCGAAGGAGGCCAGGAAGCAGACGAGCAGCGACGTGAACTTCACCGCCGCCGCCGCCTCGGGCGTGCTGCCGCTGCCGCTGCCGCTGCTCACCCACGCGCCGATCAGCGAGCCCAGCGCGATGCACAGCGACGCCAGCGTCGTGGACGCCGAGATGTTGTCGGAGATCACGCCCAGCGCCAGGGCTGTCTCCTCCGGCGCCGTCGACTGCATGAAGAACCGGGCGATCATCAACCACAGGAACCAGCGAACGAACTGAAGGAAAAGAAACAGAGCTGATCGGCAACAAACAAGCACCTGCGCCATGCGCTGGACCCAGGCGAGCTTGTTGTGGTTCTCGTAGCCGATGGCCGTGGTGTGCGGGTGGCGAAGTATCCGGTAGAGCAGGAGGAGGTGGTAGCCGACCATGATGGCAAGCCCACAAGGGACCAGCACCAAGTCCATGGATCCCTTGCTGATCATCATCATCAGCTAGTTAACCCTGTGTGTTCTCCCCCTCTTCTTGTCTTGTGACCCCTCTTTGGCACGCACGTTTCTCCTTTTGATAAAAATCTTCGTATGATGTTGACATCAGATTGCACGATTAACTGTACCTTGTCATTTGCTTAGGGTTTTGTGTGCTCTCCAAAGTATTGGAATAATGGGCGCTCGCTTTCATTTCCCCAGTTGCTTGTGGGTTTTCGACTAATAAGTGAACCAAATGTGGCTTTGGTTGCAAGAGTGGGAAGACGCAACATCTTCTAATTGTTTTCTTTTTTCAGAAACATATAGGTTGCTTCAAAGAAATGCCCAGTGCTTAACTTCAAAAATATTGGCTATCCATTTTTGTTATTTCGCAACTTGAATCCATCAAAGCTATCTGCACGGCTTGCACTAAAGTGCAGGTCGTTTGCTTGCACTCAACTTCTCAAGGACAATATAGGCGTGTTTGGTAGCCAGCATGAGTTTAGGGCAGGCTCGTTGGCAACTCGGCTGATTGTTTGACAGCCCGGCTTCCGTGTTGTGGCCCGCACAAACCTCAAAGCATCACGTTGGCAATGAAATTCAGTGATTTCGGTATTCATTTCGGTCAAAGTAATGAAACTTTCCATCAAAAATTTTAAAAATGTTTTGAATATTTTTTGGATCACATGTGTGTCACTGAAATGATAGAAATATTTTGGCCGAAAGGTAATTATTTTGGTTTCTACACAAATTACTGAAATTCAGTGAATTTCCATGAAAACTCACTGAAAGTGTTTTTCATGCACGTCAGCGCTTCCAAGCCACCGGCCCATCCTTTTCTATAGCGCAGAGAGGAAGATCTGACCTCGAGCGGACGATATCGTTGACGTCCCGTGCAGAACTACCTTGGCTTCCTCTTCGGCCGAGCTCTACTCTCACTCGCACCTCGGTTTTGCCCGTGTAGATCTACATGTACATGGCTTGTAGATGGGTTATGGATGACATACATTGTAGGTCTTATTAGGTAACCATTGTACTAGGGTACGAACTTTCAATTAGTACGATTATGGTCAAATTTGGGGCATTGCTTTATGGATTCTAGGTGTCCTCTTGTCGGTTGCTTCGATTTCAGTACTAACGATTGCCAATGATCATAGATTTCTTGTATAGTACCGTTGGCAATTAGTTTAGAAGTTGTGATAGACGATGAGGATTCTTTTGTTTGGCCAATGGTTAAAAATTTGCACTATGGATGTCCATTGGATAATCTACATTTACCATGTGTCCTCTACAACCACTTTGGTTGTGCAAGACATTTGATAAATGTTGGATTATCTAATGACTACCGTGTGTCATGTTATCTTATGAAGCATATGTAGACAATTTTGTTTGTAAATGTTGTGCTTATGGTAGATGGTTACGCTTGATGATTCTCGACGTGGTGCGACCGAACCTAATAATATGTACACAAACTAATTTTGTTTTCACCGATGATTATATTCCGTGGCACCTTAAATATATGGGTGCAAGGAATGATCCTATCATAGCTTAAGCATTGTACACGCATTCCTATGCAATCATTTTGGCATGGTGGAAGCATCTCTTTGCATTGGGTGTGCTATTTGTATGAGGGCATTTTTTTATTCTTCTAGTTGCTCTTGGTACTATGCAGTGACGATCTAGGAATTTAACTTCCGGTGTACAAACTTCAAGCAACATAAAACATTAAGATGAAAAACTGAAGATGGTACATTCTTTCACACCAATAAAAGCATAAGTTAACCATTATAGCAACCAGGTAGCAACGCAACAATATCTCAAAAGATCAAGAAACCTACAATGATAACGAAACTACAATATATCATTCGTTTTGTCATATCTTGGTAGCGAGCTATGGCGACATTATCCTTCACTTGAAAGAAGAATTCTCGCTCAATAATTGTAACCAAACAATCATTCAAGAGTTCTTCCCCTATTTTGTTTCATAGCTTGTTCTTCACAAAAGTTATTGAAGAAAACACCCTCTCAAATCAAAACTAGTAGTTGCTACGGGTAAGGTTAGCACCAATTTGAGAAAGTTGTAAACAAGGTTATAGGTCATACTCTTGTTTGTTTCAACAAGCATAATAGAGAGATGAACTATATTGTTGAGATTTTTAAACCTCTCGTCTCTACTACGCATACCAGCAATGAAAAAAGTAAGTTGATATGGAAGCCGAATCAACTCTTCTTCAGAGAAATTCATAGAATAAAGCTTCGCAAGCTCAACCAAGTTGGGCATATGATAAGGGCTGAAAGAATTAGAACGACCACGATGGCACCGTCGTGATCTCCAGCTCCGTCCCCGCCGTCGTACAAGACGCCACGCTGCTCGGTTTTACTGTGCCTCTTGCCACCGTCGGTACATCGACGTTCTTCTTCCCCTCCTTTGCTTGGTCTGGAACCGACGCCATCGCAACCATGGCGCGCGGGCGCCTAAGTCCCTGCTCGATTTGGGGAATTGGGGCGCTGATCATAGACGGTGAGGCAGGTCGATCATCTTTTTCTTTGGGTCGCCGGGATATTGCTCGGTATTAGGAAGCTGGGCTGGTTGCTCTTTGCTACTAGTTGGGCCGCGTGATGTGGTAATGTGCTTGCGTGACAAAGTGACTCATTTTCCTCAGAGATATGCTTTCATTGAACATCTATCAATTATCTTTCATGCACCGACGGACCGCCTACAAATGAGGAAAATAAAGCCCAATGCATAGAAAGATGGGATCTGGCATGGGCTTGACACTACTTTGGCCCGTCGAGCCACCGCTGCTGGCTTTTGCGGACTCTCTTAGGCAGCAACTTGTCTAGCCCAAAAAGATGGGCCTGTCCTGAAAAGTTTAATTTATCTGAGTATATTTTGACTTCTCAAAAAAGAAAATCTGAGTGTATTTTGAGACGTTTGGTGATATCGATGGATTTTCTCATCCGTGCACAAGAAAAGCAATGGTGTAGTTCGGTCTTCAAAAAGCATCTCGCTCCAGGTTTTTGTTAGCTTTGTCAGAAAAAATGGGTATCTCTTTTCTTCCATAGAGGGTGTAGTATCTGAACATCTAGCTTCCAAGGTACTAGATTCTAAGGATGGCAGCGGGGCGATTTTTTTTTAAATAATACACTTTTTTAAATATTTTTTAGATCTATTACAGCAAGCCGACTGGGCGTCGGCGCGTAGGGCCGCTGGGCTGCGTCGGCCAATCGGCCCAGGGCAGGTCGACTGCCCCAATCAGCCTGGGGCAGGCGACACAGATTGATTGATTGATTGCATGCGGACCCCACCTTAAAACATGCACGGAGGATTTTTTGCATTTGCGTATGAAACATGAGTGCATGCATGCAGAGTAGGGGCAGTCGGCTTGGCCCAGGCCGACTGGGCAGTGGTATGCTCCAGGCTGATTGGCCAACGCGGGCCCCAGCTGCCTCACGCGCCGACGCTCAGCCGGTTTGTTCCAGGCCGATTGACCTATCGGCCTCCTCCAGGCCGACAAAGTACTATTTTTGTAAAATGTTAAAAACGTATAATAGATCTAGAAAATATTAAAAAAAATGTATTATTTAAAAAAAATCGCGGCTGCGGGTACCCTAATGGGTATTCTTTATCCTATTTAGTATAAAAAAATAAACTAAGTTTTGGCAAAACACCATTTTTTCGAGAAAACTAGTTTATTTTTTTGAACTAGGCTAAACTAGAGGGTAACCTAAAGATTTCAAAGTTCCATCACTACTAGATTCTACGGCCTATTTTCGCTACTTCCTCCGGTTCATATTAATGGCTCTAATTTTATCTATATTCATATATATGTAATTAATTATTTAGATTAGATCCATTCGTATCTAGATAAAATTGAGACAATTGATATGGATCGAATAGAGTAGCATAGATATTTAGCATGGAAATTTTTAGAAAGAAGAGTTGCAAAAGGCTGTGATAAATTACGTTTTCTGAACTTATGTAAGTACAGTCTATCTTCCAGGCTTTCCTTTTCCCGTGGCTCGAATCCAATATCTCCGTTTCCCCAAAGGATCAAAGGCCAGAACCAGGTCTCTGATACATTGCCCTTTTGGTCGAGAATCTCACTAGGAGTCGGAGAGAATCACAACCAAAGCCATGCTACTTTTCGCAACGCCTTCTCTATCTCCTTCCTCTCGGTTGTCCACCGGGCACAGTGAAGCAGTAGGCCCGTCACAGCCACATGCATGTCAAGAACCAGTTGTTCTGCTGCTCGTGCCTACGCAAGGAAATCCAAGGGAGAGGAAATCCCAATCCATCTCGTTATCCACGTAAGATTGCACAGTCACATCCTATTGCCTACATCTACTAGACCTCAAGGGGGGAGCAGGAGTCGCCTGCACTTTCCCTTCCTGTCCGCATGTGTGTACCCCTCACATACAGATTCTTTGATTGATTACGATTCTTTTTGGCGCAGAGCTCATCGATTAAAATTGATTGGGTTTTGTGGAGGGCTGATTGAGTCTAGGACTCGGGAATTTGCCTACTAGTACAAACTTTTTTGCAGCTTACAACCTGTTTTTTTTTTTTTGTTAAAAAGCATGCATTACAGACAATTTGTTGGCATAGTGTGTACTGGAGAACCTCCCTTTTGGAACCGCAGAACTGTATTCGTTCAGCTGAAATTTGTACAGTACAAACCAGATATTGAAACTCTGAATTTCGAAAGCCTGGAGTTCGTTTTGGTAGTACATGCATTGGTTGTACGTAGATTCTGGTGGACCGTGTGACCGGCCATATCCGAGTCGCTTCTTGGCATGGCTGATACCACTCGATTCGCATGTCATTCGGTTTAAATGGAATCAAAGACCCATCAGCTAGCTCATGTGAAAGACAGACAGGCACGCGCTGCTAAGCCAAAGCCAGGTCCATGTCCATCCATCCATCTCTCACGTCAACGAAAAGTGGCAGAAAGCTTGAAGAGACGCGAGTAGAGTAGGAGACCGGAGAGAGAGACAGGGTCAGAGCGAGGTGTGACCTCTGTTTAGCTTGCTTCTCTCTCCAAGCTTCCATGCCTGCCTCTTCCATGCATGTCTTTTTCTCTCCTTCTCCCGCTTGTTACTCCTGGTTAAACGTTATTTGCAAAATAGATTGAAATGCAGGAATCAAATCCAGTCATATCTCGCGCATATGGCTACTGGAAATCTCTGCCCGTTAATTTCGTTCGCACGAAGCTGTATCTAGAATCGATGCGCAGCTAGCTAGGGAGGAATGTGGGCGGCGTACGGTGCGCCTGTGCCTGCGAGGCGTCGTGCGGCTAGCTGCAAAGCCTGCGAGCGCCATGCATGAACACCAAGCAAAGCAATGAGGCAAAGACACGGTAAACCCAGTACAGTCGCACACGAGTTCACGTGGTGAGAGGCTGAGCTGACGTGATGATGAGAAATTAAATTCGCGGCGAGGCGAAGTACCCGGGGGGGAGTCTCAGGCAGCCAGGGAGGTGGCGTGTGAGGCAGCGAGAACCGGGTACTGCATGGTGAGGCGTGCGTGCAGCGCAGGCATTCGCTGTAGTCTGTAGCGCTGTAGTGTAGGATGTGCTCTACGCTGCCATGGAGTACTGTACGGAGGGAGTATGTAGCAATGGAATACTACTGCCCCAGCGAGTTGAGCCCGCGGACGTGTTCGTTATGTACACAGGAGATTCGAGTGGAGGACTCGATAGTGTAATTTGGAGATGGTCCAAGAGTGTGTCGTCCAACTGCCCACGCGGTATTCGATTGGTTTGGAGATTTTGGAGGGATGTCACGAAATGCCCACGTGTCACTTCTCCTCACGGTGTATACTAGTAGATCATTTATCTGACAAAAAAATATGATTTTATATTTTCGTGTCTCATTAAGAACCAACTCTAGCCGATCAAGTAAACCCGCGCCCCTTAGAAGCAGTCTACATACCGTGGAAAACATGGATAAACAATTCATCAACGCGTTTACACAAAAAGTTCTTGTGGTATGTGATCGTATCAAGCGACACTGTCTAATCATCTATTTCAGTTTTTTTTATGTCATAGAGGATATTATTATTAACTAAACTCTTTGCTAAATCATCATCTGGAGTTTTAATAACCACCGACGCCAAATTGACAAAATTATCTTTCTCATCGTGTTCATACTCATCGTTATCTAGTTCTTCAATAGCTGGCTTATGATCAAATTTAAAAAAATAAAAATTCATTTTCTCTTCTCCAAATTTGAGAGACACGGTTTGTCTCTTGCAATCTATGTTTGCTCCTGCAGTATTTAGAAATGTTCTTTCAAAAATGATGGGATAATAAACATCGGTAGGCATATCAACTACACAAAATCAATAGGATATTTGCATGGTCCAACATAAACTGGAACATCTCTAAAGATTTCCATAGGGACTAATGGTTTTATCAGCAAGCATTATACTCATATTTGTATCATCTAGTTCAGCTGGTGCTAGTTATTTTTGGATTTTTAAATAGAAGTTAAAAGGTATCACGTTAATAGTTGTCCCTATGTCACATAGACCATAGTAGGAAGTTCCTCCGAAAGTGCAAGGGAGAATAGGCTTATCAACTTCTTTAGCTTTTATCTTACCTTCGACGAACCGCGAGGCTTCAATATCTAGTTCAATCACGTTGCAGTGAGCAAACATGGTCAGGATGTCTTCCTTCGCTGGATCCCCTATCTCTTGTACACTTACTTCTTCAGTTTTCTTTACATGTGCTTCTTCTAGTTGTTTTAGGAATAACTCTTCTTCTTGTTGATCCTCCAACTGCTGAGTCATCATATGTTTCTTCGCGTCCTTAGGAAAGGAAGGGATTCAACATATGGGGGTACCTCCCACATTGATTCAATAGGAGCTGTAATTATTGGATCGTCTTTTATAGCCAACTCGGGTGGTGGAGTGTAATGGAGCCGGTCCTTTTTAGGAGTCTCAATATGTTCTATAAAAGACTGAAAATTTTGCAAAACAATATCATCATCAAGTTGGAGTTCATCAGTAGTTTTTTTTACTTTATCGGATTCTTTATAAGCATTGAGACGATCATATTCAATTTATATACCACCTTCGTCGTCTAAATCAAATCCCCATGTTTCTCTATTACGACGAATACGTTCTAAAAGTTCCCAAGCTTTAGTTATAGTTAACTTCATAAAGGAGCCTAGCTCATATTTAATTTCTTGATTAATTACTCCATAAAAGATATGTCAAACATACCATTCAGGTAGATCATGATGGGGATATTTATAAAGTATGGTCTTATACCTTTTGAAGGCCCTTACCAGGCCATCACCTGGGCGGTTCTTGAAGTTTGTGATCGCCCTCCTTACTCCAGTAGTCTTTACCTTGGGAAAGAATCGAATCACGAATTCTCCTTTAAGTTTTCCCAAGTATCTATTTTCTCTGCAGGGCAAATTCTAGGCCAAGCTAAAGCAGTATTAGTTAGAGATTGGCTAAATAGTTTAAGTTTTAATTCATTATCAGAATAGCCTCTCAATTTAAGAGTCCAACATAGCTCGGTAAAATGCATTAAATGTGTGTAAGGATCCTCGTCTGGATCATCTCCTGCAAAAGACTTTTCTTTAATAATGGCGATAAAGCGAGAGTTGACCTCATATTTTGGTTCGCCCCCACTCGGGAATTCTTTGACAAGTCCTCTATTGAATTTCCCGAGGTATTTAGTTGCATCGAGCTGATTCATCAGTTCAAGTGTAGTCATGGTTCTTACCTGAAACTAGTAAACAACTTTAGTAAAACAAATAGTAAAATAAGTAACTAAGAACAAAGACCAAAAGCGCTTAGCTCCCCGACAACGACACCGGAAAATAGCTTGATGACTGCAAGTGCATAGATGAATTGTAGCTAGTTTTGAAGTAAAGATATTGAACCCACAGAGAGCTATTGGAAAAAAGTCGTAATGCCCCTCGTCACTATATACCAAAGGATACTTGTAAGTTGCCTTTGATCTCAAGTAAAGAGTATTTGAAAGGTTTTTGGTTGTGTGCAAAAATGTAATTAAAACGGTTAAAAGAAAGCAAGTAACTAGTTCGTGTGAAAGTACGATGGAATGCAATAGGCCTAAAACATTCTCAGGGATGTAGGATACTCTAGCATGGCGTAGTCATTATTAATAATTTATGATAATATACTTCTTGCATCATGAGATGTGTGGAGATAGCTCCATAATAAGATGTTCACTACAAGGCTCGTAGGAAGCCACTTTGTTGAGCCAAGAGCAAGGTCACCTCTAAACAACCACTATGATTCCTGGGAGCAGTCACCCATACATACCATCGCAGTTAAGGGTTTCCCCATGGATATTGTAATTAGCTTAGGGAGTCCCTCTTTGTTCCTCCTTTAACCGCGTAGTTCACAAGCCGGCGCCAATCTGTCATAGGGCTATTCCGGGTATGATCCCAAAGCACGTCCAGATGATTTATCCCTCCCTTTAGTCCCGAAGGAAAATGGTATGTGGTCGACTTTCATATACCATCTAAATAGAGAGATCAAACACAAATCATAAATCTATCATAGACTGACAAGTCATACGGATACAAGAATATATCATCTTTATTGCAAATTCATAATAGCGCTAGAGTTTCTCCATCTCTCCAAACAAAGGAACTACTCACACATGGAAGCAATCAACAACATCATCATAATAAATGGATGGATGAGAGTAATAAAATAAAACTAGTGCAAACCATAATTAAATCTGGAATTATAACAAGATCTAATGCATGATGGATGAGAGTAATGGTGGTGATGTAGATGCAGCGGTTGATGATGAAGGGGATAATGTGTTGTCCTTGAATGATCCGTGGATCAGCAGGGATTTCTCCCCGGCCAAGTTCCACCTTTAGATCCCTTTCAGATGTGGTTTTTCATGGTTTCTGGTGGCTGTGAATGTCGGATCGCTCTGTCGTCTTCGCTAGGAGAAAGTATTTGACGAGACGGACCCGATGGCATATGGTACGGTTGTACAGTACGGGCAAGCCCTTCCCGTACTGCTGGTCGTTACGGACACTGGTTGCCTCTCCTCGCTTGATATTTTCTCAGGTGCGAAGGTAATTTCTCAAAATGACTTTTATCACTTAAAAATATCATATTATAGTATAATATGACATATTTAATTGATATGTTCATAATAGACTTAGTGATTTGGGATCCCATTGAAATAAATACAAAAGGTGCACGCGAACACAGTGAAATACAAATATCCTTACTCTATTTATGCAAAAACAATAGGTAAAAATGCTTAAATTTTGGACTCATAAAAAATTAATAAAAATCATACACAACCAAAGAATTTGAAATTTGTCGAATAAACAAGATGCAAGCAGACTAATGAAGTGAAAATTAAATCCATATTGGTAGAAGGGCAACGAACAATGAGGAATCGAAAAAATTTTGCAGATTTTGAGATGTATATAAGGAGAAAAGAGGTGGGACAGATGCTGGGGGAGGCTCTCCCGCCGTCGCTATCATGTATCTATAGCTCGGAAACCCTGAACCCTAAATCCCACAAGCAAAATGGCAAATTTCATGCCAAAATTCCTAAATCAAAGCTCTACATTAGGGTTTGGGGTTTTTGTTTTCACGCATACCTACCTGGATGACGAAGGGGTCCACGGAGGCGAGGGGGAGCATCTGCATTGCAGGGGACCGAAGACGGTAGGGGGAGAGGTAGGGGACTGAAGGCGGCGATGGTGGAGGGCGCCGACAACGACGGCGGTGGACAGTGGGGGTCAATTACTAACCTCAGCGGTCCGGGAACCAAAAATATGGCACAGATCTAAAATATTTGTCCAAATATTTTCAGATCTTGCTGCCAAGTACTAACCTTAGACGGTTGCAAACAGAAAACGTCTCTAACAACATCCGAATTTCATATTTTTGCTGCCAAGTACTTCCCTCGGGTGGCTAGAAATTTTAATCGTCTCTAATTTTAAAAGGACTAATTCAAATTTCATTTCCTATGGGAAAATTTATTCATTTGTAGGTTATATTTATGCAAAGGAAGTAATTAAGGGAGAGAAGATGCCTATTAAGATCGAAAGATTTGGAAGATGAGATCGGCGACCTTGAGCACTTATATATCATATAGCATTAAATGGCTAATTAAGATGAATTATGTCCAAAACATAGAGATGAAACTAGCTAGCTATTTAATAATTTGGTTTAGACAATAATCTAGCAAACAATATTATTAAGGTCACACGGCGTACTCCTCCGAGTATCACTCCTATGAGTCCGATTCCGGAAGGGATGCCAAATCATTGATGATGTCGATGACGGACATTATATGCAGGTCCCTGCGCGTGGTGGTCAACCTTGAAGTGATGAGTATGACTTTCCCAATCTGGAGACGATGTTTGGTTTGGAGGAAGTTAGTCCACCTGTTGATGTCTACGCACTTCTATTCTTGTAGACAATTTTTGGGCCTCCAAGTATAGAGGTTTGTAGAACAGCAGCAAGTCCCTTTAAGTGGATCACCCAAGGTTTATCGAACTCAGGGAGGAAGTGGTCAAAGGTATTCCTTCTCTAGCAACCCTGCAATCAAGATACAAGAAGTCTCTTGTGTCCCCAACACACCTAATACACTTGTCAGGTGTATAGGTGCACTAGTTCGGCGAAGAGATAGTGAAATACAAGTGGTAACGGTGCCAGAAAATAGCGTCTGACTTGTTGACGTGGGGTAACATGTGTGAGTGCCAGAAAATAGCTTGATGGTGAGGTAAAGACTAAAGGCAAAAAGATGGAAGAAGCAAACATGCAACAGATCTAGATGCAAATGGTGTTTCAATATTTAGAAACAAGGCCTAGGGATCATACTTTCACTAGTAAACACTCTCTCATATAAATATCTTCTCTTTATGATACTACTCTGAACTACTCTCCGGTTGGACACTCTAATCCATGGTAGGGCCTTCCCCAATCTAGATAACCCCACACTGTCACCTTGAGCGCTAGATGGTTCCAACAAACACCACAATTTCATAGAGACAACCAACTAAAAATATAACTCATGAATATATATGTAACCTAGCTTAAGTGCCACACATGGTGTGCATGCTATCACTTTCACACACATGGGGAAAAGAATAGATCTATTAAAGCACGATGAGTATTTATGTAGACTCTAGCCTAAGTTCCACCACGGTATGCACACTATCGCTTTCATACATATGGGGAGAGCAGAGATCTATTGAAGCACTTGAGTAGCAAGGTAGATCTACTTGATTACAAAGCTCATGACCACAACAAGATCATGCATAGAGAGAGATGAACACATAGATACCAGTAGAGCCCTTAGCCTCAAGAGAGAACTACTCCATCCTCATCATCGGAATCAGCAATGGCGATGGAGATAGTGGTGGAGATCGATGGAGATGGCTCCGAGGGCACTTTCTCGTCCCGATAGGGTGCCGGAACAGAGACTTTCTGTCCCCTGAATCTCCCCTTCAGTGGCGGTGGCGCTACGGAACTTTTTTGTGGCTTTTTGGTCAATTATTTAGGGTCTGAGTCGGGGGATTCTTATAGGCGAAGGAGGCAAGGTCGATAGAGGGCCAGGGGCCCACACCTCATGTGATGCCACCAGGGCTGGCCCGCTCCTAGGGGGTGCGGCCACCATGGTGTCCTCCTCCACCTCTGCTTCGTGGTTCCGTGTTGCTCCGGGAAAAATAGGAAGATTGGCTTTTGTCCCGTCCAATTCTGAGAATATTGATTTTCTGCCTTTTCTGGAACCAAAAAACAAAATAAAACAGGCAACTGGCACCTTGGCATCTTGTCAATAGGTTAGTTCCAGAAAGTGTAGACAAAACATAGCAAAGTGGATACTAAACAAGCATGGAACATCAAAAAATATAGATACGTTTTCGACGTATCACCCGTCAGTGGTGAAGGAGATGCGGCCGTCAAAATTTATCCTGTACTCGATGGTGCTGATGCCACCTCGTGCTCCAACGCGTACTCCAACCAAGCCATCTTCAGGGATATGAATATGATAAACCATGTCCTTAGGTAATTTCTACGATGCAAAGGTAAGATGATCACTCAGTGTTACACACGACCATTATCACAAGTAGATCGATATGTATAGCTTTGTTGACATGATATACTTACCATAATGAGCCTCTCGACATTCGTCTTCGTCAAGCGGGTGGCAAATGGCACCCCGATGATGGAATTACTTGGAGGAATAATTCGTTGGAGGTGATCTTTCTCACCGTAAGTTTGCATCTCTGGGAGATAATTGGTGATAACTGGTTTATCGGTGGTTACTCATCTTCTTCCTCTTCTTCGGCATCTTCTTCATCTTCGCCAACATTGTTTAGATAGATGACAATTATCTTTGGTATGTCTCCTTGCAAGGAAAAGCACACGAACTGACCATCTCCGGTGAGATTGTTATCAACAATGAACCGACGCCACCCTTCACCTCCCAATTGAGTCCTAGATGGCCCTTTTTGCACTTCGACCGTGTATGTCCAACCACAAGCTCGAAATTTCACTGTATCTCCTGTGAGCTCATTGAAATATGCTCTTGCATTGCATGGGATAGTCTGTGCACCAAAAGCACACATTAAATTAACGATTTTAATATGCTGACAAGTATGAGATGAATTTAAATTTTACAAGTGTCATAGAATATACCACTGATTTCTCGAAATAACCAGGTATGAGATGAACACTAAATAGTGAGCCAGTTGACAAGATTCTTTCTTTGCAGTGAGTCTTGCAAAGATGGCACGTTGCTATATATCTTGTCACGTGGGAGGGGGTGGGGGTGTCAGCGTCGTCGAGCCAGTCGACTTCGATGTGTGGCGGCGACCTCGTTCTAGATTTAGGGGTGGCGGGGGAAGCACTAGATCTGGAAGAGAGGAAGCCGACATGTGGGATTTCTTGATATTAAATGGAAGGGTGAATTCTATAGGAGGCGACCCATAAAAATAACCGTCTCTGCCGTAACAAAATATTCAGGTTCTCCGCATGTATTCGGACCCTCCGGATTTTGATGATCCTAATATTTGAGAATTATTGAGAACTAAAAGGCAAATGAAGGTGGTTATACATGCATATTAGTGTTAAATTAAGTCCTAAGACTGAATTAGGTTCATATGCATTGAAGAAAATATATGGTGTAGTACAAACCTTGGATATTATCCTAAAAGGTATGCCAACTCCTAGTGTTCATGCGCTTGCTGCATATCAATAAGGTGCAAGTGTCTAGAAATCGACTAATTCCAATGTTTAATCACGCTGCGAGATCATTTGGTTACGCAAATATGAATTTATCTTCAATTTAAACTTTTTTCACCAATTTAAACTATTTTGCATGAATTCTGTGTAGTCGGAACTCCGGATATATTCAGACACTCCAGACTTTATTAATCCTAAAAACTTGCTAATTATATTCAGGACCAAAAGTCAAGGGAGGTGAATATATTACAAACATAGGTGTTCATAACACCGAATACTTTAAACATAGTTGTTCACAACATTTCTAACATAGATCCTATGTTAGCTCTGTTGGAATTATGCCCTAGAGGCAATAATAAAGATGTTATTATTATAATTCTTGTTCATGATAAAGTTTATATTTCATGCTAGAATTGTATTAAGCGGAATCTTTGATACTTGTGTGGTTTATGAACAACACCGTGTCCCTAGTACTCCTCTATGGACTAGCTCATTGATTAATGATGTTTAAGGTTTCCTAACCATAGACATGAGTTGTCAATTAATAATGAGATCATGTCATTGGGAGAATGATATGATGGACAGACCCAAATCAAGCAGAGCAATTAGATCATGTCATCGTGTTCATCTTTGTGAAGCTTTTTCTTATGTCAAATATTGTATTTCTTAGACCATGAGATAATGCAACTCCCTGGTATCAGAAGAAAGCTTTGAGGTCATCAAACGTCATCCTATGAGAGGGTGATCATAAAGGTGTCTCTCAGGTGATCGGAAAGTACTTGTTGGGTTGTATGTATCGAGATGGGATTTGTCCCTCCCAAGTCAGAGAGATATACTTCGGGCCCACTCGGTAATCGATATCAACACCGCTTGCAAGCAAGTGTTTAAGGAGTTAATCACAAAGTGATATCGGATTACGGAACGAGTAAATTACTTGTTGTGAACGAGATTGAACTAGGTATGTCGATGCCAACGATCGAATCTCGGGCAAGTAAAATATCGCGTGACGAAGGGAATATATATATGGGATTAATTGAATCCTGGCATCGTGGTTCATCCGATATGATCATCGATGAATATGTGGGAGTCAATATGGGTTTCCAGATCCCGCTGTTGATTATTGATAGAAGATCATGTCTGCATATTCTCGAACTCGTAGGGTCACACACTTAACATGTCTCGACGCTAGGATAGAATGGATAATTGGTTTATGAGTTTTTGTTCGGAGTCTCGGATGAGATCCAGGACATCACGAGAGGTTCCGAAATGGTCCGGAGAACAAGATTCATATAAGGGAAAGCAGTTTTTGGATTTCGGAATTGTTTCGGATTGTTCGGTATTGTACTAGAAGGTTCTAGAAGCTTCCGGAGTGGGACCAACGTGGCCCCACTTGTCGGAGGGGGGCGTCGGCTTACGAGGGAGTGCCCTAGCTGCATTGGGCCAGGGGCACAAGGCCCCATAGGCCCAGCCGGCCAAACCCTAGGGGAAATCCTAGGGAGAGCTTCTAGAAGGGGGGAAACTTGCCCCCCACTCCACCCATGTGGCCGCCGGCCCTAGGGCTTGGAGGAGGGGCAAGGGCAGTGTAACACCCTCAGAATCGACCCTATGCAAATTTCAGCGATTCCCGCCAAACCCGCATAGAAACGATTCAAAGGTGCCCACCAGGCACTTGCGTGCGGGTGGAAAACGAAGTAATAACATTACACAACAGTCCTCGATGGGACCCACAGAACAGATATATACAACAACGACTCAAAGAGTCAAGAATACAGATATACAGAACAAAGATCCAAATCACCTTGAAAACGATACAGCGTCCAGCTACGGACAAGATGCAAATGGGGCTAAGAGCCCTGAAGAATAACCAATGGAGTTCATAACCCTGCCCAGGCCAAGCCGGAAGGGTAACCCTGCTAACGACGTCGATCTCAAAACCTGCTTAAACAAAAGGGGGTGCCGACAAAGGGCAAAGGAAAAAGAGGAGCGTCAGTATTGAGGCCAGTACACGGCGAGGCTAGAATTCGGCGGTCCTCGCCTACATAGGTGTGGTGGACTAAAGCGGCAGCGGCAGCATGCACTAAACAACCTATAGAGACTCGATATAACTGTCGACTATCAGAGAGGGATAAGAAAGATCTATTCGGATCCAACCTGAATCTAACACCAAACAAACCCATCCTGGTATTTCCCCCTCGAGACCAATCGAGGAAGTCAACCGAGGAACTCACACAGTTGGCAGTTTTATTTATTCAGTTATCGTTGCAGCAATTACTAGTCAGGTGTAGATAATCATCCTGATAAAATAAGCAGTGGGCCGTTTTAGTTAACCATTCCGTTGTAGTTGCAACACTTACTAGTCAGATACAATTAGCATGAGATATCCCAAAACCCAGCAGTTGTTGGTACTTTTATTCAGCCATTCCGTTATAGTTGCAATACTTACTAGTCAGGTACAATGGTCGCAAGCGACAACCCAAACAAGCAATTGTTGGTAGTTTTATTTAGCCATTCCATTATAGTGAAGCTGATTACTAGTCATTATAAAGTCAAGTTTATAGCACTACTTTAGTTATAGTTGTCTATGATCGAGATACTGTGCTCCAAGTCGTCCATAACCGCGGACACGGCTTTCAGAAAGTTTTACCCTGCAGGGGTGCACAAATAGCAACACACACTCGATCAACCTCGGAAAAACCAAATCAAAACCCAACGAGGCCTTCACGACAAAGCAATCACAGGATTCAGAAATATTTCAGGGGGCCACCCCATTAAGCTACCCGCAACGAAGTTAGCTGACTCCGAGACGGACTCAAGGTTTGCGCGAGTGGCTGTAAACGACTGGGAACCCAAAACTGGGCTTGTCGATACCACGAAAACACTCCGCTTACCTAAACAGTACAGGTGCTCCTCGCACAATCATAATAAATCAGTAAAGCATGGCATAAGTACAGGATAGTAAATAAAACCTCAAACTAGTTTGTGGCCCCAAGAAATAAGAATGAATCAAGCTCTGGCTCAGGGGGGTCCCATAATCCTCCCGGATGTGGATAGCGCGAATATTCAAGGAACAGGTATCAAGTACTCGGGGTCCTACGGGACACAAGTGGACGGTTAACAACCAAATAACATCTATTGCCCACCTGTGCCTCTGCTTACTTACTTCAATTTTAGTTGTTAAACAGTAATTAAAGTGAACAATAATTAAAGCCATGATCATCTCCAACATTGAACATGCGGCAAAACTCCAACAACTGTGGTACTTGACGACACACAACAGCACTTGAGCAAGCGACTACGACACGCAAGTCCAGCTATCTACCAAACAACAGGTAATAGGCGGTGTCCAAGGCAATATAAGGCTGCAAGGGATAACACGGGTACGAAAACTAGAGCATCGCAACACAGATAGCAATAGATCAACAGGAGGGAATAAATACTATAAAAGTAAGATAGGTAGAAAGGGGGAGATGCTCGCCTGAAAACATTGCCGAAGGTTCATCCAAAAGTCGGGGAGAAGCTCACATCAACTCAACGGCCTTATCCGCGAAGAAGCAAAACACTAGAAGAAACACCAGATGCACTGTTTAATACTACGGTAGAAAATCGGGCATGATGCATGCATGATGTATGACATGGCAAGGCGCGATACAATTAGGCAATATTAAGCGGAACCGGGGGTCCCGACAATTAATTAGATGATTCATGTTATTTATCTACCCCGCAAATTAAATGTTGAATTAATAAGGCAACGCATGGCATCGGTTCGTTACACAAATTTAAATGAGGCCAATATAAGACTAGATTTGCCCGCATATGGGCCCCATATTTAATTATGAGGTGAATCGGCATAATGCCCCCAACCCACGACATGTATGCAAGTATGACAATTTTATATGCAACAATTAGATATTACATTTATAAAATAGGGCTCGAGAAAGGAGTCACACATCGGGGTTCGGAAGATCTTGGTTCCGTGGGGTTCGGGGTTCGGACTCAGGGTTCAGGGTTCGACGGGATCGGTCTCGGATAACAAAGTAGATCTTGGCGTTCCGTGAGGAAGGGCTTGGGTCGGTGTCGATCTTGTTGTCACTAAGGTCTTGTCGGGATCGGGCTTCGGAATCCGTGAGGCGATCTTGATGCTCCGTGTCGAAGTCCTTGAGGTTTTCTCCTTATTCACCGGTGGCGAACTTGGAAACAGCGTCAGGGTCCTCGGGGGTACGCCATGTACATTCTTCAAAACATCGTTAACAAGACGATCTTGGCGTGCCTAGGGTTCGGAGACATCGAATCCATGTGGGCGATCTTGGCGTCCGAGTAGAAGACCTTCGGCCATCGGATCCATGCTTCAAGGGTCCGCGGCGAGCTTGTCCGATGGCGATAGATCTTGGGGTACGCCTTCGATGTTGATGTCGTACTTGAGTTTCGATGCAGTCAATCTTCGAATGGTACTATGGTTGCGGTAACAGATCGAGGAGCCTCTGGGTTGCATAGGGGCTATACCACCAAGACACGCACCAACGCCACACTTCTTCCACAAGTTGTCGAGTTGAAGGGTCAACCTTGGACATCGGGTAGCAGTAGCTGCACACACGCGGGCGGAGGAGGCGCTTGAGGGTGTCCTTGGCGAGCTTGCCTCCACGCGGGCGGGGAGACAGGGCCTGCAGCGACTCTGGGCCGGAGAAGGGAGTCCGAGGAGGTTGCGGTCGCACTCGGGAACCGGGGGGGAACGCAGGGCTGGCAGCGGCGGGGTTGGCCGGCGACAAGGAGGGCGGCCGAGCTTGTGGAGGGGACGCCGGCGGCGGGACGACAGGTTGGTGAGGAGCCCGGCGGCCGGAGGAAGGAGGAGAGGCGGGCTCGGCGGTGTCCCGCGGTGGCGGAGGCGCTTGCAGGCGGTGGCGTGGACGGCTTCCGGCGAGGAGAGGAGGGGCGGAGCGCGCGGAGGGCCTGGGGGCGCGGGGAGGCGGCCGGGGATGCGCCGAGCCGGGCTCCGGCGGCAGGTGCTCCAGCGGCGGGGCGACGACTGGCGGCTCGCCGGAGGGCGCAGCAGCGGCAGCGGGGAGGGGTACCGCGGCGTGGTCGGAGGAGAGGATGGAGGGCGGGGCGAGCGCGTCGGCCAGAGGGCGACGAGGATGGCTCGGGGAGGCGGCCTCCGGTGGAGCAGAGAGAGAAGGCCGACGAGGCGGGGAGGCGACGGACGCGGGCCAGTGGAGAGGGGCGAGCTCGAGGGGGAGGCCGGCGGCGGACGGGGCCAAGGCGAGGTCGGCGGAGCTCGCGGGGACGGCGAGCCAGAGGAGGGCGAGCTGGCGGCCCGACGGAGAGGAGGGCACGGCGGTGAGGTGGTCGTCGGGGAGAGGAGAGGAGGCGGGAGGTGGGAGAGGACCAGGGGAGGGGCGGTGGCTCGGTGCGGGAGCGTGAGGGAGAGAGAGGGTAGGTGGGGGGAGGACGGTGTGGGACCCGTGGGGTGGGGCGCTGGCAAGTGGGGCCCGGGTCGGTGGGTTTGGCGCGGGGTGGGGAGGATCGGCCCAGGTGGTGGGGCCGGGGTGTAAGGGAGAGGGAGAGAGAGGGGTAAGAAAGAGCTGTGTGAGCGCATGGGGGAGGGAAAAAGGGAGTGGGGCCAGAGGGTGTTGACCAGGGGGGGGATTGGTGAGGTGGCGGTGGGTGTGATGAGGTGGAGGGAAAGGTGAGGTGGAGGGAGGGGATTGGCGGGTAGACTAGGATTGGGTAGTTTTAGGATTTTGAAAATTTAGACTAGGGTTTTCTTTAAAATAAATTTTGTAAATAGTTTTTGACAAATAAAAGACCTGAACAGACCGATGTTTTAATTTGAGATAAGACGGGTGCTATTTAGAAAACAAAACTAGGCGTTTCGAAAATAGTTTCAGACAAACAATGCATGATGATGACGATGCAATGCACAAAAACAACGCGATTTTCTAGTAGCGGTTTTGCGGGATGCCACAATTCGACACCACTAACAATGGATCTCGCCCTCGAGATCCGCCTCATGGTCGGGAAGAAGGGCGGCGATCTGATCCTTCGTGCTTCGTGTAGATCCTCGCGACACCACTAACAATGGTTCTTTCTCCATCTTGAATCAGCGACACCACCAACAAAGGATTGTCCCCCATTCGTTGAGAACACTCCGGAGAAACAAAGATGAAGGTAAAGGTCTCAAAAGGGTAAAGCCACCTCTAACTTCCGCGGAAGGAGTCTAACTGCAATGATTCACCATTCAATGTGCAAGAGCGAATGATAAGAGTAGTCGGATGGTGATCAGTCCATCGCGCACCCAAAGCATTACTCTGCTCATGAATAGGAAATTATGCAACCAACTCTCGGAATCAGACTGAAGATCTCGCCAGTCGAGGTTCAGGAACAAAGGAGTGATACAGACTCTGCATCGGATCTGGCGTAGAGGATGTCGTCGCGTCGGAAAACACCGGAAGGCACAAACAAGGAACAAAGGATGGTACCACAGATAAAGGACCACTCAGATAGCAGGAGGACCGGATGTAGAAACACCGTTACCAAAGGAGGAAGCGAAACCCTGAAGGTACGATGGAACCCAACCACGAGAAATCCTGGACTCAAAGAGAGAGAAGAGAGCGGATTCAAAACACGCAGAGGTGAGAGGAGAGCAGCAGAGGTGTAAGGAGTAAAAGCAGACCTAACCAGATCTATCCAACCGATTTTGCAAAATAGTTTTTGACACTCTACTTCGGCCATTAGCTAGGTTATCCTACAGGCTAGACTTGTGGGGTATCGCAACTGCTGAGCTCTGATACCACTCTGTAACACCCTCAGAATCGTCCCTATGCAAATTTCAGCGATTCCCGCCGAACCCGCATAGAAACGATTCAAAGGTGCCCACCAGGCACTTGCGTGCGGGTGGAAAACGAAGTAATAACATTACACAACAGTCCTCGATGGGACCCACAGAACAGATATATACAACAACGACTCAAAGAGTCAAGAATACAGATATACAGAACAAAGATCCAAATCACCTTGAAAACGATACAGCGTCCAGCTACGGACAAGATACAAATGGGGCTAAGAGCCCTGAAGAATAACCAATGGCGTCCATAACCCTGCCCAGGCCAAGCCGGAAGGGTAACCCTGCTAACGATGTCGATCTCAAAACCTGCTTAAACAAAAGGGGGTGCCGACAAAGGGCAAAGGAAAAAGAGGAGCGTCAGTACTGAGGCCAGTACACGGCGAGGCTAGAATTCGGCGGTCCTCGCCTACATAGGTGTGGTGGACTGAAGCGGCAGCATGCACTAAACAACCTATAGAGACTCGATATAACTGTCGGCTATCAGAGAGGGATAAGAAAGATCTATTCGGATCCAACCTGAATCTAACACCAAACAAACCCATCCTGGTATTTCCCCCTCGAGACCAATCGAGGAAGTCAACCGAGGAACTCGCACAGTTGGCAGTTTTATTTATTCAGTTATCGTTGCAGCAATTACTAGTCAGGTGTAGATAATCATCCTGATAAAATAAGCAGTGGGCCGTTTTAGTTAACCATTCCGTTGTAGTTGCAACACTTACTAGTCAGATACAATTAGCATGAGATATCCCAAAACCCAGCAGTTGTTGGTACTTTTATTCAGCCATTCCGTTATAGTTGCAATACTTACTAGTCAGGTACAATGGTCGCAAGCGACAACCCAAACAAGCAATTGTTGGCAGTTTTATTTAGCCATTCCATTATAGTGAAGCTGATTACTAGTCATTATAAAGTCAAGTTTATAGCACTACTTTAGTTATAGTTGTCTATGATCGAGATACTGTGCTCCAAGTCGTCCATAACCGCGGACACGGCTTTCAGAAAGTTTTACCCTGCAGGGGTGCACAAATAGCAACACACACTCGATCAACCTTGGAAAAACCAAATCAAAACCCAACGAGGCCTTCACGACAAAGCAATCACAGGATTCAGAAATATTTCAGGGGGCCACCCCATTAAGCTACCCGCAACGAAGTTAGCTGACTCCGAGACGGACTCAAGGTTTGCGCCAGTGGCTGTAAACGACTGGGAACCCAAAACTGGGCTTGTCGATACCGCGAAAACACTCCGCTTACCTAAACAGTACAGGTGCTCCTCGCACAATCGTAATAAAGCAGTAAAGCATGGCATAAGTACAGGATAGTAAATAAAACCTCAAACTAGTTTGTGGCCCCAAGAAATAAGAATGAATCAAGCTCTGGCTCAGGGGGGTCCCATAATCCTCCCGGATGTGGATAGCGCGAATATTCAAGGAACAGGTATCAAGTACTCGGGGTCCTACGGGACACAAGTGGACGGTTAACAACCAAATAACATCTATTGCCCACCTGTGCCTCTGCTTACTTACTTCAATTTTAGTTGTTAAACAGTAATTAAAGTGAACAATAATTAAAGCCATGATCATCTCCAACATTGAACATGCGGCAAAACTCCAACAACTGTGGTACTTGACGACACACAACAGCACTTGAGCAAGCGACTACGACACGCAAGTCCAGCTATCTACCAAACAACAGGTAATAGGCGGTGTCCAAGGCAATATAAGGCTGCAAGGGATAACACGGGTACGAAAACTAGAGCATCGCAACACAGATAGCAATAGATCAACAGGAGGGAATAAATACTATAAAAGTAAGATAGGTAGAAAGGGGGAGATGCTCGCCTGAAAACATTGCCGAAGGTTCATCCAAAAGTCGGGGCGAAGCTCACATCAACTCAACCGCTTTATCCGCGAAGAAGAAAAACACTAGAAGAAACACCGGATGCACTGTTTAATACTACGGTAGAAAATCGGGCATGATGCATGCATGATGTATGACATGGCAAGGCGCGATACAATTAGGCAATATTAAGCGGAACCGGGGGTCCCGACAATTAATTAGATGATTCATGTTATTTATATACCCCGCAAATTAAATGTTGAATTAATAAGGCAACGCATGGCATCAGTTCGTTACACAAATTTAAATGAGGCCAATATAAGACTAGATTTGCCCGCATATGGGCCCCATATTTAATTATGAGGTGAATCGGCATAATGCCCCCAACCCACAACATGTATGCAAGTATGACAATTTTATATGCAACAATTAGATATTACATTTATAAAATAGGGCTCGAGAAAGGAGTCACACATCGGGGTTCCGAAGATCTTGGTTCCGTGGGGTTCGGGGTTCAGACTCAGGGTTCAGGGTTCGACGGGATCGGTCTCGGATAACAAAGTAGATCTTGGCGTTCCGCGAGGAAGGGCTTGGGTCGGTGTCGATCTTGTTGTCACTAAGGTCTTGTCGGGATCGGGCTTCGGAATCCGTGAGGCGATCTTGATGCTCCGTGTCGAAGTCCTTGAGGTTTTCTCCTTATTCACCGATGGCAAACTTGGAAACAGCGTCAGGGTCCTCGGGGGTACGCCATGTACATTCTTCAAAACATCGTTAACGAGACGACCTTGGCGTGCCTAGGGTTCGGAGACATCGAATCCATGTGGGCGATCTTGGCGTCCGAGTAGAAGACCTTCGGCCATCGGATCCATGCTTCAAGGGTCCGCGGCGAGCTTGTCCGATGGCGATAGATCTTGGGGTACGCCTTCGATGTTGATGTCGTACTTGAGTTTCGATGCAGTCAATCTTCGAATGGTACTATGGTTGCGGTAACAGATCGAGGAGCCTCTGGGTTGCATAGGGGCTATACCACCAAGACACGCACCAACGCCACACTTCTTCCACAAGTTGTCGAGTTGAAGGGTCAACCTTGGACATCGGGTAGCAGCAGCTGCACACACGCGGGCGGAGGAGGCGCTTGAGGGCGTCCTTGGAGAGCTTGCCTCCACACGGGCGGGGAGACAGGGCCTCCAGCGACTCTGGGCCGGAGAAGGGAGTCCGAGGAGGTTGCGGTCGCACTCGGGAACCGGGGGGAACACAGGGCTGGCAGCGGCGGGGTTGGCCGGCGACGAGGAGGGCGGCCGAGCTTGTGGAGGGGATGGCGGCGGCGGGACGGCGGGTTGGTGAGGAGCCCGGCGGCCGGAGGAAGGAGGATAGGCGGGCTCGGCGGTGTCCCACGGTGGCGGAGGCGCTTGCAGGCGGTGGCGTGAACGGCTTCCGGCGAGGAGAGGAGGGGCGGAGCGTGCGGAGGGCCTGGGGGCGCGCGGAGGCGACCGGGGATGCGCAGAGCCGGGCTCCGGCGGCAGGTGCTCGAGCGGCGGGGCGACGGCTGGCGGCTCGCCGGAGGGCGCAGCAGCGGCAGCGGGGAGGGGTACCGCGGCGTGGTCGGAGGAGAGGACGGAGGGCGGGGCGAGCGCGTCGGCCAGAGGGCGACGAGGATGGCTCGGGGAGGCGGCCTCCAGCGGAGCAGAGAGAGAAGGCCGGCGAGACGGGGAGGCGACGGACGCGGGCCGGTGGAGAGGGGAGAGCTCGAGGGGGAGGCCGGCGGCGGGCGGGGCCAAGGCAGGGTCGGCGGAGCTCGCGGGGACGGCGAGCCGGAGGAGGGCGAGCTGGCGGCCCGACGGAGAGGAGGGCACGGCGGTGAGGTGGTCGTCGGGGAGAGGAGAGGAGGCGGGAGGTGGGAGAGGACCAGGGGAGGGGCGGTGGCTCGGTGCGGGAGCGTGAGGGAGAGAGAGGGTAGGTGGGGGGAGGACGGTGTGGGACCCGTGGGGTGGGGCGCGGGCAAGTGGGGCCCGGGTCGATGGGGTTGGCGCGGGGTGGGGAGGGTCGGCCCAGGTGGTGGGGCCGGGGTGTAAGGGAGAGGGAGAGAGAGGGGTAAGAAAGAGCTGTGTGAGCGCATGGGGGAGGGAAAAAGGGAGTGGGGCCAGAGGGTGTTGACCAGGGGGGGGGGATTGGTGAGGTGGCGGTGGGTGTGATGAGGTGGAGGGAAAGGTGAGGTGGAGGGAGGGGATTGGCGGGTAGACTAGGATTGGATAGTTTTAGGATTTTGAAAATTTAGACTAGGGTTTTCTTTAAAATAAATTTTGTAAATAGTTTTTGACAAATAAAAGACCTGAACAGACCGATGTTTTAATTTGAGATAAGACGGGGGCTATTTAGAAAACAAAACTAGGCGTTTCAAAAATAGTTTCACACAAACAATGCATGATGATGACGATGCAATGCACAAAAACAACGCGATTTTCTAGTAGCGGTTTTGCGGGATGCCACAGGCAGCCGGCCAGCCATCTATATAATGAGGGCAGGGGAGCACCCTCCTCCCTCACCCCAAAACCCTAGCTGCCATACTGCTGCCCTCCTCTCTCTCTCTCTCTCTCTCTCTCTCTCTCTCTCTCTCTCTCTCTCTCTCTCTCTCTCTCTCTCTCTCTCTCTCTCTCTCTCTCTCTCTCTCCCGACTGCGCGTAGGCAAAGCCCTACCGCAGAAACTCTCCACCTTTGCACCACGCCGTCGTGTTATAGATCCAATCTATCTCTCCACCCCACTTGCTGGACCGAGGAAGGAGGAAACGTCGAGGTGCCGTACGTGTGCATCTCTCGGAGGCGTCGCCACTTGCGGCGTTGGATCGGATCGGATCGCGAGGAGGAGAAGGCTAGTACGACTACATCAACCACGTTCTGTTGAACGTTCCGCAGTGCGATTTCTTCAAGGGTATGAAGATCTCATCTATCCCTCTCGTTGTTTGCATCTCCTAGATTAGATCTTGGCTTTTCCCGTTCGCATCCGTAGAAAAATTTGATTTACTATGCTGCGAAACCCTTCAGTGGTATCAGAGCTAGATCTATGCGTAGATGTGTTTCACGAGTAGAACGCAACATGCTTGTTGCGGGCGTTGATGTTTTCTGTTGCAAGCCTCTTGTTGTGTACTTCTTATGACGCGGGATAGTGAGATCTAAGCGATCCAGGCCAACTTTACGCGACCTCGTTCGCGAGACCGGCTCCACACTTGACGTGTGGCTTGTTCCACACATGCGGCTGGTGGATGCCAGTTTCTCTTACTATAGTTGTCATGGGATTTACACTGGATGTTGGCAACCATAATATCACCGTTGTGTCTTTCCGTAGGTAAGAATCGTTCTTAGCTTGTTACTCCCATAAGCCACGTAAAACATGCAACAACAAAGTAGAGGCGTCTAACTTGTTTTTGCAGGGAGTGTTTCTGTGATATGGTATGGCCCAAGATGTGATGTGTATGTTGTATGCAATGATCATGTTTTGTAATATTTCACGACTTGCATGTCGATGAGTTCACAACCGGCAGGAGCCATATGGTTGTCTTTATAATTGTGTATGACATGTGTGTCAACTTCTTATACACCATATAAAAGCTTTCCTTTATCGCTAAGTAGTTAGCAATAGTTGTAGTTGATATTCGTGGTGGAGGCAATCATGGTGGAGTGATGGAGATCATGCTGGCATGCACAAGATGGAGATCATTGCGCGGAGATTGGCTATACCATGTCACATAAAATTATATGCATGTGATGTTTATCCTTTTATGTATCTTATTATGCTTAGATCACGACGGTAGCATTATAAGATGATTCCTCACTTAAAGATAAAGATAAAACTGTGTTCTCCCCATGTATGCACCGTTGCGAAAGTTCGTCGTGTTCAAGCATCACGTGATGAGCGGGTGCTATAAACTCTACGTTCACATACAACGGGTGCAAGCCAGTTTTGCACACGCGGAAATACTTGGGTTTGACTTGACGAGCCTAGCATGTACAGACATGGCCTCGGAACACACGAACCGAAAGGTTAAGCATGAGTCATATGATTGATATGATCGACACTTTGTTGTCCACCATTGAAACCACATCTCTTCTCGTGAAGATCGGATTAGGTGTGGTGAATTTGGATCATGTTCACTAAACAACTTGAGGGATGTTGAATTTAGTGGGAGTTCATCTAGTAATTTGATTAAGTTGAACTAGTTATCATGAACATAGTCTAAATTGTACTTGCAAATTTTGTAGATCAAATGGCTAAGTCCAACTTGAATGGACATTTCATAATCCCTAGTGTTTTGTGTGTTAGATAACAATACCAAGGATCATTTAATGTGTGTTGAAGTGTTGCAGCTCTATTTGAGTATAAAGGGAAAAGAACTCTGCCTTTGGGGGCGGATAATCCGGCCCCACCAGGGGCGGATAATCCGCCCCTCCCTTTTCCCAAGCAGGCGCAAGCCCCAGAAGGGGGGCGGAGTTTTGGCCGGATTTTCCGGCCCCGCCGGATAATCCGCCCCCCTGCTCATCGCCAAGGCGCAAGCCCTAGAGAGGGGGCGGAGTTTTTGCCGGACTTTCCGGCATGGCCGGAGAATCCGCCCCAGGAGGGGGCCAGATTATCCGCCCCCTAAGATTTCCACTAAGTTCCTCAAGCGCAAGCGCCAGAGGGGGGGTGGACTTTCCCCCGGAGAATCCGCCCTTGGGGCGGAGTTTTCCCAGGGGGCGGATAATCCGCCCCCAAAGCTGTGCAACGGCCAGATCTAGGGAGGGGGTATTTAAGCCAGCCTTCCCTCTCCTGCCAGAACTCTTGATTCATCACGAAAAAGACCAGATCAGATCTGAAAGCTCCATCCAAGAGTGCTCCACCTAGATCCACCCAAAAGGCCCCATCCCTTTGGGAATCGAAGGAGGAGGACTCGATCTTCATCATCAGCAATCAAGCGCTTCATCTCCTCTCCATTCATTTGGAGAACCTCCGATCTAGTATTTCTTGCAAATATCTAGATCCTCGTTTTTGTTTATATTGATAAACCTTGTTCTTGTGGCAGCTTGTTGTCATCTCGGGAGCCCCCAATTCGGTTGTGGGTGCGTGCCCCGATAGTGTTGTAAAAGGCACCGGTTCCCGCCTCGAAGGTTTCCAATAGTGGAGAAGGTGGATCAGGCCTCTCGTGGCGAGATCCATCGGAGAATAGGGTGAGGCCTATTGTGGCGTGGTGGTCTTAGAACCGCCCACCCCTCCAACGCAGATGTACTTCCCTTAAGAAGGAAGGAACTGCGGTAAAACAAATCCCTGTGTCTCTGCGTGCTCCACTACGGTTTCCTCACTCCTCTTTTGCGTGCTTAGTAGTTAGGGTTACATATAGGGAAATTCTCGTAGTTGCATATCTAGAGAATTTACTTTGTGTCAAGCCTAAAATTGAAAAGGTATTAAAAATTGGTTAGCACCTATTCACCCCCCCCTCTAGGTGCCCATACGATCCATTTCAATTGGTATCAGAGCCTCGGCTCTTATTTCGGGCTTAACCGCCTAAGAGAAGTATGGGTTCCAAGGGAGATGGGAGTGATGCTCCGGAGGTAGTCACCATGAACGATCTCAAGACGTTGGAAACAACCTTGGTGAGTTCAATGGAGGCTAAGATGGAAGAGATGCGTCAATTGATAATGCGTCTCTCCACATCCGCAACATCACCTCCATCTAACTCTAAGGATACCACTCCTCAATCCAAGGAAACGGGTAAAACTGTTTCCAAAGATAACGAAGTGGTAGGTGATGATACTAGCAGGAGCTCCTCCTCGAAAAAGGATAGCGGTAAGGATGGATACAATGAGGTTTCTCATGTGTATTCCCCTGATCCGCCTATCCCTCACCCACATATACATAATAGGGGTGATCCACCCAAACTTTCAGCATCTACTTTCTCTCAATGGCAATTTTGATGAAATCTCATGTGTGCAGTTCCTCCATAGAGTTGTGGAAGATCATCGAAAATGGTCTTCATGTTGGAAACCCCAACAATCTCACAAGAAGAGAAGTGGTCGATAGCCAACTCAACGCTACAGCTCTACACATGATACAGCTTGGTGTGGGTGACAAAGACATGCCACACATTCAGCATCTTAGCACAGCTAAAGAAGCTTGGGATGCCCTCACCGAGCTCTTCATCGGAAATGAAAGTATGAGAAGGAATAGATATGATGCCTTGAGCAATGAAGCTGAAGGATTTTATATGATGGATGGAGAATACCACGAGGACATGTATAGGAGGCTCAAGGCAATAGCTACAACCTTCAGAAACCACGGTGCAGCTCATGTTGATGATGCTTGGATCAAGCGCAAGTATGTCAGTGCTCTTATGCCATTTGATCCCACATATTTGAAAAGTCTCCAAGGTAGGCATAACTATCACCTCATGTCATCCAATGAGGTAATGCAAGAAATGGCCGCTTTCAAAGTGGCTGCCAAGAATGCCGAAGATGCTCGTGCTCGAGCTATGGGGATGCAAAAGGGGGTCAACATGGCCTTGAAGACTAGTGTGATTGATCATGATGAATATGCGGTAGAAGGTCTGGACTGTCCCGAGGATATCAAAAGGATCCACGGACAATACTTGGCTCTTTATGCAAGAAACTTTTGGAAAGATCCAGCCAAGGCTAAAGCTGAACTAGATCGCAAGAGTGGAGCCTATGGAAGAAAATAAAATGGTCCCAAGCTGAGAACATGCTTCAATTGTGGTGACCGGCTGCACTTCGTAGCTGAGTGTCCATATCAAAGTAGGGAGGATAATGGAGGAAGACTCATTTTCAAGGACAAATCAAAAGCTCCACGTAAGAAACAGTTTGTAAAGAAGAATGCTCCTTTCAATAAGCAACCAAAGATTGTTCTAGTGGCTCAAGAAGATTATTCATCGGGGAGTGAAGATGAGGACGAGGATGATAGCTCTCAAGAGGTGGCTGCTATAGCCACCACATCTACATCAACATCACTCTTCGACTCTCCGAACGAAAACATCATCAACAAGAATGCTACTTGCCTCATGGCAAGGAGCTCCGAGGTAACTTCTTCTAACTCTTCTTTTCCCAAGGCTATGATAGACATGGATGATCCTGCTAGTCTTAAGGTTAAAGAAGAGATTATTGCTTTGGATTATTTCTATACTAACTTGCAAGGTGAGCACAAAGTTCGTTTTGAGGCTCTTATGGATCAGCTGGCCCAAAACGAAGCACTCCTCGAAGAAAATAGCAGAATTGAAAGGGAGGATGCAATGGAAATTGCATCCCTAAAAAATGCTCTTGAAGAAGAAGAAGAAGCTCGGGTCTCTCTTGAAGAGAGGCTTGAGTCTATGGAAGAGTCACATGAAGAAATTGTGACTAAACTCGTTAAGGAACGTGACAATGCTGTCACCAAGGCAAAGAAGTTAAAGAAGGAAAGGATTGACTTTGGGGCTGCTCATGATAGACTCTCCGAGGAATTGGAGAAACTTGACAATGCTCACAAGGCGTTGAAAAACGAGTTCTCTATTCTCAATGAGTCACATGATCAGCTTCAAAGTCGATTGGCCAAATATGATACTCCTAGCTCGTCAAACTCAACATATAGTAACAAGTAAAATGCTAATGTGGAAAAAGAAGTGATCAAGGACATCACTACCAAGGACAAAGGTGTGCTTGATGAAGTCCTTGACAAGCAAAGGTCAAATCATAGTAAAGAGGGACTTGGGTATGTCACCAAGTCCAATAAGAAGAAGACCAAGAAGAACAATACCAAGAATGTGGAAATAAAGACAAGCACTGCTGAGAAGATTGTCACAAAAGACAAGACTAATAATATTGGTTTTGCAGGGTCTCACAATCCGAATTATGAACTCTTTTGTGATGACTATGACGATGTTTATGCTTATTATGTTGGTCCTTTTGATGAATATATTGCTTGGTCTATTTGGGTCCCAAAGACCCTTGTTACTAACATGAAAGGACCCATTGAAAAATGGGTACCTAAAACCAAGAAGTAATTATCTTGCAGGGCTATGCTTCCGGTGGGTCAAAATGGGTGCTGGATAGTGGCTGCACTAGTCATATGACCGGAAGCAAGGAGATTATCACGGAGATGCGTCCAAATCATGATAATATCACAGTCTCCTATGGTGATAAGTCTAAATCTCAGGTATTGGGTCTTGGCAAGGTTGTGGTTGCCGACGATATCTCTCTCGTGGACGTCATGCTTGTTGAGACCCTTGGTTACAACCTTCTTTCTGTTCGTGCCCTTGGCAAGATGGGTTTTGCTGTTTTTATCGATGATGATTTGGTGGTACTCTTGTGGAGCAAGTCTCTAAAGGTCGCTTTCGTTGGATATGTCGAAAATGACCTGTATGTGGTGGACTTCTCCGGGAAAACCACTTCGGGTCCGATGTGTCTATTCGGAAAGGCCGACGTGGGCTGGCTATGGCATCGCCGTTTAGCCCATGTCAACATGAGAACTTTGCAAAGTCTCCAAAAGGGTGGCCACATCCTTGGACTAAAAGACAATGTCTCTTTTGCCAAAGATCGTGTTTGCAAGGCTTGTGTTGAAGGAAAAATGCATGACTCTCCCCACAAGAGGAAGACTATTGTGTCATCAAAGAGGATCTTGGAATTACTTCATGTGGATTTATTTGGTCCTCCTTCTCATGCAAGTCTTGGTGGGAAGAAATATTGCTTGGTCATTGTCGATGATTACTCAAGATATACATGGGTATATTTCTTCAAGCTGAAAAGTGAGACTCAACAAACTGTCATCGACTTTGCCAATGAAGTTCAACGTCAACACAATGTTCCCATCTTGGCAATTAGAAGTGACAACAGCTCAGAATTCAAGAACTACACTTTAAACGAGTTTCTTAGCGAAGAGGGGATTAGACACCAATATTCCGCTGCGTACACCCCTCAAAAAAATGGTGTAGCCGAGAGGAAGAACCGGACTTTGATGGATATGGCAAGATATATGCTAGCTGAATTCAAGTCTCCTTATAATTTTTGGGCTGAAGCCATATCCACTGCTTGTCACTCATCAAACCGGCTCTACCTTCGGAAGATCTTGGACAAGACCCCATATGAAATACTTACCGGTAACAAGCCCAACATCTCATACTTCAGGGTATTCGGGTGTAAGTGTTTCTTTCTTATTAAAGGTGTTCGTTTGTCAAAATTTGAGTCCAAGGCTTTAGAAGGTATTTTTGTTGGTTACGGTGCCGAATCCCACACTTATAGAGTCTACAACAAGCTCACTGGGATTGTTGTAGAATCTTGTAGTATGGAGTTCGATGAAAATAACGGCTCCTTTGTAGGGCAAGTTGATGTTTGTGATGCAGATGTTGAAATACCCCAAGATACCATAAGAAGAATGGGCGTGGGATTTTTCCGCCCCATTGAGGAACCCCTTGTGGCGGATCGGGAAGGACAATTCTCCACACATGTGGAGCCCTCATCTACACAAGATCAACAAGATCCTACTGTTGGAGAAAAACCTGCATCAACACCGCAATCTGCTGAAGATCAACTGTCCTCTAGATAAGTTGTTAGTCCCAGGCCGGACTATCCGCCCCCTCCAAGGGGCGGACAATCCGCCCCTGGCACTCCAACTCATTCCAGAGGATCCGAAGGAGAAGTCAGCAACTTTGAAGCTCCCAGGCCGGATTCTCCGGCCCCCGAGGGCAGATTATCCGGCCCTGGGTCTCCAACTCTCATCAGGCATTCTCAAGAAGATGGCTCGGGTTCTTCACCTCCCAGGCCGGATAGTTCGGTCCCTCCAAGGGGCAGATTATCCTGGCCTGAAGAAAATGTTCAGCAACAATCTTCTGGCAGAAACGATGACCAAGATCAAGGGCAAGGCAGTAATCAAGACAAGGATACAAATATTGAATCAACTCCCTCTAGAAACAATGAGGACATTGAGGCTCGTCGCAAGGCTCGTGCTGATCGGAATCTTGAACTAAGAGGTCACACTCTTGACAAGGTTGTTGGTGATCTACGACGAAGGGTATCCACTAGAAGAGAACTGGCAAGCTTCTGTGATCATCAAGCTCACATTTCCATGGTTGAACCGAAGAAGGTTTTTGATGCTCTTGAAGATCCCGATTGGGTTGTTGCAATGCATGAAGAATTAAATAACTTCGAACGCAAAAAAGTTTGGAAGCTCGTAGAAAAGCCAAAGGATTGCCGCAATGTTATCGGCACCAAGTGGATCTTCAAGAACAAACAGGATGAAAATGGCATTGTTGTGAGGAATAAAGCTCGACTCGTGGCTCAAGGATTCTCTCAAGTGGAGGGAATTGATTTTGGTGAAACTTACGCTCCTGTGGCTCGTCTTGAGTCCATCCGTATCCTTCTTGCATATGCAGCCTATCATAATTTTAAATTACAACAAATGGATGTTAAGAGCGCTTTCCTTAATGGTCCTCTACATGAGTTAGTTTACGTCAAGCAGCCCCCGGGGTTTGAGGACCCCAAATTTCCGAACCATGTCAACAAACTCGATAAGGCGCTCTATGGCCTTAAACAAGCCCCACGTGCGTGGTATGAGCACCTTAAAGATCTTTTGCTAGACCGTGGATTCGAAGTTGGGCAAATCGATCCCACTCTTTTTACTAAGAAGGTTAATGGGGAGCTTTTTGTATGCCAACTTTATGTAGATGACATCATTTTTGGCTGTACTAACCAAGCTTTTAACGATGAATTTTCTAAGCTTATGACTGACAGGTTTGAGATGTCCATGATGGGTGAGCTCAGGTTCTTTCTTGGATTTGAGATCAAACAACTTAGAGAGGGAACCTTTATTAATCAAGCTAAGTACATCCAAGACATGATCAAAAGGTTCAGATGACGGATCTCAATGGCGTTGCTACCCCAATGCAAACCAAGTGTCATCTTGAGCTCAATCCCAAGGGTAAAGACGTGGATCAAAAGGTATACCGATCCATGATCGGATCTCTCCTTTACCTTTGTGCATCTAGGCCCGATATCGCGTTGAGTGTAGGAGTGTGTGCAAGGTACCAAGCCGCTCCTAAAGAAAGCCACTTAGTGGCGGTCAAGCGAATCTTCCGATATTTGGTTCATTCCCCAAATTTTGGGTTATGGTATCCCAAGGGTTCAAGTTTCTCTCTATGTGGCTACACTGATTCAGATTGGGCTGGTGACAAAGATGATAGGAAATCAACCTCTGGTGCATGTCAATTCTTGGGCAGGTCTCTAGTGTGTTGGTCATCAAAGAAACAGAATTGTATTTCACTCTCAACCGCCGAAGCTGAATATGTTGCTGCTGCAAGTGCTTCTACACAATTGTTATGGATGACGCAAACTTTAAAGGAATATGGTGTCAATTGTGACAAAGTGCCTCTATTATGCGACAATGAAAGTGCTATCAAAATTGCGTACAATCCCGTGCAGCATACAAGAACAAAACATATAGAGATTCACAACCACTTTATTCGGGATCATGTTGCTCGTGGAGATATTCCTCTATCCTTTGTAAGCACGAAGAACCAACTTGCTGATATTTTCACGAAGCCTCTTGATGAAGCAGGATTCTGTTATTTGAGGAATGAGCTAAATATCATAGATTCAAGGAGCTTGGCTTGACTACCCTTGCACACTCACTTGCGCCTATTCATGTATTTGGTTTAGATGCGGGCATAGACATAGGGGGAGTGTGGTCCTAATTGATTGGGCCAACCCTCCCCCCATAATGCCGAAAGCAAGTAAAATCATTTCCCTTAATATAATTTTGTGATATGTGGGTCATCGATGAGCATTGGTTTTGAACTCAAGATACATCTTCGCGGTGTCATGCCATGCGCTCCAACATGGTGGCTTCGGCCACCGCCCTCTTCCTTGAGAAGAGTTTTTTTTTCATGGGTCTCGTTGGATGAGGCGAAGTGATCTTCAGGGGTGTTAGCTTCGCTCTTCTTCCTTTTTGGCGTTTCGATGCCAAAGGGGGAGAAGTAGTTCTATTAGGGCTCGTGGATTTGCAAGGGTTGGGCACAAGCTTTTCGATTTTAGTCGTTTTTATTTGCTTGCTTGTGCATTTTTTCTAGCGTGAACTCATTTGCTATTTGTGTGTGCTTATGTAAGACTATGTCGTACTCCACTGTGTTTGGTACTATGTTGGGTATCCATGGAATTCTGGATTTATCTATTATGGACCCCATGGAATTCTGGAATTATGGAACATATTTGATGGCATATGGATTCATGGGATTATCTATGTATGCTTTGGCTATTATCATCCCGGTAGTATGACGTTGTCCCTCAATCCACTTTTGTTCCAATTATCTTTGCCATGGAAGTTGTGCTCTCTCTAGTGTGTGTAGCTGTATTCAAATGCAAAATTTTAAATATGCACACATCTAGGGGGAGCGCCTTTCATCTTAAGGTGGCGATAGCCGGTTTCATTGCAAATCCTAGTATTCTCATCTAACACCAAAAAGGGAGAGATTGAAAGAACATTTCTTAATCCCTAGTGTTTTGTGTGTTAGATAACAATACCAAGGATCATTTAATGTGTGTTGAAGTTTTGCAGCTCTATTTGAGAATAGAGGGAAAAGAACTCTGCCTTTGGGGGCGGATAATCCGGCCCCACCAGGGGCGGATAATCCGCCCCTCCCTTTGCCCAAGCAGGCGCAAGCCCCAGAAGGGGGGCGGAGTTTTGGCCGGATTTTCCGGCCCCGCCGGATAATCCACCCCTCAGGGGGCCGGATAATCCGCCCCCTGCTCATCGCCAAGGCGCAAGCCCCAGAGAGGGGGTAGAGTTTCTGCCGGACTTTCCGGCATGGCCGGATAATCCGCCACAGGAGGGGGCCGGATTATCCGCCCCCCAAGATTTCCACTAAGTTCCTCAAGCGCAAGCGCCAGAGGGGGGGGGCGAACTTTCCCCCGGAGAATCCGCCCTTGGGGCGGAGTTTTCCCAGGGGGCGGATAATCCGCCCCAAGTGGGGGCGGATAATCCGCCCCCAAAGTTGTGCAACGGCCAGATCTAGGGAGGGGGTATTTAAGCCAGCCTTCCCTCTCCTGCCAGAACTCTTGATTCATCACGAAAAAGACCAGATCAGATCTAAAAGCTCCATCCAAGAGTGCTCCACCTAGATCCACCCAAAAGGCCCCATCCCTTTGGGAATCGAAGGAGGACTCGATCTTCATCATCAGCAATCAAGCGCTTCATCTCCTCTCCATTCATTTGGAGAACCTCCGATCTAGTATTTCTTGCAAATATCTAGATCCTCGTTTTTGTTTATATTGATAAACCTTGTTCTTGTGGCAGCTTGTTGTCATCTCGGGAGCCCCCAATTCGGTTGTGGGTGTGTGCCCCGATAGTGTTGTAAAAGGCACCGGTTCCCGCCTCGAAGGGATCCAATAGTGGAGAAGGTGGATCAGGCCTCTCGTGGCGATATCCATCGAAGAATAGGGTGAGGCATATTGTGGCGTGGTGGTCTTAGAACCGCCCACCCCTCCAACGCAGATGTACTTCCCTTAACAAGGAAGGAACTGCGGTAAAACAAACCCTGTGTCTCCGCGTGCTCCACTACGGTTTCCTCACTCCTCTTTTACGTGCTTAGTAGTTAGGGTTACATATAGGGAAATTCTCGTAGTTGCATATCTAGATAATTTACTTTGTGTCAAGCCTAAAATTGAAAAAGTATTAAAAATTGGTTAGCACCTATTCACCCCCCCTCTAGGTGCCCATATGATCCATTTCACAACTTCAACTTCAATGTTTTTGCTGAGAAACAAAAACTTAAGAACAATGGGTCTAACTTCAACAACTGGTTCCGCAATCTGAGAATCATTCTCGCTGGCGGACAAAAGGACTATGTCCTTGAGAAAGCGCTAGGTGACGCCCCTGCTGTAGATGCGCCGGCTGATGAAAATGTTGTTTATCAGTCGCGCAAAGATGATTATGGTTTGATTAAGAGCACCATGTTGTTTGCTATGGAATCGGACCTTCAAAATCGTTTTGAGGAGTTCGCCGCGCCCTTTGAGATTCTTGAGGAACTGAAAACCATGTTTCAGACTCAGGCCCGTTCTGAGAGATATGAGATCTCTGAGAAATTCTTCAACTGCAAGATGGAGGAAGGGAGTTCCGTTAGTGAGCACGCCATTAAGATGTCGGGCTTCCCTCAACGCCTTGAGCAACTGGACTACAAGATTCCATAAGAGCTCAAGATTGACAGAGTTCTGCAATCACTTCCTCCTAGCTACAAAGGTTTTGTAGTTACTCATAATCAGATTGGTTCCACTGATACGATCACGGAGCTCTTCGCTAAGCTGAAAGTTGCGGAGGTGGACATCAAGAAAGATAATCATGTGTTGATGGTCAACAAGCCCCCTAGCTTTAAGAAAGGTAAGGGTGCAAAGAAGTCCTTCAAGAAAGGCAGCGGCAAGCGCGTTGCCCCTGCAGAGAAGAATCTCACGTCTGGACCTATGCCGGACACTGAGTGCTTCTATTGCAAGGACAAGGATCACTGGAAGTGCAACTGTCCGAAGTACTTAGCGGACAAGAAGGCTGGCAACATCAATGGTATATTTGATGTACATGTTATTGATGTTTACCTTACTGGCGCTCGTTGTAGTGCCTGGGTATTTTATACTGGTTTAGTTGCTAATATTTGTAACTCGAAACAGGAGCTACGGAATAGACGGTGGCTTGCGAGGGATGAGGTGACGATACGTGTTGGCAACGGATCAAGAGTTGATGTGATGTCCATCAGCACGCTCTCCTTAGTTTTACCTTCGGAATTAGTTTTAAACCTTAATAAATGTTATTATGTGCCTGCATTGAGCATGAACATCATATCTGGATCGTGTTTATTGCAAGACGGTTATTCATTTAAATCTGAGAATAATGGTTGTTCTATTTATATGAGTAACATCTTTTATGGTCATGCACCTGCTGTGAATGGTTTATTTCTTCTGGATCTCGAAAGGGATGAAACACACATCCATAACATTAAGGCTAAGAGATGCAAAGTAGATAGTGATAATACTACTTATTTGTGGCACTGTCGTCTAGGTCATATTGTTGTAAAACGCATGAAGAAACTCCATTCTGATGGACTTTTGGAGTCTCTTGATTTTGAATCATTTGACACATGTGAACCATGCCTCATGGGCAAGATGATCAAAACCCCGTTCTCCGGAATGATGGAGCGAGCAACGGACTTGTTGGAAATCATACATACCGATGTATGCGGACCAATGAGTGTTTCGACGCGCGGTGGATATCGCTACTTTCTCACTTTTACCGATGACTTAAGTAGATATGGGTATATCTATTTGATGAAACGTAAATCTGAAACATTTGAAAAGTTCAAGGAATTTCAGAATGAAGTGGAGAACCATCGTAACAGAAAAATTAAGTTTCTACGATCCGACCGTGGAGGTGAATATTTGAGTTATGATTTTCTCACGCATCTTAAAGCAAGAGGAATCGTTTCGCAACTCACGCCACCCGGAACACCACAACGCAATGGTGTGTCTGAACACCAGAATCGAACTCTATTAGATATGGTCCGATCAATGATGTCTCTTACTGATTTGCCGTTATCATTTTGGGGTTATGCATTAGAAACCGCTGCATTCACTTTAAATAGGGCACCATCTAAATCCGTTGAGACGACACCATATGAACTGTGGTTTGGTGCTAAACCTAAATTGTCGTTTCTTAAAGTTTGGGGATGCGAAGCTTACGTCAAGAAGTTGATGCCGGACAAGCTCGAACCCAAAGCGG
Source organism: Avena atlantica (assembly GCA_910589765.1). Lineage (NCBI taxonomy): Eukaryota > Viridiplantae > Streptophyta > Magnoliopsida > Poales > Poaceae > Avena > Avena atlantica. Next base: position 431,802,846 of record OU342736.1, on the reverse strand, counting down.
AGAAATGCGTCTTCATAGGATACCCTAAGGAAACTATTGGGTATACCTTCTATCACAGAACCGAAGGCAAAGTGTTTGTCGCAAAGAACGGGTCCTTTCTTGAGAAGGAGTTTCTCTCGAAAGAAGTGAGTGGGAGGAAAGTAGAGCTAGACGAGGTTGTTGAACCTTCTCTTGAGTTGGAGAGTAGCGCAGCACCTGAAATTGTTCCAGTGCCGCCTGCACCAACAATAGAGGAAGCTACTGACAAGGATCATGAAGCTTCGGATGATGCTACTACTGAGCGTCGCAAGTCGACAAGGTCGCGTGCCCCTCCTGAGTGGTACGACAATCCTGTCTTAACTGTCTTGTTAGTAGATGACAGTGAACCTGTGAACTATGAGGAAGCGATAATGAGCCCAGACTCTGAGAAATGGCTAGAGGCCATGAAATCCGAACTGGGATCCATGAGCGAAAACCAAGTATGGACTTTGGTGGACCCTCCTAGCGACCGAAAGGCCGTTGAGTGCAAATGGATCTTCAAGAAGAAAACGGACGTGGATGGTAATGTTACCGTCTATAAAGCACGACTTGTCGCGAAAGGTTTTCGACAAGTTCAAGGTGTTTACTACGATGACACTTTCTCTCCCGTAGCGATGTTTAAGTCCGTTCGGATTTTATTACCAATTGCTGCATTTCATGATTATGAAATATGGTAGATGGATGTCAAGACCGCGTTCCTCAATGGCAACATTGATGAAGAGTTGTATATGATGCAACCCGAAGGTTTTGTCGATCCTAAGGATGCTGATAAGGTGTGCAAACTTCAGCGTTCCATTTATGGACTAGAGCAAGCATCTCGGAGTTGGAACCTTCGTTTTGATCAAGTGATCAAGAGTTTTGGATTTGTTCCAAATTTCTACGAAGCTTGTATCTACAAGAAAGTGAGTGGGAGCTCAGTGACATTTCTGGTACTATATGTGGATGACATATTGATTATTGGAAATGACATTGACATGCTTAACGATGTGAAAAGTTATTTGAATAAATGTTTTCAATGAAACACCTAGGTGAAGCTGCTTATATATTGGGCATTAAAATCTATAGAGATAGACAAAGACGCCTGATAGCTTTAAGCCAGAGTACATACCTAGACAAAGTTCTGAAAAGGTTCAGAATGGATAAGGCAAAGAAAGTTTCAGTGCCTATGTTGTCAGGTAAGATATTGAGCAAGGCTCAGTGTCCAGCTACGGTAAATGATAGAGAAGCTATGAGCAAAGTGCCTTATGCCTCGGCCATAGGTTCTATCATGTATGCCATGTTGTGTACTAGACCGGATGTGTCCAATGCTCTTAGTTTGAGGAGCAGGTACCAAAGTGATCCAGGAGTGGAACACTGGACAGCCGTGAAGAACATCCTAAAGTACCTAAATAGGACTAAAGAAATGTTCTTAGTCTATGGTGGTGATGAACAGCTCGTCGTAAAAGGTTACGTCGATGCTAGCTTCGACACCGACAAGGATGATTCTAAATCTCAGACAGGATACATTTATATTTTGAATGGAGGAGCTGTGAGCTGGAGAAGCTGCAAGAAAAGCGTGATCACGGGATCTACAGTAGAAGCGGAATACATGGCTGCTGCAGAAGCGTCAAGTGAAGGAGTTTGGATCAGGAACTTCATCACTGAGCTTGGCGTGGTTCCAAGTGCCTTGGACCCACTAGAGATATTGTGTGACAACACTACCGCCATAGCACTCGCTAAGGAACCAAGATATTATCCAAAGACCAAGCATATCAACCGCAAGTTTCATATAATCCGGGATTATATAGCAGATGGAGATCTGAAGATTAGCAAAGTACATACAGATCTGAATGTCGCAGATCCATTGACTAAACCTCTTCCACGTGCAAAACATGATCAGCACCTTAGTGCCATGGGTGTTAGATTGTTGCTAGATGTAAACTAGATTATTGACTCTAGTGCAAGTGGGAGACTGTTGGAATTATGCCCTAGAGGCAATAATAAATATGTTATTATTATAATTCTTGTTCATGATAAAGTTTATATTCCATGCTAGAATTGTATTAAGCGGAAACTTTAATACTTGTGTGGTTTGTGAACAACACCGTGTCCCTAGTATGCCTCTATGGACTAGCTCATTGATTAATGATGGTTAAGGTTTCCTAACCATAGACATGAGTTGTCGATTAATAATGAGATCATATCATTGGGAGAATGATATGATGGACAGACCCAAACTAAGTGGAGCAATTAGATCGTGTCATCGTGTTCATCTTTGTGAAGCTTTTCTTATGTCAAATATTGTATTCCTTAAACCATAAGATAATACAACTCCCTGGTATCGGAAGAAAGCTTTGAGGTCATCAAACGTCATCCTATGAGAGGGTGATCATAAAGGTGTCTCCCACGTGATCGGAAAGTACCTGTTGGGTTGTATGTATCGAGATGGGATTTGTCCCTCCCAAGTCGGAGAGATATACTTCGGGCCCACTCGGTAATCGATATCAACACCGCTTGCAAGCATGTGGTTAAGGAGTTAATCACAAAGTGATATCGGATTACGGAACGAGTAAAGTACTTGCTGTGAACGAGATTGAACTAGGTATGACGGTACCGACGATCAAATCTCGGGCAAGTAAAATATCGCGAGACGAAGGGAATATATATATGGGATTGATTGAATCTTGGCATCATGGTTCATCCGATATGATCATCGATGAATGTGTGGGAGTCAATATGGGTTTCCAGACCCCGCTGTTGATTATTGATAGAAGATCACGTCTGCATATTCTCGAACCCGAAGGGTCACACACTTAACGTGTCTCGACGCTAGGATAGATTGGATAATTGGTTTATGAGTTTTTGTTCGGAGTCTCGGATGGGATCCGGGACATCACGAGAGGTTCCGGAATGGTCCGGAGAATAAGATTCATATAAGGCAATGCAGTTTTTGGAGTTCAGAATTGTTTCGGGTTAATCGGTATTGTACCGGAAGCTTCTAGAACCTTCCGGAGGGGGACCAACGTGGCCCCACCTGCCGGGAGGGGGCATGGGCCTATGAGCGAGTGCCCTGGCCGGATTGGGCCAGGGGCACAAGGCCCCATAGGGCCCAGCCGGCCAAACCTAGGGCAAACCCTAGGGGAGCTTCTAGAAGGGGGGGGAACTTGCCCCCCACTCCTCCCTCCTTGGCCGTCGGCCCTAGGGCTTTGGGGAGGGGAAAGGGCTGGCCGCCCACCCCTCTATATAAAGAGGGCTAGGGGAGCACCCCTCCCACACCTCCTCCTCAAGCCCTAGCCGCCCTGCTGCCCTCCTCTCTCTCTCCCTCACGACTGCGTGTAGGCGAAGCCCTGCTGCAGAAACTCTCCACCACTTGCACCGTGCCGTCGCGTTGTAGATCCAATCCGTCTCTCCACCATACTTGCTTGACCGAGGAAGGAGGATACGTCGAGGTGTCGTACATGTGCATATCTCGGAGGCATCGCCACTTGCGGTGTTAGATCGGATCGGATCGCGAGGAGGAGAAGCGAGTACGACTACATCACCCACGTTTCGTCGAACGTTCCGCTGTGCGAATCTTCAAGGGTATGAAGATCTCATCTATTCCCCCTCGTTGTTTGCATCTTCTAGATTAGATCTTGACTTTCCCATTCGCATCCGTAGAAATTTTTTGATTTACTATGCTACGAAACCCTTCATGTTCTTGGTAGGGAGAACACTACAAATATTTCCAATTATCAATTGGCCTTCTTAGCTGCTGAGCTCAACGGTGATGATAAGTATGATATTGGTTCCCTTATTGCTCGTCGTTTAGCTGCTAAGGGACCCATTTATGGGGGAATTATTGCTACTCGTATTGCTGCTGCCTTGAACATTGCTGTTGATCCACATGATACAGATTTGGCACCTCAGAGGCTTGATCTTGCTTCCATGAAGGCGCACCACTTTGTCACCACTAGCTCTACTCTTGATAACTTGGTTTATAGAATACTGTTTATTGACGGGGAAGAGATAGAGATCCCTCTACCCCAAACCACTTTGTTCAATATTTCTCAGGGACCTTGGTCACGCTTGAAGGTGGAGATGGACAACAATCTGCGCTCTCTTAACTTCCACATGCACTATCAGGAGGAAGCACCATCATACGACCCCCCTGCGTATTACACAGGGGAGGCCTCGAGCTCGTACCAGCACGAGGGAGCTTCCTCGACATACTACGGAGGTGCATCTACTTGGGCACCATGGGATTGAGCCCCACATAGGCCAAAAGCCTAAGCTTGGGGGGGAGGTATACCGATGTTACACTCATTTATATATCATGTTCGTTTTGTTTTTTGTATATCCATTGTTTCACTTTCTTTTTGGTTCTTGTTGCTTCTTTCTCAAAAACACAAAAATACCAAAAATATTTTTGTTGTTTCTCTTGGTTTGTTTCTTTGTTTCTGTGCTTTGGTTTGCCTTAAAAGAAAAAATCCAAAAAGATTTTACTTTGTTTTTATTTGATTTTTCTTTGTTTACTTGTTTCTAAAAAAAATCGAAAACACCAAAAATATTTGTTGTTATTCTTTGGTTTTGTGAGTTCTTTGCAGGGTTCAGCCGTCCACAGTGGATTTTGGTTTCTTGTTAATATTCAAGTCACACAAGTGAAGGGCAATAATGAAGATTAAGACAGCTCGAGGTGTGATAAGAGGCTGGTAACAAACTCTATTTGTTTCATTTTTGTACATATACTCATCATTGTGAGCATTCTTAGCCTGTTTGTGTAAGGTGTATGTCATTATGGTCATGCACCTGCTATGAATGGTTTATTTCTTCTGAATCTCGAAATCAATGAAACACACATCCATAACATTGAGGCTAAGAGATGCAAGGTAGATAGTGATAATACGACTTATTTGTGGCACTGTCGTCTAGGTCATATTGGTGTAAAACGTATGAAGAAACTCCATTCTGATGGACTTTTGGAGTCTCTTGATTTTGAATCATTTGACACGTGCGAGTCGTGCCTCATGGGCAAGATGATCAAAACCCCGTTCTCCGGAATAATGGAGCGAGCAACGGACTTGTTGGAAATCATACATACCGATGTATGCGGACCAATGAGTGTTTCGACGCGCGGTGGTTATCGCTATTTCCTCACTTTTACTGATGACTTAAGTAGATATGGGTATATCTATTTAATGAAACATAAATCTAAAACATTTGAAAAGTTCAAAGAATTTCAGAACGAAGGAAAACCATCGTAACAGGAAAATTAAATTTCTACGATCCGATCGTGGAGGTGAATATTTGAGTTATGATTTTCTCACGCATCTTAAAGCAAGCGGAATCGTTTCGCAACTCACGCCACCCGGAACACCACAGTGCAATGGTGTGTCTGAACGCCGAAATCGAACTCTATTAGATATGGTGCGATCAATGATGTCTCTTACAGATTTGCCGTTATCATTTTGGGGTTATGCATTAGAAACCGCTGTATTCACTTTAAATAGGGCACCATCTAAATCCGTTGAGACGACACCGTATGAACTGTGGTTTGGTGCTAAACCTAAGTTGTCGTTTCTTAAAGTTCGGGGATGCGAGGCTTACGTCAAGAAGTTGATGCCGGACAAGCTCGAACCCAAAGCGGAGAAATGCATCTTCATAGGATACCCTAAGGAAACTATTGGGTATACCTTCTTCCACAGATCCAAAGGCAAAGTGTTTGTTGCAAATAACGGATCCTTTCTTGAGAAGGAGTTTCTCTCGAAAGAAGTGAGTGGGAGGAAAGTAGAGCTAGACGAGGTTATTGAACCTTCTCTTGAGTTGGATAGTAGCGCAACACCTGAAATTGTTCCAGTGCCGTCTGCACCAACGATAGAGGAAGCTAATGACGAGGATCATGAAGCTTCGGATGATGCTACTACTGAACATCGCAGGTCGAAATACGGAACATTCCGAAACAATTCCGGAAGCTTCTAGAACCTTCTGGTACAATACCGAACATTCCGAAATCCAAAAACTGCTTTCCCTTATATGAATCTTATTCTCCGGACCATTCTGGAACCTCTCGTGATGTCCTGGATCTCATTCGAGACTCCGAACAAAAACTCATAAAACAATTATCCATTCTATCCTAGCGTCGAGACACGTTAAGTGTGTGACCCTACGGGTTCGAGAATATGCAGACATGATCTTCTATCAATAATCAACAACGGGGTCTGGAAACCCATATTGACTCCCACATATTCATCGATGATCATATCGGATGAACCACGATGCCAGGATTCAATTAATCCCATATATATATATTCCCTTCGTCGCGCGATATTTTACTTGCCCGAGATTTGATCGTTGGTATCGACATACCTAGTTCAATCTCGTTCACAGCAAGTACTTTACTCGTTCCGTAATTCGATATCACTTTGTGATAAACTCCTTAACCACGTGCTTGCAAGAGGTGTTGATATCGATTACCGAGTGGGCCCGAAGTATATCTCTCCGACTTGGGAGGGAAAAATCCCATCTTGATACATACAACCCAACAGGTACTTTCCGATCACCTGAGAGACACCTTTATGATCACCCTCTCTTAGGATGACGTTTGATGACCTCAAAGCTTTCTTCCGATACCAGGGAGTTGCATTATCTCATGGTCTAAGGAATACAATATTTGACATAAGAAAAAGCTTCGCAAAGATGAACACGATGATACGATCTAATTGCTCTGCTTGACTTGGGTCTGTCCATCATATCATTCTCCCAATGACATGATCTCATTATTAATTGAAAACTCATGTCTATGGTTAGGAAACCTTAACCATCATTAATCAATGAGCTAGTACATAGAGGCGTACTAGGGACACGGTGTTGTTCATAAACCACACAAGTATCAAATTTTCCGCTTAATACAATTCTAGCATGGAATATAAACTTTATCATGAACAAGAATTATAATAATAACATCTTTATTATTGCCTCTAGGGCATAATTCCAACAGTATCCCACTTGCACTAGAGTCAATAATCTAGTTTACATCTGGCAACAATCTAACACCCATGGCACTAAGGTGCTGATCATGTTTTGCTCGTGGAAGAGGTTTAGTCAACGGATCTGCGACATTCAGATCCGTATGTACTTTGCTAATCTTCAGATCTCCATCTGTTATATAATCTCGAATTATATGAAACTTGCGGTTGATATGCTTGGTATTTGGATGATATCTTGGTTCCTTAGCCAGTGCTATGGCGCCAATGTTGTCACACAATATCTCCAGTGGGTCCAAGGCACTTGGAACCACACCAAGCTCAGTGATGAAGTTCCTGATCCAAACTCCTTCACTTGACGCTTCTACAACAGCCATGTATTCCGCTTCTAATGTAGATCTCGCGATCACGCTTTGCTTGCAGCTTGTCCATCTCACAACTCCTCCATTCAAAATATAAACATATCTTGTCTGAGATTTAGAATCATCCTTGTCTGTGTCGAAACTAGCATCGACGTAACCTTTTACGACGAGCTGTTCATCACCTCCATAGACTAAGAACATTTCTTTAGTTCTATTTAAATACTTTAGGATGTTCTTCACGGCTGTCCAGTGTTCCACTCCTGGATCACTTTGGTTTCTGCTCGTCAAACTAAGAGCATTGGACAAATCCGGTCTAGTACATAGCATGGCATACATGATAGATCCTATGGCTGAGGCAAAATGCACTTTTCTCATAGCTTCTCTATCGTTTTTACCGTAGCTGGACACTGAGCCCTACTCAATATCTTACCTGACAACATAGGCACTGAACCTTTCTTTGCCTTATCCATTCTGAACCTTTTCAGAACTTTGTCTAGGTATGTACTTTGGCTTAAAGCTACCAGGCGTCTTTGTCCATCTCTATAGATTTTGATGCCCAATATATAAGCAGCTTCCCCTAGGTCTTTCATTTAAAAACATTTGTTCAAATAACTCTTCACATCGTTAAGCATGTCAATGTCATTTCTGATAATCAATATGTCATACACATATAGTACCAAAAATGTCACTGAGCTCCCACTCACTTTCTTGTAGATACAAGATTTGTAGCAATTTGGAACAAATCCAAAGCTCTTGATCAAAACGAAGGTTCCAACTCCGAGATGCTTGCTTCAGTCCATAAATGGAACGCTGAAGTTTGCACACCTTATCAGCATCCTTAGGATCGATAAAACCTTCGGGTTGCATCATATACAACTCTTCATCAATGTTGCCACTGAGGAACGCATTCTTGACATCCATCTGCCATATTTCATAATCACGAAACACATCAATTGCTAATAAAATCCGAATGGACTTAAACATCGCTACGGGAGAGAAAGTCTCATCGTAGTCAACACCTTGAACTTGTCGAAAACCTTTCGCGACAAGTCGTGCTTTATAGACAGTAACATTACCATCCGCGTCCATTTTCTTCTTGAAAATCTATTTGCACTCAATGGCCTTTCGGTCGCTAGGAGGGTCCACCAAAGTCCATACTTGGTTTTTGCTCATGGATCCCAATTCGGATTTCATGGCCTCTAGCCATTTCTCAGAGTCTGGGCTCATCATTGCTTCCTCATAGTTCGTAGGTTCACTGTTGTCTACTAACAAGAAAGTCAAGACAGGGTTACCGTACCAATCAGGAGGGGCACGTGACCTTGTCGACCTGCGACATTCAGTAGTAGCATCGTCTGAAGCTTCATGATCCTTGTCATTAGCTTCCTCTATTGTTGGCGCAGACGACACTGGAATGATTTCAGGTGCTGCGCTACTCTCCAACTCAAGAGAAGGTTCAATAACCTTGTCTAGCTCTACTTTCCTCCCACTCACTTCTTTCGAGAGAAACTCCTTATCAAGAAAGTATCCGTTCTTTGCGACAAACACTTTGCCTTCGGATTTGTGATAGAAGGTATACCCAATCGTTTCCTTAGGGTATCCTATGAAGACGCATTTCTCCGCTTTGGGTTCGAGCTTGTCCGGCATCAACTTCTTGACGTAAGCTTCGCATCCCCAAACTTTAAGAAACGACAACTTAGGTTTAGCACCAAACAACAGTTCATATGGTGTCGTCTCAACGGATTTAGATGGTGCCCTATTTAAAGTGAATGCAGCGGTTTCTAATGCATAACCCCAAAATGATTACGGCAAATCTGTAAGAGACATCATCGATCGCACCATATCCAATAGAGTTCGATTCTGGCGTTCAGAGACACCATTGCGCTGTGGTGTTCCGGGTGGCGTGAGTTGCGAAACGATTCCGCTTGCTTTAAGATGTGTGAGAAAATCATAACTCAAATATTCACCTCCACGATCGAATCGTACAAATTTAATTTTCCTGTTACGATGGTTTTCCACTTCGTTCTGAAATTCTTTGAACTTTTCAAATGTTTCAGATTTATATTTCATTAAATAGATATACCCATATCTACTTAAGTCATCGGTAAAAGTGAGAAAATAGCGATAACCACCACGCGTCGAAACACTCATTGGTCCGCATATATCGGTATGTATGAGTTTCAACAAGTCCGTTGCTCGCTCCATCATTCCGGAGAACGGGGTTTTGATCATCTTGCCCATGAGGCATGGCTCGCACGTGTCAAATGATTCAAAATCAAGAGACTCCAAAAGTCCATTAGAATGGAGTTTCTTCATGCGTTTTACACCAATATGACCTAGACGACAGTGCCACAAATAAGTCATATTATCACTATCTACTTTGCATCTCTTAGACTCAATGTTATGGATGTGTGTTTTGTTGCTTTCGAGATTCAGAAGAAATAAACCATTCATAGCAGGTGCATGACCATAAAAGATGTTACTCATATAAATAGAACAACCATTATTCTCCGATTTAAATGAATAACCGTCTTGCAATAAACACGATCCAGATATGATGTCCATGCTCAACGCAGGCACATAATAACATTTATTGAGGTTTAAAACTAATCCCGAAGGTAAAACTAAGGATAGCGTGCCGACGGCCATCACATCAACTCTTGATCCGTTGCCAACGCGCATCGTCACCTCATCCCTTGCTAGCCGCCGTCTATTCCGTAGCTCCTGTTTCGAGTTACAAATATTAGCAACTGAACCAGTATCAAATACCCAGGCACTACAACAAGCGCTAGTAAGGCAAACATAAATAACATGTATATCAAATATACCTTTGATGGTGCCAGCCTTCTTGTCCGCTACGTACTTCGGACAGTTGCGCTTCCAGTGACCCTTGTCCTTGCAATAGAAGCACTCGGTGTCTAGCTTAGGTCCAGACTTGAGCTTCTTCTCTGCAGGGGCAACGCGCTTGCCGCTGCCCTTCTTGAAGGGATTCTTTGCACCCTTACCTTTCTTAAAGCTGGGGGGGCTTGTTGACCATCAACACATGATTATATTTCTTGATGTCCATCTCCGCAGCTTTCAGCTTACGAAGAGCTCAGTGATTGTATCAGTGGAACCAATCTGATTATGAGTAACTATAAAACCTTTGTAGCTAGGAGGGAGTGATTGTAGAACTCTATCAATCTTGAGCTACTCTGGAATCTTGCAGTCCAGTTGCTCAAGGCGTTGAGTGTAGCCCGACATCTTAATGGCGTGCTCACTAACGGAACTCCCTTCCTCCATCTTGCAGTTAAAGAATTTCTCAGAGATCTCATATCTCTCAGAACGGTCCTGAGTCTGAAATATAGTTTTCAGTTCCTCAAGAATCTCAAAGGGCCCGGGGAACTCCTCAAAACGATTTTGAAGGTCCGATTCCATAGCAAACAACATGGTGCTCTTAATCACACCATAATCATCCTTGCGTGACTGATAAACAGCTTTCTCATCAGCCGGCACATCTACAACAGGGGCGTCACCTAGCACTTTCTCAAGGACATAGTACTTTTGTCCGCCAGAGAGAATGATTCTAAAATTGCGGAACCAGTTGGTGAAGTTAGACCCATTGTTCTTAAGCTTTTCTTTCTCAGCAAAAACATTGAAATTGAAGTTGGACTTAGCCATTTGATCTACAAAATTTGCAAGTACAATTTAGACTATGTTCATGATAACTAGTTCAACTTAATCAAATTACTAGATGAACTCCCACTAAATTCAACATCCCTCAAGTTGTTTAGTGAACATGATCCAAATTCACCACACCTAATCCGATCTTCACGAGAATATATGTGGTTTCAATGGTGGACAACAAAGTGTCGATCATATCAATCATATGACTCATGCTTAACCTTTCGGTTCGTGTGTTCCGAGGCCATGTCTGTACATGCTAGGCTCGTCAAGTTAAACCCAAGTATTTCCGCGTGTGCAAAACTGGCTTGCACCCGTTGTATGTGAACGTAGAGTTTATAGCACCCGATCATCACGTGATGCTTGAACACGACGAACTTTCACAACGGTGCATACATGGGGAGAACACAGTTTTATCTTGATCTTTAAGTGAGGAATCATCTTATAATGCTACCGTCACGATCTAAGCATAATAAGATACATAAAAGGATAAACATCACATGCATATAATTTTATGTGACATGGTATAGCCAATCTCCGCGCAATGATCTCCATCTTGTGCGTGCCAGCATGATCTCCATCACTCCACCATGATTGCCTCCACCACGAATAGCAACTACAACTATTGCTAACTACTTAGCGATAAAGTAAAGCTATTACATGGCGTATAAGAAGTTGACACACAGGTCATACACAATTATAAAGACAACCATATGGCTCCTGCCAGTTGTGTACTCATCGACATGCAAGTCGTGAAACATTACAAAACATGATCATTGCATACAACATACACATCACATCTTGGGCCATACCATATCACAGAAACACTCCCTGCAAAAACAAGTTAGACGCCTCTACTTTGTTGTTGCATGTTTTACGTGGCTTATGCGAGTAACAAGCTAAGAACGATTCTTACCTACGGAAAGCCACAACGGTGATATTATGGTTGCCAACATCCGGTGTAAGTCCCATGACAACTATAGTGAGAGAAACTGGCATCCACCAGCCGCATGTGTGGAACAAGCCACACGTCAAGTGCGGAGCCGATCTCGCGAACGAGGTCGCGTAAAGTTGGCCTGGACCACTTCGATATCACTATCCCGCATCATAAGAAGTACACAACAAGAGGCTTGCAACAGAAAACATCAACGCCCGCAACAAGCATGTTGCATTCTACTCGTGAAACACATCTACGCATAGATCTAGCTCTGATACCACTGAAGGATTTTGCAGCATAGTAAATCAAAAAAATTTTACGGATGCGAACGGGAAAACCAAGATCTAATCTAGTAGATGCAAACAACGAGGGGGGGGTTAGATGAGATATTCATACCCTTGAAGATTCGCACAGCGGAACGTTCAACGGAACATGGTTGATGTAGTCGTACTAGCTTTCTCCTCCTCACGATCCGATCCGATCCAACACCGCAAGTGGCGATGCCTCCGAGAGATGCACACGTACGACACCTCGATGTCTCCTCCTTCCTCGGTCCAGCAAGTGGGGTGGAGAGATAGATTGGATCTACAACACGACGGCGCGGTGCAAAGGTGGAGAGTTTCTGCGGCAGGGCTTCGCCTACACGTAGTCGGGAGAGAGAGAGAGATCTGGAGGGAAGCAGTATGGCGGCTAGGGTTGAAGGAGTGGGGGAGGAGGGTTGCGCCCCTGCCCTCTATATATAGGGGGCTGGCCGTCCCCCTTGGCCCCTCCTCCAATCCCTAGGGCGGCGGCCCCAAGGGTTGGAGTGGGGGGCAAGTTTTCCCCCTCCTTCTAGAAGGTTTCCCTAGGGTTTCCCTAGGGTTTTGGCCGGCTGGGCCTATGGGGCCTTGTGCCCCTGGCCCAATGCGGCCAAGGCACTCCCTCGTAGGCCCACGCCCCCTCCCGACAAGTGGGGCCACGTTGGTCCCACTCCGGAAGCTTCTAGAACCTTCCGGTACAATACCGAACATTCCAAAACAATTCCGAAACCCAAAAACAGCTTTCCTTTATATGAATCTTATTCTTCGGACCACTCCGGAACCTCTCGTGATGTCCTGGATCTCATCGGATACTCCGAACAAAAACTCATAAACCAATTATCCATTCTATCCTAGCGACAAGGCACGTTAAGTGTGTGACCCTACGGGTTCGAGAATATGCAGACATGATCTTCTATCAATAATCAACAGCGGGATCTGGAAACCCATATTAACTCCCACATATTCATCGATGATCATATCGGATGAACCACGATGCCAGGATTCAATTAATCCCATATATATATTCCCTTCGTCACGCGATATTTTACTTGCCCGAGATTCGATCGTTGGTATCGACATACCTAGTTCAATCTCGTTCACAGCAAGTACTTTACTCGTTCTGTAATCCGATATCACTTTGTGATTAACTCCTTAGCCACTTGCTTGCAAGCGGTGTTGATATCGATTACCGAGTGGGCCCGAAGTATATCTCTCCGACTTGGGAGGGAAAAATCCCATCTTGATACATACAACCCAACAAGTACTTTCCGATCACCTGAGAGACACCTTTATGATCACCCTCTCATAGGATGACGTTTGATGACCTCAAAGCTTTCTTCCGATACCAGAGAGTTGCATTATCTCATGGTCTAAGAAATACAATATTTGACATAAGAAAAAGCTTCGCAAAGATTAACACGATGACACGATCTAATTGCTCTGCTTGATTTGGGTCTGTCCATCATATCATTCTCCCAATGACATGATCTCATTATTAATTGACAACTCATGTCTATGGTTAGGAAACCTTAACCATCATTAATCAATGAGCTAGTCCATAGAGGCATACTAGGGACACGGTGTTGTTCATAAACCACATAAGTATCAAAGTTTCTGTTTAATACAATTCTAGCATGGAATATAAACTTTATCATGAACAAGAATTATAATAATAACATCTTTATTATTGCCTCTAGGGCATAATTCCAATAGTTTCAACCATTAGAGAACACTATCTGGTTTAATCTACCAGATAGTGTACTAGCCAATAACTTTGTCGTCCATGCCATAATCATGAAACAAAGTTGTGCCATTCTTTGGGATGTTGTAACCAAGTGCAAAGCTTGATGGTATGATCTGAAATGATGAAATAATTAAAACACATTAGTAATTATAAACACACAAGTAAAATTGAAGACATAAAAGCATATTAGGTACAATAACTCAAAAAGATGTTGTTAGCTAGATTAAGTGCACTGAAACTTATAACATGGTATTGCATGTCAGAGAGATAGACAAAATCATCCTCATCATGCACCCGGCATATTCTGCTTACATTTTCAGCATCTCAAATGTAATGGTATACATGTCTTTCACAGTAATGACATACATATGTGTGAAAACACTCCTGTAGAAAACACTTCTAATGATGAGATCCACAAATGGCACCCTCAATCCTGTAAAATTTAATTATAATTAAAAGAAGAAATAATATAGGGATCCACAAATGGAAATATTAATATACATACATTCGATGGAGAAAAAACACATACCATAAATAGTCTGGTATCCCTTTATGTCACCATTAGGGGCATGTACTTCCATACTAAACACAGACCGATCATCTTCTTCCTCTTCATCATCATCTTTAGTGATTAAGATAAAGGTCACCACATCATTGATATCAACAGTGTGTGTCCTTAAGAAAGATAACCAAATGACCCTCTTATAGATGTAACATATTCCCTTTTATGTAGAAAAAACTTAAACCTACGTCCTCTAACCAAAGCTCGTAACCACTTATCAGCATACTGATTGAGTTTTCTTTGAAGTGACAAGGAACAAGCTGAGAAATAAACCCAAATAAATATGTGATGTTGATCATACATATAACAGTAGCAAGAATTCACTACTAACTAAGAAATTAGTAATACTAAAATAATCAGAAAACTAAAAAAATCAAATATATATAACATTAGGAAAAACAAAAATGCATTTGTAACATACACATGGTACAATGATTTTCCAGTAGGAAAATTTAATACTAACCAAATAAATATAATAATGTTGGATCACATATATACATATAATAGTAGGAAGATTCACTACAACCTATATAAAAACATAAAAGCATACTTATGTGTGGCTTATATCAGATCCAAACAGATATGCATATTTGGCAGAAACAGAAAACAATTGATTGATGTTTCTCTAACAAATTCCGAGGAAAACAGAGATGCATATATGGCTTATCACTCCTAAAATCTGAAGGAAACTTTCGAAGATATGATCATTGATGTTTCCGATTTCTCAAATAACAAAAACTCAAATTCCTAGTTAGCTACCAAGCACCGAAACAGTAATTTTAGTTCACACATAGGCATGCTAATTAACTAACGGTGAAGGACTTTGTAGATAGATTGAGGCTAAAATTACTGATAACAGATTCCCGAAAGGTAGGCTTGTTCAGGACGATGGTGAAGGACTCTGAAGTTCTGTCGGAACAACTATAGTTATGCTTTGGCTGACTGCATACACGACAAATATGACGAGCTCCAACCGATAGGTTGTCTGGCCTCTCTTGTGTTTCTAAAAAAACTACTCCCTCCGTCCAAGAACAGATTTCTTAGGTTTTTCAAATTTTGGATGAATCTATATACTAAATAGTGTCTAGATTCATCCAATTTTTGACAAATTTGAGACATCTATTTTTTTAATAACAGCATGAGAACTGCTATATTCATTACGATAGTAGATAGTTTTTACAGACAGTTAAGTATCTGCCCATTTGACAGAAACAAAAGAGCACCCCTTACATGCATTCAACCAGGGTCAAAAGGTGTACCTCCATCTTGCATTACTAACGGAATTGGTGCCCCAGCTAGCCTCCAGGTAGTAGCCTCTTCTTTTATCCTTTCGCATAGCACAGAGGCCGTTATATCATGATTTTGAAATATCCTCCGATTTCTTTCTTTCCAAATTTTCCAGCAGATTAACTTTGCTGCCGTGTGTGCTAGCCTTCTGCTGGCCGCGGGCACCCCAACTACAAGACTTCTATACCAATCTTGTGTAGAGAAAGCTCTGGCCTGCCAAGCTTGTGCATCGAAGGATTTTATCTTGAAGTAGGCCGCCAAAACAGTCCACACCTGGCGGCTGTATGGACACTCGGAGAGCAAATGACGAGATGTCTCAAGATTCCTCCAACATAGAGGGCAAAAGTAGTTATTTTCCCACTGTTGCAACAGTAGTTTGTCTGCAGTTAGCACTCTGTCGAGCATAAGCTTCCAAATAAAGAACTTGCATCTTGTCGGTGCCCATCCACTCCAGACAAACTTCCTGTGGTCTGTGCGCATTGCCCCAAAAAACTGCATTTCGTAAGCGGGCCGAGAGGAGTATTTTTCTTCTTTTACAAAACGCCAGGAAATTTCATCCTCATTCTCCGACAGTTGGACGCCATCCAACATTTCATTGAGTTGACTGAGCTGAGGAATGTGTTCCTCGGCCAGGCAAAACCTAAGGTCTTGCAACCACTTCATGCCCGTGAGAGCCTCTTTAACCGATCTATTCTTACGTACCGAAATGGCGTAAAGGTCTGGTGCAATGTCACGAGGCGCCATATTTTCCAGTCACCTATCATTCCAGAAATTAGCCGTTTGGCCGTTCCCAATGGTTATCTTGGTTGCCGCAGCAAACATGTTTTTTTCCATCTTATTGCATGGCGTGGGCATCTGCGCCGATGGCTTTTGCGGATCTTTCCATCTTTTCCATAGCCATCTCAACCGCAGAGCTTTGCCAAAGAAGTCAATACGATGAACGCCTAGTCCTCCGAGCTCCTTGGGCCTGCAAACCATATTCCAATTCACTCTGCATTTTCCCCCGCTACATTGGTTCTCTCCTGCCCAAGCCAAGCTCTCCGCCGCCTGTCAAATTCCTTTCTAACCCAGGCAGGCATATCATTTATTGTCATCAGGTAGACCGCCAGGGAAGTTAGCACCGAGTTAAGCATCTCCAATCTCCCTGCCTTGCTCATTAATCTTGCCTTCCATACCGCTAGGTATTTGTCCATTTTGTCCAGAAGCCTCTGCCAATCTGCCTTTCTAAGTTTTTTTACAGACAATGGCATGCCTAGGTATAGACATGGGAAGTTGGCGATTGGAATTCCCAAATCCTGGGTGAGGCGCCCCAGTTCAGCCACATCGAGGCTGATTGGTGTGACCGAGCTTTTGGTCAGGTTTGTGATCGGTCCAGTGGCTTGGCCAAATTTCCCAAGAGTGTCGCAGAGCCCCCTAATGTCCCGCTCTGTTGGATTTAGGAATAGTGCAACATCATCCGCGTAGAGAGAGGCTCTGAATTTGCAGTTTTTTCCTTTGAGCCTAGAAAGCACACCCGCCTCCGTGGCTAAGTCCAGCAGCCGGTGAAGTGGCTCCATTGCCAGGTCAAAGAGGAAAGGGGAGAGACTATCCCCTTGCCTTAGGCCTCTTCGATGAGTAATTGCCCTGCCCGGGACCCCATTGATCATGGGTTTTGATGTCGCGGTTCTGAAGAGAAGCGCAACCCAGTCCCTCCATCTTTGCGGCATCCCTCGAGCTTCTAACATGCTCAAGATGTATGTCCATGAGATGGCGTCGAAGGCTTTGGCAATATCCAGCTTGAGAAGTAACATTGGCGTTTTGGTCTTGTGGTAGTACTTTGCCATGCTTTGCACGTAGAGAAAGTTTTCCTGGATGCTTCTTCCCGATATGAAAGCACTCTGGCATGGGGACACTAGCTCTTCCATTCTTGGTTGCAAACGTAGGGCGAGGATCTTGGATATCAGCTTTGCGAAGGCGTGGATCAGACTGATCGGTCTGTAGTGTGATATTTGACTGGGCTGTTCAGTCTTTGGCAGCAGGACAAAGAAAGCAGTGTTTAGACTGTCAAACGACTGATCATTGAGGCAGTAGAATTTCTGCACGGCAAGGAAGAGATCCTGCTTGATCACATTCCAAGAGGTTTTGAAGAACCCCCTGAGAACCCATCAGGTCCAGGCGCCTTGTTACTAGGGGTTGCGAATACTGCCGCCTTCAATTCCTCCATAGTGAACGGGGCGTCTAGCTCCGAAAGGTCAGGAGAAGGGAGGTTTAGCTGGTGCCAATCAATTTGGTTGTTGTAGTTGATGCGAGCTCCGATGATCGCAGACAAGTGAGAGTTAATGACCTCTTCGATTTCCCCTGGTGAGGTTGCGGTGCTGTTGTCAGAATTTAGTGAGTGTATTCTGTTTTTGACCCTGCGGTGGTCAGCCTTAGCGTGAAAGAACTTCGTGTTGGCGTCGCCAAGCTTTAGCCATTTTATTTCCGCCCTTTGGCGAGCCTTAACCTTATTCAGCACCGCGAGCCCGACAACCCGCCCCTTCAGGTTAGTTCTTAGCTCACGCTCGACCATGGTAAGCTGTCTGCCTTCCTGGGCCGAATCCAGCCGAAGGACGATCTCCTGCCCCAGAAGCATTTGCTTCCTTATGTCACCCACGTAGTTTTTAGCCTAGGATGCGAGGTGCTTAGCAAGCTGCTTCAGCTTGCAATCCAGAATGGCGAAAGGGTTTGTGAGATTGCACGGCTCACCCCAGGACTGCTCCACTACCTCATTGTATCCCTATAGAAGGGGCCAGTAGCTCTCGAACCGGAAACGGTGCGGGGCCCTCGTGAGGATGTCCTGGACCATAAGAATAGGGCAATGGTCAGACATGGAGGAGGCTTGCGGGAGGAGCTTCGGGGCCGGATGCATGTCCTCCCAAAGGTTGTTGCAGAAGGCTCGGTCAAGACGGACAAGGGTGGGGTTGTCTTTCTCATTACTCCATGTAAATCTTCGCCCAACCAGCCTCACTTCCTTAACGAAACTTGCATCAAGCGCGGATCTAAAACGCCTCATCCAACTTCTATTTACCCGCCGGTTGTTCTTGTCTTGGTCATGAAGGATTAGGTTGAAGTCGCCGATGACCATCCACGGGCCAGCAATCTGGGCGTGTATGGCCACAAGCTCATTGAGGAAGCTTATCTTACGCTCGTTGTCGGCAGGCCCGTAAACAGTTGTTAGTGTCCAAGAACGGTTACTGGGAATTCAGTTGAAGATTGCAGTTATAGAGAAGTCCCTAATGACCACGTTAGTTGCCGTGAACATGTCTTCCTGCCAGAAAAGGATCATGCCACCTCTCGTACCGTTTGCAGGTAGGTGAGCGCATCCACTCAGCGTTTGCCTGGCGATTTGCACCTTTTCCTCGTTTGAAAGATGAGATAATTTGGATTCTTGAATGCAGAGGATGGAACAACGTGTGCTGCAGGCTAAGTCGCGGACGACAGCTCGTCAAGCCTGGTCGTTTAAACCTCTAACATTCCAGCTAAGCAGTTTAAGTTGCATCGTCATAGATACAGAAACGACTAGCCGCTGATAGCATCAGGCATAGCAGAGAAAATTGCATGTGCGTCTTACTGTCGGAGCACAGCAGAAGGAGGTTTCGCTCATCCCCGGAGGAGACCTTGGCACTTGCCACACTTTCAAGCACTACACGCTTGGTAGTAGGAGAACATAAAAAAACACAGGGGTGCTTCAGCAGCATTGTTGCTTGCCGACTACAGGTAAAGGCAGTAGCTAGCTTTAGCTCAACTAGTAATGAAGGTGATGTACTAATTATTTGAGACTAATCGACTAAGCAGCAGCCTTAGCTCATTCTGCAAAAGGCGACTCCCGGAGCATGTCTGCCATGTCCTTCTCAGGCAGGACAAAGCCCGGCCTGCCGAACGCCTCTGTCAGCTCCCCGAGACCAAGAACCTGCTCCTGGGTCAGCGGCTGCTGGAAGCAGTTGATGTACTGTACCAGGATCTCGTCATTGAACTCATTCTCATGGCGGATGAGCCCCATCTGCTTGCATGCCGCTGCTTGGGCTGTACGGTTGGTCATCATGGTCGCTGTTCTTGGGACGGAGGGAGTACAAATAAACCCAAAAATCAATGTGGATGAAGAAAAGAAATTAGTGGAAAGATGATTATGACATGTGGACCTTGCTGTCAGTGAGAGTAAACTGCAATCCCGGCCAGGATAATTACGTTCCCGGTGTAGCAAACATGTCCAGGATTCGATTTAGACCGGGATTCGATAGTTCAGGTTACGAACGACCGGAATTTCAAATTCAGAGTTCAAACCGCCAAATCTCTACGAGTTAAAATGGACTTTTCCCCGCAATTAACCCACACGCAACCCGGCGGGCTCGTATTACGACCCGGAAAACTGGGCAGCGGTTTGCAGTAAAAATCGCAGAAAACGAGGAGGAACCGATCATCGGTTACCGATGACCGTCCACCAGCGCTGCGCAGACGCGTCCACGCACCGTCGCTGGCTCGCGAGGGAAAACACGTCCTCACTCCTCACGCCATCACGCGCGGCGCCCCGCCCCGTCCCGTCTCGCGTCTCCGCCACCCGCACTGCACCGCACCTGCACGGCGCGAGCCGTCCAAAAACCCAGCGAGAAGATAACAAGAAACTGCTTCGCACTATTCGCTCCGTCCGGACGCTTTTCGTTTTGGAGCCGCGCGCGGAAAGGGACGAAGAGGAAGATATACTGTAAGATCGACGAGAGCGGTCCATCGCTGGCAGGATATCCATCCAGCCAAAAGCGGCGGCAGGCCGGAACCTGGATCGCTCGTCCGTCGGCTCGTGCACCGTTTACATGCTGTACGAGTTTTTTTTCCCTAGTAGGAGTATATCTTTTTAATCTCCACGGTCGTCGGGACCATGATAAAATGTCAGAGTTTTAAAAAACGACCAGGGGTAGTACCGTATTTTAGACCACGTTTTACCACTACTGTTTACACCTGGCACCTGGGCTCTGTCCTGTGTGCGTCGTCTCGTCCCCGTGACGGCACCTCGTGCCTCGTGCGCCGCTGCTGGACTTTGGAACGGACGGCCGAGATGGACGGACGGAGGGAGTAGTAACTGCAGGTGGGACCGGGGCGGAAACGGGGAAAACCAGGCGCTGGTGACTGACTGGCGAGCTCGGGCGGGCGGGCGGGCGGGAGGGCCACCACGCTTCCCGCATTTCGCAATTCGCACCACTCCAAACCGGTTGAGGCAACCACAATTGCTTCGCCCACACACCCAAGTGAACACTGAACCTCACCTAGTACTAATAATAAGCCTTTTTTAGTCAGTTAGTGGAATAAATTACAGACATAAAAACTAGCCAACTTATGCTACTACCCTTTACAACCTTTAGATTCTAGTACGTCTAAAATAAAACCTACTATGTGCAAACTTTAGCCATCACCCGTTGGTTTTTTCTCCAAGTTTAGCTATTTATTTAGGCATTATATAAGTTTGTATATTCCTTATTCGAAGGAATCCAAGGCCAATGTCGCATTAAAAACAAGATTTTTCATTTTATTGGATATGCATCCGACATGCAAATTGAAAACCATGAAAATGATTTTCTCCAATTGTACTCTAAAATAATTTTGAAAGAAACATAAGATAGTCCTGATACAAGATAAAATTGCAGAGTATAATATAAATTTAACGAACATTAGATGAAGCAAGTCAAGCGGTTGCCATTTTGACATTGTTCGCGGACGACTTTTTTTTTTCACCATCAGCATTTTTTGTCTATAACCACGCCTTTCTTCTTTCAACGGGATCCAAGGCCCCCGCCACTATGGTAACACAATCTATCTCATTAACTGCTAGCTCACAACACATATGTCGCTATCTAAAACGACAATAACAAACATTTCTCGCTATCTAAAACGACAAAGTGTGTTGACATACGAGGCGTGGGAGCCAACTATAGCATGACCGGACTCGTTAAACATCACTTGACCGAGTCGATATTCGAAATCAGTCTATACGCTCCGCCCTGCCCCAACGGTCGACGCCACGAAATCCCAACCTATCCTCGACGGCCATGTCATGCTGGGTACCTCACTTTGGGTCCCCTAGCAAATACATCCACTCTCCTTCTCCACTCCACTGCACTCCTCCTCTCTAGCCAAGAGACAAAACCATGGAGCCTTCCAATTCTGCCACCACAAGGCAACTCCCTCCTTAAAACCCCCCTTTGGCCTTTGCCCACACTCCCCACTCTCTCCACCCACCAAGCCCACAACCATGGCTGCCCTCCGCCACCGCCTCTTCCTCCTCCTCCCCCTCGTCCTTCTCCTTGTCCTACTCCCGCTCCAAACCGTGGCCTCCTCCGACGCCGATCACCTCCTTGCAGCCAAGGCCGAGCTCTCCGACCCCGACGGCGTCCTCGCCGGCTGGGATGCCCGCTCCACCCAGTCCGTCTGCGCATGGCCGCACGTGTCCTGCGCTAGGAACTCCACCACCGCTGTCACCGGCCTCCACATCTTCAACCTCTCCATCTCCGGCGTCTTCCCGGCCTCGCTCTGCGAGCTCAAGTCCCTCCAGCGCCTCAATCTCGCCGGGAATGACATCGCGGGCCCCCTACCCGCCTGCCTTGCCGACCTCCCGGCGCTCTCGGACCTCGACCTCTCCGGGAACGACTTCTCCGGCGAGGTTCCGACGGCCTACGGCAGCGGCTTTCGGTCGCTCACCGAGCTCAAACTTATCCAGAACTCCCTCACCGGCGATTTCCCGGCGTTCTTGACCAACCTCACCACCCTCCAGGTGCTCCAACTCGCCTACAACCCATTCACGCCGTCGCCATTGCCGGAAAACCTCGGCAACCTCGCCGGTCTCCGGCTGCTATATCTCGCCAGTTGCAACCTGACCGGCAAAATCCCTTCTTCCATCGGAAACCTTGGGAATCTGGGCAATCTGGACCTCTCGTACAACCGCCTCTCCGGCGAGATACCCGCAAGCGTTGGGAATTTGAGTTCTCTGTTCCAGATGGAGATCTACAGTAACCAGCTCTCCGGGAGGATACCGGAGGGGTTGGGGAGCCTCAAGAAGCTCCGGAACATCGACCTCTCCATGAACCGGCTCACCGGCGACCTACCGGAGGACATGTTCGCCGGGCCAAGCCTGGAGAGCGTGCACATGTACCAGAACCAACTCACGGGGCGCCTTCCGGCATCGCTTGGGACGGCGCGGCGCCTCACCGATCTAAGGATGTTCCATAACAAGATCGAAGGGCCGTTTCCGCCGGAGTTCGGGAAGAACTGCCCGCTGCAATTCCTGGACATGTCGGAGAACCGGATGTCGGGTCCGATCCCGGCGACGGTGTGCGCTTCCGGGAATCTGACGCAGCTCCTGCTGCTGAGCAACCAGTTCGAGGGCACCATTCCGGCGGAGCTGGGGCAATGCCGGACGCTGCTGAGGATCCGGCTTTTTAACAACCGCCTCTCTGGACCCGTGCCGCCGGAATTCTGGGGACTGCCGCATGTCACCATGCTGGAGCTTCGTTCCAATGCTCTCTCGGGCACGGTCGATCCTGCCATTGCTGGTGCCAAGGACCTGTCCAATCTGCAAATACAGGACAACCGATTCACTGGTGTTCTGCCTGCCGAGCTGGGCAATCTGAACAAACTGCAAGAGCTTATGGCTTCAGATAACAGCTTCTCCGGTCCGGTGCCTTGGTCGCTTGGTCAGCTTTCTCAGCTTAACCTGCTTGATTTGAGTAACAATTCTCTGTCTGGGGAGATCCCACGGGACATTGGACGGCTCAAGGCGCTGGTACAATTGTTCCTTTCGCATAACCACCTCACCGGACCCATCCCTCCAGAGATTGCTGAAATCGATATGATGAACGCGCTGGATTTGTCCAACAACGAGCTTTCTGGTGGGGTGCCTGTGCAATTGCAGGACCTTCGGTTGAGTGGCTTAAACCTCTCTTATAACAAGCTCACTGGTCCTCTGCCTGTTTTCTTCAGTGCCTCAAGGTACCGACAGAGCTTCTTGGGCAACCCTGGCCTGTGCTATGGGTTATGCACAGGTAATGCCGACCCCGATGCCATCCGGCGTGCCCGTATCAGCATGGTTGCATCCATCCTCGCCGCGTCCGCGGTCATCCTGCTCATCGGTTTAGCATGGTTCACTTACAAGTACAGAAGCTACAAGAAGCGCGCCGCTGAAATCGGTGATGAGAAATCAAGCTGGGTTCTCACATCCTTCCACAGGGTGGATTTCGACGAGAGGGACATAGTGAACAGCCTTGATGAGAACAATGTGATCGGCAAAGGTGCAGCAGGAAAGGTTTACAGGTCTGTTGTTGGGCCTAGAAGTGAGGCTGTGGCTGTGAAGAAGCTCTGGGCAACCGGTGCTGCTGTGGGCAAGAAGAATGACACTTTCGAGGCCGAGGTGGCGACGTTGAGCAAAGTCAGGCACAAGAACATCGTCAAGCTCTTCTGCTGCGTGACCAACAGGGCCTGCCGGCTGCTCGTGTATGAGTACATGCCCAATGGCAGCCTTGGGGACTTTCTCCGCAGCGCCAAAGCTGGCATACTGGATTGGCCTATGAGATTTAAGATTGCAGTCCAGGCCGCCGAGGGGCTCTGCTACTTGCACCATGACTGTGTTCCCTCGATTGTCCATCGAGACGTGAAGTCGAACAACATCTTGCTCGATGCGGAGTTTGGTGCAAAGGTTGCAGATTTTGGTGTTGCAAAGACTGTTGGAGATGGGCCGGCCACCATGTCGGTCATTGCTGGCTCTTGTGGCTACATTGCTCCTGGTGAGTTCTTGATGCCTGATTTTTTCTAACATGTTTAAAGTGTCAGTAGAAATTTTGTATGTACTGCCAATGGTTTGTATGAGGTTGTTGTTGAGATGGACTTGGGACAATATTTAAAACTGCTCCTAGTTTCAGTCTATTTCCTTTTACTTGAAAAAAGAGATACATTTACACGACATGCTCTGCCTAGTCTTTCTACCTGTTATATAGTGGTGCTAAAGGTTAAAGCTTTTCTTTAATTCTATACTGGATCGTGTGTGTGATTGTTCCTTTATGCATTGCAGAGTATGCATACACCCTTCATGTAACAGAGAAGAGCGACGTGTTCAGCTTTGGCGTGGTCATTCTGGAGCTCGTCACCGGCAAGAGCCCCATGGCACCAGAGATCGGCGAGAAGGACCTGGTGGCGTGGGTGTGCGACAGTATTGATCAAAACGGCGCGGAGTCTGTTCTTGATCCGAAGCTTGTGAGCCAGTTCAAGGATGAGATGCGCAAGGTTCTGAACATTGGCCTGCTGTGCGTCAACAAGTCCCCAAACAGCCGCCCACCGATGAGGTCCGTGGTGAAGATGCTGCTGGAGGTCGAGGGACTGAACAGGCCCAAGACCAAGAAGGAGGCGACCCCTGCCTTCTGATCTGGTGGCGAAAGAAAACCCCTCTGAAGAACCATGGATAGTAGGAATAAATGCTAATCTGTGCTCACATTGGATCATGTACTTAGTACCATTAGCAACTAGCTAGCTCTGAACCTTTAGTAGTACTTTGGCAAACTCAGAAAATTTGAAGCTAACCTGTCGCTCTGAATGAATGAATGAAATGTGCAGTTGCTCTCAGACAATCTGTGAAAGAGGTATCTTTTCCTTGCATGTTTGATGCTTTTGTCGTGGCCGTTTGCGACTTTTTTTGGTCTCATTTTCTGATCCTGAAAAGCGCATTTGCTATGTTGCAATTTATTTTTCCGAGATTGATTGTTATGTTGCTATCAAACCTTTCAACGTTGCACTTGAGATACTTTGGAACATCTTGTGGAGATGCTACCATGCTTAGTGACACTCATGAGTCTGAGTGGGACTACAAGTCCTGAAGTCCTACTGTAAAGTACGCCGTGATAGCTCAGTACCAATGATGATTGAGTTCTCATCAGCATCAACATCAGTGCTTGGTACATACATGGAATGTTTTTTCAATGCAAACATATTACAGTATGTTAAGTAAAAAGATACTAGTGGTTTCAGTGGCCCTGTTGCCCCATCTGTTCTTTTGATTTGTTGCCTTTTGCTTGTGCACTTTGTGCTGGTAAGCAGGCACTGCCTAGTCTCCAGTTTCCATGGCTGCTGTAGGAACAGAAGCTGCACACACATTGCCTGCTTCCTTCTCTATTTTTGGCCTCCTGGCCCAGAAATTTCGCCCGTCTTTGCAGCTCATAAATCATTCGCTGCTCTACAGCTCTTTTACCTTATTCCATCTTTAACCTGTAATACAATTTTATCGAGGAATGCAGTCCTGTACAACAGGGGACATCTGAGTTTCCCAGTGGCCCAGTCTGTCAATCTAATTCGACAACTTCTCGTTGCATGAGTTGACATGAAGTCGTGGATGTGTGTTCAGTGTTTTGCCCTTTTCTGTTTTGTGTTGCTTTCTCTGTTTTGTACTGCTCAGGCTTTTCGATCATGGATGTGCCTTTTACCCTTTGTGATCCAAAGCTATCTTGCACGAATGTATAACCAAAGGAGGTAAAGAAAAAAAGCATGTAAATGTAGTGTTGTCAACAAAGTACATGCTTCCAGATCATATAGGTCATTTTACAAATGGAGCAGCCGGATTGAAGTGAAAATTTTCCTTCATACTAAAGTAGAAATCAACAGTAAAAGGGCATAATTCTGCTCTTCAATATTCATCTCTTTGAGCAGCAAGCCATATGATGTGTAAACTCCATGAGGGAGACATGAACACTGAACATTATTAGGAATCTTCATGCATGGACCCGTCGAGATTACACCCATGATGAAATCTGTATAACTTCATGCCTCTGGTGCTCCACGAATCTCCCCATGACAAAAGGCGCATCTACTAGCTCCTTCCCGTTTAGTCTCCTCGGCAGCCAATGAGATGTGAGTGCCGGCACACCACTGTCATCGCTGAATCATGATGGTCAAAAGCAGCACAATACAAAATGAAATAACAAAAGGCAAAGAGCAGCAATATGGTTTGGGATGCAGGGTTGTTTAACTGAGAAGAAAAGGATGCAGCGGCTTTTTTTATCCTTTTTGCGCATGTTTTGACACGCATGGACAATTCAAAGTGGTGCGTACCTACAGTCAGGCCAATGTTCTTTTTCTCAAGAATCCGTGGGAGGTCTGTGCACTATTAAACCCCAGTTGGTAGGCAAGACTGCAAACAGCAGAACCCAGAAGGATTTGTAGACAGAAAAAGGCATCTAAGCACTTTTATGTTGCTGCAAGCAGATGTCTCTTGCAAAGAGGAGAATGGGAATACCAAAGAACTCTCATGAGAGATCAACACTATTGAAGAACCCATGACAAGAAAAATCTTGTTTCGAACGAATCATATCTTGTTTACATGACGGAGGAGAGGCTTGACAAGCTGTGAATACTTTTGAAATACGGAAAAGGGAGTGTGTGTGTGTGACTGACAAGGGGCTGGGAGTTTCTCTGTAAAGAACCGGGACGAAAAATGTTCACCTCCTAACAATTCTGTTCAGGCCTTCAGGGATGTTTTACCAATTCAAGTGAACTGAAATAGTTAAAGATGCTGGCCAGTAATTCCTAGAACCATCAGTGGTAAATCATTCAGTAAATTAATAGTACTTTATATCTTTCACACAAGGCGCCCCGAAATCTGAAGTAGTAGCAAAGTGAAAATACTTAGGAGAATAAAAACCTGAAACATAAAGGCCATCTACAAGGGTAAGCAAGCTCGGATTGTGGGAGTCCAAGGCAACTGGTACTCGTACGCCGGGCCATGGTACTTGTTCCTCTTGGACACACGCTTCAGCTCCATGGTGGCGACGTCCACGGAGATGATCCCCTCACCTTTCTCTTTGCCCAACACCACGGACCTCTCTGTCACCCAGACAATCTCCTTCAGCTTGTCCATGGTGATTTGTGTTTGCGGTTTCTCCCCAAACAGCTCACGCATCGCCCACGACAATGAGATCCGTGTCTTCATCACCCATTGGATGTTGTCTTCCGCTTGCATGAAGACCTTCAGGAAGTGTTTGGTCAGGACGGCAATGTGCACTAGACCACCCTCGCCGCCGAAGACTCGTATCCTAGTGGCCTTGTCTGACACATTGGGCAAGTCATTTGGTAGAGAGGAAAACGAGAACTCTGCAGTGTCCTTGTCAAGAACAATGAAAGTGTCTTCAGCCGTCATCCAGTAGACCGACTGTGCGGCATTCCCAGCATAGTGGATGCTGGTTAACAATGGAAGCTCCGGCATGCCACTGCTCGCCGTGCTCTGCACGAGGGTCCACCCATCGCCACTGACGCTACTGCAGGAGGAGAACACCAAGGTACCGGCAAGGCCTTCACAGAAGATTGCATACAGCACCCTGAAGTTGGACATACCGATGCGGCAGCCCGTGTCGTTGGCGTCGCCGTCAAGCAAAAAGGCACCGAGGCAGTAGCAGCCGTGAAACTTCGCCGGGACAGTTACCGCACTGTGGCGCCGCGTCAAGGGATCGCAGACAACGAGGTCGGGGGGATATACGAAGAAGGATGGCGGCGCGTCTGTGCGCTCTTTGAGGAAGAGGAGGATGCCGCCCCGGCTGTCGGCGAGCTCCCAGTAGGCACCACCGCGGTCCCGGAGGAAGTCAAGCGAGAAGTGCCGCGCGTGTACTGTGCCCGATGTTGGCGTGGCCGAGGAGGGGAAGAAGACGGGGTTGCGGCCAGGTGGACGCGGAAACAAGCCCGTGAATTCTTCGACGCGGTAGTGGCCGACGACGAAGGCGCACGGGTGGAGAGAGCGGAACCGACGGAGGAAGCCGCCGTTGGCGACGATGCGCCGCCAGTGCTTGCAGGTGGAGGCGGTACGGACGAGTTGGAAAGACGAGGGGAGGCGCAGGAATACTAACTCGAGAAGCTCATCGGGGAGGCGGTGTGTGGCCGCTGGCGCGCTCCCGGCAATCTTCCGTCGGCGGCGGTGGCGGCTGCGAACCCCCATTGCCACCGGCAGGCGGCAACCCTAGTCACAGGCTCACGGGCCTTCTTTTGACCGGCAATCTTCAGGTTTTTGCCTCTTGCTCGGCCCGCACGGAAAGCCCACGTAGTTTGGTTGCAGGCCGATTCCTCTTCCTTAGCCATGGTCCACGAGGAATCTAGAGTCTTTTTGGGAGCCATTGAATACTTTCTCCTTCTCCGGTCTATATTAATAGTCTCAATTTTATCTAAATTAAATAAATATCCATGCATCGCAACCAAACAATGTGCAAATTAT
The DNA here is from genome assembly GCA_910589765.1 of Avena atlantica. Classification (NCBI taxonomy): domain Eukaryota; kingdom Viridiplantae; phylum Streptophyta; class Magnoliopsida; order Poales; family Poaceae; genus Avena; species Avena atlantica. The sequence goes on along the minus strand of OU342736.1, from coordinate 431,773,799 downwards.
ATGTGCATCAGTTATTTAGTTTCGCCAAATTCTTTTTCACCGACGGCGTATTCTTTCACGCCATAAACAGAGACATTCATTCTTTGGGCTACCTCTTTATTAGATTTGGCGATTGTCACCCCTTTTGTTAGGCATTATCATGCCTCATTCTGCACATTCCCATGAAACTCAAAGTTACAAATCTTAAAACTTCCAAATTACCCAATAATACAATGATAATCAAGAACTAACTGCAAGGGATATAGAAAAGCTATAATCATTGTGTGGTTAACGAAGGATCACTCAAGAGCAACCTAATTTTGTATTGTAGTCTAATCAATCGAAAATCATATGGCCATGACGCTTAATGATAAACCTTCTGCACAAAATAAAGTATGACTAAAGGGTAAAAGGTAACTATTTTTTGCTATTTTTTGCTATTTTTTGCTTTTTTTTAAATAATATATTTTCTTAATATTTTTTGAAAATAATATGCAAATCTAGAAATTTTCGAATCTAGCACACCCTCGGCATCGGCCAGACCGACTGGACCTGGTCGGCCACCTTTGAACAACTCGAGCTCTTCCTACGCCATGTCCAGCTCAGCCTTTGCCTCCTGCAGCTACAAACAACTGTCATCTTGTACATGTCTTCTCGCCATGGGTACCAAGCCCAATGAAGAGGAGTATTCATGTCCTTCCTGACACTCGGAGCTCGCCGCGGTGAGTCCCTCGATCCAAGCGGAGCTCATTGTCGTGGACGATGTTGACACCGCAGCCAAAGCCAATGAAGTGCCTCCCTAGGTGTTCCTCACGCTCGCGGTCTTGACTTCGTATCGCAGCTCTCGCATCTCCCTCTTGGCGCGGTCCAGCTCCTGCATCACCTCGTCGTACGCACGCCGATGTTGCTCTGTTGTGGTGTAATAGTGGCGTCATCCCTAGGAGCTAAGATCGCGGTAGCATGTGGCCCACCTGTCTTCCTTGAGCAGCATGCGCTTGGTGCTACCCAGTGGTGGCTGCAACGCTACCCCGTTGGTCTCCATGACCTAGAGGCGCGTCTTAACGGTGTCCAACAACATGGTGACGAGCGCGGGCACGCCCCTGACGACGGCGGCACTGGCGCCTTGCACTGCCATAAGGGCGAGGTAGTTCTCGGAGTGGTCAATGCCCACGACGCTGACAGTTACTACTAAGATCAAGGGAAATAGTAAAGCCAACTGGTAGCTATAAGTCATGTCTATATCATTTAGAGTCAATCCGATATCCAATATATACAATAGCTAAAGATAAAATTATATTATTTTATTAATATATGACCCACTTTACACTCTCATGTAGTGCCTAGGAGCACGTGTTGCAGCTGGCTCTTAACTAAGAGTCCACTCATTTTCTCTCTCCTCTTCTTTCTCATCTAACTAAGTATAAATATACTATTTTAAGTCTTATAGTCTGCTGACTAGATCTTATTATACTTGTTCTAAAGGGTTTATTGGCTTGGGCTGGCCGATAGGGTCTAGTCAGCTTTGGCCTATGTCAAGGGTGTTCTAGATTTGAAAATTCTTAGATTTGCATATTACTTTTGAAAATTGTTAAAATATATATTATTTAAAAAATCAGCTATCTGTTCGCCCAAAATGAACACGTCTAGTAGCATGATTATACATGTATATGCATCTCAAATAACAATAATTAACTCATGACGGTTGATACGCGCTCCATATAAAAAATTTAGTCAAAAGAAACACTTGATTTTTTACTCATATATAATGGGAAAATATATGCAAAATAGCCAAGAAGTAGAATCAACAGTACAAAATGCAGAACAAAAAAATAGCCAAGCAATAAAACCATTAGTCAATATCTATATATGCAGAACAAAATTTTCTTAACCAAACTTACAATAAGCCAATAATAATTAACGAGTCAGTAACTAATTTTGTGCCTTATGTTTGTTAGTATCTTATCTAAATCTTTCAAGATAGCTGGGCTTCTCTGCAACACCATCAATGTCATCACGCCTCTGATTGCTACCATCTTCATCTGATTGCTACCATCTTCAGATCTTCTTACCATCCATGTTTTGCAAAGACATACATTTGTTGTCTACACATATGAAGGGCATGTACAAAAACCAAAGGAATAACTGGACCCCATGAAACCACATTTGCTGCAATACAGGAAAGAAAACAGATCCATATAGCACATGTAAATACTGAAGCAATCCAACATCATCTATTTTTCTCGAAAACATCAGCTACTTGATTATGCTGAGACACATGACAGATAGGGTAAATCTTAATCCATAACTACTTAGAATTGTATACTAATATATCTTTTCATTGGAAAGCAATGCATATAAGCTCAATTGGACACCCGGAATCAATATCTGAATCATAGTGTTGTCTTCTCTGTTACATTAAAATTGTTGAATTAGAATGTTGAATCTGAGTTGAACTCTGACAACCACGAACATGATTGATTAACACTAAGATGCATGAATATGAAAACTGGGAGACATTATAATTATGTATAACTCATGACAATTGGTGAACATGCTCTGCTTCTTGTCGACCTTGAAGATTCGCTAACTGAAACTGCACAATGCAAACATATCAGAACCACAACCCATGAGGAATGATTTAGAATACCCCAAAAAACATACCTAGAATACTATATACCGTGGTTATACACAAAACTTAGTGTGACTGTTTTGAACCAAGCACTCCTCAACCATATCCTACCTTATTGATCAAGTTGTCATCAATCACGCAGCCACTTATCTTTTGGAACATCTCATACAATGCCTCAACCTCACTCACGCTGAGTGTGCCACGAACAGACCCAATACCTCACATGATAATTCATTTATACTCCTTCTAAAGTAGAAACAACAAACCATAATAGCAGCCAAGGCGAAGAGGAACGGGGACAGAAACGTACAGACGGTCTCTGTGCGTGGACTTGGGATCCTCGATCCCCCGCAAGTGGCTAAGCTCAAGGTTAACGCATCGAGGACCGCGAAGAGCTGCTTCACTCTGTCCATAAACTTTGCCACGACATTAGGCTAGGCCAACGCTGTAGGGTTCGCTGCATTAAAAAAATCTACCGCAAGAACACACAAAAACAAGATTTAATCTATGGGCAAGCCAAGATCTAATCTACGAGATCGGTGCAACGAGTTTGTAGAGAACTAACCCTCGTATATCTAAAGCGTTTAACGAGATCGTATTCTCGTGGTTGATATAGTCTATCACTTGCCGATCTCAAGATTGTGTAGACGATCCTTCCGGCGCTGCGTTCCGGCAGCGCTTCCGTGGTCGGTCGCATGTACAGTAGTCGATGAAGACCTTCCTCTCGCTTGTTCCAGCAGGCAGCGGAGGTAATAGATCCCCTCGGAATCCCAACAACATGACGGTGTGGTGGTGGTGGTGGAGGAGGAGAGATTTCTATAGATCTTCGCCTAAGCCAGAGCAGGACGGTGGACAAGAGAGAAGAGAGGTGGCGGCTAGGGTTAGGCGCCAATAGACAAGGGTTTTGGGGGGAGGGGTTGCGCCCCCACCCCTCATTATATAGGTGGGGGCGGCCGACCAAGAGTTCCCAGCCCAGGCCGTGTCCCCCCAACTCGGCCACCAAGGTAAGAGCTTGAGACCTTTTCCACCAAGTCTTCCTTGTTACGAAAAACTAGAGATTGACTTTTCAAACTAGGATTTGACTATTCAAACTATGGTTTGATCCTTTTACTAGTCTTTGCAGAATTGGCCCTTTAGGGTTTGGTGCAGCTAGCCCCTAGGGCATGCGACATCCCAAGTGACCCCCTCCCGGGTGGTGGAACCCTAATCCTGTAGAACATTCTAGAAGTATCTGGTCAAAACACAGAAACTTTTCTGAACCCTGGAAAACCACTTTCCTTATATGAATCTTATTCTCCGGACCATTCTAGATCTCCTCATGATGTCCTGGATCCAATCCGAGACTCCGAACAACATTCGGTCTCCAACTCATATTCCATATCTACTTAAACAACATCAAATCCTTAAGTGTGTCTCACTACGGTTCGTGAACTATGCAGACATGATCGAGACACTTCTCCGGCCAATAACTAATAGGGGGATCTGGAAATCCATATGGCTCCCACATATTTCAATGATGACTTCGTGATCGAATGAACCATTTACATACGATACCGATTCCCTTTGTTGCGCGATACTTTACTTATCCAAGGTTCGATCGTCGGTATATCTATACCTAGTTCAACCTCGTTACCGATAAGTACTCTTTACTCGTACTGTGATGTGGCATTCCTTATGACCTTGTCACATGCTTGCAAGCCAATTGGATGACACTCCACCGAGAGGGCCTAGAGTATATCTATCTATCATATGGATGGACAAATCCCACTCTTTATCCATGCGCTTCAATCCATACTTTCAGAATACCCAATGCCATCTTTATAACCACCCAGTTACGGAAGTGGCGTTTGATGTCATCAAAACACTCTTCCGGTGATGGTGATTAACATGATCTCATGGTCGAAAGATTAGGTTACTATGTATTTAAAAGCTTTGTAGCAAACGAACTTCAATGACTTGATCTTATGCTATGCTTATGAGTGTGTCCATCACATCATTCTTATAATGATATGATCTTGTTATTAATAACATCTAATGTCCATGATCAGGAAACCATGATCATCTATTAATCAACAAGCTAGTTTAACAGGAGGCTTACTAGGGACTCTTTTATGTTTGCAAAATACACAAGTATTAATGTTTCCGGTTAATAAAATTATAGCATGGGATGCAAACATTCATCATAAACACAAAGATATAATAATAACCACTTTTACTATTGCCTCTTGGACATATCTCCAACAAACGCCACCGTCGCGCGAGATTGACAATCATCACGACTGCTATATAGATAAGATTACTGTACAAGTTGTTGGGATAGTTTGTTACTCTAGATAAGATAACTTGTCTTTGATATTGAGATTTATCCAAACGAGTAGCCGCGTTTGAGGAGGAAGCAGCGTGAGTGCGGTGGAAAAGATGTGTGGAGTTTTATGTCTTTCACATTATTTTGATGTTTGTTGACAACACTTGGATTAGTTTAATGATTTGCTAGATGTTTCAGGAGATATCAGATTTATTGTGGCAAATACATATAAATATGGTGAGATGACTTGACAGGAATAAAAAGGGGGGAAAAGATCTACATCTGGTCGGACTGGCCGGCCAGCGTACGCCGGACTGGCCGGCACTTCCGGAAACTCTGCCTGCAAACCGCCGGAATGTCCGGCCGTGAATCTTCGCAAGGATTTCTCCCCTGCTATGGACAACCAGTATAGGGAATCGGACACTGGCCGGATTCTAGCCGGAAACTTGGCTAGGACGGAGTGTCCGGCTGGTATGCCGCGGACTGTCCGGCCCGTCCGGAGTTTCCGCCCCAAAGTGGCCAGAGTGTTCGGCCGTGGAATCTTGCCAGTTTTTCTCACTGGTGTGGACGTTCTGTGGGGCTCTTCGGACACTACTCGGACACTACCCGGACACTGGCTGGAAACTTGGCCAAGCCGGAGTGTCTGGTTGGTGTTGAGCAGAATGTCCAGTCTGGCCAGACTGTCCGGCTCACACAGGCCGGACTGTCTGTCTTAAGTGGCTCCAACGGTTCTAAATTCTAGGGCCCTATAAAAGGACCCCTTCTTCTATCTTGGAACCTGCTTGTCCAGTTCAAGAACAGCAGCACATTTTGAGCCACCAAATCCACAAGATCTCTTCATTAATCCATCCAAAGTCCTTGATCTTTGGAGAATCGAAGGAGGAGGCCTTGATCTACAGCTTCACCAAGAGATATCTTCATTTCCCCCTCATTCACTTGAGGCCCCCTTGATCTAGTGTTTCTTTGGAAACCCTAACTTTGATTTGGTTCTTACAAGCTTGTCTTTGATTGTTTGACAGGTTGCTTATATTTGGGAGCCTCCAATGAGGTTGTGGATGTGTGCCCCGAACTCGTTGTAAAGGTGCCGGCTTCCACCTTGAAGGTTGCCAATATAGTGGAAGGTGGATCGACCCCGTTTGGGTGAGATTCATCGGAGAACAAGGGAGGCCTCTCGTGGCGTTGGTGGTTTGAAACCACCCCCTCTCCAAACGTAGACGTACTTCCCCTCAAAAGGAAGGAACTATGGGAAACAAATCCTTGTGTCTCCGCGTCCACCACTTTGGTTACTTCTATCCTTAACCGCACTTTACTTACTTGTTCTTGCTTAGTGTTGTGTTAGCTGGTGCTTGTTTGCCATATAGGTAAATTCACCTTAGTTGCATTATCTAGAGAATTTACCTTTATTGTCAAACCCTAATTTAAAAAAGAAGGAAATTTGAAGTAGCACCTATTCACCCCCTCTAGGTTCCCATACAATCCTTTCAGAGAGCTATACACCATGGTGTCTAATCTTTGTGTATGATGAACCAGGAAGAGAGCAATAGCATGAGTTTTGGGATCTTATTCGTCGCTTGCACACACCCAATGGAAAGGCTCGTGGATTTTCCATGGTGATTTCAACGAGGTTTTAACTGCTAATGAGAATCTTGGCTCAAAGACCGTCCAGAGGCCCAAATTTCATTGTTTAGAGATTGTATAGATGAGTGTGGACTCAAGGACCTAGGTTTTTCTAGACCTAAGATCACATGGAGTAACAAACAAGAGGGTGATGATGTAGTCTTGGTCCAGCTGGACCGTGTGGTTTATAGTACTACACTTATGGAGCTCTTTGATGAGTTCCACGTTGATAACTTGATCACTACATCGCCAGAGCGTATGGACATATCCATTACACTTGTCATGTTGGAGGATCTACCTCTATCGGCTCTAGTTCAGTAGTCGTTTCATTATGAAGCAGCTTGGCTGAGGGCGTTGGACTACCGAGAAGTCATGGAACGGGCCTGCACAGAAGGCAGGGGCGACACGAGATCGTTGCAAGCCACATGTGATAACCTCCACCATCTTATTGTTTTGCTAAAGAACTGAGATTCATGACTCCTTTGGCGCTATCTAGAAGAAAATTTGTAAATTGGAATGGAAGCTAAATGAGTTAGTCCACAATCTTGTTTGGTAATGGTTGTCAAGAGGGAATCAAGAATGAGGTCAAACAAAAACTTGGTGTTCACAATGAATCTCTTCATGAATATTATCTCGACATGCCTACCTAGATTGGTTGTTCTCCAATTATCACCTTTTGGTATCTTTTTTTACCGCATAAGGAGACAAGTCATGGGGTTGTAAGATAGGCCTATATCCAAGATCGTAAATGAGGTGGTGTTGAAAGCTATGATCTAGGATATATCGACGTATGTGATGAGTTTCTTCCAACTTCCTATTGGCACTTATGAAGAAATTAGGGAAATTATTGCCAATCAATGGTGGGTTCTCAAATATGGCAAGCGGAAAATGCATTGGAAGTCGTGAGAGTGTCTCTCGATGCCTAAGAATTTGGGAGGTATGGGCTTCCGTGACATGAACATATTCAACCAGGTTATGCTTGCTTGGCAGTGTTGGCGTATGATCTATGAAAGAAGTTTGCTGGATAAAGGAGTCATATGGAGGATTGGTAATGGTTCATCGATTAAGATTATGAGTGATACTGGATCCCTGGAGTTTTGCCGCATGTGCTTCGGACATCGGTTCCATTCACAGATGGGCAGACTATCGGCTCTCTCTTCGCATAGGATGAACAATCATGTAATAAAGATAAGTTTCATTCCATCTTTAGGAGGAAGTGGTAGACATGGTTCCCAAATTCAATTTAGCTATCATGGTGGTGAGGATTCCCTATCGTGGCCACATAATAAGATTGGCAATTTTATTGCGGTCGGTGTACTACTTTGCCCGCTTGGAAAAAGGAACTAATATCTCGTAGTGATTATGGGTGAGGTATGTCCTCTGACTTTGTTTCTAATGAGAAAGGCTGGAAGGAAATTTGGAAGGTGTGCGCACCTGGGAAACTGAAGATCAATTTTTGGCGCTTCGCTAATGATCGCCTCTCGTCTAGTCGGTAGCTCCAACCTCGACATGTGCATGTGTTCCGGGCATGCATCCACTGCTCATTTTATGAAGGGGTCGAGCATGTTATGCTCTTCGGTGGTTTCCTTCGTGAGGTGTGGGAGGGTGTGAAGGATACATACAAAATTTAGTTAAAATCGCAAGGATTTTACTTCTCCAAAGCTGCGGTTGTTCAAATTCTTGTCGAGATTTGGCGGTGAGGAAGCCACAGTCCTTGCGATAGCGTTGTGTCACCTATGGACGTGAGGAACAAGTTGCGAGAAGATGGGGCAACTTAAACCTTTCAAACCTATCTTTGAGGATCAAAGCCTACTTTGACTTGATCTTAACATATCTAGCAAAGAAAACTACCAACCTCAAGCGTGAGAACTACTCTGCATCACCATGGTTTCAGTCGATGAAAGGTGCTCTTTTAACCAATATTGCTGCAGCCTTATGTTTTCTTCTTCCAAAAGGATTGGCGTTGGTATGGTCATTTTTTAATCATAGTGGTGATTGCATTGCAGCTTGCTGTGATAGCTATCCAAGTGTGGTGATACGAGAGCTCGCTGAAGCCATGGTGACTAGGCTAGAATTCTCTTTTGTTAGAGATGAGGCCTGAGGGAATGGATAATCTCTGACCATAACTTCTGACTGTTTATCGATGGTGGTTCAGTGCGTTAATTCTTCGGCGAGAGACCGATCCATCAACAGGCAGGTGCTGGAAAACATCAAGACCTTGCTTCTATAGTTTAAGTCTTGTTCTATTGGTCATGTATATCGTGGCCAGAATATGGATTTGCATTTTTTAGCTCGCTCAAGTGAGAAGTCTAGTTTGTCTATGTGAGCTGGTATGTCTCATGAGTGTATTCAGAATACAATTTGTATTGAGTTGATTAATAAATTTATACCTAATAATAAAGCACGAAGTTTTTCTCCTGGTCCAATACTTTTTTGGACATGTTTACTCTCCCACCAAAGCCCATATTACGTATAAATAACACTGATAAGTCAAATAACCGTTCGTTTTAAGGTTTATTATAATTATAACTGTCATGTATGATCCGCTGACCAAACTCCATGAGCAATTAGAGACCTCGCCGCGGCATTATCGTGATCCATTGAGTCTCTGTATGAGCGCCCACATGAGCTGCTGTCTGGCCATCCATGTAAACTGGCCCATCGTTCATCTAAAAAAAGATTGCGCACAAGCGGTTCAGCGGCTTGAAATCTTTCGATCAAACCAAGCAGGCAACGGTCTAAGCTCTCAAAGAAAAACAAACGCAGACATCAGTATTTTTTTGGAAGCATACTGAGTTGTTTGAAAAAGAAAAACTCACCTCGATCCTTGCACCACTCGATAGATGCACGGGATAGTTTACATGGAACTACCTAGACTATTCTTCTTTGCAGTATCTCTAAGTGAAATCCATTGTATAAAGCATGTTTTCCCACTCCTGTTAAAAACGGATTACATGTGCTTCCTCCGTCTCAAAAGACATGTCTCAAACTTTTATAAATTTGGATGTATCTAGACATTATTTAGTATCTACCCACTCCAGTTAAAAACCGATTATATGTACTCTCTCCGTCTTAAAATAGATGTCTCAAACTTTTTAAAATTTTGATGTATCTAGACAGTGTTTTCAGAACTATTAAACTACAGGCACTTTGAGTCCGCCTGCCTCCTACTCGCTCGCCCTAGGGTTTGGTGAAACATTGCCACTTGTTCTCCAAGGTTGGGCGGAACATTGTGAAGGCAGGTGGGTCCTCGAGTTGGGCGATGCGCAGGGAATTCGAGAAAGGAGGCGTTGGGGTGGGAGGGCCTCCTGCACTGGTGGAGGGCAGGAAGGCGGCGCACATGTAGAGGGAGTGATGCGATGTGGAAGTCGGATGAAGGGAGCGGGTCAAACCCTAGCAACGCACGGGTCTATTTGCTATCTCTATAAAAAATGTTTCCCGGATCAGTGGAGTGTGCGGGCGTTGTCTAGCTCATTCTAGAGAGCCTGGACCTTAGCTTCTCATCAGCTCATTATCTCGAAGTGGTGCAATAATGAACATATTTGTGTAAAAAAGAAAGCAAACTCCAAAGGAGGGTACTGCTCAGGAAATTACCCACCCCATGTTAAACAACGTGAAGTGAGCTTTGTTTGTGCGACGTAATATCCATATAACAAGAACTGTTTTATACCAGTTCCTTATCACGTTGTCTGGTTGGTGTAGTTGGTTATCACGTTAGTCTCACACACTAAAGGTCCCCAGTTCGAACCTGGGATCAGACATGAATTTTTTTTATGTTTTGTATCACACATTACATACGCACGTTTTTTTTTGCTTCAGACTTTGGTTCTACTAGCAAAAGACCGGTGCGTTGCATCGGGAGAAAAATAATAATATTTGATTCACTTAAGTTTAGACATCCACACAAAAGTATCTGAAGTAGTTTAACTCACATCGATCCTTGCACCACTCGATAGATGCACGGGATAGTTTACATGGAACTACCTAGACTATTCTTCTTTGCAGTATCTCTAAGTGAAATCCATTTTATAAAGCATGTTTTCCCACTCCTGTTAAAAACGGATTACATGTACTTCCTCCGTCTCAAAAAACATGTCTCAAACTTTTATAAATTTGAATGTATCTAGACATTATTTAGTATCTACCCACTCCAGTTAAAAACCGATTATATGTACTCTCTCCGTTTAAAATAGATGTCTCAAACTTTTTAAAATTTCGATGTATCTAGACAGTGTTTTCAGAACTGTTAAACTACAAGCACTTTGAGTCCGCCTGCCTCCTACTCGCTCGCCCTAGGGTTTGGTGAAACATTGCCACTTGTTCTCCAAGGTTGGGCAGAACATTGTGAAGGCAGGTGGGTCCTCTACTTGGGCGATGCGCAGGGAATTCGAGAAAGGAGGCGTTGGGGTGGGAGGGCCTCCTGCACTGGTGGAGGGCAGGAAGGCGGCGCACATGTAGAGGGAGTGATGCGATGTGGAAGTCGGATAAAGGGAGCGGGTCAAACCATAGCAACGCACGGGTCTATTTGCTATCTCTATAAAAAAATGTTCCCCGGATCAGTGGAGTGTGCGGACGATTGTCTAGCTCATTCTAGAGAGCCTGGACCTTAGCTTCTCATCAGCTCATTATCTCGAAGTGGTGCAATAATGAACATATTTGTGTAAAAAAGAAAGCAAACTCCAAAGGAGGGTACTGCTCAGGAAATTACCCACCCCATGTTAAACAACGTGAAGTGAGCTTTGTTTGTGCGACGTAATATCCATATAACTAGAATTATTTTATACCAGTTCTTTACCACATTGTCTGGTTGGTGTAGTTGGTTATCACGTTAGTCTCACACACTAAAGGTCCCCAGTTCGAACCTGGGATCAGACATGAATTTTTTGTATGTTATGTATCACACATTACATACGCACGTTTTTTTTTCTTCAGACTTTGGTTCTACTAGCAAAAGGACCCGTGCGTTGCACCAGGAGAAAGATAATAATATTTGATTCACTTAAGTTCAGACATCCACATAAAAGTATCTGAAGTAGTTTCAATCTTTTAAAATTTGAATACCATTTTTTTGAGAGAATTTGAATACCATTTTTATAGGCCATTGCGTCAGTTGGAAGTCAAAAAAAATTTGTTTGTACATAAATCAAACCATAGATTATGTCACAATAACAAAATGCAGAAAAGAAATATATTTTTTTATGTTTTGTATCACACATTACAAACACACTTTTTTTTTGCTTCAGACTTTGGTTCTACTAGCAAAAGGACCCGTGCGTTGCACCGGGAGAAAAATAATAATATTTGATTCACTTAAGTTCAGACATCCACGTAAAAGTATCTGAAGTAGTTTCAATCTTTTAAAATTTGAATACCATTTTTTTTAGAGAATTTGAATACCATTTTGATAGGCCATTGCGTCAGTTGGAAGTCGGAAAATTTTGTTTGTACATAAATCAAACCATAGATTATGTCACAATAACAAAATGCAGAAAAGAAATATATCCATGTCTTTGGATATTACAATCGTGCATGATCTAAGTTTATAGTTTTTGTATACATGGTAAACACGGTATTAGGCCACCATGCCGGGTTCTTCTAGCCCATTAACTCACTTCTCTCATATGGCTTTCATTCATCTTGTAGAGCAACTGAAATCTAAGTGACCGTTAATGTAAATATGTAATACTACAAAAATGAACTGTAGGGAGGCCTAGTAAATAAATGAGAGAACATAAGAACTTTGCTGAATCGCTGGAACCTCTCAGTCCACATCACCCATACATACGACGACCAGCAGCTTCCTATCCATTCAGGGCTTCAACATTACTGAATTATTTGTCAGTGCTATTCGGGCACTAATACCCAACCCGATGTGCAGAATTATCTGCAGCTCAGTCGTCTTCCTTTTTAAACGAATCATCATCGCCTCACAATGGGCTAGCCTTCAGATATGCCCACGGGGATGAAGCCATGAAGGCCTTTGAACAGGAAAAGCACAGGGAGTGTCAGCGGCGCCGAAGACTTCCTGGCCAGGGGCATCTCCATGAACTTCCACATCAGGCACCCCCATACTGGTCTGAAGCGGAGGAGAAAACATTAGAAAATCGGGGGCGTCGTTCATGGGGACCTCTCCATATGCAGAGTACGTCACAGATCGAGAGAACACACAACTTATTAGAAGGGGGCAGATTGAAGTGAAGGGGATCGTCGGGAGTCCACACCAGACCCTTGCGCTCACTCAAGCCGCCGGCTCTAGTCCGCGGCCTCCGCTAGCCAGGAGACAGCGGAGGTCCCGAGGGGAAGAAAGAGATGCGGGGAAGCACATGAACTCCCGTGGCCGGCCCATGTCCGCGCCCACCTCCGGCCCACCCGCCTATTCCCGTCGACGGTGGCTGTTACCTTGCCGGAGTAGGAGAAGGATGGGAGGGCGGGGCCGTTTACGGACGACGGCGCGGCTCAGGTCTTATTGTGGGGTTGGGTGGACGGGAGAAGCAGGAGAGGTCAGAGGTCGGTTTGTCGCTAAGATTTTTTTCTCAATACAAAACGAATGAGTACCGGTACATAACTCGTGGATGGCATAGGTGGGTAATATCTGCGAACTTTACGGGCAAAAGTGTCCAAAACAGACCGTGGACAGAAACCTTACATACTTTATTGTTAGGGGTAGATTGAAAGATAGGCAGACCGGTTAAAAAAAAAGATGGGCAGACTATCAGCTCTCTTCCTAAGGTTCAACGGTCATGTAATAAAGCTAAGTTTCGTTCCATTTCTAGGAGGAAGTCGCAGACATAGTTTTCCAAATTCAGTTTAACTATCATGGTGTGAGGATGTCATATCTGGCCATATAATAAGATTGGTGATTTTACTGTCCGGCCGACATACTACTTTGCCCGCTTGGAAAAGGGACTAATATCTTGCAGTGATTATGGGTGAGGTAGGCTAGAAGGCAATTTGGAAGGTGTGCGCACCCAGGGAAAATGAAGATAAATCTTTGGCGCTTTGCTCATGATCGCCTCTCGTCTGGTCGGTAGCTCCAACATCGACATGTGCATGCGTCCCGGGCATGCATCCACCGCTCATTTTATGAAGGGGCCGATCATGCTATGATCTTCGGTCCTTTCCTTCACAAGGTGTGGGACGGTGTGAAGAATACATACAGAATTCAGTTAAAATCGCAAGGAATTTACTTCTCCAAAAGCTACGGTTGTTCGAATTCTTATCGAGATGCGGCAGTAAGGAGGCCAAGGTCCTTGCGATAACTTTTTAGCACCTGTGGACACGAGGAACAAGTTGCAAGAAGATGGGGCAACTTAAACCCTTCAAACCTAGTTATGACGATCAAGGCCTACATGGACATGATCTTAACATATCTGACAAAGACAAATACCAACCCCAAGCGTGAGAACTACTCTGCATCACCATGGTCTCCATCGATGAAAGGTGCTCTTTTAACCATTGTTGATGCAGCCTTGTTTTCTTCTTCTAAAAGGATGGGTGCCAGTATGGTCATTTTCGAGCGGTGATTGCATTGCGGCTTGCTGTGATAGCTATCCAATTGTGGTGATACCAGAGCTCGCTGGAGCCATGGTGGCTAGGCTAGAATTCTCTTTGACTAGAGATGAGGGGATGGATTTTTTTTTGAACAGGATGGGCCTGAAGGCCCTGAAAGCTTCATTAAACCAAGCGGTGATACAGAATTACAGGCCGGCCCTCAATGCGAGGTAAAACAGAGATAAGGCTAGCCTTTTTTTATAAAGAAGACCTTGGAACAAAATTCTAGAATGCAATCCGATCCTTGGTATTCTACATCGCAGTGGAGTGACCAGCAAGAACAAGGGTCAACGTCGCCGCCGGGGAACATGCCACTTGGGGCGGCGTCGGCCATGGATCCTGTGTTGAGGTCAGCAAAGATCCTCCAAAACTGGAGGAAGGAGCTCGAGCTACGATTGCTTTCGAGCCTGGAGTGACTTCTTGTTCCAAGGGTAGCGGCGATAGAATCCTTCGGTCGTCGCTGGAGAACTCTAGAAATCGTAGCTTCCGGGGCGAATCTCTCCGTTGCACCCAGGAGAGTAGGTAGCACCGACCCTCTTGCAGGCGATATGAAACTCATGGGGAACCGCAAGCCAGCCCCATCCATGACCCGCTTCACCCTAGCAGCAGCGGCAGTGCCTCCATCCTCTCCCTTGCCGCCACGGCCGACTGAGAGGAGAAAGACCAACACCACAATGCTAAGAGGGAGGCAGGGACAACACGGGTGCTTATTGAGAGAGAGGCTCACCGTCAGAAACTTACACCATGGAAGCTTCATCAGCGACCACCCGCCGCTTCACCAAAGCAACAAGGTAGAAGACCCCTCACTTCCTTGCCATCTGCCAGAACTTCCGCTTCTCCTCTCTCTCCCCTCACCACCACGGCAGGCCAGTGGTAGACCGAGAAACAGAAGACCAGAGAAAAAAGCAGAGGGAGCCAACCATTTATTTGCGGAGGACCTGACCGTCGCCCTCCTCAGCGCCTCCGGATCTAGCCAACGGGGCGCCACACACAGGACGAGAACAACTAGCCGGCTCAAGATCTTGGCCAAAAGACCCAGCCTCCACCTCCCGGCATAGCGCCATCCTAGGGTATATAGCCACCTACAACTACATCTACCACCTACAACTACTCTAGAGCCTCTCCTTCGCCACCTGTGGCCAGAAAAAACTGCCCAGAGGGGGCTCGGGATCAGTCCCGCCGCCGAAAGGGGGAGCTCGCAGGGAAAGCTGTGGAGGAGGGAGGGGATAAGGTTGGGGAGAGGCGCTCGATGAGGGGATGGATAACCTGACCATAGCCTCTGACTGTTTATCGGTGGTGGTTCAGTGCGTTAATTCTTCGGCAAGAGACCGATCTATCAGCAGGCAGGTGCTGAAAACATCAAGACCTTGCTTCTATAGTTGAGTTAATTGGATAAAACTACCATAATTGAGGTTGTTGGGACAGGTCAGTACCGATTCTGGTAATTTCTGCATGTCAGTACCAACACCTGGACGCCGCAACGCTGGCCGTGCTAATTCTAGCTTGAACACATTTCTGATTAGCCTGGCCCATGTGCAGAGCCGACGTGGCCAAATGGCCGTTTCCCCCGCCGTTAGGACAAGACCAAGTGCGGTCCGACCGCATCTGGGTCGGTCTTCCTCTCCCCAGTCAGTCTCAGTCTCCACTCCCCCTTTCTCTCTCCCACTCTCGATTCGGCGGCGATGGAGGAGTCCGCAAATCCTGGAGGCGGCGACGCAGGCGAGAAAGGCGGGTCTTGTGCTATCGGCGGAGGCCGCGGGAGCACGAGAGCCACAAGGGAGGGAGCTAGAAGGGAGCAGATGGATGGTCTGGACGAGCTATGGCCATCTCGGCCATTGACGGCGTCGGCGATGCTGGCGCAGATATGGGTGGCTAACCCAATGGATTCCGAGAGGTGGACGACCAGTCTCGGTGGCGTGGAGTACGTATTCATCTCTCCTCCCTGTCTCCCTATCTCCCTATCTCTCTGAAATTTTAGATTTAGGGGGTTAGGGTTTGCTGAGATGGCTATTTGCTTGCTATATGTTTTCTAGTCTTGATCCAGAGATTTGGGAGGTCAGGATTCATCTTGATGGAGTGGACAATTTAGAGAGAACAATTGCCAGAGATGACATTACTTATATGAACATAGTTGCAATTATTGAGGAGAAGGGGTTTAGTCTTAGGGATTCTATTTAATGCAGAAAGCAAGGGGTAGATCAATTGGTTGAGAACAAGTACCATATCTATGAATTGTTAGATCACTTTGATTCAAGGAAGGTGCTGTCTTTGTTTGTAATGAGGGGCAAAGTTAGTAAGAACAAGAAATCTGTAGCCATACCTAGTCAACCAACATCATCTTCCATTGTGCAATATGAATAACATGTCCCTATTGATTGCAATGCACCTATCCCTATTGATTACAGTAAACCTGTGTATGTTGTTGACAAGGAAGGATACATTTTCACTAGTCAGACTGGTAGCACTGTTATATTTGATGATGAGTGCACAAATACTTACCTTCCAACTCAAGAAAGTCAGATGCTATTGAAGGGAAAGGCAATAGCCATTGAAGAGACTGATTCTAAGTATGATTGCAGCATGGGGTCAGACATTGCTGATGATGATCCTTGGTGGGATGCTGCCATTGGACAGGTTAATATTGAACAGTTAGAAGAGTCCAGGAGAAAGGAACATATGGAACTAGCAGAGAGAATTGAGGAGCTGAGGAGGAAGAGACGGGATCCCCTGTTGCACTGTGAAGGGGACACAGATATTGAAGACTTGTTTGTGACTGAAGAAGACACACCAACTTTGTTTGTACCAGCCCCTGAACCTGCAAATAAAAAGAAGAAAATTCCTGTTAAGAAAGGACCCACATCAAGGTGTCATACATCTGTGGAGATACAAGAAGCACCAGAGTACATACCATCATTAGATGATGAAGATAATGCTGCTGGTTTTTCTGAGGATGATAAAGTTGATCTGTTTGAACCATTGATCATGGTTCCACCAAAAGGCAGAAAAAGCAAAGCAAAGAAAAGGCCAGAGAGAAGGTGGTATGATGAGAGAAGGTTGCATCCACAAGAACAATTATGCTTGAAGATGTGCTTTGTGAATGTGCAACAATTCAGAGATGCCCTGATAAATCTGCATATTGCTCAAAGCAGGAACTACTCATATTGGAGGAACTCAAATTTAAGAATAATTGTGCATTGCATCCATAAGGACTGTTCTTTCCATATGACAACTTCAGAGATAAAGGGTGAGAAGACCTTTTGTATTAGGAAAATGAGGTTGCAACATACTTGTGATACAACCACTGATAGTTCAAGGGTGAGTGCTAAATGGTTATCTCACACATATGCAAGTATGTTTAGGTCTGATCCAAATATAGGAATTCAGTCACTCATAGATGCAGCTAGGCAACAACATGGTGTGGAAGTAAACAAGGACATGGCCTATAGGGCAAGAAATCTGGCTCTAGATGAAATAATGGGTGATCACAGGGAGCAGTATGTTAGACTTATGAATTTTGCCCAAGCTGTTATTGATACTAACCCTGGCAGTAGGGCTCTTGTCACAACAGTGACACCTGCACCAACTCTAGAGAACCCTAATCCTGGGCCCACATTCCATGGATTCTTTTTCTGTATCAATGGAGCTAGAGAGGGTTTTCTTAATGGTTGTAGGCCATTCATAGGTGATCATCTGTTTTCTTAATGTGTGTGGGCCATTCATTTTTTTGTTTATGTCTAACTTGTGCTCAAATATTTTTTTAGGGCTTGATGGATGCTTTGTTAAGCTATGCATTGGTGCTCAAATATTGGCTGCAATAGGTAGAGATGCCAATAATAATATGTATCCTATTGCCTTTGCTGTTGTGCCCAAAGAGGACAAAGCCAATTGGTGTTGGTTCTTAACTCAGCTCAAGTATGCTCTAGGTGGAGAAGAAGGACAGTTTGGTAGATATACATTCATGTCTGACAAACAAAAGGTACTGCCCATGCTAAATTTATTTGCTACTTTATAATTTCCTTATACTTGACTTAATTTGGTACTTAGTAAACTCCTTATGCTTGAAATAATTTGGTACTTAGGGCCTTATAGCAGCTGTCAACCAAGTGTTTCCTCTTAGCCCTCAAAGATACGGCCTAAGGCACATATATGCCAACTTCAAAGCAGCTGGATTTATTGGTGAGTACTTGAAGAAGATGATGGATGCAGCTTCATATGCTTACCAGCAGCACCATTTTAAGGCTGCCATGGAGAACCTGAAGCAAGAAAGTGAGGCTGCTTGGAAGTGGCTTAGTGCAATCCCAGTGCACACATGGGCTAGGCATGCTTTTGACACCAACTACAAGACTGACCTTGTGGTGAACAATCTAAGTGAAGTCTTCAACAGATATATCCTAGATGTTAGGAAGAAACCTATTAGAACTATGATTGAAGGGATAAAAGACAAGCTGATGACTAGGATGCATGAGAAGAGGGTAGGTGCTGCTAGGGCGGGATGGGAGATTTCTCCCCACTTCAGTGAGCAGCTAGAAATGGCCAAGAAGCACTCCAGATTCTGCACACCAAGGGTTGCAGATGTTGGTTTGTGGCAAGTTACTAATGCTAAAGGTGATGCAACACATGTTTTCAACTTGGTGGAGAAAACTTGTGGATGCAGGAAGTGGGATGTGACAGGGCTGCCTTGTAGCCATGCTTGGAGTGCTATCATCAAAGCTAAGTAGAAACCTGAGCATTATGTGAGCCATTTCTTCAAGAAAGATATGTATGCCAAAGCTTTTCAGCCTGTCATTTACCCAGTGCCTGGCCAACATGCTTGGCCCAAAACAGGAACACCTGACATCATACCACCTTACTTCCACATCAAGAAAGGAAGAAAGCAAGAGAAGAGGATGAAGGGAAAGTTTGAGGTGCCAAAGCCCAAAGATACATCAAGAATGGGAACCATTACATGCTCTAATTGCAAGCTGCAAGGGCACATATACACCAGCTACTCACAACCTTTGAGGCCTGATCTGGTGATAAGAAAGAACAAGCATGTGGTTAGTGCTCTAGTTATCAGTTTGGTTTATTTTGTTTGTTTATGTGTTTTACACCAACTGATTTTGTTTGCTTCTGTGTAGCCTAAACCAACTGGTCCACCACCAGCTGCAAATCCTACACCAACTGGTCCACCACCACCTGCTGCAAGGGATACCCCAACTGGTCCACCACCACCTGCTACAAGGGCTGCACCAACTGGTCCACCACCTTCTGCTGCAAGGGCTACTGCAAGGGGTACTACAAGGGCTACACCTCCTGCTGGCAGGGCTGGCTTTGTTGCTCCAAGATCAGCTGTAAGAGAGAGAGAGAGAGAGAGGGTGATGTTCCAGGTGGATCTGCTCCTGCATACAAGAGGACCAGAACATGGAGCTACTTGAATTGTGGCTATGTTCCAGGTCCCATCAGACCACTAATTCTTCTAGGGATCATGTTGTCATGTAGTTATTTTGGGAGATGTGTTGTAATGGACAATTAGTACTATCTGCCTTACCACACATGTCTGCCTCTTTTGGTGAAATGAGAGTATGTGATGGAAACAATGTAAGTGATGCAGTTGAGTTGTTGTGAATGTTCTGGACATGTAGTAATGCATGCTTGGTTCTGTCAATTTGATGCATGCTTGATTCTGTGAATGTGATGAAATGCATGCTTGATGCTGTGGTAAATCATTCTGGACATGACATGCATGTTGTGAAATGGTGCATTCTTGATTGAGTGAAATGCATTCTGTGATAAATAATTCTAGACATTGAAGTGGAATGTGAAATGCATGCTTGATTCTGATAAATACATATAGAAAGCATACAGATTAGTTGATGCTGATAAATACATATAGAAAGCATACACATAATCTGGTACATACAGAAACACACAATAATCTGGTGGAGACATCATAATAATCTGGTACATATAGAATGTAGGGGTTCGTAGCATGGAAAACAAAAAAATTCTACCGCATGCACACAAACAAGCTGTCGTGGTGGTATCACGGCATATGCCATGGGTAGGCTAAAGTTGGGGTCGATGGACGTGGAGGAATCCGGGGAGGGATGATGCAGTGAAGACCACACTCGTATGAACAAATATAAATACAATGTATATTGGATTGAAGCTCTCAAGTGGAGTTAACACCTCATTCTATACATCTAATCTCTTATAATCTTGCCATACTTGTGGCTACAATCATGCTCCTTGAGCTGTATCTCCTATGCTTCTATCTAGATCCCTCTATGAGAGTGGAGGAAGAAGAAGAAGAAGAAGAAGGAGAGCTCCTATTGAGCAGAGAGGAGAGGAGCCCTTCGGGGGCCTCTCTCAGAACGATCCCCTGGTGCTCCTTATAAGGGGGAACTCAGGGGACAAGACTTGTTCTCTACGCTTGGCATCTGTGTAGCATATTCCCAGCATCTTCTTTGATGCTCAGTGTAACATCCCAAAAATACCAAACTTGGATCATCAAACACTAATCATCAAGATTAGGGTTAACAAAAACTTTTCTAAATGAAATCATGAATGCATGCATATGTGTATGCATGGATTTTTAATTTCTTTAAAAACCACCTTGTTTGTGTGATCCATTGCTTGTAAAATGTTTCTTAGGTGAAAAGAACATCATCTAAAACATTTCCCACACTTTTCCTAAAGACAAGTAAATCAAAACAAATATATTAAGGGAATGGTCATTTTGACCAATTTAACTCCCATGCCTACTTTGGCTGCCTCAAACTTTCAAAACCTAACAGAAACTTTTCTGTATCTTTGCACCCCTTCAATGTACTCATAACAAAGTATCAAGGCCCACTTTGTGATCATCCAGAAACTTTCAAATGCATAGTTTAAATGACAATTTAAAATTGAATCTTCTTCATATGGGAAGATCCCACTTTTTCAAAACCCACTCAAACAAGCTCAACTTTCAAAACCCAAGCATCTGCAGACTCACCAGAACCAATCTAGCAAACCCACCAAAATTCATTTCAAAATTCAAAACTTGATTTCATGCGGCTATTTCATCAAACAGGTTGTAGACACAAATCAAACAAAACATCAAACACTATAGTGTGCAGTGATTCTTGCCTAACTTGTTCCCTAGTTAGCTCACACACAACCCAGTAGATCATCTAGAAAGATTAGCCCAACACTAGCACCCCTGTGAGCTTGCCATTGTCATTAATGGTGAACAGCCGAGCACCTCAATGCCACCCCATTGTGCACAGCAAGCTAGGAGCAGCAGCAAGCCTAGCCAGCATGTCTGGGAGGCAGCCCACCGTCCACCGCCAGTGCCTGTCCCAGCCGCGAGCGTTGCCAAGCCCTGGACCACGCGCACGAGACACGCCCAGACCATGCCGAGCATGCGCCAGAGCGCCACCCTCGACCATCACCCACAGACCGTGCGCCGCCCTCACCGCGTGCACACACGATCACCACCGACCCAGGAGACCGCTAGACATCCCCGTTTTCCGCCCCGTGCCATACAGCCACCGCCCGCCGTCGAAGACGCCGCCTCTGCCGCGCAGAGCGCCGCCCGTTCCAGACCAAACCACACCGCCCCATGCCTCGCGACCATGTCGTTGAGCATCGCAGGAGACACAGCACCGTCCCTTACCCTTGCCCATGCCATTATCCGCTAGTAACGTCGCCCCCGATGAGCTCACCGTGCGCCCCGACGGTCCCCTCGCTCGACTATAAATAGAGGCCACCCCCGCACGATTTCTTCACACCATCTCACTCACCTCTCCCCACTGACCGTGCCACACCATTCTCAGAGCAAGCAGAGCACCACCTCGCCGGAATTTCACCGGAGCCCGCCGCCTCTGGAGAAGAAAGGAGCCAGCGATTGGAGCCGCCCCAGGAGAAGCCACCGGTACCAGGAGGTTCGCCGTCGTCGACTTCGTCGTTCGCCCGCCTCGCCGACCCTCGCCCGTACCCCGGTGATCCCACAGCACCCCTCACTGGCCGCGCTAGGTTTCGTTCTCGCCGGAGTTGTCTCGCGTCGACGATGACCCCCAGCCGTTGGATTAGAACTAGATCGAACGATCCACGTTGCCCCATACCGCTTCGCCCAGCCCCGTGTCACTGACGAGTGGGGACACCCACTTAAGCAGCCCGTGGGAGCACTGCGCTTAGCAGGCCGGCCCGTTAGAATTTCCCGCGCATCCCAACAATTCAAATTAAACCTTTTTCTTTTTAAATTTAAACACACTTCTGTACCCAACTTCAAAAATCAACCCAGATCGATTCAGTGCACCAAATTGAATGAAACCAATTTTGTTGGAAAGGTCTGTGAATGCTGAATCCAAGCCCGTTGGATTCAAGTCATTTGGATCTGTAGATCACCCATAGTAAAAATAACAAGGCAGAAGCTTTTCTGCATTCAAACATTTTTCAAATTTAAACCTTAAAAGCTTTTGAGTTGATTCCAACTCTCAAAAATCACATTTAACCATACCTTTCAGAATATATAAAATTATATATAGGTTTACTTGCAGAAATAATGTTCAAGTAATAAAAGAATGCTTCATAAGCATTTCTAGCCACTTTAATTAATTAAAATAAAAGGTTAAAACCTTATTAAATTGTGACACCACTTTAAATCACATTCCCATGGACTACAATATGTGGTGATGACATGTGTCAAAATGATCCCATGTTTAGTTTGGAGAATATTAAATCTTAAGTAGTTTTTCAGGGAGTAGAAATTACTTTTCTAAAAATAAAAAGATTTAAACCAAGCTTTAACCTTGTAATGTTAGAGATGATGCTAGATCATCTATAGGACCCTTGTGTGTGATGATTGCAAGTAGTTAAGTATTGTTTGGTGATTGTGTACCTCGTATTTATTCATAGACGCTAGTACCGACCAAGGATACGAGGAGGAAGGAGGATACTACGAAGAGGAAGCCGAGGAGAACTTCAACCACTGCTCTACACAAGGCAAGCTAATTACTATGCAAGCTGATACTATACCTATGCAAGCTAACACTTACAAGATACCCTACTGATGCCACAAACCCATATTTGTGAGATGACTACATTATGCCTTGAGCATATGTGATCATACCCACTTGCTAAACCAATCCTAGTTTTATGGCAAGCTTCTTACTTTATTTCTTTATCAAAGCTTACTTAGAGTCTACCTAAGAGTTTGGTAGATACTAGATAGTTGTGCTGAAGGTTGCTTAAAGAGCATAAAGTTTGGCCTAAGTTAGAAACCTTGATATCATCCTAAGATATAAGGTTGGACTTAGTGAAACTCCACTAGTTACCACCCCTCATTAGTACTACCCCCACCTGTAGATGCTAGTGCTAAGCATAAAACTTGATCAACTTTAGATGGGAATACTTGGTGGAAAAATGGTTATGAAAACCTTGGAATGATGGATCATACTATTGAAATGTTTTGGACATGTGTTTCCAAACACTTGATTATTTTGGTGATGAAAATGTTGAGGCATGAGCCTTAGCCCTTTATAAAACTGATGGTTGTCTGGATGCGATACCATTCCAATTTTAGCGTACAACCACAATACCCGAATATTGGGTAGGGCTTGACTGGAAACTTATATACCTTAGTATTAGTTCCCTCACGGCCAAGGTATGAGCTGAGGCTACCTTGTGAAGATTGTCCACCTATGAAGTACCCAAGATGATAGTGGTCATGGTTGGGAGGCCAAACTCACATGAGAGGTGCTTATACTAGGGAGTGTAATTGAAAGGTTAAGATTGATTATCCGCATACTGAGTATGGTGAATTCAGGATTTGTTCCTGACGGATGTATCGAATGTTGTGGTGAAAGTGTACAATCTCTGCAGAGTGTCAAACTATTCGAATAGCCGCGTCCGCGGTTATGGATAGTTGGAGTGGCCATACTGTTCCCCCGTCAGACTTTTCAAAATGACTTGTGAAATGAATTGAGATTTTGACTTGAACACCACAGAGTGGTGACCTGAATTACAAGATCCCACTTAGGAGTTATAAAATTGTGACTAGCTTTGGAACTTAGTAGAGATAAACCCGGCTTTTTGCAAAACAACCCTAGAGCCTAGTGTCCTATTATCCAAAACCCCTTACCTGTTAGTATTAGTTTGCAAGTACTTAAAGAGTACTCATGGCTTTGTCCCTGGCTATTCCCATGGCCAGACTATGAAGAGGAGTACCTGGAGGATGGACCCCAGGATGGTTACGACAACTAGGATCATCTCCCATCGTCAGCATTGCCTGTGACCCCGAAGATGGAGCTTCGCCTACGCTACCGTTATTATTACGTATTCCGCTGCTTGATGTTGTATTAAGAACTGGATCATGAGATCCCTATTTGTGTAAGAACTTATGTATCGTTTGTAATGTATGAAGTACTATGGTATCCAATTCTGTTATGTCTCGCAAAAATGGTAATCCTGGGATTGCGATGTATGGCATAACAGGCATCTAGGATTGAAAAATCTGGGTGTTGACAAGTTGGTATCTGAGCCATCCTGACCATAGGAGACCCTAGTTAGATTGGACGTTGAACCAAAAACTTAGTTTCAAAACCAAAGAACAAAAATATTTACAAAAACTTATTCTTGTTCTTACCTCTTTAATTCTTTAATAAAACTTCATGTTCCTCAAAAAATCTTGCAAAATAGATAAAATTTTGACACACTTGATCACTCTGCTAATCTACTCATCCTCTATTTTTATAGATGGACGTGAAGTACATCAAGTTTTATCAACTCGGGAATGGAGGAGACCTTATCTTTGAGAGGGATCTGGATCAGCTTTCGGAACTTCTGGAGCGTCCGCACCCCGAGTTCTTCGGAGCTCAACTCAATGATCAAGGAGGAGAGGATCTTCAGTGGCTAATTATTGCAAGTCTCCGAGGAATGATTGAACCTCCCACTGCGGAGGGAATTCAGTTTACCTTGAGGGAAAACAACTGGCTCGATGGACTTGCCAGAGCAATGCAGGAAGCTCTTTCCCGTTTGTGTGGGCAGAGCATCAATCAGATCAAGGGTACTCGCTTTGAGTTTTGCCCAAGGCGTGATGCAAATGGACAACCATTGGAAGCCCCATACCACCCCGAGCTGAAGACTCAATTGGACCACCTTAGCTTCATGATGTATGATCGTCAGCAGGGGTTGGACAACTGCCGTGACTATTGCAACCACAAGTCTGCCATCATCAAGACGAAGGATCAGACCATCGCCATGCTAGCAAAGGATCGCAAGTCTCGCCGCCGTCAGCTCGACAAGAAGGAGCGCATTATTGCCCATCTTCACCATCGCATCTCATCTCTGGAATAGACCATCCACGAGAGAGACATGCAGTTAGAGGAAAGGGATAATGCCGGAGAAGATCTTCGTGGAGACCCTTACTCCTATCTCAGCGATGACGATGATTTTCTGGAGGATCAGGCCATGGACTTCTTCACCGATGAGGATGATTTCGCCTTCATCGATGATGCGGAAGATGATGAAGCCACAGACTCCGAGGAATAGTAGCACTGAGCACTAGCGTAGTGAGTAGTAGTCGGTCCCACTGTATCGTAGTTTCCAGAATGGTTCTTAAAACCATCTGTTTTTCTTTGTTGTGGTGTGTGTTGTACTGTGTGCTATAAGTGAATGAATGAAAAAGCAAGTTGCTAGAAAACTTGAGTCAAACTCTAAAAACTTTTCAAAGACCCAAAACCTTAGAAATTTCCCTCTTTTCTCATGATCTATATCAATCTTCAGATGCCACGTGGAGGAAGTGGTTCAGCCCCGGACCCGATGTTGCAGATCCTGCAAATGTTGTCTTCTGACCGCGAAGCTGAAAGAGCGGAATGTCAAGCCAACCTAGCCACTCTGCAACAGATAGCCCAACTAGCCCACAACAACCAAGGCCATGGAAATCAGGACAACCACGGATCTAAGCTCAAGAATTTCCAGAATACCAACCCACCCGTTTTCACCAAGTCAGAAGAACCCTTAGACGCCGATGATTGGCTGCAAACCATGGAAAATAACTTAGAAGTAGCCGGAGTGGAAGCCAACGAGAAGGTCTTGTTCGCCACCCATTATCTAGCCGGAGATGCCCGGGCATGGTGGAACAGTGTTCGTGCAATGACCGGAGGCCAAATGATGACCTGGGAGGAATTCAAGGTCAAGTTTAGCAGAACCCATGTGCCACCAGGTTTGATCAAGAGAATGAGAGACGAGTTCAGGGAATTGAAGCAAGGAAGGATGACTGTAGTGGAATACCGTGACAAAATTTTGTCATTATCTAGGTATGCCCCGGACGAGATAGACATCGAAGCCAAGAAGAAAGAAAGATTTCTGAATGGTCTGCATGACGAGATGCAGACAGTGTTAGTCAATATCCCCTTTGCTGATATTGAAGCCCTTGTCGACTCTGCTATCCAGATGGAAGGAAAGATCAACCAAGCCAATGAGAACCGCAAGCGTCGCATGATGCATCAACCAGGAACCCATCAGACCCCAAAGTATCGCCCCAACCCATCTCCAGGATTTGCCCCAAGAACCAACAGACCCCCTATGACCCGTCCAACCTATCCCAACCATGGAAACCCTAGACCCGGAGGAAATCACAACAACCCCGGCAACTCTAGCAATTTCACCCGCGCCCCACCCAAGTTCAACCCCAACAATGCTACCGCCAACCCCAACACTGCCCCGAGGACTGGAAGCAATGTTGTGCCTGTCGCAGCCAAGGACAAGTCACAAGTGACCTGTTATGACTGTGGAAATAAAGGCCACTATTCCAACGAGTGCCCCAACAAGAAGAATGCTACAGCCCCCAACGCCAATGTCCCAGCTCAGCAGCAGCATCGTGTCCAGCCAGGGAGAAGATTTGCCCCAGGGAATTCACTCAACCGCAATGGCCGTCTTTTTCTCATGCATGCTGAAGAAGCTCAGGAAGCGCCAGACGTCATGCTGGGTATGTTTTCTGTTAATTCAGTACTTGCAAGAGTGTTGTTTGATTCTGGTGCATCGCATTCATTTGTCACCGAAGAATTTGCCTGCACTAGTAAAATTCAACCAACCAAATTGAAGCATGTGATGATTGTACAAATTCCCGGATCAACCACCAAGGCTAGGCAAATTTGCAAGGCCGTCCCTATCCGAATCCATGGCATAGATTTTTATGCTAATCTAATAGTACTCGGAACTAAAGGTTTGGAAGTAGTACTAGGAATGGATTGGATGTCCAAACATAAAGGATTGATTGACTGTGCCAAGAAAGCCATCACCATGACCAGTACCACCGGAATATCAGTCGAGCATATATCTGAAACCTTACCTCGTCAATTCAAGTGTAACAAGAGTATAGCCCAACCTACCATTGACCAAGTCCGAATAGTCTGTGAATACCCCGATGTATTTCCAGATGTTTTGCCCGGTATGCCCCCAGATCGGGATATCGAGTTTATCATCGAACTAATCCCCGGAACAGGACCCATAGCCCAGAGACCCTATAGTATGAACCCGTCAGAACTGGAAGAACTGAAGAAGCAACTGGATTCCATGTTGGAAATCGGATTGATTCAACCGAGTGCGTCCCCATGGAGATCCCGTGTCTTGTTTGTGGACAAGAAGGATGGAGGTAACCGTTTGTGTACGGATTATCGAAAGTTGAATGATGTCACCATCAAGAACAAGTACCCCTTTCCTAAGATAGAAGATTTGTTTGATCAGTTGACCGGTGCCCAAGTGTTTTCTAAGATTGATCTTAGGACTGGCTATCATGAACTCAAAATTCGTGCAGAGGATATTCCAAAGACTGCCTTTACCACCAGATATGGATTGTATGAGTATACAATCATGTCTTTTGGATTAACCAATGCCCCTGCTTATTTCATGAATCTCATGAATAAGATTTTTATGGACTTCCTGGATAAGTTTGTCGTTGTTTTCATCGATGACATTCTAATTTATTCCAAATCGGAAGAAGAACATGAGCTACACCTAAGGACCATTCTTGGAACCCTTAGAGAGCATCAGTTGTATGCAAAATTTAGCAAATGTGAATTCTGGTTACAGGAAGTAGGATTCCTCGGTCACATTGTATCAGCCGGAGGAATTGCCGTTGACCCTGCCAAAGTGAAAGATGTAGAAGATTGGCAAGCCCCAACCACTCAAACCCAAGTTCGTGCTTTTCTCGGATTGGCGGGATATTACCGCAAATTCGTTGAAGGATTCTCGAGTATCGCCCGACCCATGACCCAATTGCTGAAGAAGTACAAGAAGTTTGAATGGACCGACAAATGTGAAGCGAGTTTTCAAGAACTCAAGAGGAGATTGATATCAGCCCCAATCTTGATCATGCCGGATATCACGAAGCCCTTCGATGTGTATTGTGACGCATCCAAGATTGGTCTCGGATGTGTGCTAATGCAAGAAGGCAAAGTTATATCTTATCTATCGCGACAATTGAAGCAACATGAACAAAATTACCCAACCCATGACCTCGAACTCGCAGCCGTAGTTCTAGCCCTGAAGACATGGATACATTACCTGATGGGAAACCGTTGTGAGATTTATTCGGATCACAAGAGCCTAAAGTATATATTCACTCAGAAGGAGCTGAATATGAGGAAGAGAAGATGGATTGAGCTAATCAAGGATTACGACCTGGACATTCACTATCACCCTAGTAAATCCAACGTGGTAGCCGATGCCCTTAGCAGATTGCCGTGCCGCTTGAACTCCATGATTTGGAAGGAGCAACCAAGTTTGCACAAGGAGATGGAAGATTTTCGGATGGAATTAGTAAGTGAAGGATTTTTGGCTAGCATAGAACTTCAGCCCACTTTGACCAGTCAGATTAAAGAGGCGCAGAAAGGAAATGTTAGTATCGACGGAATCAAGCGTCGTATCGGTACAGGCAAAGTACCCGGATTCACCGAGGACGAAGAAGGAGTTTTGTGGTACAAAGGACGCCTTTGTGTACCATCAGATTCGGAGTTGAAAGAAGTTATCTTGAAGGAGGCTCACGATACTCTTTATTCTATCCATCCCAGAGGAACTAAGATGTATCAAGATTTGAAGGAGAAATTTTGGTGGCATAAGATGAAGAGAGAAATCGGAAGCTATGTAACACCCTCAGAATCGGCCCTATGCAAGTTTTAGCGATTCCCGCCAAACCCGCATAGAAACGATTCAAAGGTGCCCACCAGGCACTTTCGTGCGGGTGGAAAACAAAGTAATAACATTACACAACAGTCCTCGATGGGACCCACAGAACAGATATATACAACACGACTCCATGAGTCAAGAATACAGATATAATATACAAAGATCCAAATCACCTTGAGAATGACAGAGCATCCGACTACGGACAAGATGCAAATGGGGCTAAGAGCCCTGAAGAATAACCAATGGCGTCCATAACCCTGCCCAGGCCAAGCCGGAAGGGTAACCCTGCTAACGACGTCGATCTCAAAACCTGCTTAAACAAAAGGGGTGCCGACAGAGGGCAAAGGAAAAAGAGAGAGCGGTCAGTACTGAGGCCAGTACACGGCGAGGCTAGAATTCGGCGGTCCTCGCCTACATAGGTATGGTGGACTGAGGCGGCAGCGCAGCATGCACTAAACAACCTATAGAGACTCGATATAACTGGCGGCTATCAGAGAGGGGTAAGAAAGACCTATTCGGAACCAATCGGAATCTAGCACCAAACAAACCCATCCTGGTATTTCCCCCTCGAGACCAAACGAGGAAGTCAACCGAGGAACTCACACAGTCGGCAGTTTTACTTATTCAGTTATCGTTGCAGCAATTACTAGTCAGGTATAGATAGTCATCCTGATATAATAAGCAGTGGGCACTTTTAGTTAACCATTCCATTGTAGTTGCACTCTTACTAGTCAGATACAATTAGCATGAGATATCCCAAAAACCCAGCAGTTGTTGGTACTTTTATTTAGCCATTCCGTTATAGTTGCAATACTTACTAGTCAGATACAATGGTCGCAAGCGACAACCCAAGCAAGCAATTGTTGGCAGTTTTATTTAGCCATTCCATTATAGTGAAGCTGATTACTAGTCATTATAAAGTCAAATTTATAGCACTACTTTAGTTATAGTTGTCTATGATCGAGATACTGTGCTCCAAGTCGTCCATAACCGCGGACACGGCTTTCAGAAAGTTTTACCCTGCAGGGGTGCATAAATAGCAACACACACTCGATCAACCTCGGAAAAACCAAATCAAAACCCAACGAGGCTTTCACGACAAAGCAATCACAGGATTCAGAAATATTTCAGGGGGCCACCCCATTGAGTAGACCCGCAACGAAGTTAGCTGACTCCGAGACGGACTCAAGGTTTGCGACAATGGCTGTAAACGACTGGGAACCCAAAACTGGGCTTGTCGATACCGCGAAAACACTCCGCTTACCTAAACAGTACAGGTGCTGCTCGCACAATCGTAAATAAAGCAGTAAAGCATGGCATAAGTACAGGATAGTAAATAAAACCTCAAACTAGATTGTGGCCCCAAGAAATAAGAATGAATCAAGCTCTGGCTCAGGGGGGTCCCATAATCCTCCCGGATGTGGATAGCGCGAATATTCAAGGAACAGGTATCAAGTACTCGGGGTCCTACGGGACACAAGTGGACGGTTAACAACCAAATAACATCTATTGCCCACCTGTGCCTCTGCTTACTTACTTCAATT
Source organism: Avena atlantica (assembly GCA_910589765.1). Lineage (NCBI taxonomy): Eukaryota > Viridiplantae > Streptophyta > Magnoliopsida > Poales > Poaceae > Avena > Avena atlantica. The sequence goes on along the minus strand of OU342736.1, from coordinate 431,743,024 downwards.
TTAGTTGTTAAACAGTAATTAAAGTGAACGATAATTATAGCCATGATCATCTCCAACATTCAACGTGCGGCAATACTCCAACAACTGTGGTACTCGACGACACGCAACAGCACTTGAGCAAGCGACTACGACGCGCAGGTCCAACTATCTACCAAACAACAGGTAATAGGAGGTGTCCAAGGCAATATACGGCTGCAAGGGATATCACGGGTACGAAACTAGAGCATCGCAACACAGATAGCAATAGATCAACAGGAGGGAATAAATACTACAAAAGTAAGACAGGTAGAAAGGGGGAGATGCTCGCCTGAAAACATTGCCGAAGGTTCATCCGAAGATCGGGTCGTCACTCGCATCAACTCAACGGCCTTATCCGCGAAGAAGCAAAAAACTAGAATAAACACCGGATGCAATATTTAATACTACGACAAAAGATCGGGCATGATGCATGTATGATGTATGACATGGCAAAAGGTGCGATGCAATTAGGTCATATTAAGTGGAACCGGGGTCCCGACAATTAATTAAACGGTTCAAGTTATTTATCTACCCCGCAAATTAAATGTTGTAATAACAGGGCAAGATAAGTTACCGGTTCGCTACACAAATTTAAATGAGGCCAATATAAGACTAGATTTGCCCGCATATGGGCCCCAGATTTAATTATATGGTGAATCGGCATAGGTCCCCCAAACCACACAAATATGTATGCGCCATGAATGATTTAATGCAACAAGTATATATCATATATTATAAAAATACGGGGCTTGGAAAGGGCATCACACATTAGGGGTCGAAGATCTTGGTCCCGGGGTTCGGGGTCGGTCTCAGGGTTCGTCGGGGATCGGTTCGACGGGAAACGAGGTTCGGACTCCGGGATTAGGGTCTTCAGATCTGAGAAGAAGATCATGGCATTCCGAGGAGAAGATCTTGGCGTGCCGAGGGTTCGGTCTTCAAATCTCGGGAAGGATGTCTTGCGGTATCCCGTGAAGGCGATCTTGACGCTCGGTGCCCGTGAAGTAGAACTTGTCGTCCGTCTTTTGTCGGTGGTGAACTTGACCGATGGTCTTCGGGTCCGGGCAGGAGCAGTTGGCGTGGCGCCGGGTACGGGATCGGTCTTGTACTTCGAGTGTCGTTGAAGATCTTGTCAAAATATTGTGTGGTCTTCGAGAGGTAACACTCCTCGGGTTCACAAACGGAGGCCGACGTAGCCGAGGTTTAACAACACCTGATGGCCAACACATGGTGAAAACATGCTTCACCAACACGAGACAGACAGACGCAACGGTGCTAGCAAGCACACAAGCACATATGTAGCAGCGGCCGTGGACCCAAAAAGGGGAGGCGTCCATGGCAGGGCGTGAAGGGAATATGCCCGAGAGGCAATAATAAAGTGGTTATTATCGTATTCCTTATTTATGATAAATGTTTATTTTACATGCTATAATTGTATTAATACGGAAACGTTAATACATGTGTGTTTAATAAACAAAAGGAAGTTCCTAGTTATGCCTCTCTTATAAACTAGCTCGTTGATTAACAAGATGATCAAGGTTTCCTGATCATGGACATTGGATGTTGTTAATAACGGGATCACAACATTAGTAGTGTAATGGTGTGATGAACATTCATCCGAAGTATAGCATTACGATCAAAGTCATTGAGTTTATATTGCTATAACTACTTACGAAGTGATCCTAATCCTTAGACCATGAGATCATGTCAATCACTAACACCGGAAGAGTTTCTTGATAACATCAAACGTCACACCGTAACAGGGTGATTATAAAGATGGATTCAGAACTAATAAAGTGTTATGTTGAGGCCCATGGATCGAGAGTGGAATTTGTTCATCCCGATGACGGATAGATATACTCTGGCCCTCTCGGTGATATCACATTGATTAGCTTGCAAGCAAGTGATTTGATCACTAGAATGTTATATCACGGGAACGAGAAAAGAGTGCATGTCAGTAACGAGATCAAACTAGGTATGGAGATACCGATGATCGAATCTCGGACATGTAATATATCGCGAAACAAAAGGATTAAGATACTAGCGTAAAAGGTTCCGACGATCACAAGAAAGTCATCGTTGAATGTGTGGGAGTCAGTATGGGTCTCCAGATCCCGCTTCTGATTATTGATCCGAGAGGGGTCTCGATCATGTCCGCATTATTCGCGAACCGTAGGGTGACACACTTAAGAGACACCGACATCCATTTGGAGCAAAAGTTTCATGCCGAAAAGAATAACAAGCGCATGAATTTATTTCACTAGATACCGAAACGGGTTTTCGGGTGAAATTGCAGAAAGTGTTTCTGCATGTGAAATGAAATACTAGCAAGGGGTTATATGTGAATGTTTGTCATTAAAGTAATTGACAAAATTCTGAATAAATAAAAGGAGTTTTATTTAATGAGAGTTTGCATTAAATTTGGTGGAAATTTAATGGGAATTTGAGTGGGTTTTTTGAGTGGAGGGAATTGAAAGGCTTTTGTGTGAGTGGAGTGTCCACCCACATGAATGAAAGGAGGGGAGGGGGCAGCCCCATGGCTGGGCGCATGGCCCCTTGGGTGCCCCCCCTCTCCCTATAAAAGGAGCCCCCTCCCTCTCTCTCACTCACACCTCCTCGTGAAGGATCTCTCTCCCCCTCTAGAATTTATCCCCCATGGTCTCGGACTAGCGAGATACATGTTCCCGGTGTCTTTTCGGCAAGAAAGAGTTGTGCTTCTGCTGCATCGCTGGAGCGAGGAGGCGGAGGTTGCTCGGTGCCTCGAACGTGTGTGCGAGCACGGATGCGCTGCTGTTTTGCGGCGCTAGGACTTCCTCTCGATCTTGAGATCGGCAAGAGATCGTCTACATCAACCACGAGTTTGGACTCGTTAAGCTTTGTCGGTCTTCAAGAGTATGTTTTCTACGGATATACATCCGCCCGTTGTTTGTATCTAGTAGATAGATCTTGGTACATAGTTGTTCCCATCGTAGGAAATTTTTTGTTTTCTATGCTGCGAACCCTACAGTGGTATCAGAGCCGGATCTATGCGTAGATGCTTTGCACGGGTAGTACACATATGAGTATGTGGGCGATGATGATCATTTTATTGCTTCTTAGTTGTACTTTGGATATTGGTGGCATAGTGGGATGAAGCGGCCCGGACAAACTTTACATGTCCTCGCACATGAGACCTGTTCCACGCTTGACATGCAACTAGTTTTGCATAAGTGGATAGCGGGTGTCTGTCTCTCCTACTATAGTCAATATCTAATTTGCAACGAGTTGTCAACAATTTGGTTATCCTCGTTTGGTTCATGTTCGTGGTAAGAACGGTTTCTATCTTCGAAAGCCCTAAGCCACGTAAAACTTGCAATGGATAAATTAGAGGCGTCTAGTTTAGATTGTTGCTGGGCTAGTGTTATGATATGGTGATGTTGTAAGTAGAAGTATGAGATGATACTCTTACAACATACATAACGTGTAAACTCCATAGACCTTGGATTTACACATAAAGGTATGATAGTGATCATACCACGGTGCACATGATAGAGATCATATGCGAGAACCATATCATTCCACTAATAAAAACATGTGATGTTGATAGCATCATTATTGCTTGTTTGGCGTTTTATTAGCATAATAAGATGATCCCTCATTTAGATATCAAGATAAAAATGTGTTCTTCCTTAAGTATGCACCGACAATGTTTCGTCGCTTCAAGACATCACGTTATGATCGGGGTGTACTTGAATCCACGAGCATATATCTCGGTGTAAGACAGTTACACACGCGAATACTAAGTTCTTACTTGGCGAGCCTAGCATGTACAGACATGGCCTCGGAACACGGACCGAAAGGTTAAGCATGAGTCATATGTTTTGATATGATGACCATATGGATGCTCGCCTTTGAAGCTACGCCGACTCACGTGATGATCGGACTTGGTTGTAGTGGATTTGGTTCATGTAATCACCAAAAGGACACGAGGGATGTCGTTTTTGAGTGGGAGTTCATTTCTAATTTGGATTAGTAGAACTCAATTTATCATAAATTAAATCAAAGTGAATTTGCATAATTTGTTGTAGTCATTGGCATTCGTTCACCACCTTATGCATAGTTGTAATTGAGATAATAGAACTATAGAATTCTGGATATATACTTTACGAACTGGTATCGTATTGTGGTGAGTGTCAATCTAAAGTTTAAAGTCCTATTGCAACTTCAGCAAAATTTATTTACTCCGTGAGATTTAATAATTGGTATTAAATCAAGAGTAACAATTCCAGTGTTAGTATCTTAAGTATCATATTTGCCTCCATGATTCTTGATTTAAAATATCAAGATTATCTAGGAGCTGCTGAAAGAATTGTTTAGAAACCATCATGTGTGGCAGATATAACTATATCTGAAACAATGTTTTGGTTGTAATATGATAGAGTATAATATATGTTCTCATATTGGATGAGAATTTACGAAGGTTGGAGATGCTAGACATCTTAAGCATCCAAAAGGGTTTTGGAAAGTAATGTTTATACTCACGATTCTCCTTTATAAGCTAAATTGGCTTGATCATGAAAGTCGTCATGATAAGGATGAATAGAAGATGTATGTAAAGTGTTACTACACTAAAAGATTACTAAAGAATGGATTTTGAAAGAATACCGATCATTTTGATGATGGTGATCTACTTCAAAAGTGCAAGTCCAAAGGTATTATTATTTGAATATATACACGCTTTGGACTATTGTGTCAAGTATTTGGCGCCACTTTTGATGTTGATAAATTCTTTAAAAGGAAAGGAATGCTGAAAGAGAATCTATAAAATATATTTGGCAGAAAAGAGAAGACTGGAAATATCCAGTTTAGGTATATAGATGATATACATGTTATGGTTGTATTCTTTACTTGTTAAAACAATGTGGTTCTTGGGTATTGGATACCGAATTGGTTGGTATGAAAATTTCATACGAGAGGGGTCTCGATCATGTCCGCATTATTCGCGAACCGTAGGGTGACACACTTAAGAGACACCGACATCCATTTGGAGCAAAAGTTTCATGCCGAAAAGAATAACAAGCGCAGGAATTTATTTCACTAGATACCGAAACGGGTTTTCGGGTGAAATTGCAGAACGTTTTCTGCATGTGAAATGAAATACTAGCAAGGGGTTATATGTGAATGTTGTCATTAAAGTAATTGACAAAATTCTGAATAAATAAAAGAGAGTTTTATTTAATGAGAGTTTGCATTAAATTTGGGGGAAATTTAATGGGAATTTGAGTGGGTTTTTTGAGTGGGGGAATTGAAAGGATTTTGTGTGAGTGGAGTGTCCACCCACATGAATGAAAGGAGTGGAGGGGCAGCCCCATGGCTGGGCGCATGGCCCTTGGGTTCCCCCTCTCCCTATAAAAGGAGCCCCCCTCCCTCTCTCTCACTCACACCTCCTCGTGAAGGATCGCTCTCCCCTCTAGAATTTATCCCCCATGTCTCGGACTAGCGAGATACATGTTCCCGGTGGCTTTTCGGCAAGAAAGAGTTGTGCTTCCGCTGCATCGCTGGAGAGGAAGGCGGAGGTTGCTCGGTGCCTCGAACGTGTGTGCGAGCACGGATGCGCTGCTGTTTTGCGGCGCTAGGACTTCTCTCGATCTTGAGATCGGCAAGAGCACGTTACATCAACCACGAGTTTGGACTCGTTAAGCTTTGTCGGGTCTTCAAGGTATTTTTTTCTACGATATACATCCTCCCGTTGTTTGTATCTTGTAGATAGATCTTGTACATAGTTGGTTCCCATCGTAGGAAAATTTTTGTTTTCTATGCTGCGAACCCTACAGGGCGTGGCGGCCAGAGCTTGGAGGGAGAGCGCCCGCAGCGTGCCGGAGACGCAGAGCATGGCGGCGCCTGGAGGCGAGCCGCGGAATGCGATGGTCGACGGTCGCGCATCGGATGCAGATGGGGCGGTGGCCTTAGGGCAGGGGTGCGAGGTGGGGACCGTCCAGGGCGGCGACACCAGGCGAGGCAGGCGCGGCCAGGAGCGACGGGGAGGGAAGGAAGGCCGGCGAGGTCACTCGAGCACGCGGGCTCGGCGGGGCGCTGGGCCGACGAACTGGCGAGACCAGGGGGAAGCCTGGCAGAGGGCGACGCCAGGGACGCCGACGACCCTGCGAGGTTGGCGGCCGCGCCGGGGAGGAGGTGGTAGGGGAAGGCGGCGCTCGCGGTCGTGCAGAAGGGGGGCGGAGGCCATGGAATCGAGGGGGAGGCGGGCGAGCGGAGGCGGAATGGGCGGGGCGAGCCGGCAGAGGGGAGGAGCGGCGGCGGGGCCAGGAGGGAAGAAAGCGGCAGCGGCGGGTGGTTGGCGTAGGCGGAGCAGATAGAGGAAGGGGGGGGGGCGGTGGAGGCGAGTCTGAGGCCGGCGGCGAGGAGGTCCAGAGGAGGGAGAAGGAGGTGGGGCGAGGCGGGAGGAGGAGCGCGGCGACGATGCGAGGGCGGTCGGTGGCGGCTCGGAGAGGAGCGAGGAGGGAGAGGGAGAGGTTGCTGGCGGCGGCGGTGGTGGGCGATGGGTGGAAGGAGGGACTCGGGGAGAGAGAGGGCGGGGTCGGGGTGGCCAGGGGGTTGGTGGGGGGCCAGGAACGGGGCCACGGGGTCGGTGGGTTTGACCGGGTGGCTAGGGGTGTCGGTGGCGGTCGTGGGGCGTGCGTGGTGTGCGTGTGTGTGTGCTGTGTGGGCCCGCGGGTGGGCCGCGTGGGGGTGCGTGCATGCTGCGGCCAGGGAGGAATGGGGCTGCGGAGTGGGACCGGGAGGGTGGTGGTGGCTGGTGGATTGATGAGGTGGCGGTGGGTGTGATGAGGTGGAGAGAAAGGTGAGGTGGCAAGCTGGGGTTGGTGGGTAGACTAGGTTTGGGTAGGAATAGATTAGGGTCTGTGAGATTGGGTTGGGCCGATCGGGGTGTAGGCGGCCTGGCTTTTCGGGCCGGGCTGCCTCCCCCGATCAAAACAGTTTTATTTTAAAACAATATTGTTCTTTTTAGTTTTAGTAAAAGATTTTGTAATTAGTTTTAGACAAACAAAATATCCGGAAACATCCGGGGGTTTAATTTGAAATAGAAGGAGGGCTAGTTTCAGAAAACAATAGTCTTTCTCAACATAGGTTCAAGTAAAAATAATATGCATGATGATGTCATGATGATGCACAAAAACAAAATACGAAGCGATTTTCTAGTAGTGGTTTTGCGGGATGCCACAATTCGACACCACTAACAATGGATCTCGCCCTCGAGATCCGCCTCATGGTACCGGGAAGAAGGGCGGCGATCTGAATCTTCTCGCATCGTGTAGATCCTCGCGACACCACTAACAAGAGGTCGTTATCCGTGATCGTCGAGAGAACACTCCGGGAACAAAAGGTCGAAGGTAGAGGTATCAACAAATAAAGCCACCTCTAGCTTCCGTGGACGGAGTAAAATTGCTGGATCCACTGATTCGATGTACAAGAGCGAATGATAAGAGTAGTCGGATGGTGATCAGTCCATCGCGCACCCAAACCATTACTCTGCACACGAATAGGCGGATTATGCAACCAACTCTCGGAATTCAGATTGTAGATCTCGACAAGCGAGGTTTGGAAACAAAGGAGTGATGCAGACTCTGCATCGGATCTGGCGTATCGTCGTCGTGTAGATGCGTCGCGTCGGAAAACACCGGAAGGCACAAGAAGGAACAAAGAGAAGTCCACCAGGCGAAGGATTCCTCAGATAGCATGAAGACCAGATGTAGCAACACCGTTATCAAAGGAGGAAGTGAAACCCTGAAGGTACGACGGAAACCAACCACGAGAAATCCTGGACTCGAAGAGAGAGAAGAGAGCGGATTCAAAACACGCAGAGGTAAGAAGAGAATAGCAGAGGGGTAAGGAGTAAAAGCAGACCTAATCAGATCTATCCAACCGATTTTTCCAAAATAGTTTTGACACTCTATAACGTCCGTTAGGTAGGTTATCCTACAGGCTGGACCAGTGGGGTATCGCAACTGCTGAGCTCTGATACCACTCTGTAACACCCTCAGAATCGGCCCTATGCAAGTTTTAGTGATTCCCGCCAAACCCGCATAGAAACGATTCAAAGGTGCCCACCAGGCACTTTCGTGCGGGTGGAAAACGAAGTAATAACATTACACAACAATCCTCGATGGGACCCACAGAACAGATATATACAACACGACTCCATGAGTCAAGAATACAGATATAATATACAAAGATCCAAATCACCTTGAGAATGACAGAGCGTCCGACTACGGACAAGATGCAAATGGGGCTAAGAGCCCTGAAGAATAACCAATGGCGTCCATAACCCTGCCCAGGCCAAGCCGGAAGGGTAACCCTGCTAACGACGTCGATCTCAAAACCTGCTTAAACAAAAGGGGTGCCGACAGAGGGCAAAGGAAAAAGAGAGAGCGGTCAGTACTGAGGCCAGTACACAGCGAGGCTAGAATTCGGCGGTCCTCGCCTACATAGGTTTGGTGGACTGAGGCGGCAACGCAGCATGCACTAAACAACCTATAGAGACTCGATATAACTGGCGGCTATCAGAGAGGGGTAAGAAAGACCTATTCGGAACCAATCGGAATCTAGCACCAAACAAACCCATCCTGGTATTTCCCCCTCGAGACCAAACGAGAAGTCAACCGAGGAACTCACACAGTCGGCAGTTTTACTTATTCAGTTATCGTTGCAGCAATTACTAGTCAGGTATAGATAGTCATCCTGATATAATAAGCAGTGGGCACTTTTAGTTAACCATTCCATTGTAGTTGCACTCTTACTAGTCAGATACAATTAGCATGAGATATCCCAAAAACCCAGCAGTTGTTGGTACTTTTATTTAGCCATTCCGTTATAGTTGCAATACTTACTAGTCAGATACAATGGTCGCAAGCGACAACCCAAGCAAGCAATTGTTGGCAGTTTTATTTAGCCATTCCATTATAGTGAAGCTGATTACTAGTCATTATAAAGTCAAATTTATAGCACTACTTTAGTTATAGTTGTCTATGATCGAGATACTGTGCTCCAAGTCGTCCATAACCGCGGACACGGCTTTCAGAAAGTTTTACCCTGCAGGGGTGCACAAATAGCAACACACACTCGATCAACCTCGAAAAACCAAATCAAAACCCAACGAGGCTTTCACGACAAAGCAATCACAGGATTCAGAAATATTTCAGGGGGCCACCCCATTGAGTAGACCCGCAACGAAGTTAGCTGACTCCGAGACGGACTCAAGGTTTGCGACAATGGCTGTAAACGACTGGGAACCCAAAACTGGGCTTGTCGATACCGCGAAAACACTCCGCTTACCTAAACAGTACAGGTGCTCCTCGCACAATCGTAAATAAAGCAGTAAAGCATGGCATAAGTACAGGATAGTAAATAAAACCTCAAACTAGTTTGTGGCCCCAAGAAATAAGAATGAATCAAGCTCTGGCTTAGGGGGGTCCCATAATCCTCCCGGATGTGGATAGCGCGAATATTCAAGGAACAGGTATCAAGTACTCGGGGTCCTACGGGACACAAGTGGACGGTTAACAACCAAATAACATCTATTGCCCACCTGTGCCTCTGCTTACTTACTTCAATTTTAGTTGTTAAACAGTAATTAAAGTGAACGATAATTATAGCCATGATCATCTCCAACATTCAACGTGCGGCAATACTCCAACAACTGTGGTACTCGACGACACGCAACAACACTTGAGCAAGCGACTACGACGCGCAGGTCCAACTATCTACCAAACAACAGGTAATAGGAGGTGTCCAAGGCAATATACGGCTGCAAGGGATATCACGGGTACGAAACTAGAGCATCGCAACACAGATAGCAATAGATCAACAGGAGGGAATAAATACTACAAAAGTAAGACAGGTAGAAAGGGGGAGATGCTCGCCTGAAAACATTGCCGAAGGTTCATCCGAAGATCGGGTCGTCACTCGCATCAACTCAACGGCCTTATCCGCGAAGAAGCAAAACACTAGAATAAACACCGGATGCAATATTTAATACTACGACAAAAGATCGGGCATGATGCATGTATGATGTATGACATGGCAAAAGGTGCGATGCAATTAGGTCATATTAAGTGGAACCGGGGTCCCGACAATTAATTAAACGGTTCAAGTTATTTATCTACCCCGCAAATTAAATGTTGTAATAACAGGGCAAGATAAGTTACCGGTTCGCTACACAAATTTAAATGAGGCCCATATAAGACTAGATTTGCCCGCATATGGGCCCCAGATTTAATTATATGGTGAATCGGCATAGGGCCCCCAAACCACACAAATATGTATGCGCCATGAATGATTTAATGCAACAAGTATATATCATATATTATAAAAATACGGGGCTTGGAAAGGGCATCACACATTAGGGGTCGAAGATCTTGGTCCCGGGGTTCGGGGTCGGTCTCAGGGTTCGTCGGGGATCGGTTCGACGGGAAACGAGGTTCGGACTCCGGGATTAGGGTCTTCAGATCTGAGAAGGAGATCATGGCATTCCGAGGAGAATATCTTGGCGTGCCGAGGGTTCGGTCTTCAAATCCCGGGAAGGATGTCTTGGGGTATCCCGTGAAGGCGATCTTGACGCTCGGTGCCCGTGAAGTAGAACTTGTCGTCCGTCTTTTGTCGGTGGTGAACTTGACCGATGGTCTTCGGTCCGGGCAGGAGCAGTTGGCGTGGCGCCGGGTACGGGATCGGTCTTGTACTTCGAGTGTCGTTGAAGATCTTGTCAAAATATTGTGTGTTCTTCGAGAGGTAACACTCCTCGGGTTCACAAACGGAGGCCGACGTAGCCGAGGTTTAACAACACCTGATGGCCAACACATGGTGAAAACATGCTTCACCAACGCGAGACAGACAGACGCAACGGTGCTAGCAAGCACACAAGCACATATGTAGCAGCGGCCGTGGACCCAAAAAGGGGAGGCGTCCATGGCAGGGCGTGAAGGGAATATGCCCGAGAGGCAATAATAAAGTGGTTATTATCGTATTCCTTATTTATGATAAATGTTTATTTTACATGCTATAATTGTATTAATACGGAAACGTTAATACATGTGTGTTTAATAAACAAAAGGAAGTTCCTAGTTATGCCTCTCTTATAAACTAGCTCGTTGATTAACAAGATGATCAAGGTTTCCTGATCATGGACATTGGATGTTGTTAATAACGGGATCACAACATTAGTGTAATGGTGTGATGAACATTCATCCGAAGTATAGCATTACGATCAAAGTCATTGAGTTTATATTGCTATAACTACTTACGAAGTGATCCTAATCCTTAGACCATGAGATCATGTCAATCACTAACACCGGAAGAGTTTCTTGATAACATCAAACGTCACACCGTAACAGGGTGATTATAAAGATGGATTCAGAACTAATAAAGTGTTATGTTGAGGCCCATGGATCGAGAGTGGAATTTGTTCATCTCGATGACGGATAGATATACTCTGGGCCCTCTCGGTGATATCACATTGATTAGCTTGCAAGCAAGTGATTTGATCACTAGAATGTTATATCACGGGAACGAGAAAAGAGTGCATGTCAGTAACGAGATCAAACTATGTATGGATATACCGATGATCGAATCTCGGACATGTAATATATCGCGAAACAAAAGGATTAAGATACTAGCGTAAAAGGTTCCGACGATCACAAGAAAGTCATCGTTGAATGTGTGGGAGTCAGTATGGGTCTCCAGATCCCGCTTCTGATTATTGACCCGAGAGGGGTCTCGATCATGTCCGCATTATTCGCGAACCGTAGGGTGACACACTTAAGAGACACCGACATCCATTTGGAGCAAAAGTTTCATGCCGAAAAGAATAACAAGCGCAGGAATTTATTTCACTAGATACCGAAACGGGTTTTCGGGTGAAATTGCAGAAAGTGTTTCTGCATGTGAAATGAAATACTAGAAAGGGGTTATATGTGAATGTTTGTCATTAAAGTAATTGACAAAATTATGAATAAATAAAAGGAGTTTTATTTAATGAGAGTTTGCATTAAATTTGGTGGAAATTTAATGGGAATTTGAGTGGGTTTTTTGAGTGGAGGGAATTGAAAGGCTTTTGTGTGAGTGGAGTGTCCACCCACATGAATGAAAGGAGGGGAGGGGGCAGCCCCATGGCTGGGCGCATGGCCCCTTGGGTGCCCCCCTCTCCCTATAAAAGGAGCCCCCCTCCCTCTCTCTCACTCACACCTCCTCGTGAAGGATCTCTCTCCCCCTCTAGAATTTATCCCCCATGGTCTCGGACTAGCGAGATACATGTTCCCGGTGTCTTTTCGGCAAGAAAGAGTTGTGCTTCCGCTGCATCGCTGGAGCGAGGAGGCGGAGGTTGCTCGGTGCCTCGAACGTGTGTGCGAGCACGGATGCGCTGCTGTTTTGCGGCGCTAGGACTTCCTCTCGATCTTGAGATCGGCAAGAGATCGTCTACATCAACCACGAGTTTGGACTCGTTAAGCTTTGTCAGTCTTCAAGGGTATGTTTTCTACGGATATACATCCGCCTGTTGTTTGTATCTAGTAGATAGATCTTGGTACATAGTTGTTCCCATCGTAGGAAATTTTTTGTTTTCTATGCTGCAAACCCTACAGTGGTATCAGAGCCGGATCTATGCGTAGATGCTTTGCACGGGTAGTATACATATGAGTATGTGGGCGATGATGATCATTTTATTGCTTCTTAGTTGTACTTTGGATATTGGTGGCATAGTGGGATGAAGCGGCCCGGACAAACTTTACATGTCCTCGCACATGAGACCTGTTCCACGCTTGACATGCAACTAGTTTTGCATAAGTGGCTAGCGGGTGTCTGTCTCTCCTACTATAGTCAATATCTAATTTGCAACGAGTTGTCAACAATTTGGTTATCCTCGTTGTGGTTCATGTTCGTAGGTAAGAACGGTTCTATCTTCGAAAGCCCTAAGCCACGTAAAACTTGCAATGGATAAATTAGAGGCGTCTAGTTTAGATTGTTGCTGGGCTAGTGTTATGATATGGTGATGTTGTAAGTAGAAGTATGAGATGATACTCTTACAACATACATAACGTGTAAACTCCATAGACCTTGGATTTACACATAAAGGTATGATAGTGATCATACCACGGTGCACATGATAGAGATCATATGCGAGAACCATATCATTCCACTAATAAACATGTGATGTTTGATAGCATCTTATATTGCTTGTTTGGCGTTTTATTAGCATAATAAGATGATCCCTCATTTAGATATCAAGATAAAAATGTGTTCTTCCTTAAGTATGCACCGACAATGTTTCGTCGCTTCAAGACATCACGTGATGATCGGGTGTACTTGAATCCACGAGCATATCTCGGGTGTAAGACAGTTACACACGCGAATACTAAGGTTCTTACTTGGCGAGCCTAGCATGTACAGACATGGCCTCGGAACACGGACCGAAAGGTTAAGCATGAGTCATATGTTTTGATATGATGACCATATGGATGCTCGCCTTTGAAGCTACGCCGACTCACGTGATGATCGGACTTGGTGTAGTGGATTTGGTTCATGTAATCACCAAAAGGACACGAGGGATGTCGTTTTTGAGTGGGAGTTCATTTCTAATTTGGATTAGTAGAACTCAATTTATCATAAATTAAATCAAAGTGAATTTGCATAATTTGTTGTAGTCATTGGCATTCGTTCACCACCTTATGCATAGTTGTAATTGAGATAATAGAACTATAGAATTCTGGATATATACTTTACGAACTGGTATCGTATTGTGTTGAGTGTCAATCTAAAGTTTAAAGTCCTATTGCAAACTTTCAGCAAAATTTATTTACTCCGTGAGATTTAATAATTGGTATTAAATCAAGAGTAACAATTCCAGTGTTAGTATCTTAAGTATCATATTTGCCTCCATGATTCTTGATTTAAATATCAAGATTATCTAGGAGCTGAAAGAATTGTTTTAGAAACCATCATGTGTGGCAGATATAACTATATCTGAAACAATGTTTTGGTTGCAATATGATAGAGTATAATATATGTTCTCATATTGGATGAGAATTTACGAAGGTTGGAGATGCTAGACATCTTAATCATCCAAAAGGGTTTTGGAAAGTAATGTTATACTCACGATTCTCCTTTATAAGCTAAATTGGCTTGATCATGAAAGTCGTCATGATAAGGATGAATAGAAGATGTATGTAAAGTGTTTACTACACTAAAAGATTACTAAAGAATGGATTTTGAAAGAATACCGATCATTTTGATGACGGTGATCTACTTCAAAGTGCAAGTCCAAAGGTATTATTATTTGAATATACACGCTTTGGACTATGTGTCAAGTATTTGGCGCCACTTTTGATGTTGATAAATTCTTTTAAAAGGAAAAGGAAATGCTGAAAGAGAATCTATAAAATATATTTGGCAGAAAAGAGAAGACTGGAAATATCCAGTTTTAGGTATATAGATGATATACATGTTATGGTTGTATTCTTTACTTGTTAAACAATGTGGTTCTTGGGTATTGGATACCAAATTGGTTGGTATGAAATTTCATACGGAACGACGCAATTCATGAACCACAATGGCCTAAGTAACTAGCAATAGAATATGTGATAATGTTCATCGAAAACAAACAAACCGTTGTTTGTATTTATCGTTGACATCAAAGCTTGACTTCAAGATTTGTTTTAATAATTGTTATTTGAATCAGGTATTATGAGAACAAAGGTTGTTCAAATAATTACCGTATTCCATATAAGATGGATGATTTACAAATCTAGTTGGAGAAATCACATCCATAAAACCTAATGCTAAAATGTCGCAAGACAAATGATTGAAAGATCACTTACGAAGTGACATCGCTGTTTAAATTATATTGGAAAGAAAACATGAAGAATCTCCATATTTATGGATTTTTGGAGTCTTTGATTTGATCAAGTGACGCTTGTGAGACTTTCCTCGGGATAATTAAAACTTCGTTCAAAGGCCAAAGAAGAACGAACGACTAAAATATTGGAATTTATACATATCGATGTATGTAGTCCATTATTTATAGTCGTAAGCGATGGGTTTCAACTTCATATGCTTTCTCTGGAAATTTTGAGTGAATGTTCACCTAATGAGAAAGAAGTATGAAATATTTGAAAATGTTTCAAAGACTTTCAAGATGAAGTGGAAAATCATTGTAACAAGAAAAATAAATAAATTATGATTTAACCATAAAGGGATTTATTTGAGTTACAAGTGTAACAAGAAAATAAATGAATTATGATTTTATCATAAAGGGATTTATTTGAGTTGCAAGTTTAGCAAAACACCTAGATTTACATCTCCCGAAACACCAAAGGAGTATGGAGTGTTTGAGATTTGTAATGAAACCTTGTGAGACATGGTTGGATCAAAGGTGTTATTTATAAAACTGCCATTATGTTTTAAAAGATTAAAGCTTTAGAGACTACCGCTTTTACACTGAAAAGAGCTCCATCTAGATCCGGTGAAATGACACCATGGAAGTTATGGTTTGGGGTAAAACCCAAGTTCTCATTTCTTAAATTTTGGTATGCTAAACATAAGTAAGATGTTTACAACTGAAGTCGGATGAGCATGTCTTTGTAGGTTATTCCGAATAACAATTGGTTATTCCTCCATAACACCGAGGACAAAAGGGTTTGTCGCTTGAAATGTGAAGTTTCTTGAAAAAGGAATTTTTCGCAAAAGTTAAGTGGGAGGACAATAGAACTTTGATAAGGTTAACGAACCTTAGCTATATGAGCTGAGTTGCGCAGCGCCGGAAGGTTGTGGTCACGGAGATCTAAGTTCCTATTGAACCAAGAAGGTCGGTTAAACAATCAAATGCTAAGATTTGAGAGTAAATCATTATTGTCTGACAATGATGAACCGACTACATGCAAAGAAGCGATGATGGGCCCTGACTCCGTCAAATGGCTTGAAGCCATCAAATCCGTGATAGTTCCATACACGAGAAATCAAGTTTTGAACTTGGAAGACCCTCCGGAATGGTGTAAAAATCTATCGGTCGTATTTGGATCTATAAAGAAACAGACATGGATGTTTCACATCTATGAAATATTCGACATGTTGTAAAGTATTTTATGACAATGTTCAAAGAGTTGACTATGACAAGATTTGATATTTCATAGCTATATTTAGTCTGAACGGATTAAAGTAGCAACCACTACATATAATTTGGTATATGGTAGATGAATAAACAAAACAAAATTCTTCTAATAGAATGGTAACCTAGGACGTGTACATGACACGATCCAAAGGGTTTTTGTTAATTCAAAGGATGCTAAAAAGGGCATGCAAACTTCAATGGTTGAAGTAAGCATCGCGGAGTTGGAATCTTCACCGTGATGAAAAAGAGTTTTCATCAGGAGACGATGAAGATGCTTGCATTTGCAAGAAATTAAGTGGGAGCGCTAAGACATATTTCTAATACATTATGTGGAGGACATCTTGTTGATTAGAAATGATGTATATTTTATTGACAAAGGTTAAGAATTTCATTTCGATGAAATACTTAGGCAAAACCCAAATATTTAGCGTGAATATCTATAGTGGATAGACTGTAACGCCAATATGGTTGTGCCAAACGTACATATATGAGATATTGAAGGAGTTCAATATAGAAATGACAATAAACAGTTCTTGTCACATGGAAAGGAATTGAATCAAGATTCAAGTGTATTGACACTTGATGAGTGAAATCACAAGAATGTTTTGATCAATCATACCATGATATGTACACATCCAGATATGTCCTATGCTCTAAGTGTTATGAGCATATACCAGAATGAATCATAAAATGATCATTGGACTATAGTAAGGATATTCTTATGATATTTTGGAAGAACTAAGAATATATTTGTGTAGAGGTGACAAACAATTACAAATAGTTCATTGTAAAGCGTTACATTGATACTAGTTTTGTCACAAGATACAAATTAAGTTTATCTCAATTTAAACTATGGGTGGCACAATGTAATGGAAAGGAGATTCCATGATGGATTTGGAAGAGTTCCAAAGTTAAGACATTGTGACGAATACTACAACAAAAGGCTAAGTATATGACTGCTATAGTAGCAGCAAAGGAGGGAATTTGTGTCAAGTAGTTTGTTATCAAACTAAGGTGTGGTTCGCAACGGGCTAACACTAAAGATATATTGTATGACAATAGTATCGATGTATTTTAACCCCAAGGAACTAAAGGTCTCACCAAAAGACCAAATTTATACAATGCCATCTCATTGGAGAATGAGTGATGCGTGGAGACGCAAAGACATGCAAATACACACGGACCTGAAGCGTCAGATCCATAGATTATGTTAATCACTTGCAATTGCGTATATGGAACACCAGAAAGCCATAGGTGTTCAATACGCAAAGTTTTTCAAACTAGATTATTGTCTCTAGTGCAAGTGGGAGACTGAAGGGAATATGCCCGAGAGGCAATAATAAAGTGGTTATTATCGTATTCCTTATTTATGATAAATGTTTATTTTACATGCTATAATTGTATTAATACGGAAACGTTAATACATGTGTGTTTAATAAACAAAAGGAAGTTCCTAGTTATGCCTCTCTTATAAACTAGCTCGTTGATTAACAAGATGATCAAGGTTTCCTGATCATGGACATTGGATGTTGTTAATAACGGGATCACAACATTAGTGTAATGGTGTGATGAACATTCATCCGAAGTATAGCATTACGATCAAAGTCATTGAGTTTATATTGCTATAACTACTTACGAAGTGATCCTAATCCTTAGACCATGAGATCATTTCAATCACTAACACCGGAAGAGTTTCTTGATAACATCAAACGTCACACTGTAACAGGGTGATTATAAAGATGGATTCAGAACTAATAAAGTGTTATGTTGAGTCCCATGGATCGAGAGTGGAATTTGTTCATCCCGATGACGGATAGATATACTCTGGGCCCTCTCGGTGATATCACATTGATTAGCTTGCAAGCAAGTGATTTGATCACTAGAATGTTATATCACGGGAACGAGAAAAGAGTGCATGTCAGTAACGAGATCAAACTAGGTATGGAGATACCGATGATCGAATCTTGGACATGTAATATATCGCGAAACAAAAGGATTAAGATACTAGCGTAAAAGGTTCCGACGATCACAAGAAAGTCATCGTTGAATGTGTGGGAGTCAGTATGGGTCTCCAGATCCCGCTTCTGATTATTGATCCGAGAGGGGTCTCGATCATGTCCGCATTATTAGCGAACCGTAGGGTGACACACTTAAGAGACACCGACATCCATTTGGAGCAAAAGTTTCATGCCGAAAAGAATAACAAGCGCAGGAATTTATTTCACTAGATACCGAAACGGGTTTTCGGGTGAAATTGCAGAACGTGTTTCTGCATGTGAAATGAAATACTAGCAAGGGGTTATATGTGAATGTTTGTCATTAAAGTAATTGACAAAATTCTGAATAAATAAAAGGAGTTTTATTTAATGAGAGTTTGCATTAAATTTGGTGGAAATTTAATGGGAATTTGAGTGGGTTTTTTGAGTGGAGGGAATTGAAAGGCTTTTGTGTGAGTGGAGTGTCCACCCACATGAATGAAAGGAGGGGAGGGGGCAGCCCCATGGCTGGGCGCATGGCCCCTTGGGTGCCCCTCTCTCCCTATAAAAGGAGCCCCCTCCCTCTCTCTCACTCACACCTCCTCGTGAAGGATCTCTCTCCCCCTCTAGAATTTATCCCCCATGGTCTCGGACTAGCGAGATACATGTTCCCGGTGGCTTTTCGGCAAGAAAGAGTTGTGCTTCCGCTGCATCGCTGGAGCGAGGAGGCGGAGGTTGCTCGGTGCCTCGAACGTGTGTGCGAGCACGGATGCGCTGCTGTTTTGTGGCGCTAGGACTTCCTCTCGATCTTGAGATCGGCAAGAGATCGTCTACATCAACCACGAGTTTGGACTCGTTAAGCTTTGTCGGTCTTCAAGGGTATGTTTTCTATGGATATACATCCGCCCGTTGTTTGTATCTAGTAGATAGATCTTGGTACATAGTTGTTCCCATCGTAGGAAAATTTTTGTTTTCTATGCTGCGAACCCTACAGCGCGTGGCGGCCAGAGCTTGGAGGGAGAGCGCCCGCAGCGTGCCGGAGACGCAGAGCACGGCGGCGCCTGGAGGCGAGCTGCGGAAGGCGATGGTCGACGGCTGCGCATCGGATGCAGATGGGGCGGTGGCCTCAGGGCAGGGGTGCGAGGTGGGGACCGTCCAGGGCGGCGACACCAGGCGAGGCAGGCGCGGCCAGGAGCGACGGGGAGGGAAGGAAGGCCGGCGAGGTCACTCGAGCACGGGCTCGGCGGGGCGCTGGGCCGACGAACTGGGCGAGACCAGGGGGGAAGCCTGGCAGAGGGCGACGCCAGGGACGCCGACAACCCTGCGAGGTTGGCGGCCGCGCCGGGGAGGAGGTGGTAGGAGAAGGCGGCGCTCGCGGTCGTGCAGAAGGGGGGGCGGAGGCCATGGAATCGAGGGGGGAGGCGGGCGAGCGGAGGCGGAAGGGGCGGGGCGAGCCGGCAGATGGGAGGAGCGGCGGCGGGGCCAGGAGGGAAGAAAGCGGCAACGGCGGGTGGTTGGCGGAGGAGGCGGAGCTGATAGAGGAAGGGGGGGGGGGGGCGGTGGCGGCGAGCGCTAAGGCCGGCGGCGAGGAGGTCCAGAGGAGGGAGAAGGAGGTGGGGCGAGCGCGGGAGGAGGAGCCGGCGACGAGGCGAGGGCGGTCGGTGGCGGGCTCGGAGAGGGAGCGAGGAGGGAGAGGGAGAGGTTGCTGGCGGCGGCGGTGGTGGGCGATGGGTGGAAGGAGGGCCTCGGGGAGAGAGAGGGCGGGGTCGGGGTGGCCAGGGGGTTGGTGGGGGGCCAGGAACGGGGCCACGGGGTCGGTGGGTTGACCGGGTGGGCTAGGGGTGTCGGTGGCGTGGGGCGTGCGTGTGGTGCGTGTGTGTGCTGTGTGGGGCCCGCGGGTGGGCCGCGTGGGGGTGCGTGCATGCTGCGGCCAGGGAGGGAGTGGGGCTGCGGGTGGGACCGGGGAGGGTGGTGGTGGCTGGTGGATTGATGAGGTGGCGGTGGGTGTGATGAGGTGGAGAGAAAGGTGAGGTGGCAAGCTGGGGTTGGTGGGTAGACTAGGTTTGGGTAGGAATAGATTAGGGTCTGGTGAGATTGGGTTGGGCCGATCGGGGTGGTAGGCGGCCTGGCTTTTCGGGCCGGGCTGCCTCCCCCGATCAAAACAGTTTTATTTTAAAACAATATTGTTCTTTTTAGTTTTAGTAAAAGATTTTGTAATTAGTTTTAGACAAACAAAATATCCGGAAACATCCGGGGGTTTAATTTGAAATAGAAGGAGGGCTAGTTTCAGAAAACAATAGTCTTTCTCAACATAGGTTCAAGTAAAAATAATATGCATGATGATGTCATGATGATGCACAAAAACAAAATACGAAGCGATTTTCTAGTAGTGGTTTTGCGGGATGCCACAATTCTACACCACTAACAATGGATCTCGCCCTAGAGATCCGCCTCATGGTACCGGGAAGAAGGGCGGCGATCTGAATCTTCTCGCATCGTGTAGATCCTCGCGACACCACTAACAAGAGGTCGTTATCCGTGATCGTCGAGAGAACACTCCGGGAACAAAAGGTCGAAGGTAGAGGTATCAACAAATAAAGCCACCTCTAGCTTCCGTGGACGGAGTAAAATTGCTGGATCCACTGATTCAATGTACTAGAGCGAATGATAAGAGTAGTCGGATGGTGATCAGTCCATCGCGCACCCAAACCATTACTCTGCACACGAATAGGCGGATTATGCAACCAACTCTCGGAATTCAGATTGTAGATCTCGACAAGCGAGGTTCGGAAACAAAGGAGTGATGCAGACTCTACATCGGATCTGGCGTAGATGATGTCGTCGCATCGGAAAACACCGGAAGGCACAAGAAGGAACAAAGAGAAGTCCACCAGGCGAAGGATTCCTCGGATAGCATGAAGACCAGATGTAGCAAAACCGTTATCAAAGGAGGAAGTGAAACCCTGAAGGTACGACGGAAACCAACCACGAGAAATCCTGGACTCGAAGAGAGAGAAGAGAGCGGATTCAAAACACGCAGAGGTAAGAAGAGAATAGCAGAGGGGTAAGGAGTAAAAGCAGACCTAATCAGATCTATCCAACCGATTTTTCCAAAATAGTTTTGACACTCTATAACGTCCGTTAGGTAGGTTATCCTACAGGCTGGACCAGTGGGGTATCGCAACTGCTGAGCTCTGATACCACTCTGTAACACCCTCAGAATCGGCCCTATGCAAGTTTTAGCGATTCCCGCCAAACCCGCATAGAAACGATTCAAAGGTGCCCACCAGGCACTTTCGTGCGGGTGGAAAACGAAGTAATAACATTACACAACAGTCCTCGATGGGACCCACAGAACAGATATATACAACACGACTCCATGAGTCAAGAATACAGATATAATATACAAAGATCCAAATCACCTTGAGAATGACAGAGCGTCCGACTACGGACAAGATGCAAATGGGGCTAAGAGCCCTGAAGAATAACCAATGGCGTCCATAACCCTGCCCAGGCCAAGCCGGAAGGGTAACCCTGCTAACGACGTCGATCTCAAAACCTGCTTAAACAAAAGGGGTGCCGACAGAGGGCAAAGGAAAAAGAGAGAGCGGTCAGTACTGAGGCCAGTACACGGCGAGGCTAGAATTCGGCGGTCCTCGCCTACATAGGTATGGTGGACTGAGGCGGCAGCGCAGCATGCACTAAACAACCTATAGAGACTCGATATAACTGGCGGCTATCAGAGAGGGGTAAGAAAGACCTATTCGGAACCAATCGGAATCTAGCACCAAACAAACCCATCCTGGTATTTCCCCCTCGAGACCAAACGAGGAAGTCAACCGAGGAACTCACACAGTCGGCAGTTTTACTTATTCAGTTATCGTTGCAGCAATTACTAGTCAGGTATAGATAGTCATCCTGATATAATAAGCAGTGGGCACTTTTAGTTAACCATTCCATTGTAGTTGCACTCTTACTAGTCAGATACAATTAGCATGAGATATCCCAAAAACCCAGCAGTTGTTGGTACTTTTATTTAGCCATTCCGTTATAGTTGCAATACTTACTAGTCAGATACAATGGTCGCAAGCGACAACCCAAGCAAGCAATTGTTGGCAGTTTTATTTAGCCATTCCATTATAGTGAAGCTGATTACTAGTCATTATAAAGTCAAATTTATAGCACTACTTTAGTTATAGTTGTCTATGATCGAGATACTGTGCTCCAAGTCGTCCATAACCGCGGACACGGCTTTCAGAAAGTTTTACCCTGCAGGGGTGCACAAATAGCAACACACACTCGATCAACCTCGGAAAAACCAAATCAAAACCCAACGAGGCTTTCACGACAAAGCAATCACAGGATTCAGAAATATTTCAGGGGGCCACCCCATTGAGTAGACCTGCAACGAAGTTAGCTGACTCCGAGATGGACTCAAGGTTTGCGACAATGGCTGTAAACGACTGGGAACCCAAAACTGGGCTTGTCGATACCGCGAAAACACTCCGCTTACCTAAACAGTATAGGTGCTCCTCGCACAATCGTAAATAAAGCAGTAAAGCATGGCATAAGTACATGATAGTAAATAAAACCTCAAACTAGTTTGTGGCCCCAAGAAATAAGAATGAATCAAGCTCTGGCTCAGGGGGGTCCCATAATCCTCCCGGATGTGGACAGCGCGAATATTCAAGGAACAGGTATCAAGTACTCGGGGTCCTACGGGACACAAGTGGACGGTTAACAACCAAATAACATCTATTGCCCACCTGTGCCTCTGCTTACTTACTTCAATTTTAGTTGTTAAACAGTAATTAAAGTGAACGATAATTATACCCATGATCATCTCCAACATTCAACGTGCGGCAATACTCCAACAACTGTGGTACTCGACGACACACAACAACACTTGAGCAAGCGACTACGACGCGCAGGTCCAACTATATACCAAACAACAGGTAGTAGGAGGTGTCCAAGGCAATATACGGCTGCAAGGGATATCACGGGTACGAAACTAGAGCATCGCAACAGATAGCAATAGATCAACAGGAGGGAATAAATACTACAGAAGTAAGACAGGTAGAAAGGGGGAGATGCTCGCCTGAAAACATTGCCGAAGGTTCATCCGAAGATCGGGTCGTCACTCGCATCAACTCAACGGCCTTATCCGCGAAGAAGCAAAACACTAGAATAAACACCGGATGCAATATTTAATACTACGACAAAATATCGGGCATGATGCATGTATGATGTATGACATGTCAAAAGGTGCGATGCAATTAGGTCATATTAAGTGGAACCGGGGTCCCGACAATTAATTAAACGGTTCAAGTTATTTATCTACCCCGCAAATTAAATGTTGTAATAACAGGGCAAGATAAGTTACCGGTTCGCTACACAAATTTAAATGAGGCCAATATAAGACTAGATTTGCCCGCATATGGGCCCCAGATTTAATTATATGGTGAATCGTCATAAGGCCCCCAAACCACACAAATATGTATGCGCCATGAATGATTTAATGCAACAAGTATATATCATATATTATAAAAATACGGGGCTTGGAAAGGGCATCACACATTAGGGGTCGAAGATCTTGGTCCGGGGGTTCGGGGTCGGTCTCAGGGTTCGTCGGGGATCGGT
Source organism: Avena atlantica (assembly GCA_910589765.1). NCBI lineage: Eukaryota > Viridiplantae > Streptophyta > Magnoliopsida > Poales > Poaceae > Avena > Avena atlantica. Next base: position 431,719,243 of record OU342736.1, on the reverse strand, counting down.
TCGACGGGAAACGAGGTTCGGACTCCGGGATTAGGGTCTTCGGATCTGAGAAGGAGATCATGGCGTTCCGAGGAGAAGATCTTGGCGTGCCGAGGGTTCGGTCTTCAAATCCCGGGAAGGATGTCTTGCGGTATCCCGTGAAGGCGATCTTGACGGTCGGTGCCCGTGAAGTAGAACTTGTCGTCCTTATTTTGTCGGTGGTGAACTTGACCGATGGTCTTCGGGTCCGGGCAGGAGCAGTTGGCGTGGCGCCGGGTACGGGATCGGTCTTGTACTTCGAGTGTCGTTGAAGATCTTGTCAAAATATTGTGTGGTCTTCGTGAGGTAACACTCCTCGGGTTCACAAACGTAGGCCGACGTAGCCGAGGTTTAACAACACCTGATGGCCAACACATGGTGAAAACATGCTTCACCAACGCGAGATAGACAGACGCAACGGTGCTAGCAAGCACACAAGCACATATGTAGCAGCGGCCGTGGACCCAAAAAGGGGAGGCGTTCATGGCAGGGCGTGGCGGCCAGAGCTTGGAGGGAGAGCGCCCGCAGCGTGCCGGAGACGCAGAGCACGGCGGCGCCTGGAGGCGAGCTGCGGAAGGCGATGGTCGACGGCGGCGCATCGGATGCAGATGGGGCGGTGGCCTCAGGGCAGGGGTGCGAGGTGGGGACCGTCCAGGGCGGCGGCACCAGGCGAGGCAGGCGCGGCCAGGAGCGACGGGGAGGGGAGGAAGGCCGGCGAGGTCACTCGAGCACGGGCTCGGCGGGGCGCTGGGCCGGCGAACTGGGCGAGACCAGGGGGGGAAGCCTGGCAAAGGGCGACGCCAGGGACGCCGACGACCCTGCGAGGTTGGCGGCCGCGCCGGGGAGGAGGTGGTAGGGGAAGGCGGCGCTCGCGGTCGTGCAGAAGGGGGGCGGCGGCCATGGAATCGAGGGGGGAGGCAGGCGAGCGGAGGCGGAAGGGGCGGGGCGAGCCGACAGAGGGGAGGAGCGGCGGCGGGGCCAGGAGGGAAGAAAGCGGCGGCGGCGGGTGGTTGGCGGAGGAGGCGGAGCAGAGAGAGGAAGGGGAGGGCCGGCGGTGGCGGCGAGCGCTGAGGCCGGCGGCGAGGAGGTCCAGAGGAGGGAGAAGGAGGTGGGGCGAGCGCGGGAGGAGGAGCCGGCGACGAGGCGAGGGCGGTCGGTGGCGGGCTCGGAGAGGGAGCGAGGAGGGAGAGGGAGAGGTTGCTGGCGGCGGCGGTGGTGGGCGATGGGTGGAAGGAGGGCCTCGGGGAGAGAGAGGGCGGGGTCGGGGTGGCCAGGGGGTTGGTGGGGGGCCAGGAACGGGGCCACGGGGTCGGTGGGTTGACCGGGTGGGCTAGGGGTGTCGGTGGCGTGGGGCGTGCGTGTGGTGCGTGTGTGTGCTGTGTGGGGCCCGCGGGTGGGCCGCGTGGGGGTGCGTGCATGCTGCGGCCAGGGAGGGAGTGGGGCTGCGGGTGGGACCGGGGAGGGTGGTGGTGGCTGGTGGATTGATGAGGTGGCGGTGGGTGTGATGAGGTGGAGAGAAAGGTGAGGTGGCAAGCTGGGGTTGGTGGGTAGACTAGGTTTGGGTAGGAATAGATTAGGGTCTGGTGAGATTGGGTTGGGCCGATCGGGGTGGTAGGCGGCCTGGCTTTTCGGGCCGGGCTGCCTCCCCCGATCAAAACATTTTTATTTTAAAACAATATTGTTCTTTTTAGTTTTAGTAAAAGATTTTGTAATTAGTTTTAGACAAACAAAATATCCGGAAACATCTGGGGGTTTAATTTCAAATAGAAGGAGGGATAGTTTCAGAAAACAATAGTCTTTCGCAACATAGGTTCAAGTAAAAATAATATGCATGATGATGTCATGATGATGCACAAAAACAAAATACCAAGCGATTTTCTAGTAGTGGTTTTGCGGGATGCCACAAGCTATATCGCCAATTGTGATATATGTCAGCGAGTCAAGGCAGGACATCAAAGACCCGCTGGATTGTTGCAACCTTTGCAAATTCCGAAATGGAAATGGGATTCTGTAGGAATGGACTTTATCACTGGACTACCTCGAGATTCTGGAAGAAAGTCCAAGAAGGTTTAGGAACCCGCCTAGATTTCAGTACCGCGTATCACCCTCAGACCGATGGACAAACGGAGCAAGTAAACCAAATACTCGAAGATATGCTTAGAGCATGTGTGCTAGAATATGGATCCAAGTGGGAAGACTGTCTGCCGTTTGCAGAATTTTCCTACAACAATAGTTACCAAGCCAGTTTGCAAATGGCCCCATTTGAATTCATGTACGGAAGAAAGTGCCGCACCCCTTTGAACTGGTCGGAAGTAGGAGAGAGTCAGATTTTCGGACCCGACATCCTACGAGAAGCAGAAGAGAAGGTTCACAAGATTCGCGAGCACCTCAAGACCGCCCAATCACGACAGAAGAGTTACGCCAACAAGAGACGTCGAGACCTCGCCTTCAACATCGGAGATTTTGTTTATCTGAAAGTGTCTCCATTGAAGGGAATGCAGCGTTTCCAACTCAAAGGAAAGTTAGCCCCCAGATATATCGGACCTTTCAAAATTTTGAACCGTCGAGGAGAAGTATCGTATCAACTGGAACTACCTGAAGAGATGTCAGCTGTGCACAATGTGTTCCATATCTCGTTACTTCGCAAATGTCTCGAAGTCCCTGAGAAGACCGAAGTGTTCAACAATATCAATCACCGGACCATAGGGATCAACGATGACCTGACCTATCCCGAAGTACCCATCCGTATATTGTAAGAAGCCTTTCAAACTAAGAGAACCCGAAGCATCAAGTTTCTCAAGATTTAATGGAGCAATCACACAGAAGAGGAAGCTACCTGGGAACGTGAAGATCACATCAGGACGGAGTTTCCCGATCTCTTCAAATCCTAGGTAATCTTTTCGTCCTTTTTCAAATCTCGGGACGAGATTTTGTTTAAGGGGGGAAGGTTTGTAACATCCCAAAAATACCAAACTTAGATCATCAAACACTAATCATCAAGATTAGGGTTAACAAAAACTTTTCTAAATGAAATCATGAATGCATGCATATGTGTATGCATGGATTTTTAATTTCTTTAAAAACCACCTTGTTTGTGTGATCCATTGCTTGTAAAATGTTTCTTAGGTGAAAATAACATCATCTAAAACATTTCCCACACTTTTCCTAAAGACAAGTAAATCAAAACAAATATATTAAGGGAATGGTCATTTTGACCAATTTAACTCCCATGCCTACTTTGGCTGCCTCAAACTGTCAAAACCTAACAGAAACTTTTCTGGATCTTTGGACCCCTTGAATTTACTCATAACAAAGTATCAAGGCCCACTTTGTGATCATCCAGAAACTTTCAAATGCATAGTTTAAATGACAATTTAAAATTGAATCTTCTTCATATGGGAAGATCCCACTTTTTCAAAACCCACTCAAACAAGCTCAACTTTCAAAACCCAAGCATCTGCAGACTCACCAGAATCAATCTAGCAAACCCACCAAAATTCATTTCAAAATTCAAAACTTGATTTCATGCGGCCATTTCATCAAACAGGTTGCAGACACAAATCAAACAAAACATCAAACACTATAGTGTGCAGTGATTCTTGCCTAACTTGTTCCCTAGTTAGCTCACACACAACCCAGTAGATCATCTAGAAAGATTAGCCCAACACTAGCACCCCTGTGAGCTTGCCATTGTCATTAATGGTGAACAGCCGAGCACCTCAATGCCACCCCATTGTGGACAGCAAGCTAGGAGCAGCAGCAAGCCTAGCCAGCATGTGTGGGAGGCAGCCCACCGTCCATCGCCACTGCCTGTCCCAGCCGTGAGCGTTGCCAAGCCCTGGACCACGCGCACGAGACACGCCCAGACCATGCCGAGCGTGCGCCAGAGCGCCACCCTCGACCATCACCCACAGACCGTGCGCCGCCCTCACCGCGTGCACACACGATCACCACCGACCCAGGAGACCGCCAGACATCCCCGTTTTCCGCCCCGTGCCATACAGCCACCGCCCGCCATCGAAGACGCCGCCTCTGCCGCGCAGAGCGCCGCCCGTTCCAGACCAAACCACACCGCCCCATGCCTCGCGACCATGTCGTTGAGCATCGCCAGGAGACACAACACCGTCCCTTACCCTTGCCCATGCCATTAGCCGCTAGTAACGTCGCCCCCGACGAGCTCACCGTGCGCCCCGACGGTCCCCTCGCTCGACTATAAATAGAGGCCACCCCTGCACGATTTCTTCACACCATCTCACTCCCCTCTCCCCACTGACCGTGCCACACCATTCTCAGAGCAAGCAGAGCACCACCTTGCCGGAATTTCACCGGAGCCCGCGGCCTCTGGAGAAGAAAGGAGCCAGCGATTGGAGCCGCCCCAGGAGAAGCCACCGGTACCAGGAGGTTCGCCGTCGTCGACTTCGTCGTTCGCCCGCCTCGCCGACCCTCGCCCGTACCCCGGTGAGCCCCCAGAACCCCTCACTGGCCGCGCTAGGTTTCGTTCTCGCCGGAGTTGTCTCGCGTCGACGATGACCCCCAGCTGTTGGATTAGAACTAGATCGAACGATCCACGTTGCCCCATACCGCTTCGCCCAGCCCCGTGTCACTGAGGAGTGGGGACACCCACTTAAGCAGCCCGCGGGAGCACTGCGCTTAGTAGGCCGGCCTGATAGAATTTCCCGCGCAGCCCAACAATTCAAATTAAACCTTTTTCTTTTTAAATTCAAACACACTTCTGTACCCAACTTCAAAAATCAACCCAGATCGATTCAGTGCACCAAATGGAATGAAACCAATTTTGTTGGAAAGGTCTGTGAATGCTGAATCCAAGCCCGTTGGATTCAAGTCATTTGGATCTGTAGATCACCCATAGTAAAAATAACAAGGCAGGAGCTTTTCTGCATTCAAACAATTTTCAAATTTAAACCATAAAAGCTTTTGAGTTGATTCCAACTCTCAAAAATCACATTTAACCATACCTTTCAGAATATATAAAATTATATATAGGTTTACTTGCAGAAATAATGTTCAAGTAATAAAAGAATGCTTCATAAGCATTTCTAGCCACTTTAATTAATTAAAATAAAAGGGTAAAACCTTATTAAATTGTGACACCACTTTAAATCACATTCCCATGGACTATAATATGTGGTGATGACATGTGTCAAAATGATCCCATGTTTAGTTTGGAGAATATTAAATCTTAAGTAGTTTTTCAGGGAGTAGAAATTACTTTTCTAAAAATAAAAAGATTTAAACCAAGCTTTAACCTTGTAATGTTAGAGATGATGCTAGATCATCTATAGGACCCTTGTGTGTGATGATTGCAAGTATTTAAGTATTGTTTGTTGATTGTGTACCTCGTATTTATTCATAGACGCTAGTACCGACCAAGGATATGAGGAGGAAGGAGGATACTATGAAGAGGAAGCCGAGGAGAACTTCAACCACTACTCTACACAAGGCAAGCTAATTACTATGCAAGCTGATACTATACCTATGCAAGTGTTAGACCCCTCCTTTATAAAGGAAAGGATCCCTGTGATTGCGATGCTAGTCCCTGGATCAATGCTAGCATCCACAGTTTAAGATGAAGTACACAGATACAAAGGTCGTTTATTACATTCATTCCAGAGATAAAACATAGTCTTTTACAACTCAGGGCCATAGGCCTAATACAAGAGTTTAAGGAATAAGTAAATAAACACAAGTCTTCATCTTCATGTGCCACAGGCAAGCATGTTGAGTGTAGACTCATGACTCCTATTCATCATCGGAGTAACCTGCAACATCACAAGTTACAGCCACAGAGGGTCAATACTTTGGAATAGTATTGGCAAGTGATACCTTAGTATATTTTAAGTGGACTATTTTACTATATGCATTTTGGCTAAGTGTAGCTTGGCTTGCTTTGCTTGAAAATAAGTTTTTTTCTATTAGTTGAAATCACTAAGTTTTCTTTGTCAAAACATTCCCAAGGAACCACCAATAGACATTGGGGTCCTTCACCCTTGTTCACCCACAAATTTTACTTAGAAGTTGGAGTGATGAGATTCTTGTAGCTTCCATGTCTTGATGCTCAAATTGTCCATTGCCTTGGACTAGGCTAAGTACTTAGATTTTCCATCTGCAGAGGTTGTGCACTTTCCCCACCAGACTTGGTTTCCCAAGACAGGACCTTTCAGAAGCCTTTCCTTAGTCAAATGGACGCGTTCCAACCTATCATCCCAACTACCACCAACTGTCCAAGTGACTAAGTTCTAGCAACCTATATGATCAAGGCAGAGCCCATATTGCTAAGTGGTTGCACTGTAAGCTTTCTCAACACTTGGCCTCCAAATCCCTTTGTACCTGGGTGGCCTACCACAAGTGAGATACACAACCCAAGTCCATGGCCCTGTGTAACCACTCAACATAACCCAATCCTTCCATTCCACCCAGGAGGTTCATTTGACTTAGTTGTTTTATTAGAAAAGCATAAGTCTCATGACTTAGAATATTTTCAACATAGTATGTATAGATTTTCACCAACCCTTGTTTGCTAAATAGCTAGGCTAAGCATGGTAAGATAACTTAACTTAGGAAAAATTCCCTAGCAATTCTACCATTCTACACTACTTAGGATTTACCATCTTAGCATTAGTCAAAAATAGCATGCAAGACTTAGCAAAATATCTAATGCTAGTACAAAACATAGGATAGAAATATTCATGAAAATATCACTTGCCTTGGTAGTGGGGAGAGTAGCACTCTTCACAATCACAATCACTAGCAAAATCTACACAAAATTATAGCATACAATTACACACAATAATATTCAATCAAAAATAATGTGAATGCATGCATGCAAGAATTTACCAAGTGGTGATTTTTTGAAAACACTACCAAGCATGCACATGTTTACAGAAACTTAACAAGTCACAAGTTTGCCAACTAAACTTATTTGGCACCAATACAATTTACCAAAATAAATCTATACTTAAAATAGCCTTAAACTTGTTCTACAAATAAAGTCATTTTAACTGTTACTATTTGTTAAACAAATTGGATATTCAGAAAGGTCTTGTTTCACTGAATCCAACGGTATAAAGTTTGTAAAATTCTAACGTGGCATCCAAAAGTTATAGCAGTTTGAAGTTTGGATCTAAATCAGGTTTAAATTCTGTTTTTGAATTCATCCTAGCCACGCGTCGCAACCTCACTGGCGCGTACCGGTTCGCACGGATCGAGCTCTGCGGACCGCACGATCTAAATGAGATCTGGCGGCTCAGACACACGCGTACCCCTTCGTCCTACTTCTATTCTACGCCACAGGATCTAGATCCAACGCTCACAAACAATCTGACCACACTCTGGCGGCGCTAGCGGCGCTGACCGGCGGCGGCGAGTCAGACTACGGTGGTGCCGGCGTTCTAGATCGTCCTAGGAAGCAGGAAAGTGCTTACCAGATCCGCAAGGTCGTGCTGAAGCTTGACGTGGTACTGGTTTGCTGAGGGGCGCTCGGAGATGGACTCTGGATCTCGTCGGAGTTGCGTCTGGCGTCGGGTGGATGTTGTCGGAGTCGTTGTCGAGGCTCCGCGTCGCCCTAACACGAACCAGGGGGTTTAGGAGGTGCGCAAGACAGTTGCGAACACGCTCGTGTGAAGGAAAAGGCAAGGGGTGCACGGGACTTACTAAGATTGGTCGCCGGAGTTGGGGTGGTCGTCAGGTGCTTACGGTGTCAAGCGAATACGGCGACCTGGAGCAATACATGATGAGCTAGTGGGGTCAGGATGTGCGCTAGGATATTACAAAGTGGCTTGAACAATCCAGAGGGGAAGGGGCGCACGGGGCTCACCTGAATCGATCGCCGGAGTGAGCTCTGTCTGCGGCGGTTTTGAGCGAGTCGTGGGCAGCCTGGTGGCGTGAATGCAGAATTGGCTGGGGGGAAATGACTGCGAGGAGGTGGGGATCTTATAGCCGGTGCCTCGACAGGAAACGCCCGCGGATTAACGCCCATTTAAGCCGCGCCATTACCGGCAGTGACTGCAGCTGCGACGTGGTCGCGACGCAGTTTGAGGAAGATGATGCCAGCATGGGTAGGGCCCGCTCGTCAGCGATGCGCGCAAAGTGAGTGTGGGGTCCGTCTGTCAGCGACTGGCTGTGTGCGCTCGCGCGTGAGAGAAGAAAAGAAAATTCCCGGGTGGGCTTGTTGGGCTGGGTTCGATGCTGGGCCTAAAACCTGGCGCGCGGCCCTTTTCCTTTGTTTATTTCTTTTTCCTTTTCTATTTTGATTTTTCTGGTTAGATTTAGATATGAATTCAAATCCTTTTTGAATTCAAACAATTCTGGGGATTTTGCAGGGTACTGTGATTTCAAAAACTAGTCATTTAACCATGTGGTTACCCTGTAAGTGCTTGGTCAAGCTTGGACTTAAAACAATCAGAGACAATGCCTCTGGTTTGCAAATGTTTTTAAGAAAATAGGGTTTTGAATTTATTTCCAAATTGAAAACTTGGTCAAACTTTTATACCTAACTTTCCAACAATGGAGGCAAGCAAACAAGTTCCTAATCATTCAGGTTTCTAATGGTGTTGGTCTTTTGAATTAAATCTGTCCACATAAAATCATAACATCAAAAGCTTCTGTTTTTCTGAAATGATTTTGAGAAAATCCCTAAATGATGAGGAATGCAAGGATGATATGAATGAGTTTTGGAATATGAATTTAGGGATGTTACAACAAGCTAACACTTGCAAGATACCCTATTGATGCCACAAACCCATATTTGTGAGATGACTACTTTATGCCTTGAGCATATGTGATCATACCCACTTGCTAAACCAATCCTAGTTTTATGGCAAGCTTCTTACTTTATTTCTTTATCAAAGCTTACTTAGAGTCTACCTAAGAGTTTGGTAGATACTAGATAGTTGTGCTGAAGGTTGCTTAAAGAGCAAAAAATTTGGCCTAAGTTAGAAACCTTGATATCATCCTAAGATATAAGGTTGGACTTAGTGAGACTTCACTAGTTACCACCCCTCATTAGTACTACCCCCACCTGTAGATGCTAGTGCTAAGCATAAAACTTGATCAACTTTAGATGGGAATACTTGGTGGAAAAATGGTTATGAAAACCTTGGAATGATGGATCATTCTATTGAAATGTTTTGGACATGTGTTTCCAAACACTTGATGATTTTGGTGATGAAAATGTTGAGGCATGAGCCTTAGCCCTTTATAAAACTGATGGTTGTCTGGATGCGATACCATTCCAATTTTAGCGTACAACCACAATACCCGAATATTGGGTAGGGCTTGACTGGAAACTTATATACCTTAGTATTAGTTCCCTCACGGCCAAGGTCTGAGCTGAGGCTACCTTGTGAAGATTGTCCACCTGTGCAGTACCCAATATGACAGTGGTCATGGTTGGGAGGCCAAACTCACAGGAGAGGTGCTTATACTAGGGAGTGTAATTGAAAGGTTAGGATTGATTATCCGCATACTGAGTATGGTGAATTCAGGATTTGTTCCTGATGGATGTATCGAATGTTGTGGTGAAAGTGTACAATCTCTGCAGAGTGTCAAACTATTCGAATAGCCGCGTTCGCGGTTATGGACAGTTGGAGTGGCCATACTGTTCCCCCGTCAGACTTTTCAAAATGACTTGTGAAATGAATTGAGACTTTCACTTGAACACCACAGAGTGGTGACCTGAATTACAAGATCCCACTTAGGAGTTATAAAATTGTGACTAGCTTTGGAACTTAGTAGAGATAAACCCGGCTTTTTGCAAAACAACCCTAGAGCCTAGTGTCCTATTATCCAAAAACCCCTTACCTGTTAGTATTAGTTTGCGAGTACTTAAAGAGTACTCATGGCTTTGTCCCTGGCTATTCCCATGGCCAGACTATGAAGAGGAGTACCTGGAGGATGGACCCCAGGACGGTTACGACAACTAGGATCATCTCCCATCGTCAGCATTGCCTGTGACCCCGAAGATGGAGCTTCGCCTACGCTACCGTTATTATTACGTATTCCGCTGCTTGATGTTGTATTAAGAACTGGATCATGAGATCCCTATTTGTGTAAGAACTTATGTATCGTTTGTAATGGATGAAGTACTATGGTATCCAATTCTGTTATATCTCGCAAAAATGGTAATCCTGGGATTGCGATGTATGGCATAACAAGCATCTAGGATTGAAAAATCCGGGTGTTGACACTCAGCATATGCCTTGGCATCTTTGGAGATGCCATGGCATATTCCTTAGCATATTCTTGATGCCCAGGGCATATTCTCTAGAATCTTCCTGATGCCAAGGTCATATTCCATACTCCCATGTGCCAGTCTGAGCCATGGGCATCCCAAGACTGGCACGAGACTGGTTGGCCTTGTCCCGAATTGATCCTATATCGTTGTAGATTTACATGTGCCTTCTTGTGGTGAATAAAGAGTCATCTGGGATGATTTACCTCGGCCCAGATGCCCTCTACGAGGTGAAGGTTCGGCCTCCCTCCTGATTGACTCGGCCTGGGCCAAAAGAGGCCCAGCCGAGGCACTCCAGCGTTCAGCCGAGCTAGTGAAGACGACAGGCCGAGTTCTCTCTTCGTGGCCCAGGACGAATCATCCAAGATCGGCCCACCTGGGAAGCCTGGCGGGGCGTAGTGGCGATGCTGCTCGCGGTGGGCCGGATTGGTCCTTAGCCGACCCACCCGGGGTTCCTTGTTGGCTCGTCACGAGGCAGTGGAGACGAAGCGCGGGAGCTAGGGGAGTCTTTAGCGCGGGAGCAAGGCGCTGGCGGGAGTGGGCGTCGGGTTGATTCGGCGGGAGCGACGAGGTGGGCGAGATGGCTCGGTTGGTGGGCTGGCTGGGGATAATTCAGCCCAGCGGGGTTGTTTCCCTTTCCTCCTAGTTAATTCAGCCATGGAGATTGTGGACTGGGCCGAGATTTCCCTTACTCGGCCCAGTTGTTCTTTCTTGTCTTTTCCCTTTTCTATTTGATATTCTCTTTTCAAATATACTTTCGTTTATTCTTGTTTCTTATTTATATACCAACTCTGGGGTACCTGGGGTTATATCCCCGACATTAGTCCCCGAGGCCATGTGGGATTCGTAGAATCGCTCATGGGCTTTATTAAATGTCCCCAGAGTTGTTTTATGACATACAACTACTTTGTCACATATTTCTTGGTCGCATAATCCTTTTGGGTAAGTTTGTGACTTTGGCCTTCTTGGGATCTGCTCATAGCCCTTTTGGGCAAGTTTTTTGATTTCTGGCCTTCTTGGGCACTGGTCATAATCTCTTTGGGTAAGTTTCTGGACTTCTGGCCTTCATGGGCACTGGTCATAACCCCTTTGTGTAAGTTTCTGGACTTATGGCCTTCATGGGCACTGGTCTTTTAACCCCTTTGGGTAAGTTATGAGTTCTGGCCTTATTGGGCACTAATATTTTAACCTCTTTGGGTAAGTTATGAGTTCTGGACTTATTGTGCACTGCTCTTTTAACCTCTTTGGGTAAGTTATGAGTTCTGGCCTTATTAGGCACTGCTCTTTTAACCTCTTTGGGTAAGTTATGAGTTCTGGGCTCATTGGGCACTGCTCTTTTAACCTCTTTGGGTAAGTTATGAGTTCTGGCCTCATTGGGCACTGCTCTTTTAACCTCTTTGGGTAAGTTATGAGTTCTGGCCTTATTGGGCACTGCTCTCTTAACCTCTTTGGGTAGGTTATGAGTTCTGGCCTTATTGGGCACTGCTCTTTTAACCTCTTTGGGTAAGTCCTGATCCGAGTCATCTGTTTACAAATCCGAGTTATTTTACTCAAAAATGACTTATGTCTTAAGTCTGAGTCTTCTGACTCAAATCCGAGGTATATGACTCAAATCCGAGTTATCACATTCCAAATCCGAGTTACTTTACTCAATTTTGACTTACGTCTTAAATCTGGGTCATCTAACTCAAATCCGAGGTATATGACTCAAATTCGAGTTATCTCATTCCAAATCCGAGTTACTTTACTCAATTTTGACTCACATCTCAAATCTGAGTCATCTGACTCAAATCCGAGGTATATGACTCAAATCCGAGTTATCTCATTCCAAATCCGAGTTACTTTACTCAATTTTGACTCACATCTCAAATCTGAGTCATCTGACTCAAATCCGAGGTATATGACTTAAATCCGAGTTATCTCATTCCAAATCCGAGTTACTTTACTCAATTTTGACTCACATCTCAAATCTGAGTCATCTGACTCAAATCCGAGGTATATGACTCAAATCCGAGTTATCTCATTCCAAATCCGAGTTACTTTACTCAATTTTGACTCACATCTCAAATCTGAGTCATCTGACTCAAATCCGAGGTATATGACTCAAATCCGAGTTATCTCATTCCAAATTCGAGTTACTTTACTCAATTTTGACTCACATCTCAAATCTGAGTCATCACTCAAATCCGAGGTATATGACTTAAATCCGAGTTATCTCATTCCAAATCCGAGTTACTTTACTCAATTTTGACTCACCTCTCAAATCAGAGTCATCTGACTCAAATCCGAGGTATATGACTCAAATTCGAGTTATCTCATTCCAAATCCGAGTTACTTTACTCAATTTTGACTCACATCTCAAATATGAGTCATCTGACTCAAGTCCGAGGTATATGACTCAAATCCGAGTTATCTCATTCCAAATCCGAGTTACTTTACTCAATTTTGACTCACATCTCAAATCTGAGTCATCTGACTCAAATCCGAGGTATATGACTTAAATCCGAGTTATATCATTCCAAATCCGAGTTACTTTACTCAATTTTGACTCACATCTCAAATCTGAGTCATCTGACTCAAATCCGAGGTATATGACTTAAATCCGAGTTATCTCATTCCAAATCCGAGTTACTTTACTCAATTTTGACTCACATCTCAAATCTGAGTCATCTGACTCAAATCCGAGGTATATGACTCAAATCCGAGTTATCTCATTCCAAATTCGAGTTACTTTACTCAATTTTGACTCACATCTCAAATCTGAGTCATCTGACTCAAATCCGAGGTATATGACTTAAATCAGAGTTATCTCATTCCAAATCCGAGTTACTTTACTCAATTTTGACTCACATCTCAAATCTGAGTCATCTGACTCAAATCCGAGGTATACGACTCAAATTCGAGTTATCTCATTCCAAATCCGAGTTACTTTACTCAATTTTGACTCACATCTCAAATATGAGTCATCTGACTCAAATCCGAGGTATATGACTCGAATCCGAGTTATCTCATTCCAAATCCGAGTTACTTTACTCAATTTTGACTCACATCTCAAATCTGAGTCATCTGACTCAAATCCGAGGTATATGACTCAAATCCGAGTTATCTCATTCCAAATCCGAGTTACTTTACTCAATTTTGACTCACATCTCAAATCTGAGTCATCTGACTCAAATCCGAGGTATATGACTTAAATCCGAGTTATCTCATTCCAAATCCGAGTTACTTTACTCAATTTTGACTCACATCTCAAATCTGAGTCATCTGACTCAAATCCGAGGTATATGACTCAAATCCGAGTTATCTCATTCCAAATCCGAGTTACTTTACTCAATTTTGACTCACATCTCAAATCTGAGTCATCTGACTCAAATCCGAGGTATATGACTCAAATCCGAGTTATCTCATTCCAAATCCGAGTTACTTTACTCAATTTTGACTCACATCTCAAATCTGAGTCATCTGAATCAAATCCGAGGTATATGACTTAAATACGAGTTATCTCATTCCAAATCCGAGTTACTTTACTCAATTTTGACTCACATCTCAAATCTGAGTCATCTGACTCAAATCCGAGGTATATGACAAAAATCCGAGTTATCTATTTGCCACGATATGACTTGATTTGGTGTGATGATGTTAATTTGCCTTTGATATGGATCCGTGATATAGATCCGAGATTAAGTTTTGGGATATGATAATGGGCTAACCGATGAGAGATCTGATTCGAGACGTAGATATGAGATATAGATTCGAGATATGATAAGTTGGCCAATAATCATCCGAGATATGGGATAACCTGGCAAGATGGTGAAATATCAATCCGAGTCATAACATAACCTGGCAATATGGCAACTGAATAAAGCTTCGGCCCGAATCAGAGATATGATTAGTACGCCGAGTCTGAATACCAATCCGAATTATAATATACCCTGGTAAGCTGAATCAAATGTTAGTCCTAATCAGAGACAATCTACTGAGCTGAGTTAAAGGTTAATCCAAAGCATAAATAATTTGACTCAAATTATATCTGAATCATCAATAAGCTGGCCGGTAAGCTGAGTTTAAAGGATAATCCAAAGCATGAATAAACTGACCCAAATTATGTCTGAATCATAAATAAGCTAACTCAAATTCTATCCGAATTATAACTAGGCTGACTCAAATCTTATCCGAATCATAAATAAGCTGACTCAAATTCTGACCGAATCAGTAATAAGCTGGCTGGTGGGCTGAGTTAAAGATCGGTCCAAAGCATAAATAAACTAACTCAAATTCTATCTGAATCATCAATAAGCTGGCTGACGAGCTGAGTTAAAGGTTAATCCAAAGCATACATAAACTGACTCAAATTCTATCCTAATCATCAATAAGCTGATTCAACTTCTATCCGAGTTATAAGTAAGCTGGCTGGTGAGCTGAGTTAAAGGTCAATCCAAAGCATGACTAAACTGACTCAAAATATGTCTGAATCATAAATAAGCTGATTCAACTTCTATCCGAGTTATAAATAAGCTGACTCAAATACAGATCTAAATCAACATAATGTTCTCTTAGTCCTAAGGTGACTCTACGGATAAGTTGACTAGTCCCCGGGTTAAGTTATTTTCTCCCCGGGGTGAAGGATTGAGTGTAGGTGGTTGAGTTATCTAGCACTTACAGTATACTTGGAGAAATGTTTGAGTGAGTCTTGCTAGGTCATACCTGGCCTGCTGAATTACCTGGTACTTACAGTAAGCTTGGAGCAGTGCTTGAGCTTTCTTGCTGAGTCTTACCTACTTTGATGAGTTAGACTTGGAGAGCCTCTGCGCTTACCTCTTTGTTCTCTGTTGGCTTGGTGGAGCTAAATGAGCCCTATGAGGAAGAAGTTGACGAAGATGTTCCCGTCCGGATGGAAACCCAACCAACGCCACTAGAAGGCCCCACGGTGGGCGCCAAATGTCGTGGTGGTATCATGGCATATGCCATGGGTAGGCTAAAGTTGGGGCCGATGGACGTGGAGGAATCCGGGGAGGGATGATGCAGTGAAGACCACACTCGTATGAAAAAAGTGAAATACAATGTATATTGGATTGAAGCTCTCAAGTGGAGTTAACACCTCATTCTATACATCTAAGCTCTTATAATCTTGCCATACTTGTGGCTACAATCATGCTCCTTGAGCTGTATCTCCTATGCTTCTATCTAGATCCCTCTATGAGAGTGGAGGAAGAAGAAGAAGAAGAAGAAGAAGAAGAAGGAGAGCTCCTATTGAGCAGAGAGGAGAGGAGCCCTTCGGGGGCCTCCCTCAGAACGATCCCCCTGGTGCTCCTTATAAGGGGGAACTCAGGGCACAAGACTTGTTCTCTACGCTTGGCATCTGTGTAGCATATTCCCAGCATCTTCTTTGATGCTCAGCATATGCCTTGGCATCTTTGGATATGCCATGGCATATTCCTTAGCATATTCTTCATGCCCAGGGCATATTCTCTAGCATCTTCCTGATGCCAAGGGCATATTCCATACGCCCATGTGCCAGTCTGAGCCATGGGCATCCCAAGACTGGCACGAGACTGGTTGGCCTTGTCCCGAATTGATCCTATATCGTTGTAGATTTACATGTGCCTTCTTGGGGCGAATAAAGAGTCATCTGGGATGTTTTACCTCGGCCCAGATGCCCTCTACGAGGTGAAGATTCGGCCTCCCTCCTGATTGACTCGGCCTGGGCCAAAAGAGGCCCAGCCGAGGCACTCCAGCGTTCCGCCGAGCTAGTGAAGACGACAGGCCGAGTTCTCCCTTCGTGGCCCAGGACGAATCATCCAAGATCGTCCCACCTGGGAAGCCTGGCGGGGCGTAGTGGCGATGCTACTCGCGGTGGGCCGGATTGGTCCTTAGCCGGCCCACCCGGGGTTCCTTGTTGGCTCGTCACGAGGCAGTGGAGACGAAGCGCGGGAGCTGGGGGAGTCTTTGGCGCGGGAGCGAGGCGTTGGCGGGAGTGGGCGTTGGGTTGATTCGGCGGGAGCGACGAGGTGGGCGAGGTGGCTCGGATGGTGGGCCGGCTGGGGATAATTCGGCCCAGCGGGGTTGTTTCCCTTTCCTCCTAGTTAATTCAGCCATGGAGATTGTGGACTGGCCGAGATTCCCCTTACTCGGCCCAGTTGTTCTTTCTTGTCTTTTCCCTTTTCTATTTGATATTCTGTTTTCAAATATACTTTCGTTTATTCTTGTTTCTTATTTATATACCAACTCTGGGTTACCTGGGGTTATATCCCCGACACAAGCCAAGAGCTATCTACTACATTGTAGCAACGAGTCGATAGAAGCACCCACCCTCCAAGATTCCAAAGCGGTTAACGAGAGCAGATTCTCGTGGGTGATGTAGTCGTACACTTGCCGATCTCAAGATCGCATAGACGATCCTTCTGGCGCTGCGTTCCGGCAGCGCTTCCGCAGTCAGTCACATGTTCGGTACTCGATGAAGACCTTCCTCTCCCTTGTTCCAGCAGGCAGTGGAGGTTGTAGTTCTCCTCTCGTGATTCCAGCAGCACGACGGCGTGGTGTCAGAAGTAGAGGAAAGATCCCGTAGGGCTTCGCCTAAGCCGGATGCGAGTTATGGTGGATTAGGGTTTCCCAAAGATCTAGGGTTTAGATGACCGGGAGGAGGAGGTGTCGGCGCTGGCCAGGGCGGCGACGGCGAAGTGGTGGCGCGGAGAGGCGGTGCGGCGGCGGCGCGGTGTGTGGGGAGGGATTGGCTCTTGTGGTGTTGGGGCAGCCCTCCCCCTCTAGTTATGAGAGGGAGGGGCAGCCTTGGGAGGGGTGGGTTTGAATCCAAACCCAAACCCAAGTTGGATTGAGAGAAGGACTTGTTTCTTCTCCCACTAGGAAACCATTGTTCCAGTTTGACTTTTCAAACTTCCCATTTGAATTTTAATTTAGAGCTTTATTTTGAAGGGATTCGCAGCATAGTAAATCAAAATTTTCTACGGATGCGAACGGGAAAGCCAAGATCTAATCTAGGAGATGCAATCAACGAGAGGGATAGATGAGATCTTCATATCCTTGAAGAAATCGCACAGCGGAACGTTCAACAGAACGTGGTTGATATAGTCGTACTAGCCTTCTCCTCCTCGCGATCCGATCCGATCCAACGCCGCAAGTGGCGACGCCTCCGAGAGATGCACACGTACGACACCATGACGTCTCCTCCTTCCTCGGTCCAGCAAGTGGGGTGGAGAGATATATTGGATCTACATCACCATGGCGTGGTGCAAAGGTGGAGAGTTTCTGCAGCAGGGCTTCGCCTACGCGCAGTCGGGAGAGAGAGAGAGAGAGAGAGAGAGAGAGAGAGAGAGAGAGAGAGAGAGAGAGAGAGAGAGGAGGGAAGCAGCATGGCGGCTAGGGTTTTGGGGTGGGGGGAGGGTGCACCCCCTGCCCACCTTATATAGGGGGCTGTCCGACCCCCTTTGCCCCTCCTCCAAGCCCTTGGGCCGGCGGCCACAAGGGTGGAGTGGGGGGCCTTGTGCCCCTGGCCCAATGCGGCCAGGGAACTCACTCGTAGGCCCACGCCCCCTTCCGACAAGTGGGGCCACGTTGGTCCCACTCCGGAAGCTTCTAGAACCTTACGGTACAATACCGAACATTTCGAAACAATTCCGAAATCCAAAAACTGCTTTCCTTTATATGAATCTTATTCTCCGGACCATTCCGGAACCTCTCATGATGTCCCGGATCTCATCCGAGACTCCAAACAAAAACTCATAAACCAATTATCCATTCTATCCTAGCGTCGAAGCACGTTAAGTGTGTGACCCTATGGGTTCGGGAATATGCAGACATGATCTTCTATCAATAATCAACAGCAGGGTCTGGAAACCCATATTGACTCCCACATATTCATCGATGATCATATCGGATGAACCACGATGCCAGGATTCAATTAATTCCATATTTATATTCCCTTCATCACGCGATATTTTACTTGCCTGAGATTCGATCGTTGGTATCAGCATACCTAGTTCAATCTCGTTCACAGCAAGTACTTTACTCGTTCCGTAATCCAATATCACTTTATGATTAACTCCTTAACCACGTGCTTGCAAGCGGCGTTGATATCGATTACCGAGTGGGCCCAAAGTATATCTCTCTGACTTGGGAGGGACGAATCCCATCTCGATACATACAACCCAACAAGTACTTTCCGATCACCTGAGAGACACCTTTATGATCACCCTCTCATAGGATGATGTTTGATGACCTCAAAGTTTTCTTCCGATACCAGGGAGTTGCATTATCTCATGGTCTAAGGAATACAATATTTGACACAAGAAAAAGCTTCGCAAAGATGAACACGATGACACGATCTAATTGATCTGCTTGATTTGGGTATGTCCATCACATCATTCTCCCAATGACATGATCTCATTATTAATCGACAACTCATGTCTATGGTTAGGAAACCTTAACCATCATTAATCAATGAGCTAGTCCATAGAGGCGTACTAGGGACACGATGTTGTTCATAAACCACACAAGTATCAAAGTTTCCGCTTAATACAATTCTAGCATGGAATATAAACTTTATCATGAACAAGAATTATAACAATAACATCTTTATTATTGCCTCTAGGGCATAATTCCAACAGTCTCCCACTTGCACTAGAATCAATAATCTAGTTTACATATGGAAACAATCTAACACCCATGGCATTGAGGTGCTGATCATGTTTTGCTCGTGGAAGAGGTTTAGTCAACGGATCTGCGACATTCAGATCCGTATGTACTTTGCTAATCTTCAGATCTCCATCTGTTATATAATCTCGAATTATATGAAATCGGCGGTTGATGTGCTTGGTATTTGGATGATATCTCGGTTCCTTAGCCAATGCTATGGCGCCAGTGTTGTCGCACAATATCTCTAGTGGGTCCAAGGCACTTGGAACCACACCAAGCTCAGTGATGAAGTTCCTGATCCAAACTCCTTCACTTGACGCTTCTGCATCAGCCATGTATTTCGATTCTACTATAGATCCCGCGATCACGCTTTGCTTGCAGCTTTTCCAGCTCACAGCTCCTCCATTCAAAATATAAACGTATCCTGTCTGAGATTTAGAATCATCTAGGTCGGTGTCGAAACTGGCGTCAACGTAACCTTTTACGACGAGCTGCTCATCACCTCCATAGACCAAGAACATTTCTTTAGTCCTATTTAAATACTTTAGGATGTTCTTTACGGCTGTCCAGTGTTCCACTCCTGGATCACTTTGGTATCTACTCGTCAAACTAAGAGTATTGGACACATCCGGTCTAGTACACAGCATGGCATACATGATAGAACTTATGGCCGAGGCATAAGGCACTTTGCTCATGATTTCTCTATCGTTTACCGTAGCTGGACACTAAGCCTTGCTCAATATCTTACCTGACAACATGGGAACTGAACCTTTCTTTGCCTTATCCATTCTGAACCTTTTCAGAACTTTGTCTAGGTATGTACTTTGGCTTAAAGCTATTAGGCGTCTTTGTCTATCTCTATAGATTTTGATGCCTAATATATAAGCAGCTTCTCCTAGGTCTTTCATTGAAAAACATTTTTTCAAATAACTCTTCACATCGTTAAGCATATCAATGTCATTTCCAATAATCAATATGTCATCCACATATAGTACTAAAAATTTCACTGATCTCCCACTCACTTTCTTGTAGATACAAGCTTCGTAGCAATTTGGAACAAATCCAAAGCTCTTGATCACTTGATAAAAACGAATGTTCCAACTCCGAGATGCTTGCTTCAGTCCATAAATGGAACGCTGAAGTTTGCACACCTTATCAGCATCCTTAGGATCGACAAAACCTTCGGGCTGCATCATATACAACTCTTCATCAATGTTGCCATTGAGGAACGCAGTCTTGACATCCATCTGCCATATTTCATAATCATGAAACGCAACAATTGCTAATAAAATCCGAATGGACTTAAACATCGCTACGGGAGAGAAAGTCTCATCGTAGTCAACACCTTGAACTTGTCGAAAACCTTTCGCGACAAGTCAATCTAGACAGTAACATTACCATCCGCTTATGTTTTCTTCTTGAAAATCCATTTGCACTCAACGGCCCTACGGTCGCTAGGAGGGTCCACCAAAGTCCATACTTGGTTTTCGCTCATGGATCCCAATTCGGATTTCATGGCCTCTAGCCATTTCTCAGAGTCTGGGCTCATCATTGCTTCCTCATAGTTCGCAGGTTCACTGTTGTCTACCAGCAAGACAGTTAAAACAGGGTTTCCGTACCACTCAGGAGGGGCACGTGACCTTGTCGACCTGCGACGTTCAATAGTAGCATCGTCCGAAGCTTCATGATTCTCGTCATTAGCTTCCTCTATTGTTGGTGCAGACGGCACTAGAACAATTTCAGGTGCTGCGCTACTCTCCAACTCAAGAGAAGGTTCAATAACCTCATCTAGCTCTACTTTCCTCCCACTCACTTCTTTCGAGAGAAACTCCTTCTCAAGAAAGGATCCGTTCTTTGCGACAAACACTTTGCCTTCGGATCTGTGGTATAAGGTATACCCAATCGTTTCCTTATGGTATCCTATGAAGACGCATTTCTCCGCTTTGGGTTCGAGCTTGTCCGGCATCAACTTCTTGACGTAAGGTTCGCATCCCCAAACTTTAAGAAACGACAACTTAGGTTTAGCACCAAACCACAGTTCATACGGTGTCGTCTCAACGGATTTAGATGGTGCCCTATTTAAAGTGAATGCAACGGTTTCTAATGCATAATCCCAAAATGATAACAACAAATCTGTTAGAGACATCATCGATCGCACCATATCTAATAGAGTTCGATTCCGGCGTTCAGACACACCATTGCGGTGTGGTATTCCGGCTGGCGTGAGTTGCGAAACGATTCCGCTTGCTTTAAGATGCGTGAGAAAATCATAACTCAAATACTCACCTCCACGATCGGATCGTAGAAATTTAATTTTCCTGTTACGATGGTTTTCCACTTCGTTCTGAAATTCTTTGAACTTTTCAAATGTTTCAGATTTGTGTTTCATTAAATAGATATACCCATATCTACTTAAGTCATCAGTAAAAGTGAGAAAATAGCGATATCCACCGCGCGTTCAAACACTCATTGGTCTGCATACATCGGTATGTATGATTTCCAACAAGTCTGTTGCTCGCTCCATCATTCCGGAGAACGGGGTTTTGATCATCTTTCCCATGAGGCATGGCTCGCACGTGTCAAATGATTCAAAATCAAGAGACTCCAAAAGTCCATCAGAATGGAGTTTCTTCATGCGTTTTACACCAATATGACCTAGACGGCAGTGCCACAAATAAGTTGAATTATCACTATCTACTTTGCATCTCTTAGCCTCAATGTTATGGATGTGTGTTTCATTGCTTTCGAGATTCAGAAGAAATAAACCATTCATAACAGGTGCATGACCATAAAAGATGTTACTCATATAAATAGAACAACCATTATTCTCCGATTTAAATAAATAACCGTCTTGCAATAAACACGATCCAGATATGATGTTCATGCTCAATGCAGGCACATAATAACATTTATTAAGGTTTAAAACTAATCCCGAAGGTAAAACTAAGGAGAGCGTGCTGACGGCCATCACATCAACTCTTGATCCGTTGCTAACGTGCATCGTCACCTCATCCCTCGCTAGCCGCCGTCTATTCCGTAGCTCCTGTTTTGAGTTACAAATATTAGCAACTGAACCAGTATCAAATACCCAGGCACTACAACGAGCGCTAGTAAGGTAAACATCAATAACATGTATATCAAATATACCTTTAATGGTGCCAGCCTTCTTGTCCGCTAAGTACTTCGGACAGTTGCGCTTCCAGTGACCATTGTCCTTGCAATAGAAGCACTCAGTGTCCGGCTTAGGTCCAGACTTGAGCTTTTTCTCAGCAGGGGCAACACGCTTGCCGCTGCCTTTCTTGAAGGACTTCTTTGCACCCTTGCCTTTCTTAAAGCTGGGGGGCTTGTTGACCATCAACACATGATTATCTTTCTTGATGTCCACTTCCGCAACTTTCAGCTTAGCGAAGAGCTCAGTGATCGTATCATTGGAACCAATCTGATTATGAGTAACTACAAAACCTTTGTAGCTAAGAGGGAGTGATTGCAGAACTCTGTCAAACTTGAGCTCTTCTGGAATCTTGCAGTCTAGTTGCTCAAGACGTTGAGTATAGCCCAACATCTTAATGGCGTGCTCACTAACGGAACTCCCTTCCTCCATCTTGCAGTTAAAGAATTTCTCAGAGATCTCATATCTCTCAAAACGGGCCTGAGTCTGAAACATGGTTTTCAGTTCCTCAAGAATCTTAAAGGGCCCAGCGAACTCCTCAAAACGATTTTGAAGGTCCGATTCCATAGCAAACAACATGGTGCTATTAATCACACCATAATCATTTTTGTGCGACTGATAAACAGCTTTTTCATCAGCCGGCACATCTATAGCAGGGGCGTCACCTAGCGCTTTCTCAAGGACATAGTCCTTTTGTCCGCCAGCGAGAATAATTCTCAGATTGCGGAACCAGTTGGTGAAGTTAGACCCATTGTTCTTAAGCTTTTCTTTCTGAGCAAAAACGTTGAAGTTGAAGTTGGACTTAGCCATTTGATCTACAAAATTTGCAAGTACAATTTAGACTATGTTCATGATAAGTAGTTCAACTTAATCAAATTACAAATGAACTCCCACTAAATTCAACATCCCTCAAGTTGTTTAGTGAACACGATCCAAATTCACCACACCTAATCCGATCTTCACGAGAAGAGATGTGGCGTCAATGGTGGACAACAAAGTGTCGATCATATCATTCATATGACTCATGCTTAACCTTTCGGTTCGTGTGTTCCGAGGCCATGTCTGTACATGCTAGGCTCGTCAAGTCAAACCCAAGTATTTCCGCATGTGCAAAACTGGCTTGCACCCGTTGTATGTGAACATAGAGTTTATAGCATCCGATCATCACAAGATGCTTGAACACGACGAACTTTCGCAACGGTGCATACATGGGGAGAACAAAATTTTATCTTGATCTTTAAGTGAGGAATCATCTTATAATGCTACCGTCGCAATCTAAGCATAATAAGATACATAAAAGGATAAACATCACATGCATATAATTTTATGTGACATGGTATAGCCAATCTCCGCGCAATGATCTCCATCTTGTGCGTGCCAGCATGATCTCCATCACTCCACCATGATTGCCTCCACCACGAATAGCAACTACAACTATTGCTTACTACTTAGCAATAAAGTAAAGCTATTACATGGCGTATAAGAAGTTGACACACATGTCATACACAATTATAAAGACAACCATATGGCTCCTGCCGGTTGTGTACTCATCGACATGCAAGTCGTGAAATATTACAAAACATGATCATTGCATACAACATACACATCATATCTTGGGCCATACCATATCACAGAAACACTCCCTGCAAAAACAAGTTAGACGCCTCTACTTTGTTGTTGCATGTTTTACGTGGCTTATGGGAGTAACAAGCTAAGAAGGATTCTTACCTACGGAAAGCCACAACGGTGACATTATGGTTGCCAACATCCGGTGTAAATCCCATGACAACTATAGTGAGAGAAACTAGCATCCACCAGCCGCATGTGTGGAACAAGCCACACGTCAAGTGCGAAGCCGGTCTCGCGAACGAGGTCGTGTAAAGTAGGCCTGGACCGCTTCGATCTCACTATCCCGCGTCATAAGAAGTACACAACAAGAGGCTTGCAACAGAAAACATCAACGCCCGCAACAAGCATGTTGCGTTCTACTCGTGAAACACATCTACGCATAGATCTAGCTCTGATACCACTGAAGGGATTCGCAGAATAGTAAATCAAAATTTTCTACGGATGCGAACGGGAAAGCCAAGATCTAATCTAGGAGATGCAATCAACGAGAGGGATAGATAAGATCTTCATACCCTTGAAGAAATCGCACAGCGGAACGTTCAATAGAACGTGGTTGATGTAGTCGTACTAGCCTTCTCCTCCTCGCGATCCGATCTGATCCAACGCCGCAAGTGGCGACGCCTACGACAGATGCACACGTACGGCACCGCGACGTCTCCTCCTTCCTCGCTCCAGCAAGTGGGGTGGAGAGATATATTGGATCTACAGCACGACGGCGTGGTGCAAAGGTGGAGAGTTTTTGCAGCAGGTCTTCGCCTACGCGCAGTCGGGAGAGAGAGAGAGAGAGAGAGAGAGAGAGAGAGAGAGAGAGAGAGAGAGAGAGAGAGAGAGAGAGAGAGAGAGAGAGAGAGAGAGAGAGAGAGAGAGAGAGGAGGGCAGCAGTATGGCGGCTAGGGTTTTGGGGTGGGGGGAGGGTGCGCCCCCTTCCCATATTATATAGGGGGCTGCCGGCCCCCTTTGCCCCCCCTCCAAGCCCTAGGGTCGGCGGCCACAAGGGTGGAGTGGGGGGCAAGTCTTCCCCCCCTTCTAGAAGGTCCCCTAGGGTTTCCCTTAGGGTTTTGGCCGGCTGGGCCTATGGGTCCTTGTGCCCCTGGACCAATGCGGCCAGGGCACTCACTCGTAGGCCCACGCCCCCTTCCGACAAGTGGGGCCACGTTGGTCCCACTCCGGAATCTTCTAGAACCTTCCGGTATAATACCGAACATTCCGAAACAATTCTGAAATCCAAAAACTGCTTTCCTTTATATGAATCTTATTCTTCGGACCATTTCGGAACCTCTCGTGATGTCCTGGATCTCATCCGAGACTCCGAACAAAAACTCATAAACCAATTGTCCATTCTATCCTAGCGTCGAAGCACGTTAAGTGTGTGACCCTACGGGTTCGAGAATATGCAGACATGATCTTCTATCAATAATCAACAACAGGGTCTGGAAACCCATATTGACTCCCACATATTCATCGATGATCATATCGGATGAACCACGATGCCAGGATTCAATTAATTCCATATTTATATTCCCTTCGTCACGCGATATTTTACTTGCCCGAGATTCGATCGTTGGTATCGGCATATCTAGTTCAATCTCGTTCACAGCAAGTACTTTACTCGTTCCGTAATCCGATATCACTTTGTGATTAACTCCTTAACCACGTGCTTGCAAGCGGCGTTGATATCGATTACCGAGTGGGCCCGAAGTATATCTCTCCGACTTGGGAGGGACAAATCCCATCTCGATACATACAACCCAACAAGTACTTTCCGATCACCTGAGAGACACCTTTATGATCACCCTCTCATAGGATGACGTTTGATGACCTCAAAGTTTTCTTCCGATACCAGGGAGTTTCATTATCTCATGGTCTAAGGAATACAATATTTGACATAAGAAAAAGCTTCGCAAAGATGAAAACGATGACACGATCTAATTGCTCTGCTTGATTTGGGTATGTCCATCACATCATTCTCCCAATGACATGATCTCATTATTAATCGACAACTCATGTCTATGGTTAGGAAACCTTAACCATCATTAATCAATGAGCTAGTCCATAGAGGCGTACTAGGGACACGGTGTTATTCATAAACCACACAAGTATCAAAGTTTCCGCTTAATACAATTCTAGAATGGAATATAAACTTTATCATGAACAAGAATTATAACAATAACATCTTTATTATTGCCTCTAGGGCGTAATTCCAACATATTTCTCTTTTGCAAATGTCAACACCAAGTGACCTAGGATATGATCCAATCATTCCACATATCCATGAAACATTCATGGACCATTCCCCTTCCGGACCGGTGAACCTTCTAGACCCTTCTAGAACCTCTCCTATGAAAACATGAAACTTTCCCGAACTCCATAATCTGACTTTCCTTATATAAATCTTATTCTCCGGACCATTCCGGATCTTCTCGTGATATCCCGGATCCCATCCGAGACTCCGAGCAATATTCGATATCCCTATTAACATTCCATATCTACTAAACAACATCGAATCCTTAAGTGTGTCTCCCTACGGTTCATGAATTATGCGGACATGATCGAGACACTTCTCCGATCAATAACCAATAGAGGAATCTGGAAATTCATATGGCTCCCACATATTTCTACGATTACTTTGCGATCGAATGAACCACTTACATACGATACCAATTTCCCTTTGTCTCACGATATTTTACTTATTCGAGGTTTTGATTGTCGGTATCTCTGCATACCAAGTTCAACCTCGTTACCGATAAGTACTGTTTTCTCGTTCCCGTGATATGTGATCCCTTGTGATCCAGTCACATGCTTGCAAGATAATTGTATGACATTCCACCGAGAGGGCCCAGAGTATATATATTCGTCATATGGATGGACAAATCCCACTCTTCATCTATGTGCCTCAACCCATACTTTCCGAACACTCAATGCCACCTTTATAGCCACCCAGTTATGGTGTGGTGTTTGATGTCATCAAAGCATCCTTCTGGTGATGGTGATTAACATGATCTCATGGTCAAAGGAATTATGTTACTATGTATCAGAAAGCTTATAGCAAACGAACTATTGAAATGACTTGATCTTAATGCTACGCTTATCTATTAGGAGTATGTCCATCATACCATTCTCCTAATGATATGATCTTGTTATTAATAATATCTCAATGTTCATGATCGAGAAACCATGATCATCTATTAATCAACAAGCTAGTATTATAAAGAGGCTTTACCAGGGACTCTAATTTAGTTTACAAATCACACAATTATTAATGTTTCCGGTTAATACTATTATAGCATGAATGTAAACATTTATCATAAACACAAAGATATAATAACAACCACTTTTATATATTGCCTCTAGGGCATATCTCCAACAGTCTCCCACTTGCACTAGAGTTAACTAATCTAGATTACATGGTAATATACCGAACACCCATGGCGGTTTGGTGCTGGTCATGTTTTTCCCTCGGGAGAGGTTTAGTCAACTGATCCGCCACATTCAGATCTGTGTGTACTTTGCAAATCTTTATGTCAGCATCTTGGACATGCTCTCGAATAGCATGAAAACGTAGCTTGATATGCTTCAGCTTCCTGTGTGACCTTGGTTCTTGCGCATTGGCTATGGCGCCCATGTTATCACAATAAATAGACATTGGGTCTAGCGCACTTGGAACCACACCGAGCTCTGTAATGAACTCCTTCATCCATATCGCCTCTTGTGAAGCCTCTGTAGCAGCTATGTATTCCTATTCAGTTGAAGATCTCGCCACAACGCTTTGCTTTGCACTCCTCCAGCTAACTGTTGCACCATTTAAAGTCAATACGTATCCGGATTGAGATTTAGAATCATCCAGATCGGTGTTCCAACTATCATCAGTGTAACCATTAACAACGAGTTGTTCATCACCTCCATAAGAAAGAACCATATCCTTAGCTCTTCTCAAGTATTTAAGGATGTTTTTGACCGCTGTCCAATGATCCACTCCTGCATCACTTTGATATCAATATGCAATGTCGGGTCTAGTACATAGCATGGCATACATTAGAGATCCTATGGCTGAGGCATAGGGAGTTTTACTCATCCTTTCTCTATCTTCTGCCGTTGCAGGACTTTGAGTTTTACTCAAGGTCGTATTGGGCAACATGGGCAAGAACCCTTTCTTGCTATCTTCCATTCCAAACTTCTTTAGAACTTTGTCCAAATATGTACTCTGTGACAATAATATTAGGCGTCTCGATCTATCTTTATAAATCTTTATGCCTAATATGTAAGCTGCTTCGCCAAGATCTTTCATTGAAAAACTATTATTCAAATAATCCTTGACACTATTAAGAAGGTCTACATTATTCCCAATCAACAATATGTCATCTACATATAGTATAAAGAATGCTACAGAGCTCCCACTCACTTTCTTGTAAATACAAGCTTCTCCATAAGTTTGTATAAAACCAAAACTTTTGATCACCTTATCAAAACGTTGATTACAACTTCGGGATGCTTGCTTCAATCCATATATGGACATTTGAAGTTTGCATACCTTGTTAGCAACTTTAGGATCGACAAAACCTTTGGGTTGCATCATATACAACTCTTCATCAATGTCTCCATTGAGGAACGCCGTTTTGACATCCATCTGCCATATCTCATAATCATGATATGCAACGATTGCTAACATAATCCTCACAGACTTTAGCTTCGCTACTGGTGATAAAGTCTCATCGTAGTCAACACCTTGAATTTGTCGAAACCCTTTTGCGACAAGTCGAGCTTTATAGACAGTAACATTACCATCAGCATCTGTTTTTTCTTGAAAATCCATTTGTTCTCGACAACCTTCCGGCCATCCGGTAAGTCCACCAAAGTCCATACTTGGTTTTCATGGCTTCTTGCCATTTATTGGAATCTGGGCTCATCATCACTTCCTCATATGTCGCAGGGTCATCGGTGTTATCCACCAACATGACACTCATAACAGGATCATACCAATCAGGAGTGGTACGAGTTCTCGTTGACCTGCGAGGTTCCATAGTAATTTCAACCGAAGTTCCATGATCAACATCATTAGCTTCCTCTCTTATTGGTGTAGGCTCCACGGGAACCACTTCCGGTGCTGCGCTACTCGCAAGTTCGAGAGAAGGTTCAACAACCTCGTCGAGTTCTACTTTCCTTCCGGTCACTTCTTTCGAGAGAAACTCCTTCTCTAGAAAGGATACATTCTTGGCAACGAAGATTTTGCCCTCGGATCTATGATAGAAGGTATACCCAATAGTTTCCTTCGGGTATCCCATGAAGACGCATTTTTCCGCTTTGGGTTCAAGCTTGTCCGACTGTAACTTCTTTACATAAGCTTCACAACCCCAAACTTTAAGGAACGACAATTTAGGTTTCTTCCCAAACCATAATTCATACGGTGTCGTTTCAATGGATTTATATGGTGCCCTATTTAAAGTGAATGCGGTTGTTTCTAATGCATAACCCCAAAATGATAGCGGTAAATATGTAAGTGTCATCATAGAAAGAACCATTGCGCTGTGGTGTTCTCGGCGGTGTCAATTGTGAAAGTATTTCGCATTTCTTCAAATGCTCGCCAAACTCGTAACTTAGATATTCACCTCCACGATCATATCATAGAAATTTAATCTTCTTGTTACGTTGATTCTCTACCTCACTTTGAAATCCTTAAACTTCTCGAAAGTTTCGGACTTATGTTTCATGAAATAGATATACCCATATCTACTCAAGTCATCCGTGAAGGTAAGAACATAACGATAACCACCGCGCGATGCTACACTCATTGGGCCACACACATCGGTATGTATGATTTCCAATAAGTCCGTAGCTCGCTCCATCATACCAGAAAATGGAGTCTTAGTCATTTTACCCATCAGACATGCTTCGCATCTTTCAAGTGATTCAAAATCAAGTGATTCAAGAAGTCCATCGGAATGGAGTTTCTTCATACGCTTAAATCCAATATGACCAAGACAACAGTGCCACATATAGGTCGAGTTATCGCTCAATTTCAAACGTTTAGCTTCATTGTTATTAATGTGTGTATTTCCACAATCGAGATTCAATAAGAATAGACCATCTATCAAAGGTGCATGTGCATAAAACATATTACTCATATAAATCGAACAACCATTATTCTCGGACTTAAACAAGTAACCGTCTCGCAATAAACATGATCCGGATATAATGTTCATGCTCAACGCAGGCACCAAATAACAATTATTTAAGTATAAAACTAATCCCGATGGTAGATGAAGAGGTAGCATGCCAACCGCGATTACATCAACCTTTGATCCATTTGCAACGCGCATCGTCACCTCGTTCTTCGCTAGCTTCTGTTTATTCTGCAACACCTGTTTCGAGTAACAAATATGAGCAACCGAACCAGTATCAAATACCCAGGAACTACTACGAGTACTAGTGAGATACACATCAATAACATGTATATCGAATATACCTTTCTTCTTGATATTTCCGTTCTTCAAATCCGCCAAGTACTTTGGGCAATTCCGCTTCCAGTGACATTCTCCCTTGTAGTAAAAGCACTCAGTATCAGTCTTAGGCCCAACCTTGGTCTTCTTCGCCGGAGCGGTAACTTTCTTACCGCCCTTCTTAAAGTTTCCCTTTTTCTTAGACTTGCCTTGCTTCTTGAATTTGGTGGTATTATTGACCAACAACACTTGGTGCTCTTTCTTGATTTCCACTTCTGCAGATTTCAACATGGAGAAGAGTTCTGGCAACGACTTGTCCATGTTTTGCATATTGTAGTTCATCACAAAGTTCTTGGAACTTGGTGGTAGTGATTGGAGGACACGGTGAATCCCCAAAGCATTAGGAATCACTATACCCAAGCTTTGAAGCTTGCTTGCATGCCCAGACATCTTAAGCACATGCTCACTGACAGAGCTACCCTCTTCCATCTTGCAGTTAAAGAACTTTTCAGAAGCCTCATAACTCTCAACTGCCGCGTGAGCCTCAAATATCATTTTGAGTTCACGGACAATATCATGTGGGTCATGGTTCTCAAACCTTTTCTGAAGCTCCGATTCGAAACCATACAAGATAGCACACTGAACTTTGGAGTACTTATTCTTCCGAGCGAGGAAAACATTCTTTACCTCATCGGTAGCAGTAGCTGCAGGCGGGTCACCCAGCGGTGCATCCAGCTGACATGGTTATACCCCGCGGGCACATGACTTCAGCATACCTAGTCCAGCCCAAGGAAGGCCCACGACAAATATACGCCGTCCCATGAAGATTTTCGGGTGGCCAGGGCCCATGACGCCTTCGGATCCTTGGAGAGCAAGACTAGAGTAGATAGGAAATTCAAAGGGTAAACCCTAAAACTTGTAACCGACTCGGTCTGTGCCTGAGACCTTCCTAACTCTATATAAAGGCTAGGAGGGCACGATCTAGAGGACTGCTCATACTTTCGCATACACACCTCCACGCCAGATTGCATCTGCGCACCCCTGTAACCTTCGGTTCTGCCATAATCAAGAGCAGACAAGCAGGAGTAGGGTTTTCCCTCCGGGGGCCTGAACCTGGGTAAACCTTGTGTCCCCGTGTTGCTTGTTTGCTAACCATTCCACGATCTCCAGCATCCCCATCTTCTCCAAAACCCAAGTCCATAACAATGGGCATTGATGAGATTAAACCTCGTCAATTGGCGCCGTATGTGGGAATTGGGGGCGCTGATTGTGCGATCGTGACGGTCCCAACCCGATCTATCTACAACTCTGCGGCGACGGAGAGTCACCTCCTCTTCGGCGCTTTCGACTTCACCGCCCACTCACCAGCCACCATGAAGGACTTCGAGCCCATAGGCGACGGACTCAAAATCCTGTTCGGGAGCTTCTGCTTCCAGGTGGGGCAAACTGGCACCCTCCGCCTCCCCTGTGCTACGCACAACATCATCAACAGATGATTCCTACGACAGCAGCAGCTGCAACTCCGATCTGTGCGATCCGCCATCGGATGAAGGGACATACGGTTCCGGATCTGAAAGCTGCGGTAGCAGCGGACCAATCTACGAGCGCTACCAATGCGCCGTAGTCATATAGGCTAACGGGGATCAGCAAACACCCAACCCGCCGCCCAACCCAACACCTAACCCGCCAGAGCGAAACGGCAGGAACAGAAGAAGCCAGTCCCCCCCCCCACCCGAAGGGGACAACAACGGCCACGTCATTCGCCTTAGCAAAGAAGGATGGGCCCAGGCATGCAACGTCGTGGCGGGAAACATAGTCCTGCCTGCAGACTCCTCCCGGGATCTGCTGATGGCCTACCACCTGCTCCTGATCGAGGAGCACAAGAAGAAGGTCAAGATGCAGGAGGTTCTTGATAAACGCAAGCAAGCAACCTCAGAGTCCAGCGCGCGACGAGCCGCGCTCTCCGTCATGGGCATCGGCTCCAGCTCGAACGGCAACCAAGGCAACAAGCACCACTCTCGGATGGAAAACATGGATCCCAAGGAGCGTCGTGAGGTTACCCAAACCCTCCACTCATCCTTCATGGAGATGGACGCCGACGGCAACGTCATCCCGAAAACGCCGCAGGCTGCGATCATGGCAGCTACAGCGTACCTTGCGGCCCACCCACCTCCGGAGGGGGACCCGAAAAGATCCATGCACAAGTCTGCACTTACCGGAATCGGACTCGTCAGAGCTGCGCTCCACCAAGAAGCTCCTACGGAGCCGAAGAAGAAAGCTCCGGTCAGGTTCGACCGCAGCCCTACCCCTTCATCCGAAGAAGAGGACCATGACCCTCCTCGAAGGAACAAGAGTTCGCGTCACCGCAACCGCGATTACGACACCGGGGACGCGCTCACACAACGCAAAATCGACAAAGCGCGAGCCAAGCGCGCATGCTCGTCTGAATCTGAGATGGACGAAGACGAAGGAGAACTCTGCGGAGCCCGGTGCTTCAGCAGATCTGTTCGGTGAACAAAGATGCCGCGAAATTTCAAGCTTCCTTCGGATACTCCGAAGTTCGACGGCACACAAGACCCAAAGGCGTGGCTCAGCGATCACCTGTCATCCGTCAAATTGCACGGCGGAAACAAGGAAACCGCCATGCAATGCCTTCAGCTGCAGCTGACAGGAGCGGCCCGGATCTGGCTCAGCAGCCTATCTTCAGGGTCCATCCGAAGTTGGGATGAGCTAGCCCACAGCTTCATCCGAAACTTCAAGGGCACCAGCAAGAGGCCCGCCTCAATCGAAGAGTTGCAGGCCTGCACTCAATGAACGGGCGAATCCATTCGCTCGTACATACTACGCTGGTCCAACACCAAGAACTCCACAGTGCACATCTCCGAAGAGAGGGCCATCGACGCCTTCAGGGACGGCGTCAAGCGCCAAGACTTCAAGGAGGAACTTGGGCGCGTCAAGCACAAAACACTCGACCACCTCATGGACATCTCCAACAGGTGGGCTGACGGCAAAGACTCCATCCACCGAGCACAATCGGAAGAAGAGGATGACTACGACCGACGACGAGAGCGCCGTAGCAAGAGAAGAACGTGCGTCTATGATGATCGCGATGGACCCGACATGGTCGCGGCCGGCTACGCCGATCGCCGCAACGATGCCAACCGCAACAGCGGAGGATACCGCGGAGGAAACTTCCGCGACGGAGGACGCCCAGCACAGTCGTGGCAGCGCCGCGACCGCGATAACGGACCCTCAGCATACAAAAAACTTTCGGGTCCATGCACCATCCA
This sequence comes from Avena atlantica, assembly GCA_910589765.1. Lineage (NCBI taxonomy): Eukaryota > Viridiplantae > Streptophyta > Magnoliopsida > Poales > Poaceae > Avena > Avena atlantica. Next base: position 431,685,805 of record OU342736.1, on the reverse strand, counting down.
CTTCTACATCGACAAGCAGGATGGCAAGAAAAAGGCAAGCCACATGCTCAAGGACTGCCGCGAGTTCCAGAAACTCAGCGAAAGCATGGTCCAGATGAGGCAGCAAGCTCCACTTCCTGGATTCGGGAACGCACCCGTGCCAGGTGAGATAGCGCATGGAGCTCCTCCACCGCCACATGTAGGAGGCCCGAACCAACCAGTCGCACCAGCACAGAACAACGCTGGGAACGGGTATCCCCCGCCGAAAGGAGCACTGATGATCCAGAAGGGGCGCCCCACGAATAGGGTGCAGAAGAAAATCACCCGACAGATCAACCTGGCCGTGGCAACTCCACCCGCCATCCTTGAGTACCTCAGCGGATCGGAGTCCTGCATCACGTTCAATCGCTCGGATCACCCTTGCCAGATCCCTCGCCCAGGTCATGCTGCCCTGGTGCTGGAGGCGCAGATCGGAGGTTTCGAGATGAGCCGCGTCTTCATGGATGGCGGCAGCGGCATCAACCTGATGTTCGCAAGTACTCTAGCAGCAATGCGGATCCCGCGGTGCAGCCTAGAACAGTCAGACACAACGTTCCACGACATTGTCCCAGGAAAGGGCATATTCCCCCTGGGCAAAATATGGCTTGACGTCATCTTCGGCAAACCGGACAACTTCCGACTCGAGCGGCTCGAGTTCGAAGTGGTGGACTGGCCATCACAATACCACGCCATCCTCGGGCGTGTAGCATTCGCAAGGTTCTTGGCTGTCCCACACTACGCATACCTGCTACTTAAGATTCTAGGACCAAAGGGCGTCATCACAATCCACGGGAGCTTCACCCGATCGGACCAATGCGACAGGGATTTCAACAGAATCTCCCAATCATTCGGCATGCAGGAGAAGCTCGTAAGGCTCCGCGAGGTGACGGACAATGGGGCACCCCCAGTCGCACGACAAAACACACCTGACATGTCCTTCAACTCCACCGTCAACACAAAGAAGGTGCACGTCCATCCGACGGATGCCTCCAAGACGACGCTGATCGCCAACGACCTCAGCCCCGCATAGGAAAGCGCGCTCGTCGAATTCCTCAGTGAGTGCTAGGAAATCTTCGCCTGGTGTCCTGTGGACATGCCAAGAGTTCCCAGGGAATTCGCCGAGCACGCACTCAACGTCTTTCCAGACACCAAGCACGTCAAGCAGTCCATCCGGAGACTGTCCGAGCCACGGGCCGAAGCCATCGGGAAGGAAATAAACAGGTTACTCGCCGCAGACTTCATCAGGGAGATCAAAGAAAGCGAGTGGCTCCCAAATACAGTGATGGTCCCCAAGAAGGACACGGATATCCTGCGGATGTGCGTAGACTTCACGTCGCTGAACAAGCACTGCCCAAAGGACCACTTCCCTCTTCCTCAGATCGACCAGATCATCGATTCGACCGCAGGATGTGAGAAACTCTCCTTCCTCGATGCCTACTCAGGCTACAACCAGATTCGACTCAAGGTCGAAGATCAAGAGAAAACGGCGTTTATCACACCGTTCGGAGTGTTCTGCTATAACACAATGCCTTTCGGGCTAAAGAACGCAGGTGCCACGTACCAGCGATGCATGCAGGCATGCCTCAAGGACCAGATCGGTCGCAACGTTCAAGTCTATGTCGACGACATAGTCATCAAAACCAGGAAGGCAAGAACACTCATCGATGATCTCCGCGAGATGTTCGACAACCTCGATCGCTATAGGATCAAGCTCAACCCCGAAAAGTGCGGCTTCGGCGTCCCATCGGGTCAGCTGCTTGGGTACTTCATCTCTCAGCGAGGGATTGAGGCAAACCCGAAGAAAATCAGGGCCATCATGGCGATGGAGAAGCTGAAAAACCTCAAGGGTGTCCAGCAGCTCGCAGGACGAATAGCGGCGTTGAGCAGATTCATCAGCCGCATGGGAGAGAAGGCCCTGCCATTCTACCAGTAGCTACGCAAGGTAGATAAATTCGAGTGGACGCCCGAAGCCGACGATGCGTTCGAAAGCCTCAAACGGCTACTCTCCACCTCGCCCATTTTGGTCACGCCAAAGGAGCGCGAGCCTCTGCTGCTGTACATTGCAGCCACCCACCAGGTGGTCAGCACCGTGCTAGTGGTCGAACGACCCGAAGAAGGCAAGACCCATGGGGTCCAACGCCCAATCTACTACCTCAGTGTAACACCCTCAGAATCGGACCTATGCAAGTTTTAGCGAAATCCGCCAAACCCGCATAGAAACGATTCAAAGGTGCCCACCAGGAACTTTCGTGCGGGTGGAAAACGAAGTAATAACATTACACAACAGTCCTCGATGGGACCCACAGAACAGATATAGATAACAGCGACTCCATGAGTCAAGAATACAGATATAATATACAAGATCCAAATCACCTTGAAAACGGTAGAGCGTCCGACTACGGACAAGAAGCAAATGGGGCTAAGAGCCCTGAAGAATAACCAATGGCGTCCATAACCCTGCCCAGGCCAAGCCAGAAGGGTAACCATGCTAACGACGTCGATCTCAAAACCTGCTTAAACAAAAGGGGTGCCGACAAAGGGCAAAGGAAAAAGAGGAGCGTCAGTACTGAGGCCAGTACACGGCGAGGCTAGAATTCGGCGGTCCTCGCCTACATAGGTATGGTGGACTGAAGCGGCAGCGGCAGCATGCACTAAACAACCTATAGAGACTCGATACAACTGGCGACTATCAGAGAGGGGTAAGAGAGACCTATTCGGATCCAACCTGTTACTACCACCAAACAAACCCATCCTGGCGTTTCCCCCTCGAGACCAAATGAGGAAGTCAACCGAGGAACTCACACAGTTGGCAGTTTTATTTATTCAGTTATCGTTGCAGCAATTACTAGTCAGGTTTAGATAATCATCCTGATAAAGTAAGCAGTGGGCACTTTTAGTTGACTATTCCGTTATAGTTGCAGCAATTACTAATCAGATACAAATAGCATGAGATAACCCAAAACCCAGAAGTTGTTGGTACTTTTATTTAGCCATTCCGTTGTAGTTGCAATACTTACTAGTCAGATACAATGGTCGCAAGCGACACTCCAAACAAGCAATTGTGGGCAGTATTATTAGCCATTCCATTATAGTGAAGTTGATTACTAGTCAATATAAAGTCAAATTTATAGCAATAAACTTTAGTTATGCTTGTCTATGGTCGAGATATTGTGCTCCAAGTCGTTCATATCCGCGGACACGGCTTTCAGAAAGTTTTACCCGGCCGGGGTGCACCAATAGCAACACATGCTCGATCAACCTCGGAAAAACCAAATCAAAACCCAACGAGGCTTTCATGACTGAACAATCACAGGATTCAGAAATATTTCAGGGGGCCACCCCATTGAGTAGACCCGCAACGGAGTAAGCAAGCTCCGAGACGGACTCAAGGTTTGCGACAATGGCTATAAACGACTGGGAACCCGAAAGTGTGGCTGGGCTTGTCGATACCGCGGAAACATTACGCTTACCTAAACAGTACAGTGTGCTCCTCGCACAAACGTAAATACATAAGTAGCATGGCATAAGTACAGGATCGTAAATAAAACCTCAAACTAGTTTGTGGCCCCAAGAAATAAGACTGAATCAAGCTCTGGCTCAGGGGGGGTCCCATATACCTCCCGGATGTGGATAGCGCGATAAAATCAAGGAACAGGTATCAAGTACTCGGGGTCCTACGGGACACAAGTGGGCGTTCGGAAACCAAATGTTATCTATCACCCACCGATGCCTCTGCTTACTTCAATTTTAGTTGTTAAACAGGAATTAAAGTGAACAATAAGTAGAACTATGATCATCTCCAACATCAACATGCGGCAATACATCAACAACTGTGGCATTGACGACACGCAACAGTACTTGAGCAAGCGACTAAGACCCGCAGGTCCAACTATCTACCAAACAACAGGTAATAGGGTGTGTCCAAGGCAATATAGGGCTGCAAGGGATATCACGGGTACGAAAACTAGAGCATCGCAACACAGATAGCAATAGATCAACATGAGGGAATAAATACTATAAAAGTAAGATAGGTAGAAAGGGGGAGATGCTCGCCTGAAAACATTGCCGAAGGTTCAACCGGAGATCGGGTCGACACTCGCATCAACTCAACGGCCCAATCCGCGAAGAAGCAAAACACTAGAAGAAACACCGGATGCAATATTCAATACTACGGCAAAAGATCGGCATGCTTATGATATGATGCGTGGCATGGTAAAGGTGCGATGCAATTAGGTCATATTAAGTGGAACCAGGGTCCCGACAATTAATTAGGTGGTTCATGTTGTTTAGCTACCCCGCAATTTAAATGTGGTTTTAGCATGGCAAAAGATAGCACCGGTTCGCTACACAAAGTTAAATGAGGCCAATATAAGGCTAGATTTGCCCGCATATGGGCCCCATATTTAATTATTAGGTGAATCGGCATAAGGCCCCCAAACCACACGACAATATGCATGCATGAACATTTAATATGCGACAAGTTATATTATGTTATAAAATAGGGTTTCGGGAAGGGGTTCACACATTGCGGGGTCTCGACGAACTTGAGGTTCCGGGGTTCGGGGTTCGGTCTCAGGGTCCAGGGTGCGACGGGAACGTTCTCGGATAACAGAGGTAGGTCTTGTCGCGTCCGAGAAGCAGAACTTGGGTCGGTGTCGGGGCGCGTCGGATTCTTCCGGGCCGATGCCGTTCTTGTCGTCGTGCCGATCTTGTCGGGTCCCACGGGGTCGATCTTGCCGTTGAGAGGATCTTGTCGGGCTCGCGCCATCGAGTCGGTGTTAACATTCGGGAGCGTTCTCGTGGCAATCTTGGCGTCCTGGGGATGATCCTGTCGCATCCGCGGTCGTCGGTTCATGCCGATGGTCATGGCGTCCGTGAGGGAGAACATGGCATGTCGAGCTCGGTCTTCAGGGTCCTGCGGGAGAGCTTGGCGTTTTGCGGTCTTCGGTTCCGCGTGGCAGATCTTGGGGTGCCGGCATCACCGGATCCATGTAGGCGCACTCGGTCTCGGCGTCTTCGGGTCCGAGGCTCGGGCTTCGGGAGGGCGATCTTGAGGCTTCCACTCATTCACGGGTTGCGAACATCGGTCGACGCGGACGGAAGTAGCTCTTGGCGAGGATACGGTTCAAGTCGGGGTGGTTCGGGTGGCATCAATCAATCTCACACGGCATCACCCCTACACTGTCTCGCCAAGTTTTCCCCAACACACGACCACGCATGCGTCAAACATTTGGACATGGCCACGCTGCGGTCGAGGAGGGCGACAACAGGGAGACGGCGGCGAGGAGAGCACTGACGGCGGAGGCAGAGGAGGCCGCGGACGCGGGAGGGAGGGGCCGCGGCAGCAGGAGCTCGCCGGAGGGAGCCCAGGGCAGGGCGGACGGCGACCCTGGCCGGAGGCAAGTCGGGCCGAAGAGGGGCGACGGGCGCTGGAGGGTCGGGGCCGGCGAGCAGGGGCGGTGGCGGCTTGCGCGGCGCCGGCGGGGTCGGGCGACGGCGGCAGCCACGCAGGGCTTGGCTCGAGCGGGGAGGGCCGAGGCGGCTGCGGGCGGTGCTTGGCGGCGGGGACGGCAGGTGACTGACGGCGACGGCATCGGGGAGGCTGCCGGGGTGGAGCGGCGCGGAAGGGGGAGGTCGGAGAGAGGAGGGCCGGCGGGGCGGCGGGCTCCTGGCGCGGGGACGCTCGCCGGAGCACGCGGGGTCGGGGCGGCGCGGAGCCCGGGCGGCCGCGGGCACGGAGGAGGCTGCTGCGGGCGAGCGGGGGCGCTGGGCCGGCGGAGGAGAGGCGGCCGGGGAGGAGGCGGCGCGGCCGGCGGAGCTCTGGTGGCGAGGGGAAACGGTGGGCGGCGGTGGAGCGAGGTGCACGGGCGGAGCAGCGGAGGTGGGTCGGTGGAGAGGGAGGCGGTGACCGGAGGCTTGAGCGGGGCGGCGCGCTGAGGGAGCTCTAGGCGGGGGAGCGAGCGCGAGCGACGGAGGGTGGAGCAAGGCGGGGGTTGCAGGAGGAGGGAGACGCGCGGGGGAGAGAGAGGGAGGAGCAGGCTGGGGACGGGTGGGGCCAGGCGCGTCAGGGGAGTCGCGTGCGTGGGGAGGCGGTTGGTGGGATCGGTGCAGGGGGTGTGCGTCGCGTGTGTGCGTGCGTGTGTGGCCGCGGCTGAGTGGGGGTTGTGTGTGGCTAGGTGGGGAGGTGGCTGCTGAGGTGGCTGGGTTGGATTGGGTGGAGGGAGTGAGAGGGTGAGGTGTCAGGAGGGGTTGGTTGGGGTGAGGTGGAGGGGAGGGCTGGGTAGGTTAGTTGGTAGCTGTAGGATTAATGGGGTGGGTTAGGTGGACCGATTTAAAATCCTGGGGGTGGTCGTTCGGGTCGAATCGGCCCGTTCGACTGCCCCCACTAAAAATAATTGTAACTTTTATTTGTTTTAAACATGGCTCCTGTAATTCGATAGACGACAAACAAAATATTCCGGAGACCCGGTTTTGGTTTTGAATAAAGATGGGGCGTTTTAGAAAACAAAACGGGCTTTGCGAAAATAGTTTTAGACAAACAACACATGATGATGACGATGCAATGCACAAATTCAACGCGATTTTCTAGTAGTGGTTTTGCGGGATGCCACAATTCGACACCACTAACAAGGGATCTCGCCCTCGAGATCCGCCTCATGGTACCGGAAGGAAGGTAGGCGATCTGCATCTTCTCGCATCGTGTATATCCTCGCGACACCACTAACAAGAGGTCGTTGTCCGTGATTCGGGAGAACACTCCGGGAACAAAAGGACGAAGGTAGAGGTATCAACAAATAAAGCCACCCCTAACTTCCGTGGACGGAGTAAAACTGCTGGATCCACTGATTCAGGGTACAAGAGTGAATGATAAGAGTAGTCGGATGGTGATCAATCCATCGCGCACCCAAACCATTACTCTGCACACGAACAGGCGGATTATGCAACCAACTCTCGGAATCAGACTGAAGATCTCGACAAGCGAGGTTCGGAAACAAAGGAGTGATGCAGACTTTGCATCGGATATGGCGTAGATGATGTCGTCGCGTCGGAAAACACCGGAATGCACGAGAAGGATCAAAGAGAAGTCCACCAAACGAAGGATTCCTCGGATAGCATGAAGACCAGATGTAGCAACACCGTTACCAAAGGAGGAAGCGAAACCCTGAAGGTACGACGGAAACCCAACCACGAGATATCTTGGACTCGAAGAGAGAGAAGAGAGCGGATTCAAAACACGTCGAGATAAGAGGAGAATAGCAGAGGGGTAAGGAGTAAAATCAGACCTAATCAGAACTATCCAACCGATTTTGCAAAATATTTTTGACACTCTACTTCGGCCGTTAGCTAGGTTATCCTACAGGCTGCACTTGTGGGGTATCGCAACTGCTGGGCTCTGATACCACTCTGTAACACCCTCAGAATCGGACCTATGCAAGTTTTAGCGAAATCCTCCAAACCCGCATAGAAACGATTCAAAGGTTCCCACCAGGCACTTTCGTGCGGGTGGAAAACGAAGTAATAACATTACACAACAGTCCTCGATGGGACCCACAGAACAGATATAGATAACAGCGACTCCATGAGTCAAGAATACAGATATAATATACAAGATCCAAATCACCTTGAAAACGGTAGAGCGTCCGACTACGGACAAGAAGCAAATGGGGCTAAGAGCCCTGAAGAATAACCAATGGTGTCCATAACCCTGCCCAGGCCAAGCCGGAAGGGTAACCCTGCTAACGACGTCGATCTCAAAACCTGCTTAAACAAAAGGGGTGCCGACAAAGGGCAAAGGAAAAAGAGGAGCGTCAGTACTGAGGCCAGTACACGGCGAGGCTAGAATTCGGCGGTCCTCGCCTACATAGGTATGGTGGACTGAAGCGGCAGCGGCAGCATGCACTAAACAACCTATAGAGACTCGATACAACTGGCGACTATAAGAGAGGGGTAAGAGAGACCTATTCGGATCCAACCTATTACTACCATCAAACAAACCCATCCTGGCGTTTCCCCCTCGAGACCAAACGAGGAAGTCAACCGAGGAACTCACACAGTTGGCAGTTTTATTTATTCAGTTATCGTTGCAGCAATTACTAGTCAGGTTTAGATAATCATCCTGATAAAGTAAGCAATGGGCACTTTTAGTTGACTATTCCGTTATAGTTGCAGCAATTACTAATCAGATACAAATAGCATGAGATAACCCAAAACCCAGCAGTTGTTGGTACTTTTATTTAGCCATTCCGTTGTAGTTGCAATACTTACTAGTCAGATACAATGGTCGCAAGCGACACTCCAAACAAGCAATTGTGGGCAGTATTATTAGCCATTCCATTATAGTGAAGCTGATTACTAGTCAATATAAAGTCAAATTTATAGCAATAAACTTTTGTTATGCTTGTCTATGGTCGAGATACTGTGCTCCAAGTCTTCCATATCCGCGGACACGGCTTTCAGAAAGTTTTACCCGGCCGGGGTGCACCAATAGCAACACACGCTCGATCAACCTCGGAAAAACCAAATCAAAACCCAACGAGGCTTTCACGACTGAACAATCACAGGATTCAGAAATATTTCAGGGGGCCACCCCATTGAGTAGACCCGCAACGGAGTAAGCAAGCTCCGAGACGGACTCAAGGTTTGCGACAATGGCTGTAAACGACTGGGAACCCGAAAGTGTGGCTGGGCTTGTCGATACCGCGGAAACATTACGCTTACCTAAACAGTACAGTGTGCTCCTCGCACAAACGTAAATACATAAGTAGCATGGCATAAGTACATGATCGTAAATAAAACCTCAAACTAGTTTGTGGCCCCAAGAAATAAGACTGAATCAAGCTCTGGCTCAGGGGGGTCCCATATACCTCCCGGATGTGGATAGCGCGATAAAATCAAGGAACAGGTATCAAGTACTCGGGGTCCTACGGGACACAAGTGGGCGTTCGGAAACCAAATGTTATCTATCACCCACCGATGCCTCTGCTTACTTCAATTTTAGTTGTTAAACAGGAATTAAAGTGAACAATAAGTAGAACTATGATCATCTCCAACATCAACATGCGGCAATACATCAACAACTGTGGCATTGACGACACGCAACAGTACTTGAGCAAGCGACTAAGACCCGCAGGTCCAACTATCTACCAAACAACAGGTAATAGGGTGTGTCCAAGGCAATATAGGGCTGCAAGGGATATCACGGGTACGAAAACTAGAGCATCGCAACACAGATAGCAATAGATCAACATGAGGGAATAAATACTATAAAAGTAAGATAGGTAGAAAGGGGGAGATGCTCGCCTGAAAACATTGCCGAAGGTTCAACCGGAGATCGGGTCGACACTCGCATCAACTCAACGGCCCAATCCGCGAAGAAGCAAAACACTAGAAGAAACACCGGATGCAATATTCAATACTACGGCAAAAGATCGGCATGCTTATGATATGATGCGTGGCATGGCAAAGGTGCGATGCAATTAGGTCATATTAAGTGGAACCGGGGTCCCGACAATTAATTAGGTGGTTCATGTTGTTTAGCTACCCCGCAATTTAAATGTGGTTTTAGCATGGCAAAAGATAGCACCGGTTCGCTACACAAAGTTAAATGAGGCCAATATAAGGCTAGATTTGCCCGCATATGGGCCCCATATTTAATTATTAGGTGAATCGGCATAAGGCCCCCAAACCACACGACAATATGCATGCATGAACATTTAATATGCGACAAGTTATATTATGTTATAAAATAGGGTTTCGGGAAGGGGTTCACACATTGCGGGGTCTCGACGAACTTGAGGTTCCGGGGTTCGGGGTTCGGTCTCGGGGTCCAGGGTGCGACGGGAACGTTCTCGGATAACAGAGGTAGGTCTTGTCGCGTCCGGGAAGCAGAACTTGGGTCGGTGTCGGGGCGCGTCGGATTCTTCCGGGCCGATGCCGATCTTGTCGGGTCCCACGGGGTCGATCTTGCCGTTGAGAGGATCTTGTCGGGATCGCGCCATCGAGTCGGTGTTAACATTCGGGAGCGTTCTCGTGGCAATCTTGGCATCCTGGGGATGATCCTGTCGCATCCGCGGTCGTCGGTTCATGCCGATGGTCATGGCGTCCGTGAGGGAGAACATGGCATGTCGAGCTCGGTCTTCAGGGTCCTGCGGGAGAGCTTGGCGTTTTGCGGTCTTCGGTTCCGCGTGGCAGATCTTGGGGTGCCGGCATCACCGGATCCATGTAGGCGCACTCGGTCTCGGCGTCTTCGGGTCCGAGGCTCGGGCTTCGGGAGGGCGATCTTGAGGCTTCCACTCATTCACGGGTTGTGAACATCGGTCGACGCGGACGGAAGTAGCTCTTGGCGAGGATACGGTTCAAGTCGGGGTGGTTCGGGTGGCATCTATCAATCTCACACGGCATCACCCCTACACTGTCTCGCCAAGTTTTCCCCAACACACGACCACGCATGCGTCAAACATCTGGACATGGCCACGCTGCGGTCGAGGAGGGCGACAACAGGGAGACGGCGGCGAGGAGAGCACTGACGGCGGAGGCAGAGGAGGCCACGGACGCGGGAGGGAGGGGCCGCGGCAGCAGGAGCTCGCCGGAGGGAGCCCAGGGCGGGGCGGACGGCGACCCTTGCCGGAGGCGAGGCGGGCCGAAGAGGGGCGACGGGCGCTGGAGGGCCGGGGCCGGCGAGCAGGGGCGGTGGCGGCTTGCGCGGCGCCGGCGGGGTCGGGCGACGGCGGCAGCCACAAAGGGCTTGGCTCGAGCGGGGAGGGCCGAGGCGGCTGCGGGCGGTGCTTGGCGGCGGGGACGGCAGGTGACTGACGGCGACGGCGTCGGGGAGGCTGCCGGGGTGGAGCGGCGCGGAAGGGGAAGGTCGGAGAGAGGAGGGTCGGCGGGGCGGCGGGCTCCTGGCGCGGGGACGCTCGCCGGAGCACGCGGGGTCGGGGCGGCGCGGAGCCCGGGCGGCCGCGGGCGCGGAGGAGGCTGCTGCGGGCGAGCGGGGGCGCTGGGCCGGCGGAGGAGAGGCGGCCGGGGAGGAGGCGGCGCGGCCGGCGGAGCTCTGGTGGCGAGGGGAAACGGTGGGCGGCGGCGGAGCGAGGTGCACGGGCGGAGCAGCGGAGGTGGGTCGGTGGAGAGGGAGGCGGTGACCGGAGGCTTGAGCGGGGCGGCGCGCTGAGGGAGCTCTAGGCGGGGGAGCGAGCGCGAGCGACGGAGGGTGGAGCGAGGCGGGGGTTGCAGGAGGAGGGAGACGCGCGGGGGAGAGAGAGGGAGGAGCAGGCTGGGGACGGGTGGGGCCAGGCGCGTCAGGGGAGTCGCGTGCGTGGGGAGGCGGTTGGTGGGATCGGTGCAGGGGGTGTGTGTCGCGTGTGTGCGTGCGTGTGTGGCCGCGGCTGAGTGGGGGTTGTGTGTGGCTAGGTGGGGAGGTGGCTGCTGAGGTGGCTGGGTGGGATTGGGTGGAGGGAGTGAGAGGGTGAGGTGTCAGGAGGGGGTTGGTTGGGGTGAGGTGGAGGGGAGGGCTGGGTAGGTTAGTTGGTAGCTGTAGGATTAATGGGGTGGGTTAGGTGGACCGATTTAAAATCCTGGGGGTGGTCGTTCGGGTCGAATCGGCCCGTTCGACTGCCCCCACTAAAAATAATTGTAACTTTTATTTGTTTTAAACATGGCTCCTGCAATTCGATAGACGACAAACAAAATATTCCGGAGACCCGGTTTTGGTTTTGAATAAAGATGGGGCGTTTTAGAAAACAAAACGGGCTTTGCGAAAATAGTTTTAGACAAACAACACATGATGATGACGATGCAATGCACAAATTCAACGCGATTTTCTAGTAGTGGTTTTGCGGGATGCCACACTCAGCGATGTACTGATGCCAACAAAACAGAGGTACCCTCACTACCAGAAACTCACCTACAACGTGTTCATGACGGCTCGAAGGCTGATCCATTACTTCCAGGAGCACCAGGTGATGGTCATCAACGAAGCACCCCCTGAACAGCATCCTGAATAACCCAGAGGCCACAGGATGCGTGGCCCTGTGGGGCATCGAGCTGTCACCCCTGGACATCATCTACGAGAAGCGACTCGCAATCAAATCTCAAGTCCTCCCGGACTTTCTTGTACATTGGATGGAGCTGCAGCTGCCAGACACCCCAGACATGTCGCAGTCATGGACGATGCACTTCGACAGCTCCAAGCGCGAAGCTGGAGCAGGAGCCGGGGTCATACTGACCTCCCCGCAGGGCGACCAGATGAAGTACGTCCTTCGGATGAAATTCCGAGCTTCCAACAACGAGGCCGAATACGAAGCCCTCATCCATGGCATGAGGATGGCAAAGATCTGCGGCGCAACGCGCCTGGTCATCTACGGTGACTCCAACCTCGTCGTCCAGCAGACGATGAACGAGTGCGACGCACACGCCGAAAACATGATCGCGTACCGCACACTCTACAACGCACTCAAAGGAGAATTTGACGGCTGCGAGCTTCCACACGTTGGAAGAGAAAGCAACGAGGAAGCCGACAGACTCGCCAACATTGGCTCCACCTGCGTAAAGGTGCCACCGGGTGTGTTCCTCGAACAGATTTGCGTGCCATCCATCAAGCGGAAATTCCCCAAGGGATCACCCGAAGAAGCAGAACACTCGGGGGCTACGCTTCCCGAAGGACACGAAGGACCTGAGAAACTGGACACAGAGGTCGCTATGGTCAACCTGATGCAGATCATGGCAGTCGAAGAAACTTGGACGCGACCATACCTCCAGTTCCTGCTAAACTGAGAACTGCCTGACAGCCCGACGGATGCCCGACGCATATCTCGTCGGTCAAAAGCCTGCACCATCATCAATGGCGAGCTGTACAAGCGCAGTATTACGGGTGTACTACAAAGGTGTGCGTCACCATCGGTGACAGTAAAGCCATCCTCCAAGACATCCACGAGGGCATCTGCAGCCATCACGCAGGCAGTCGCTCCCTTTCCGTCAAAGATCTACGAGCTGGATTCTACTGGCCAACGGGCCATGAGCGATGCAAAAGACATCGTTCTAAGATGCAACGGGTGCCAAAGGTTCGCCGACAAACCGCACGCACCCGGGTCAGAGCTCAGACCCATACCTATAGCCTGGCCCTTTGCTCAATGGGGCCTCGACATGATCGGCAAACTGCCAAAATCCTCGAAAGGGGGGCACGTTTACCTCCTGGTCGCCGTCGATAAATTCACCAAGTGGGTCGAAGCCATGCCGGTTACCAACCAAAACGGCAAGACCGCCGTCAAGTTCTTCGAATCCATTGTCTACAGGTTTGGCGTACCGCACAACATCATTACCGACAACGGATCGAACTTCATCTCCAAAGAATTCCAAGACTTCTACGAAGACCTCGGGATCAACATCACATACGCCTCAGTGGCTCACCCGCAAACGAATGGGCAGGTCGAAAAGGCCAACGGCCTAATCGGCGCTGGCATCAAGAAGCGCCTCATGAGACCACTCGAACGAAAGGCCAGAGCCTGGATGAAAGAGCTTCCATCCGTCTTATGGAGTTTGCGTACCACGCCAAACAGCTCCACCGGCTACACACCATTCTTCATGGTGCATGGAGCCGAAGCCGTACTACCAGCCGAAGTACGCCACCAGGCCCCCCGGGTCGTCGCTTACAGCGAAGCCGAATCCACGGCTGCACTCGAAGACGCCGTCGACACACTCGATGAGGCAAGAGACGTGGCAGTAGCCCGATCAGCGGTGTACCAGCAGAGTCTCCGCAACTACCACAGCCGCCGGCTACGCCCAAGGTCCTTCGTCGAAGGAGACCTCGTCTTGCGACTCAAGCAAGAGCGACCGAAGAAATTTGAGTCACCATGGGAAGGGCCCTACATTATCACCGAAGTCATCCTAGGTGGCGCCTATCGCCTCAAGCACGTGGAGTCTGGAGTCGCATACTCCAACCCATGGAACATCGCACACTTGCGATGGTTCTACCCCTAGCTACCTACCTCTTTACTTTCAATAAGGCTTTTCAGCCAAGGCTATTCAGCCGGACAATGTACTTCCTCCATTACGATATAAATAAAGCTAAGTGTCTCGCCCCAAAATTTCGTTCGATATTTGCAACTTTACTTCATGCTACAAACACACTCAGGGGCTCCTCCCACCTCATGATTTCATCGACTGAGGATAACACGTATACACCTGAGTAGCTGACAACGTCAGGCTAACGAAAAGGACACGTACTCAAACAAAGCACTGTGTACTAAAACAACAACCAAAACTTTATAACAAAGGGCACAACATGCCCAGTCGAAATATACAAATTTTACATCTATCTCTTTTACAGATAGTACCTATTCTGGAGAATAACTTGAGCACGCTGCTCAAACAAATCTACGACATGTTCGGCATACTGCCTTACAGCCGCATAATGCGGACGCATATCCCACTCGCCACCATCCGGCCGAAGAGGCGGCCCAGCTGCTACAATAGACAGATCTACATCAGGACGATGCAGCCTAACAAGAGACAATGCAGCCTTCACCCCTGCGACGAGCTGCTGCCTCACCAATTCCTGGACACGGGTCACACTCTGTAATCTAGATAGAAGACCGGACAGGTTTGTCGGCACAGCATCCAGGGGAAACATCACATGCAGAACCGACGAGAACGAAGTCTGCACTTGGCGAAGCACCCGCGATACTTGGTGAACGCGATCCTGCATTGTTGCCAGAGCCATGGCGCGGTCGCGATCCATCCAGAAGAACCCGCCAACTTCCATGTCCTGCTGAGTCAAACAATTGACCCGAACAACAACACGCTCCTTCTCCTTCCTTGGAGCAAGGTTAGCACCTGCGATACTCGCACAAAAGTAAGATGCCAGGCCAGCATACGCATCCGAAGAAATAAGCAGCAGCTCGAGAAAACTTACACTGAAGTTGCTCAGCCAGTCGAAGCAATTCCGCCATCAAGTACCCCTCTCTGGCTGCACCGCGATCTGCCTTGGACTTCCAAACATCGGCGTGAACACGGTCTCAAAGAAAAGCAAGTTATGACGAATCATCCAAAGATGGCCGCAGCCGTGTTGCAGGCGGGGTGTCAACGGGATCAGCACCCGAAGGAACCTAGAGCAGCAGAAAAGAAAAAGACATAAACACTCAGACAGCAAAGAACACAACTCAGCAAAATTCATTAAGTGGATAAACGCCACTACGTGGCATAGGGATTTTGTTTCCTCAACATAATTACAGCAAAAGAAAATTACAAACTATCCTATAGCTACAGCGCCTAAGACGCGGCGCCCTGAGTCGCCTCGGAGCCGGATTGCCTCGCTTTGGCTTCCCCCTACTGCCGTAGCGCGTACTCGGCCAGCAGATCAATCAGCTTGGGCCCATATCGCTTGCAGCGAGCAGAATAGGTAGCGAAGGCTACCTCGGATCCATCCGCGGTCGTCGGCATTCGGGAGGTGATCTGGGGAAGGTCCAGCTCCGCTCCAGCCGCCAAGGCCATCGCTAGCCCGACGGAGGCGCCGATACCCTTCTGCTTGCGCTTGTACGCCGCAGGCGCTTCGGCTGACAATGCCTCCGCCAAGGCGTCAACATCATCAAGAGCCGCGCCCTTGGGGACAAGCTCCTTGTAGAAGCGACCAAGGACCTCCTTGGCCTTGGCAAGTGAGCTGACGACGGTGCTGCAGCGATCTTCGACCGCTGCAGTAGCATCATCTAGAGCACTCCCGTGCTCCAGAGCACTGCGGTCAACTTCGATGCCTGCGGCATCTGAGACAATAAAGAAAAGAAAAGGAATGAAGAGAGCACCCAGAAGAAAGACAAGAAAAACAAAAGGGGCAAAAGAAGATACTCATCCGAAATAGCCTTGGCAACAGCCATAAGCTTGCCCGCCACCTCTCTTTCACGCGCAACCGCAGCAGTAGCAAGCTGCTCCTCGCGGTCCGTGGCCTCCTGCTGCAGGCGCTCCTTAGCCTCGGCCATAGTAGCCAGCTCCAGCTCGAGGCGCTCCTTCGCACCAACGGCGACCTCGGCCTTCTTCTCCGCTTGACCAAGGCTCTTTTTGAGAGCATCGATCTCACGAAGGGAGGTGTTATGCTCCTCTCCATCCAAAAAATACAGGCGTCAGATAACAGGACAAGAATACACGAAGAAGCAAATATCAAAGGCATAACAATACCTTGAAGCTGTTTGAGGCTGGCCTCCAACACCAGGTGCTCCTGCACCAGTCGCTTGGCATCCTGTACAAAAGGCTGCAGGAAGAAAACCTACCAGTCAGAAAAAGGACTCGGGGGCTACGCCCAACAGAAAAAGAACAGAAGCAAAAGACGCACACGAAAACGCTCGGGGGCTCCCCCCGCGACTCGAAGAACAAAACAAGAAAAATCTTTTACAAACGAGCGGGGGCTTCCCCCGTGGAAGGAGACTTACATGATCCAATGGCGACGTCGAAGGTCCGCTGGCGAAATTCTGAGGCGCAACCACCTGCACCTCCGGCGGAGGAGGGTTCGGAGCAGCGCCCTCAGAAGTTGCCACCGTCTGAGGAGGAGGAGACGCGACTTTCGACTCCCCCATCATCTCCCGAGAACCGTCGCTAGAGGAGTCGTTGGAAGAGTGCCTACACACGAACAAATTAGTACAAGAACAAAGTAAAAAAGAAAAGAAAGCGCGGTACAGAGGAAACTTACGAGTCAAGCTCGCTAAGGTTGAAGACAAGAGGGGTCCTTTGGACCCTCTTATCCTCTTTCTTCTCTTCCTTCTTCTTTTCCTTATTTTCTTCCTTCTTCCGCTTCGCTGGAGGGTGCGGCGCTACAGCCCGCACAGGAAGAGAAGGAATAGGGGTAAGCGCCTCCATGCCCATCACTATGGCGCTCAAGACACAGAGGATTCCTAGGAGTCGGAGGATTCGAAGCATCTGAAGACTCACTAGAGCTCCGCGATCGTTTGCGAGTGTGGTCCTCGCTCGACTCGTTGGCATCTTTAGCCGGAGATCGCGCCGATGGCAGCTCGGACATGGAATCCACCAAATCATTATCCGGAGCATCCGGATATACTTCGGGTAATGGATGCGACATACCCGGCACTTTGAAGCTCTGCACATGAGAAGAACAATTTGTTAGCAAACAAGCATAAAACAACACAGTCGAAAAATAGCGCTACGCGCACGGATCTACACCTGTGGAACAGGAAGCGAAGAAGAAAATGGAGGAGTCAGCGACTTCCCCAGGATATCCTCCCCGGCCTTGAACTTCAGCAGCAAGCGAAGGGCCCTGTCAAGATCTCCCTGAGAGATTTTCTCAGCCGAAACCCTCGTCGGATCACGCCGGCCAGCATAAAGGAACATCGGGTGCACCCTAGCCTGGAGTGGCTGCACCCGACGCTCGAGAAAGGTGCGGATGATATCCACACCGTTCACTTCCTTCTCTGGAATCAACTGGAGATCCTCCACCCGACGATATAGAGCCTCTATCTCCGCCACCTCGCCATCCAAGATCTTGTTTTTCCAAGACCTTTTCGGCTCAATCTCCTGGGAGGGGTCGAAAGGAACAAGACCAAAATCTTGCCCAGGTACTACAGAGTCGCGGATATAAAACCATCGCTCTGCCAGTACTGGACAGATTCGGACATGGAAAAAGAAAATAAAAGCAGATTGGGCCTAAGGGAGATGATGCAACCCCCAATGGGATAAACACCATCTGAACCAGATTGCCTCTTCACGGAATAAAGTTTCCGAAAGAGGCCAAAGTGCGGCTCAATACCGAGCCAGCACTCGTAGAAAGTGATAAAACACGCAATGTGAAGAAGAGAATTGGGGAAAAGATGGTGCAATTGGACACCGTACAGAAAAAGCAGTCCACGAAGGAAGTTGTGGACTGGGAAGGAAAATCCGCGCAAGACAAAGGCAAGGAACATAACCCGATACCCAACGGGGGGACGGGGGATTACCTCATTGCCTGGGAGTTTAACGACCTCCCTATCCTGCGAGATCAGGCCCCGCTCGCGAAGCCTGCGGATATCACTCTCCCGCGTCTCCGATCGCCGCCAGCCACCGTCGGTGACACGGGTAGCGGCGGCACTTTTCTTCCCTCCAGCGGCGCTGGTACCAACCACAGACGACGATTTCTTCGGCTTCCCCATCGCGGTACGGCGGCGCCGGCGGCGAGAGCACAGAATGGAAGAAGGAAATGTAAAGGAATATTTCAGCGCGCAGCAAGAGCTCTAAGAACGCAAGGAAGCAGTGAAAGCAAGAACAGATGCGGTGAAAACAAACTAAAAGTTTTCCCCAAGGATTATAACAACGAAGACGATGCACGACAGCCGTCCATCAAGAAGACCTAACGCCAACGGCAGGATCTAGCCATACACGTGTCAGCATCACAACGAACCAACGCTAACACGCCGTCCACTAGCACAAAAATCGAGGCGACGCTGTAATTATCTCCATGCCGCGCGTGACCGGTCAATTCAAGGTCAGACGGTGGGACCCACGTTCGTCCAGTCAAGTCATCTCTGGCGCAGCAGACGCTTGAGGTCATCGATCGTCAGCTTGACGTCATCAAAAGCTACACTAGCAGCAGCTACAATTTCTTTGGCTTCAAAGCTAAGAGTACTCACTTGAATCTATGATTCGATCAATTACTCGGGTGCTACTCCTATCAGGAGCGCTGGCCGCGCACCCGAAAGATGAATAGAAATGAACTATTACTTCGAGTCCTCCGTCGAGTCTACGACTCCACTACGGACACGGGGGCTACTCCCATAGGGAGGCTGGATTTAATCATCCGAAATTTTTTGTGTCCTACGGACTTACAACTGAACAACGTCTGAATTAAAGTCTCCGCTCGAGTCTACGACTCGAACAGACACTCGGGGGCTACTCCCGTAGGGAGCGCTGGTCGCGCACCCTATGAATTCTTCGACCGCGATCCTTCGGATCAGCATACAAAAACTTTTCGGCAACTCTGCCCCAACTAAACGTTAAGTGAGCAACGTTCTCCTTGACCACCCTAAACACCTCCGCGGTGATAAACATTCGGATGCTGTGTCTGCGATACAAAGATAAGACCTACAGATATCATCTGATGGCCTGGCAACGCACACGATTGCGCTCTGCTAGTAAAAACCCGTGCTAACAGGTGCGATGAAAAATCCCGACGGACGCGTTGGGTACATCAATTAAATTCACTGGAATTCCACTCGTGTAAGTCCTCCGCGGCCTGAGTCGAATTACGCCAGCATATGTTCCGGGTTCGAGTTGAGGGACTCCAACCTGAAGAAGATCGTGTTGTTTCGTCCTAAGACAGTTAACTGACCCTGATCCGTCGGGTGAGTCAGGCACACGCATCAACAATCCCTGCACATGAACTATTGAAATACATAGTTGCACCCGAAAGATTGCAGAGTCCTCAGCCGAATCTACGATTCCACTGAACACTCGGGGGCTACTGACATGGTTATACCCCGCGGGAACATGACTTCAGCATACCTAGTCCAGCCCAAGGAAGGCCCACGACAAATATACGTCGGCCCATGAAGATTTTCGGGTGGCCAGGGCCCATGACGCCTTCGGATCCTTGGAGAGCAAGACTAGAGTAGATAGGAAATTCAAAGGGGTAAACCCTAAAACTTGTAACCGACTCGGTCTGTGCCTGAGACCTCCCTAACTCTATATAAAGGATAGGAAGGAACGACCTAGAGGACTGCTCATACTTTCGCATACACACCTCCACGCCAGATTGCATCTGCGCACCCCTGTAACCTTCGGTTCCGCCGTAATCAAGAGTAGACAAGCAGGAGTAGGGTTTTCCCTCCGGGGGCCTGAACCTGGGTAAACCTTGTGTCCCCGTGTTGCTTGTTTGCTAACCGTTCCACGATCTCCAGCATCCCCATCTTCTCCAAAACCCAAGTCCATAACAATGGAAATTGATGAGATTAAACCTCGTCACCAGCACATAGGTCAAATTACCAGCATTGAGGACAATCCTCAAATTGCGGAAACAATCCGCGAAGTTGCTTCCATTGTTTTTCAACTTTTCTTTCTCTAGGAACGCATTAAAATTGATGGTAGGGGCCGCCATTGATCTACAACATATTTGCAATAGTTTAGACTAAGTTTATGACAAATTGAGTTCTAATTTAATAGTTAAATTAATCTAGGTGAACTCCCACTCAAAACAATATCCCTCAAATTGTTTTACTGATCATACGAACCAAATCCACCACATCAAAACCGATCATCACGAGAGTTGATGTAGCTTCAATGGCGAACAATCAACATGTTCATCATATCTACTATATGACTCATGCTTTACCTTTCGGTGGTCCGTGTTCCGAGACCATGTCTGTATATGCTAGGCTCGTCAAGATCAAACCTTAGCTTCCGCATGAGCAAATCTGGCTTGCTCACGTTGTATACACTCGCAGAATCTAACACACCCGATCATCACGTGGTGCTTTGAAACAAAGAGCTTTAGCAACGGTGCTTACTAAGGATGAACACTTTAAAACTTGAAATTTTGTGCTCGAGGGATCATCTTATAATGCTACCGTCGCAAACTAAGCAATACAAGATGCATAAAGAATTAACATCACATGCAATTCATAATATGTGATATGATATGGCCTTTCTTCTTGTGCTTCTAATCTCCATCTTCAAGCACGAACATGATCTCCATCATCACCGGTATGGCGTCAAGGTCAATGGCGTCGTTTCATGGTTGTCGTCCACCAGCTTCAACTATTACAACTACTTTGAATAGACACGCAGGTCTTAATGGAATTTAAAAAGACAACCATATGGCTCCTGCCGGTTGCCAACTTACAATAAGGAACATTGCATACATCATATATAATCACAATCATGGCCATATCACATCACAGCACACCCCTGCAAAACAAAGTTAGACGCCTCTAATTTTCTTTGCATATTTTACGTGGTTTGGGGCTTTCAATAAGTGTCACTCTAACTTACGAACAAGAACCACAACGTTGATGTTTGAACTATCAAGTGCCCGTTGTAAATTGAATCTATACTATGATGGGAGAGACAGACACCTGCAAAACCACTTATGCAATACAAGTTGCATGTTAAGAGTGGAGCAAGTCTCATGAACGATGTCATGTAAGGTTAGCCCGGGCCGCTTCATCCCATCAAACCGCAAGATGCAAAGTACACAAAAAGCAATTGATAATAAAAGCACCACCGCCCACAATGACCATTGTATTCTACTCATGCAACAAATCTACATATAGACACGGCTCTGATACCACTGTAGGGGTTCGTAGCAGGGAAAACAAAAAATTTCTACCGCATGCACACAAACAAACCAAGATCTATCTACTAGATTGTAGCAACGAGTCGATAGAAGCACTCACCCTCGAAGATTCCAAAGCGGTTAAGGAGAGCAGATTCTTGTGGGTGATGTAGTCGTACACTTGCCGATCTCAAGATCGCGTAGACGATCCTTTCGGCCCTGTGTTTCGGAAGCGCTTCCGCAGTCGGTCACACGTTCGGTACTCGATGAAGACCTTCCTATCCCTTGTTCTAGCAGGCAGCGGAGGTTGTAGTTCTCCTCTCGTGATTCCGGCAGCACAACGGCGTGGTGTCGGAAGTAGAGGGAAGATCCCGCAAGGCTTCGCCTAAGCCGGATGCGAGTTATGGTGGATTAGGGTTTCCCAGAGATCTAGGTTTTAGATGACCGGGAGGAGGAGGAGGTGTCGGCGGCGGCCAGGGCGGCGGCGACGAACCGGCGGCGGCGCAAGGCGGCGACAGCGCGGTGTGTGGGAAGGGCTTGGCTCTTTTGGTGTTGGGGCAGCCCTCCCCCTATATTTATGAGAGGGAGGGGAAGCCTTGGGAGGGGTGGGTTTGAATCCAAACCCAAACCCAAGTTGGATTGAGAGAAGGATTTGTTTCTTCTCCCACTAGGAAACCATTGTTCCAGTTTGACTTTTCAAACTTCCCATTTGACTTTTAATTTAGAGCTTTATTTCTCTCTTGCAAATGTCAACACCAAGTGACCTAGGATATGATCCAATCATTCCACATATACATGACACATTCATGGACCATTCCCCTTCCGGACCGGTGAACTTCTAGACCCTTCTAGAACCTCTCCGATGAAAACATCAGAAACTTTCCCGAACTCCGGAATCGTACTTTCCTTATATGAATCTTATTCTCCGGACCATTACGGATCTACTCGTGATATCCCGGATCCTATCCGAGACTCCTATCAACATTAAATATCCCTATTAACATTCCATATCTACTAAACAACATCGAATCCTTAAGTGTGTCTCCCTACGGTTCGTGAATTATACGGACATGATCAAGACACTTCTCCGATCAATAACCAATAGAGGAATCTGGAAATTCATATGGCTCCCACATATTTCTACGATTACTTTGCGATCGAATGAACCACTTACATACGATACCAATTTCCCTTTTTCTCACGATAGTTTACTTATCCGAGGTTTTGATCGTCGGTATCTCTGCGTACCTAGTTCAACATCGTTACCGATAAGTACTCTTTTCTCGTTCCCGTGATATGTGATCCCTTGTGATCCAGTCACATGCTTGCAAGCTAATTGGATGACATTCCATCGAGAGGGCCTAGAGTATATATATCCGTCATATGGATGGACAAATACCACTCTTCATCCATGTGCCTCAACCCATACTTTCTGAATACTCAATGCCACCTTTATAGCCACCCAGTTACGGTGTGGTGTTTGATGTCATCAAAGCATCCTTTTGGTGATGGTGATTAACATGATCTCATGGTCGAAGGAATTAGGTTACTATGTATCAGAAAGCTTATAGCAAACGAACTATTGAAATGACTTGATCTTAATGTGTAACACCCTCAGAATCGACCCTATGCAAGTTTTAGCGAAACCCGCCAAACCCGCATAGAAACGATTCAAAGGTGCCCACCAGGCACTTTCGTGCGGGTGGAAAACGAAGTAATAACATTACACAACAGTCCTCGATGGGACCCACAGAACAGATATATACAACAGCGACTCAAAGAGTCAAGAATACAGATATAATATACAAAGATACAAATCACCTTGAAAATGATAGAGCGTCCGACTACGGACAAGATGCAAATGGGGCTAAGAGCCCTGAAGAATAACCAATGGCGTCCATAACCCTGCCCAGGCCAAGACGGAAGGGTAACTCTGCTAACGACGTCGATCTCAAACCTGCTTAAACAAAAGGGGTGCCGACAAAGGGAAAAGGAAAAAGAGGAGCGTCAGTACTGAGGCCAGTACACGGAGAGGCTAGAATTCGGCGGTCCTCGCCTACATAGGTATGGTGGACTGAAGCGGCAGCGGCAGCATGCACTAAACAACCTATAGAGACTCGATACAACTGGCGGCAATCAGAGAGGGGTAAGAAAGACCTATTCGGGACCAACCTGATACTACCATCAAACAAACCCATCCTGGTGCTTCCCCCTCGAGACCAAATGAGGAAGTCAACCGAGGAACTCACACAGTTGGCAGTTTTATTTATTCAGTTATAGTTGCGGCAATTACTAGTCAAGTATAGGTAGTCATCCTGATAAAATAAGCGGTGGGCCGTTTTAGTTAACCATTCCATTGTAGTTGCGGCACTTACTAGTCAGATACAATTAGCATGAGGTAACCCATACACCCAGCAGTTGTTGGTACTTTTATTTAGCCATTCCGTTTTAGTTGCAATACTTACTAGTCAGATACAAGTGTCGCAAGCGACAAATCAAACAAGCAATTGTTGGCAGTTTTATTTAGCCATTCCGTTGTAGTTGAAGCTGATTACTAGTCATATCAGATACAAGTCAATTTATAACAGTAAACTTTAGTTATAGTTGTCTATGATCGAGATACTGTGCTCCAAGTCGTCCATAACCGCGTACACGGCTTTCAGAAAGTTTTAACCCGGCCGGGGTGCACAAATAGCAACACACACACGATCAACCTCGGAAAAACCAAATCAAAACCCAACGAGGTCTTCACGACAGAGCAATCACAAGATTCAGAAATATTTCAGGGGGCCACCCCATTGAGTAGATCCGCAACGAAGTAAGCTAGCTCCGAGACGGACTCAAGGTTTGCGTCAATGGCTGTAAACGACTGGGAACCCGAAAGTGTGACTGGGCTTGTCGATACCGCGAAAACATTCCGCTAACCTAAACAGTACAGTGTGCTCCTCGCACAATCGTAAATAAAGCAGTAGCATGGCATAAGTACAGGATCGTAAATAAAACCTCAAACTAGTTTGTGGCCCCAAGAAATAAGACTGAATCAAGCTCTGGCTAAGGGGGGCCCATAATTCCCCATATGTGGATAGCGCGATAAATCAAGGAACAGGTATCAAGTACTCGGGGTCCTACGGGACACAAGTGGGCGGTCGGAAACCAAATATTATCTATCACCCACCGATGCCTCTGCTTACTTACTTCAATTTTAGTTGTTAAACAGGAATTAAAGTGAACGAGAAATAAAGTCGAGATCATCTCCAACATCAAACATGTGGCAATACTCCAACAACTGTGGTACATGGCGACACGCAACAACACTTGAGCAAGCGACTACGACGCGCAAGTCCAACTATCTACCAAACAACAGGTAATAGGAGGTGGCCATGGCAATATGAGGCTGCAAGGGATATCACGGGTACGAAAACTAGAGCAACGCAACACAGATAGCAATAGATCAACTGCAGGGAAATAAATACTATAAAAGTAAGATAGGTAGAAAGGGGGAGATGCTCGCCTGAAAACATTGCCGAAGGTTCAACCGAAGATCGGGGCGAAGCTCACATCAACTCAACGGCCTTATCCGTGAAGAAGCAAAACACTAGAATAAACACCGGATGCAATATTTAATACTACGGCAAAAGATCGGCATGATGCATGTATGATGTATGGCATGGCAAGGTGCGATGCAATTAGGTCATATTAAGTGGAACCGGGGTCCCGACAATCATTCAAGTGGTTCAAGTTGTTTAGCTACCCCGCAAATTAAATGTTGTATTAACATTGCCAAAATATAGCACCGGTTCGCTACATCAATTTAAATGAGGCCAATATAAGACTAGATTTGCCCGCATATGGGCCCCATGTTTAATTATGAGGTGAATCGGCATAAGGCCCCCAAACCACATGATTATGCATGCAAGTATGACAATTTAATATGCAACAAGTTGGATTATATTATAAAATAGGGTTTCGGAAAAAAGGGGTTCACACATTGAGGGGGCTCGACGACCTTGGGGTTCCGGGGTTCGGGGTTCGGTCTCAGGGTCCAGGGTTCGACGGGGTCGTTCTCGGATTACGGCGGTAGGTCTTGGCGTTCCGCGAGGAAGGGCTTGGTGGTTCTGACTTCACTTGTCGGTGCCGGACTCGGTTGCGGTAGATCTTGGCCATGTCGAAGTTCTTGCCGGAGGTTCGTCGAGGGTCACCGGTTCGGTACGGTCTTCATATGGTAGGTCTTGTCGAGTTCACTGCAACGGCCTTGTGGTTCCGATGACGATCTTGGCGGTTATCTAGTGGCACCATGTACACCCCTCGAGCCCATCGGCATTGAGCCGGTCTTGTCGTTGAGCATCCCTGTACGAAGGTCTGGGTGTTCCGGTTCCATTGACGCTGGAGATCTTGATTCAACATCATCGCGGCCTTTAAGGTTTCGGCTAGCGGAGCCGGGAAGGAGTTCTTAGGGTCCGGGGAGGGAATCCTGCGGTTTCCATGACGGAGGTCTTGGCGTGCCGTGCCGGTGAACTTGGGTATCCATGTCGTTGATCTTGGGGCACCAGCTTCGGTTCCATATCGGCGTACTCGGGTTGTAGGTCGATGGGCGGTGTCGGTCTTGGACTTCGGCGCCGGTCGTACACCAAACATCACAGGGAGCCAAGAGCAGCCGTAGCACATGATCTTCCCGAAAACGTTGAGGGCACCACAACACAAACACCGCATCGGCACCTTGGTCTTGGTCCTCGGATCCATGTCCCAGTCATATCCTTTACATCATCTTGTTGCGAGCAGGGACGACGCGACGATGCGGCACTGCAGGATCGAGGGCAAGGACAGAGGGGCACCACGCATGTGGGGAAACAAGGAGGCGGCGGCTCAGAGGGAGGACGGCCGGAGAGGGGCCTGCGGCGTCGAGCAGGGAAGAAGGAGGGAGAGACGCGAGCGGGGGGGAGACGGCCTGGCCGCAGGCAGGGGCGGCGGTGGAAGGAGGACGGGGCTCGGGGGTCCGGCCGGCGGCGGGACAAGCAGGACCGGGCGCGGAGCGGCGGGGCTCGATGGCGGAGGGGACGCCGGCGGCGCTCGGCGGGGAGGGAGGCCGGCAGACGACCGGGGCCGACGCGGGGTGAGCGCGGGCGGCACGCTCGCCGGAGAAGGGGAGGTGGTCGCGGCGGCGGCGGAGGTTGGTGGCGACGGCGAGCTTGCGGTGGGGCGGCGCAGGGACGCGGTGGAGAGAGGGAGCTGCAGCGGAGGGGAAAAAGGGCGGGCGGCCTCGCCGCTGGGCGAGCCGGCAGAGGGGGAGAGGAGAGACGGGGGGCGGGGCAGACGAGGTCGGGGGAGGCGCGGACGGACGCGCCGGCGCGGGGCGGCGGAGGAGCAGAGCGGCGAGGCGGCGTCGGGCCGGAGCTCGAGCGGCGGGGAAGGGCGAGGAAGGGGCGAGCGCGGAAGGAGGCGGTGCCGTTGGGCGGGCGGCGCCGGCGATGGCTGGTGGCCGGAGGAGCGGTGGAGGGTGGAGCGGAGGTGGGGGAGCGTGGTCGGGGAAGGGAGAGGATGGAGAGGGGATCGAACGGGGCAGGTGGGGAGCGGCCACGCGGAGGGGACGCGTTGGGGCCTGGCGCGTGGGTCTGGGGGAGTGGGGCCGGGCGGGGCCCAGGCGGTCAGGGAGTGTGGGCTGAGGCGTGTGGGGTGGGGAGTGCTGTTGGGTGCGGCGTGCGTGCATGTGTGCTGCCGGGTGGGACCCGGCGGTCAGGGAGAGGGGGGCTGAGAGGTGAGGTGGCTGTGTGAGGGAGTGGGGCCCGGGTGCTAGAGAGAGGGGTGGGGAGAGCTGGGTGAGAAAAGGGAGAGGGAAAAAGGTATGGATCGATGAGGTGGCAGGTGGGTGGAGATTGGGTGAGAGGGTGAGGTGGCGGCCTGCGGTTGGTGGGTAGGATAGATTTGGGTGGGGATAGGAGTTAGTGGGGGCTGATTTAAAATGTGTGTTTGTTTGGTCTTGTCTATTTTAAAACTAGGCCATTTTGCAAACAGTTTTTAGACAAGTAAAATCTCCGATGCGATCGGGGTTTTGTGTTTGAAAATAAGAGGGGTATTTGTATAAATCAAAACTAGGCTTTTCAAAATAATGCAGACAAACAATGCACGATGATGACGATGCAATGCACAAAAACAACGCGATTTTCTAGTAGTGGTTTTGCGGGATGCCACAATTCGACACCACTAACAATGGATCTCGCCCTCGAGATCCGCCTCATGGTACCGGAAGGGAGGTCGGTGTTCTGCATCTTCGCGCTTCGTGTAGATCCTCGCGACACCACTAACAAGAGGTCGTTGTCCGTGATCGTCGAGGAAACACTCCGGGAACAAAAGGTCGAAGGTAGAGGTATCAACAAATAAAGCCACCTCTAACTCCGGTAGAAAGAGAGGACCGATGCATTCTCATCCACTTCAATGTACAAAAGCGAATAGAAGGGGTAGTCGGCATGGGGGCCAATCCATCATGCACCCAAACTATTACTCCGCACAATCAGTGGAAAAGCGTGCAACCATTCTCGGAATCAGACTGAAGATCTCGACAAGCGAGGTTCGGAACAAAGGAGTGATGCAGACTCTGCATCGGATCTGGCGTAGATGAGGTCGTCGCGCCGGAAAACACCGGAAGCACAACCAAGGAACAAAGAATGGTACCACAGTAGACGGATTCATCAGGCAGCATGAACACCGGATGGTAGAACACCGTTATCAAAAGAGGAAGCGAAACCCTGAAGGTACGACGGAAACCCAACCACGAGAATTCCTGGACTCGAAGAAAGAGAAGAGGGCGGATTCAAAACGCGTAGAGATAAGAGGAGAATAGCAGGGGTAAGGAGTAAAATCAGACCTAATCAGAACTAACCAACCGATTTTGCAAAATAGTTTTGACACTCTACTTCGGCCGTTAGCTAGGTTATCCTACATGCTGGACTTGTGGGGTATCGCAACTGCTGAGCTCTGATACCACTCTGTAACACCCTCAGAATCGACCCTATGCAAGTTTTAGCAAAACCCGCCAAACCCGCATAGAAACGATTCAAAGGTGCCCACCAGGCACTTTCGTGCGGGTGGAAAACGAAGTAATAACATTACACAACAGTCCTCGATGGGACCCACAGAACAGATATATACAACAGCGACTCAAAGAGTCAAGAATACAGATATAATATACAAAGATCCAAATCACCTTGAAAATGATAGAGCGTCCGACTACGGACAAGATGCAAATGGGGCTAAGAGCCCTGAAGAATAACCAATGGCGTCCATAACCCTGCCCAGGCCAAGCCGGAAGGGTAACCCTGCTAACAACGTCGATCTCAAACCTGCTTAAACAAAAGGGGTGCCGACAAAGGGCAAAGGAAAAAGAGGAGCGTCAGTACTGAGGCCAGTACACGGCGAGGCTAGAATTCGGCGGTCCTCGCCTACATAGGTATGGTGGACTGAAGCGGCAGCGGCAGCATGCACTAAACAACCTATAGAGACTCGATACAACTGGCGGCAATCAGAGAGGGGTAAGAAAGACCTATTCGGGACCAACCTGATACTACCATCAAACAAACCCATCCTGGTGTTTCCCCCTCGAGACCAAACGAGGAAGTCAACCGAGGAACTCACACAGTTGGCAGTTTTATTTATTCAGTTATAGTTGCGGCAATTACTAGTCAAGTATAGGTAGTCATCCTGATAAAATAAGCGGTGGGCCGTTTTAGTTAACCATTCCATTGTAGTTGCGGCACTTACTAGTCAGATACAATTAGCATGAGGTAACCCATAAACCCAGCAGTTGTTGGTACTTTTATTTAGCCATTCCGTTTTAGTTGCAATACTTACTAGTCAGATACAGGTGTCGCAAGCGACAAATCAAACAAGCAATTGTTGGCAGTTTTATTTAGCCATTCCGTTGTAGTTGAAGCTGATTACTAGTCATATCAGATACAAGTCAATTTATAACAGTAAACTTTAGTTATAGTTGTCTATGATCGAGATACTGTGCTCCAAGTCGTCCATAACCGCGGACACGGCTTTCAGAAAGTTTTAACCCGGCCGGGGTGCACAAATAGCAACACACACACGATCAACCTCGGAAAAACCAAATCAAAACCCAACGAGGTCTTCACGACAGAGCAATCACAAGATTCAGAAATATTTCAGGGGGCCACCCCATTGAGTAGATCCGCAACGAAGTAAGCTAGCTCCGAGACGGACTCAAGGTTTGCGTCAATGGCTGTAAACGACTGGGAACCCGAAAGTGTGACTGGGCTTGTCGATACCGCGAAAACATTCCGCTAACCTAAACAGTACAGTGTGCTCCTCGCACAATCGTAAATAAAGCAGTAGCATGGCATAAGTACATGATCATAAATAAAACCTCAAACTAGTTTGTGGCCCCAAGAAATAAGACTGAATCAAGCTCTGGCTAAGGGGGGCCCATAATTCCCCATATGTGGATAGCGCGATAAATCAAGGAACAGGTATCAAGTACTCGGGGTCCTACGGGACACAAGTGGGCGGTCGGAAACCAAATATTATCTATCACCCACCGATGCCTCTGCTTACTTACTTCAATTTTAGTTGTTAAACAGGAATTAAAGTGAACGAGAAATAAAGCCGAGATCATCTCCAACATCAAACATGTGGCAATACTCCAACAACTGTGGTACATGGCGACACGCAACAGCACTTGAGCAAGCGACTACGACGCGCAAGTCCAACTATCTACCAAACAACAGGTAATAGGAGGTCGCCATGG
This sequence comes from Avena atlantica, assembly GCA_910589765.1. Lineage (NCBI taxonomy): Eukaryota > Viridiplantae > Streptophyta > Magnoliopsida > Poales > Poaceae > Avena > Avena atlantica. Next base: position 431,655,794 of record OU342736.1, on the reverse strand, counting down.
CAATATGAGGCTGCAAGGGATATCACGGGTACGAAAACTAGAGCAACGCAACACAGATAGCAATAGATCAACAGGAGGGAAATAAATACTATAAAAGTAAGATAGGTAGAAAGGGGGAGATGCTCGCCTGAAAACATTGCCGAAGGTTCAACCGAAGATCGGGGCGAAGCTCACATCAACTCAACGGCCTTATCCGCGAAGAAGCAAAACACTAGAATAAACACCGGATGCAATATTTAATACTACGGCAAAAGATCGGCATGATGCATGTATGATGTATGGCATGGCAAGGTGCGATGCAATTAGGTCATATTAAGTGGAACCGGGGTCCCGACAATCATTCAAGTGGTTCAAGTTGTTTAGCTACCCCGCAAATTAAATGTTGTATTAACATTGCCAAAATATAGCACCGGTTCGCTACATCAATTTAAATGAGGCCAATATAAGACTAGATTTGCTCGCATATGGGCCCCATATTTAATTATGAGGTGAATCGGCATAAGGCCCCCAAACCACATGATTATGCATGCAAGTATGACAATTTAATATGCAACAAGTTGGATTATATTATAAAATAGGGTTTCGGAAAAAAGGGGTTCACACATTGAGGGGGCTCGACGATCTTGGGGTTCCGGGGTTCGAGGTTCGGTCTCAGGGTCCAGGGTTCGACGGGGTCGTTCTCGGATTACGGCGGTAGGTCTTGGCGTTCCGCGAGGAAGGGCTTGGTGGTTCTGACTTCACTTGTCGGTGCCGGACTCGGTTGCGGTAGATCTTGGCCATGTCGAAGTTCTTGCCGGAGGTTCGTCGAGGGTCACCGGTTCGGTACGGTCTTCATATGGTAGGTCTTGTCGAGTTCACTGCAACGGCCTTGTGGTTCCGATGACGATCTTGGCGGTTATCTAGTGGCACCATGTACACCCCTCGAGCCCATCGGCATTGAGCCGGTCTTGTCGTTGAGCATCCCTGTACGAAGGTCTGGGTGTTCCGGTTCCATTGACGATGGAGATCTTGATTCAACATCATCGCGGCCTTCAAGGTTTCGGCTAGCGGAGCCGGGAAGGAGTTCTTGGGGTCCGGGGAGGGAATCCTGCGGTTTCCATGACGGAGGTCTTGGCGTGCCGTGCCGGTGAACTTGGGTATCCATGTCGGAGATCTTGGGGCACCAGCTTCGGTTCCATATCGGCGTACTCGGGTTGTAGGTCGATGGGCGGTGTCGGTCTTGGACTTCGGCGCCGGTCGTACACCAAACATCACAGGGAGCCAAGAGCAGCCGTAGCACATGATCTTCCCGAAAACGTTGAGGGCACCACAACACAAACACCGCATCGGCACCTTGGTCTTGGTCCTCGGATCCATGTCCCAGTCATCTCCTTTACATCATCTTGTTGCGAGCAGGGACGACGCGACGATTCGGCACTGCAGGATCGAGGGCAAGGACAGAGGGGCACCACGCATGTGGGGAAACAAGGAGGCGGTGGCTCAGAGGGAGGACGGCCGGAGAGGGGCCCGCGGCGTCGAGCAGGGAAGAAGGGGGGAGAGACGCGAGCGGGGGGGGAGACGGCCTGGCCGCAGGCAGGGGCGGCGGTGGACGGAGGACGGGGCTCGGGGGTCCGGCCGGCGGCGGGACGAGCAGGACCGGGCGCGGAGCGGCGGGGCTCGATGGCGGAGGGGACGCCGGCGGCGCTCGGCAGGGAGGGAGGCCGGCAGACGGCCGGGGCCGACGCGGGGTGAACGCGGGCGGCGCGCTCGCCGGAGAAGGGGAGGTGGTCGCGGCGGCGGCGGAGGTTGGTAGCGACGGCGAGCTTGCGGTGGGGCGGCGCAGGGACGCGGTGGAGAGAGGGAGCTGCGGCGGAGGGGAAGAAGGGCGGGCGGCCTCGCCGCTGGGCGAGCCGGCAGAGGGGGAGAGGAGAGACGGGGGGCGGGGCAGACGAGGTCGGGGGAGGCGCGGACGGACGCGCCGGCGCGGGGCGGCGGAGAAGCAGAGCGGCGAGGCGGCGTCGGGCCGGAGCTCGAGCGGCGGGGAAGGGCGAGGAAGGGGCGAGCGCGGAAGGAGGCGGTGCCGTCGGGCGGGCGGCGCCGGCGATGGCTGGTGGCCGGAGGAGCGGTGGAGGATGGAGCGGAGGTGGGGGAGCGTGGTCGGGGAAGGAAGAGGGTGGAGAGGGGATCGAACGGGGCAGGTGGGGAGCGGCCACGCGGAGGGGACGTGTTGGGGCCTGGCGCGTGGGTCTGGGGGAGTGGGGCCGGGCGGGGCCCAGGCGGTCAGGGAGTGTGGGCTGAGGCGTGTGGGGTGGGGAGTGATGTTGGGTGCGGCGTGCGTGCATGTGTGCTGTCGGGTGGGACCCGACGGTCAGGGAGAGGGGGGCTGAGAGGTGAGGTGGCTGTGTGAGGGAGTGGGGCCCGGGTGCTAGAGAGAGGGGTGGGGAGAGCTGGGTGAGAAAAGGGAGAGGGAAAAGGTATGGATCGATGAGGTGGCAGGTGGGTGGAGATTGGGTGAGAGGGTGAGGTGGCGGCCTGCGGTTGGTGGGTAGGATAGATTTGGGTGGGGATAGGAGTTAGTGGGGGCTGATTTAAAATGTGTGTTTGTTTGGTCTTGTCTATTTTAAAACTAGGCCATTTTGCAAACAGTTTTTAGACAAGTAAAATCTCCGATGCGATCGGGGTTTTGTGTTTGAAAATAAGAGGGTATTTGTATAAATCAAAACTAGGCTTTTCAAAATAATGCAGACAAACAATGCACGATGATGACGATGCAATGCACAAAAACAACGCGATTTTCTAGTAGTGGTTTTGCGGGATGCCACATAATGCTACGCTTATCTATTAGGAGTATGTCCATCATACCATTCTCCTAATGATATGATCTTGTTATTAATAACATCTCAATGTTCATGATCGAGAAACCATGATCATCTATTAATCAACAAGCTAGTATTATAAAGAGGCTTTACCAGGGACTCTAATTTAGTTTACAAATCACACAAGTATTAATGTTTCCGGTTAATACTATTATAGCATGAATGTAAAAATTTATCATAGACACAAAGATATAATAATAACCACTTTTATTATTGCCTCTAGGGCATATCTCCAACATAGAAAGCATCCATAATACAATAACATACTTGTTCCAATGGTACATAACATAAACACATAAGTTGTTGCTCTAGTTCAACAGCCAGAAACACACAATTTTAACTACTTAATACAATAGCAAGTTATTCAACACACAACTCTGAGATCTGCTTCAACTTCTCCTTCTTTTCTTGGAGAGCCTTGAAAAGATCTCCCACGCAACACTCTAGTTTCTTATTCTCCTCCTTCAAAGTGCTCACTTGTGCCATAGCCTTCTCCTTCCTTGCCTTCTCAAGCTCAAGTTCATGGGTTTTTATTTTGCCCAACTCACTCAATGGCAGAGTTCTTTCATTAGCTTTACTTTCTCTTGCTCCAATTCCTTTTTCTCTAAAACCAGCTGGTAATTGGCAGTGGCATACTCCACATTCCCAGAGATTCCTGTGTCTTTCTCTTCCTCATACATACCCCCATAGCCTAATCAAAGCTTTCTGCAATGTAGGTGGCCACTCCAAATCCACCCAATGGAATGTGTCACACATGCCCTCCTGCAGATTAGTTAGTACTACACAAACGCAAATTAAGCAAAGTACACAATATATGATCGAAGCTTGTGATAAATCACCTAAGCAATATGTAATCACAGCTTGTGATAAATCACCTAAGCAACAATAGTCACTAAGCAAAGCATGTTTTACAATCAGTGATAATGAAACAATGCAAATTCTACAATCAGTGACACCACCAACCTTGCAACCACAACCAAGAAATTTCCTTCTAGTGTCTGATCCTTCGAAAGCAACAAATTTGTGCAGAGGCTTGTCATGCTTGCACCTCAGCTGAACATCATCACTGCCATTGTAATCAGGGTCAAAGATAGTATTTGGCATCTAACACAAAGCACAACAATAACATAAATCGACAAATCTATCTAGGGTTAAGTGGATAGGACAGCAGCATATGTCAGTGGATTTACTAGAGCTTATTATCCTGAACTAAACAAGAGCTGCAATCGACTGGAATTCAACTAAAAGCATGGCAAATCGAAGAACCCTAGAACTACACTTACATGTCCACGCGGGATAATATCCTGCCCTTCTGAGAAGCCTCACACGAGGCTACCATCGCTGGTGTCTTCTTCATCCCAGGAGGGCATGACGACGGCGGTGGCAGAGGGTCGGCGACGACGGAGGCACCGGATCAGGGGAAGCAGAGTGAGAAGAGTGAGAGAGCAGGAACTGACTGGGGAAGAAGGCGACCCAGACACAGAACCACCTGGTCGAACCGCACCTGGTCTTGTCCTAACGGCTGGGGAAACGACCGTTTGGCCACGTCAGCTCTGCACGTGGGCCAGGCTCGTTAGAAACGTGTTCAAGCTAGGATTTGCGCGATCGGAGTTGCGGCGTCCAGGTGTTGGTACTGACATGCAGAAATTACCAGAATCGGTACTGACCCGTCCTGACAGCCTCAATTGTGGTAGTTTTATCCAACTAACTCCCTATAGTTTGAGTCTTGTTCTATTGGTCATGTGTATCGTGGTCAAAATATGGATGCACGTTATTTAGCTCGCTCAAGTGAGAAGTGAGGTGGTATGACTCACGAGCGTAGTTGTATTGACTCTAAAATAACACCCCCCCCCCCCCCCCCCCCCCCCCCCCCCCCCCCTTGCGCGATCAGGTCGAGTGTGCGTGCGCCCGCATTGTCTAGCGCATTCTAGATACCGAACCCAGTATATCGCATTCTTATTGATTGAAGTGGTGTAATAATGAACATATTTGTGTCGAGAAAGAAAGCAAACTCCAAAGGAGGGTCCGCTCAAGGAACTATGCACCCCATGTCCAAGTGCGACGTGATGCTGATATAAGTAGCAGCGTTTTATATGCCATAACAAATTGTCTGGTTGGTGTAGTTGGTTATCACGTTAGTCTCACACACTAAAGGTCCCCAGTTCGAACCTGGGATCAGACATGAATATTTTTTTTATGTTTCTATATATCACACATTACAAACGCACGTTTTTTTTTGTTTTGCTTTTGCTCACGTCGTTGCAAGATGTTCACATTTCCCACTTCCTCACTCTGCCGCTCATATCTTGCCATATCGAGGAGCGACAACTTTCTACACAACTGATGCAAAAGGTTTTGCCCCGGAAATCATTCAACCCGAACGGGGGCTACAATAGAAGTCTCGAAAGTTGGGTTTTCCTCTACTAGCCGCGACCAGATCTCCTCCTGTGATCTGTTGGCCGATCACACCCGTCACCAGCCCACCACCTAGCAGCACCGCTCGCTCTTCCTTCTGGAGGGGTGATGCGTGTCGAACCTGCCGTCGCGAGCGTCTGTCTACCGCTCGCGGCGCCACCAAACGCGACGAGCGAGGGACGAACACCTGGACGAGGAAGAAGGAACATATCCCACCGAAACATGAAGGGTGGGGGCTGGCTGCAGGTTCCTTGCATCTTGCTCCACTGTCAGTCACCATTAGCGAAAAGATCCGGACGCAAATCGCGGCACGGGATGTTTGGAGTGGACGGTTTTTCTATGCCTCTGATCGATCACCTCAATCAGTGAGCGACAAACTCTTCTTTTAAAAGAGAGGGGGAGAGGATCTGTCGAGGTGTGCGTTGCCTGCCAGGAACAACGAGGGAACCCCAGCTGGACCGCAGCGCGTCGTCCTGGCTGTGCGTTTCATACAGATGTCGAGCTTCCAGATGAATCGAAGGAAGGAGAAATATCTATCTCATGGGAGTTTCCTTGGATCTTCTTCTTTCTTCACGCAAGAGTCAGTCGGGGAATCGAAGCAGCCGTCCCGGATCTGTCCTCTTTGATTTATTTCATATATCGTCTCGTCTGGTGGAAAATATCTCAGATTTGACTTCATTTTATATTCAGCCCATATTCTGCAGTTTGGTGCTCTGGTTACACCAGAGACCTTCTTGTTCACGAATATTATAGTACAGTAGTTCATGTGTTTCAACGAGCTACCATCCCAGACATGAATTTCCCACTAACCAGATCGGTTGGAGATCATAAATTGTACGATTCAGGAACACAGGGATTCAAGATTTGAGATATCATCCCTTCAATCCTTTTTCTTTTCCAAAAAATCCCTTCAATCCTTTGGATGGAAATAGTATCTGATGCAAATCGATGCTAGTAATTCGGTACAGATCTGAATCGAACCATAAAGAGCCTGGCTCTAGTACTTCTCTCCCACCATTAATTCCGTTTGATGAACTTGAGTGTTGATTTCAAGACCCCATTGTAACACCAATTGTTATTCTTTCCACAATCCCACTGTAATAATCTAAAGTACTCCACTGAACTTGATTCAGGGAGAAATGTTGCCAGAGAAAATTGAACGTAAGAAAAAATTAATCAGTAGAATCACTAGACCAGAGCTAGTTTTGATCCACTCCTACGGTTACTACTAGTACTAGTATGGTGCTATGGATGATCACGGCACAGCAGCCTGGGACAGCTCCCTACAATTGATTCCTCCGCCGGAGATCCACGACGACAACGGAGATGTTGTCCGTGCTGCTCTTGGTGAGAGCCAGCTTGGTGAGCATGGCCGCCGCTTCGGCGCACCACCTCTCCCTGCCCCTGCGGAGGCAGGCCCGCGCCACCTCGCAGGCGGTCTCGTTGCTGACCACGTCCCACAGCCCGTCGCTGGCCAGGATCAGGCACTCGTCGCCGTCTTCCCTGTCGGTAACGGTCACCTCCGGGATCGCCGTGACAAAAGGCTTCAGGTATCCGTCCCCGATGGCGCGCGACATGGCCAGGACGCCCAGCACCCTCGCGCCCTCCCAGAAAATGACGCGCCCGCCAGCCGCCTCGATCCTCTCCAGCTCGTCTGGCCTGTCCGGCTTGTGGTCGGAGGAGAGCGGCACGGGCTTGCCGTCGCGGCAGAGCACCGCGCGGGAGTCGCCGCAGTTGGCCACGACGACGCGCTGATCGTCGACGATTGCCACGACGGCCGTGGACCCCACGTGGTCGCACTTGTGCGACTCGCACCGGCAGCTCGCGCTGTCGCCGCGCCCGCTGGCGGTGACTTCCGCGTCCATACGCGCGAAGCTTCGCTCCATCGCGCCGGTCCAGGACTCGGGCTCGGGGCCGCCGGCGAGCTCCTCGGCGACGAGCTCGTGCATCCGGTCCCGGCACGCGTCGGCGACGTGCGAGCAGCCGTGGCCGTCGAACACCGCGTAGAAGTCGCGCGGCGCCGGCGCGGCGAACGCCTGTCGCACGGAGACGGCGTCCTCCATCTCCCTCCTCCGTCCGGTGACCGACGCGAACCCGTGCCGCTTCGCCGCCACCACCTCGCCCCCAGCCGCGCGCCTCTTCCGCGTGGCCTCCGCGGCCTCCTCCCCGCCCTCCGGCGCCTTCGCCGCGATCTTCCACCTCGCGGCAGAGTCCCCGGCACGGCGGCGCCTCCCCGCGCGCGCCCTCGCCCTGGCCTCCGCCTCCGCCCCTACCACCACCGCCGACGTGGCCGAGTCACAGCACACCTGCGCCATCGACATCAACACCAAAGAAACCCCTCTCCAAAGCACCGTCTGAAACTGCCGCGGCTCGCTCGCTTCCTTGTAGGCTCCGGGCTACAATCGCATGAATTGGAATGGAGGAGAGGAGGCTCCGGTGCGCGGCCCCGTTTTAAAGTCGGGTCTCCTCCCTGATGAGCCGCAGCCCGCAGGTGGCGTGGCGCCCTGGCCCACGTCGCGCGTCGCGATCTCTCAGGCGGGTGCGACACATGGTGGCATCAACCGCCCCACGCAACATCTCGGCCGTCCACGAGTTGCGCATGGCACGCGGCGCGCGCGGCGACACGTGCCCCCCCGAACCCACCCTCCTCCGCAGTCCGCCCAAACGGGACACGTGCCTCACTACTAATCCAGCGAGCCGAGTAGTAGTAGTAGTAAAACTAATCTGACCAAAGCATAATCTAATCTAACCCCGCAACCTAATCGCGCGCGCGCCGAACGAATAATAATGCGGGGCACCGAATGCGCGATGGCGACCGGGCATTGGCCGCCCGCCGAACGCTGCGTCGTTCGTGGCCGGGCGGGGCGGGGCCCGTGCGAGCGCGCGCCGCGACGTGTCCCGTAGAGCCGGAGCAGGAATTCTGTGAAATTCTCTCGCTTCGCTGCCGGTCCAACTCGGGGGGCAGGCAAGTACTCGATGCGATGCCGTCGGATTCGAAAGAAAGGGTGGTTTGCGTGCGCCGTGCGGCGATCCCATTGGCTTTCGGCCGGGAAGAAGAAATGACCCCGTAAACGTGCCGTGCCGCGCCATGGCCCGCGGTAGAGGAGCTGGAGACGACCCGTGTCACGTTTGACCTCGCATCGCGTTCTGTATTTTTTTGCCAGCGACTGATTCCTTGATTAATCCTGGGGGGCGTGACACGTCGCGCTGCTTTCCTGGGATTGTTCGCCCGCGATTAGCCACCTAACGCTACGTGCCGCTCGGCGGGGTCGAAATTATGGAGCAGGCGGTCGTGTAGGGCCCGCGCCCCCGGTGTGGGACGAGATTTTTTTGCCTCTCGCGGTCCGGTTGCGGGTAGTCGTTGACACGTCAGGGGAGCACGTATGCGCACGGAGGGTGGCCAGGTGGGGACGCCGCGGAACGGTGGGCGTCGTGGTCAGGGTCGGCTCCCGCCCAAAGCTGGTATGGTATGGTATGGTATGGTATGGTATGGTATGGAAAACAGCCGGGTTTGGGCGTCGGTTTCGGGGTGATTCAGGTTTTGGGTGCCGTGGGGGTTCGGGCCAGCGGCGGCAAGGCGGTCTCCAGTCGGTGTTCTGGTTACGTGGGCGGGCGGGCATGGGAGCTTTCGTCTGGGGGCATGGCGGGCGGCGAGGCATGGCTTCACCGGGGACCTGGTGCCACGTACGTACGTCAGAGGTGTGCCGGTCAGGGACGTGTTCATGCTTTGGGACTTGGGGAAAGATGGCGGGAACGAAGGTTTCAAATAAATTCATAATATTTTTTGAAGAGTTTGCTGCTTCGATTTTATGTTTTGCATGGAAGCTCTCTCTCTCTCTATATGTTTTATTTGATTTGAATGACTTCAAACGGCCTCTATTCTCTGTTTTGCACATAGTCTTAACGAGAAAACAATGGAGTCATCTCGTTTCTGACACTTTTTTCGATTGTAGTAGCCGTCACACTAACTTGGAACCATGAAACTACTTGCAGACAGTTTACGATAAAACTTGGGGTTTCTCTATACAGACCCATACCTTGGGCGGGCATGACAAAAATGCCCGATGCCCGATCCTAAATCTCTAAGAGCTCTAAGCTTTCTTGAGTTGAAAGGCTCTTCTTGCATGTGACGTGACATTGGGGGCCCAGTTAAGGCCAAATATACGTACACAATAGCCTGATGGTGTATTATGGTTGTTATTTTTTTATTTATCTCATCGAACAGATTACATAATAATATATACATTAATTTTTTTACAATTACATGAATTTATTATTTTGAGAGCGTGAATAATATTCACATCTAACAATAAAATTGTTTGCTTAGTATAAATTAAAAACATGTATTTTTTGAAAGACTTACCGATCTAAAACAACTATCATAGGACTGAAAAAACTGTTCACGAAATTTTGAAAAACTTTCACGAGGTTGAAAAAAGGTTCATCTGACAGAAAACACTCTCGTATGTTTGAAAAAGGTTCACGTAAATTCAAAAAGTTCACTGGTTTGAAAAAATATTCAACATTCTAAAATTTCTCAAGAGTGAGGAAAAAATGTTCAAATATTTCTAAAAATATACACTAAAAATGTTCATCGGTTATAAAAAATCTCATGGTCTAAAAAATATTCGTTTGTCTAAAAATATTCTCGATGTGAAAAATGTTCATCGGTTCAAAAAAATAATAATAGGTCAAAAAAATCATACTGTTCATAAGAGTAAAAGTCACGTGTTTCACAAAAAAAGTCTTAATAGAAGAAAATAAATAAGAATAGTAAAAATATTAGGAGAAAAGTAAAGATAAAATATGAGCAAAAATAAAATATGAAGAAAAAACATAATAAAAGAAAGTAAAAAAATTATTGGAGAATGAAATGAAAAATATTGAGTAAAAAATCTTGAACATTTAAGAGACAAGCTAGAGGAAAATTGTAAAATGAGAAGAAAGTAAAAAAACAAAGAGAAAGAGAAAAATAAAATGAAGAAGAAAACATCCTAAATAAATTCGAATAAGAAAGAAGTACTACCCGAATGAGCATGCAACATGAAAGAAAATAGTGACATAAAGCAAGAACTTGGGGTGTGCCTGCATGTGTGTTGCCGTTTTACTATCGGTGGAATTGGGTTTGTTTTACTCATGGTTTGGCTGGTTCACTACTGCTATCTTGTGACTTTTTTGTGCTTTTGCTACGAGTGGTATTGTTTTTCCTCTGATGTGTACTATATCCGTGGGGGTGGCCATCGCTGATCTTGCTGGAACAGGTCAAGAACACAATAAATTGAATACAAAACCATACATACTCCAGCAACTCGAACACTCCTGCCACATAATTTAAATGTCATTTAGTAAAAGAAGGCGCTAACAGAGCGCGCTTGGTCCATCTAGTACCTGAGTTTATAGCACAAATCATCACTTTACAGTCTAAATTTATCAGGCAAAAAACCACCAGATTTTGGTTTTTCCCAACTCACATTAATTATATACTAATTGCGAATTGACACTGTTTTTAACAAGTGGAGCCTAGTTGTTAGTCCAATCTAGTGATGTTGACCGAAACCCACCGGTCAACCCAGTTAAAATATCTAAATATTATGTTAGAAAAAAGGAAAAAAGAGAGTTGACCCATGAGCCCATCCCATTAGCGTGTGACACTAGCACTGCCTCCGCCGGCCCATCCCTTTCGTCGTTGCCGCTGTCTGATGTCTACGCACTTCTATTCTTATAGATAGTTGTTGGGCCTCCAAGTGCAGAGGTTTGTAGAACAACAGCAAGTTTCCCTTTAGTGGATCACCCAAGGTTTATCGAACTCAGAAAGGAAGTGGTCAAAGGTATCCCCTCTCAAGCAACCGAGGTTGAGGATGTGCCTTGTCAAAATCTGAAGGGTATGGAGATTGGTTAGTACTGGGCTCTCCGCAAGCAGAATCCCTATCGCTTCAAGCAACGCACCTATAAAGGATCTGACAAGAAATTCTGGACTGAGACTCAGGCTATGATGTGGGATCACATTTACACTCAGTTCCGGGTCACTCCTTGTGGCCACATTCAAGCTCTCAATCTGGAGTGGTTCAATATGTATGCAGCCTCTGATTACTTCTATGTTGATGAAGCTTTGAGGAAAATGGATATGTTCGACCTCGTCTGTCTCAAGGAGGACTACTTCCCTGACTTCATCCGTCAGTTCTTTTGCACAGTCTATTTTCATAATGATGATGAAGGAAATATGCCCTAGAGGCAATCATAGAGATGATTATATTTCTTATGTATCCATGAGTTATTGTAATATTCCTTGAATATCCATATCAGGCAACTTGTATTGATTTGCAATTATGTGAATTATTTGTGAAACTCTTTACTTGTATGGTTATTTAAGAGTTGTCCCTAGTCGGAGTTCATATGAGGACACACGTGAATATTAGACTAGCACATCGATTGATGACTATGTTTCGCAAGTCATAGACATGGATATGTCAAACCAATGATGTGGGCACATGTTATGAACATGGGGTTGGACTGTCCCAACATGCGACTGGCAATTTGACTTGCAGCTCTCTATACACATCGTGTATGTTTGTCCTTAGACCTGAAATTGTCGCATGTACTTGAGATGTGGATCGACCTACTTTGGGGCTATCAGACGCTACTCCGTAACTGGGTAGTTATAAAGGTAGCTTTTGGTTTGTCCTGAAACATGCTGCAAGGCATGGTCAATCAAGATGGGATTTGCCCCTCTCTACTTGAGAGAGATATCTCTGGGCCCCTCGAGTGATCGTATCCAGAAATGCATGGCCATGCTACATAAGGTTAAGAGTTAACCTAGTAAAGGTATTCCGAGTTACGATATCGAGAAAGAGAGGTCAGCTTGGAGCTAGACCAAATATCGTGAGGCAAAGGGAAACACATGTACTAAACCTTGTGATGGTTTGTCCGATATGATCTTTGTATGCGTTTAGGAGTTGGCACGTCTTGCTAGAGGACGCTACCAACTATTGACAGAATAAGTGTATTCGTGTCATGTCTACACGTATATGAACCTATAGGGTCACACACTTAAGGGGCTGGAAGCCTAATGAGGATTAGATCCGAATTAGACCAGGCTTAGGCTACTAATGGGATGCTAATGTAGAAGCCCACTAGGGATGCCTATATAAGAGAGGGTGGGGCAAGATGACCAGGGTTAGACCATTTCACCCAGCCGCCACACCTCACGCCTGTGTTGCACGCGCGGACCTAGCAGTCCGACGTCTGACGCTTCCACCCCGAACGTGCGGATAACTTGGAGGTGCTGCATCTGTGGCACTTGGACGAGCCGCGCAAGGGGAGCTTCTCGTGGGACGAGGACAAGGAGGAGACGTGGAACGTCTGCACTACCTCGACGCGCTTCATCAATTCCGCAACTGCGTGTCTAGTGGTAATCCCGTGATCTATGACAACAGTAATCCTGGTTTACGCGGTAGAAATTTTTGATTTGCGCTAGTGTAGCCTACCCGTATCCCTTCAGTGGTATCAGAGCCGATGATGTTCAGTTATAGGTTCGGGATGGTTGCATATGGTGATATGCAGATTGATATGAATGATGTGATTATTTATATTGCGGTGATTCAGGATTGATCTATGATCTTGCTTTCCATGATCGTGATTCTGAGGTTGACGAACGACTTACCCCTACCGGTCGGTTTCCGTCATCGGGGTAGACAGTGACACATAAATCCTATTGAATCACGCGAAGATCAATATGATTGATCGAATTGGAACCTAGATCTAAAATTGATGTACCGTGATCAAAGGAGTTTGATTGAATCGGGACAGGAGTCGGTTTATGGTAAATTTGATTTGCCGATCAAAATCCTTAAAGAAAATTGTGAAGATTCGATCTCTCATTTTTCAGAGTGATGTCACATGATCCGGTAGACCCCCCTTAATCGTAGCCCCTTTTGTATCTTGGTAAGGTAACTAGGTGCTGCGATGTCACATGATCCGGTAGAATGCGATTCTATGCATAACTTGTTTTTGCAGGATGTATGTGATCAGTATGGCCCATATACGTATGTGATGCATGTATGAAAAATTGCATGACCTGCGTGTCGCACGACTGGAGCCATATGTGTTTTCATTTATTGTAATGGCCTGCGTGCCAACTTGTGATGATCCCAATATTATGTAAATTTGGTTACTAGTTAATAGGAGTAATAGCTTGTAATAGTTCTTGGAGGACTCATCACTTGGAAGATGGCTCACATGGAACATGAATATGGAGATCATCATGGTGGACAGGTTCTATGGTGATGGAGATCACCATGAGAAAATGGGCCATACTGTGTCACATCTATATGAATTCTGTTCTTATGTGTTTTACTACTATGCATGCTTAGATGACAGAAGTAGAACGATCCCTCAGAAAGTTTAAGTTAAACCATGCCCTCCCAACCAAACCTTGCACCATACTATGCCCTGTACAATCGTTGGTGGGCCTATGAAATTAGGGTGCCGCGGTTTTCCTTGGCTGGATGGGTTTGTATCGGATACCTACACGCATAAGAGTTGGTGAGCTTGACAAGGTCATCTTAACAGTTAAGGATCTTGGGGCATAAAGGTTGGGCGCCTAGTTTTGACATAGAGATGTCACCCAACAACAAGAGTCATATGTGATATGATTAGCAAGTGTTGCTTACCGATTTACCTTGTCTTCTAGAAGTGATGCTAAAGCTCACTAGTCGACTTGTTTATTGTGGATCTTGAATCACTTAGTATCAATAGAGGGATATTGATTTAAGTGGGAGTATATGCTATTAAATTGTTTAATATGTTTTACTCTTTCATGGTTACATGGCTTAGTATTTTGCATGTTTTCTGTTGTAGATCAATGTCACCAAACACTACATCACTTTTTTCTTTGCGTTCGATTCTTGACAAAGATAAACTTAATGGAACAAACTATACGGACTGGGTCCATAACCTGAGAATTGTTCTCAGGTCTGATAAAAAAGAAACGGTTCTGGATACCCCAATCCCCGATGAACCTGCTGATAATGCATCTGCTGCCCTAAAGAATGCCTACAAGAGAGCATGTGATGATTCTCTTGAGGTTAGTTGCCTTATGCTTGCATGCATGGAACCTGAACTCCAAAATAAGTTTGAGGATCAGGATGCGTACGATATGATCGTGGCGCTTAAGGACATGTTCCAAGATCAGGCGAGGACTGAGAGGTACAATGTTTCCAAGTGCTTTGTAGAATGCAAGCTAGCAGAGGGAGCAGCTGTAGGCTCCCATGTGATCAAAATGGTTGGTTACAGTCAGACTTTGGAAAAGATTGGTTTTCCACTAGGCCAAGAGTTGACCACTGACTTCATTTTGGCGTCTCTTCCATCCAGCTATGGGCGGTTCATTTCGAACTACCATATGCATGGGGTGGAGAAGGGCCTTAATGAGTTATGCAGGATGCTAAAAACAAGAGAAAGTGACATGAAGAAGTGTTCAGGGCATAGCCATGTGATGACTGTGCAGAACAAGCCTAGCTTCAAGAAAAAGGGTACTTCTTGGAAGAAGAAGGGCAAGGCTAAGGATACGATCCCTAAGCCTGCACCCAAGCAAAAGGCTGGACCTGTAGAAGACACTGAGTGCTTCTTTTGTCATGAACATGGCCACTGGAAGAGAAACTGCAGCAAGTGTAGGGTTCGCAGCATAGAAAACAAAAAATTTCCTACGATGTGAACTATATACCAAGATCCATCTACTAGATACAAACAACGGGCGGATGTATATCCGTAGAGAACATACCCTTGAAGACCGACAAAGCTTAACGAGTTCAACTCGTGGTTGATGTAGACGATCTCTTGCCGATCTCAAGATCGAGAGGAAGTCCTAGCGCCGCAAATCAGCAGCGCATCCGTGCTCGCACACACGTTCGAGGCACCGAGCAACCTCCGCCTCCTCGCTCCAGCGATGCAGCGGAAGCACAACTCTTTCTTGCCGAATAGCCACCGGGAACATGTATCTCGCTAGTCCGAGACCATGGGGGATAAATTCTAGAGGGGGAGAGAGATCCTTCACGAGGAGGTGTGGTGTGAGAGGAGGAGAGGGGGGCCTTTTATAGGGGAGAGGGGGGGGCACCCAAGGGGCATGGCGCCCAGCCATGGGGCTGCCCCCACCTCTTCCACATTCATGTGGGTGGAGCTCCCACTCAAAATGAAAAGCCTCCACTCCCATTAAAAAGCCTCCACTCAAAAATCCACTCACATGCATTAAATTTCCACCAAATTTAATGCAAGCTCTCATTTAAATAAAACTCTTTTATTTATTTATTCAGAATTTTGTTAATTACTTTAATTAACAAACATTCACATAAAACCCCTTGCTAGTATTCCATTTCACATGCAGAACCAGTTTCAGCAATTTCAACCGAAACAGTTTCGGTGTCTAGTGAAATAAATTCCTGCGCTTTCCTTTTCTTTTCGGCATGAAACTTTTGCTCCAATTGGATGTCGGTGTCTCTTAAGTGTGTCACCCTACGGTTCGTGAATAATGCGGACATGATCGAGACCCCTCTCGGATCAATAATCAGAAGCGGGATCTGGAGACCCATACTGACTCCCACACATTCAACGATGACTTTCTTGTGATCGTCGGAACCTTTTACGCTAGTATCTTAATCCCTTTGTTTCACGATATATTACATGTCCGAGATTCGATCATCGGTATCTCCATACCTAGTTTGATCTCGTTACCGACATGCACTCTTTTCTCGTTCCCGTGATATAACATTCTAGTGATCAAATCACTTGCTTGCAAGCTAATCAATGTGATATCACCGAGAGGGCCCAGAGTATATCTATCCGTCATCGGGATGAACAAATTCCACTCTTGATCCATGAGCCTCAACATAACACTTTATTAGTTCTGAATCCATCTTTATAATCACCCTGTTACGGTGTGACGTTTGATGTTATCAAGAAACTCTTCCGGTGTTAGTGATTGACATGATCTCATGGTCTAAGGATTAGGATCACTTCGTAAGTTGTTATAGCAATATAAACTCAATGACTTTGATCGTAATGCTATACTTCGGATGAGTGTTCATCACATCATTACACTAATGTTGTGATCCCGTTATTAACAACATCCAATGTCCATGATCAGGAAACCTTGATCATCTTGTTAATCAACGAGCTAGTTTATGAGAGAGGCATAACTAGGAACTTTCTGTTTGTTTATTAAACACACATGTATTAACGTTTCCGTATTAATACAATTATAGCATGCAAAATAAACATCTATCATATACTTGGAATACACATAATAAACACTTTATTATTGCCTCTCAGGGCATATTCCCTTCAGTCTCCCACTTGCACTAGAGACAATAATCTAGTTACATAGTGATAAATCTAACACCCATTGAGTTCTGGTGTTGATCATGTTTTGCTCTAGGGAGAGTTTTAGTCAATGGATCTGCTACATTGAGATCCGTATGTACTTTACAAATCTTTATATCTCCATCCTTGACATGCTCGCGGATGGAGTGAAACCGGCGCTTAATATGCTTGGAATGCTTGTGAGACCTTGGCTCTTTGGCATTGGCAATGGCACCATTGTTGTCACAATAGATCACCATTGGGTCCAACGCGTTTGCCACAACTCCTAGTTCGGATATGAACTCCTTCATCCAAACTGCTTCCTGAGCCGCTTCTGAAGCAGCAACATATTCGGCCTCCGTTGTTGATCCCGCTACCACAGGTTGTTTGGAACTCCTCCAACTAACCGCTCCGCCATTCATGAGAAATACGTATCCGGATTGAGACTTAGAGTCATCCGGATCGGTGTCAAAGCTAGCATCGACATAACACTTAGCGACGAGCTCTTCTTCACCTCCGTATACAAGAAACATATCCTTAGTTCTTCGTAAGTACTTAAGGATATTCTTGACCGCTATCCAGTGTTCCGAACCTGGATCCGATTGGTACCTACTAGTCAAACTAATAGCATGTGCCACATCCGGTCTTGTACATAGCATGGCGTACATTATAGAGCCTATGGCTGAAGCATAGGGGACTTTGTCCATTATCTCTCTTTCTTCCGCCGAAGCCGGACTTTGAGTCTTACTCAATGTCTTGCCTTGCAACATAGGTAAGAACCCCTTCTTACTACCGTCCATTTTAAACTTCTTTAAAATCTTATCAAGGTATGTACTTTGCGATAGCCCTATTAGGCGCCTAGATCTATCTCTATAGATCTTTATGCCTAATATGTATGACGCTTCACCTAGGTCCTTCATTGAAAATTTGCTGTTTAGATAACTTTTAACACTGTTTAAAAGTTCTTTATCATTTCCGATCAATAATATGTCATCCACATATAATATCAGAAATGCCACATTGCTCCCACTCACTTTCTTGTAAATACAAGCTTCTCCATAAGTTTGGACAAATCCAAACTCTTTGATCACCTCATCAAAGCGGAGATTCCAACTTCGTGATGCTTGCTTCAATCCATAGATGGATCGCTGAAGCTTGCACACCTTGTTAGCATCCTTAGGATCGACAAAACCCTTTGGTTGTATCATATACAACTCTTCTTCAATATTCCCATTGAGAAACGCGGTTTTGACATCCATCTGCCATATTTCATAATCGAAATATGCAGCAATTGCTAACATAATCCTAACTGACTTTAGCATCGGTACGGGAGAGAAAGTCTCATCGTAGTCAACTCCTTGAATTTGTCGAAACCCCTTTGCGACAAGTCGAGCTTTATAGATGGTCACATTACCATCAGCATCAGTTTTCCTTTTGAAAATCCATTTGTTCTCCACGGCCTTTCGGTCGTGAGGTAATTCCACCAAGTTCCAAACTTGATTTTCATACATGGATTCCATCTCGGATTTCATGGCTTCTAACCATTTGTTGGAATCTGGGCTCATCATCGCTTCTTCATACGTCACAGGGTCATCATTTTCATCAACCATGAAATTCATGACAGGATTTCCGTACAGCTCGGGAGCTGCACGCGTCCTGTTTGACCTGCGAGGTTCGTTAGTACTCTCTTTTCTAGTTTCATGATCATTATCATTAGTTCCCTCTTCAACAGGTGGAGCCAACTCCGGAACAACTTCCGGCGCTGCGCTACTCGCCATACTTTGAAGAGAAGGTTCCACAACCTCTTCGAGTTCTACCTTCCGACTACTCACACCTTTCGCGAGAAACTCTTTCTCTAGAAAGGATCCATTCTTGGCAACAAAAACCTTGCCCTCGGATCTGTGATAGAAGGAATACCCAATAGTTTCTTTAGGGTATCCTATGAAGACGCATTTTTCCGCTTTGGGTTCGAGTTTATCCGGTTGAAGTTTCTTCACATAAACATCGCAACCCCAAACTTTAAGAAATGACAGCTTAGGTTTGTTTCCAAACCACAATTCATAAGGTGTCTTTTCAACGGATTTAGATGGTGCCCGATTTAAAGTGAATGCAGCAGTTTCTAGTGCATAACCCCAAAATGACAACGGCAAGTCTGTCAGAGACATCATAGATCGAACCATATCTAATAAAGTACGATTACGACGTTCCGACACACCATTTCGCTGTGGTGTTCCGGCAGGTGTGAGTTGTGAAACAATTCCACACTCTTTCATGTGAGTGCTAAACTCGTAACTTAGATACTCACCTCCACGGTCGGACCGTAGAAATTTGATCTTTCTATTACGATGATTTTCCACTTCATTCTGAAATTCCTTGAACTTTTCAAAGGTTTCAGACTTGTGTTTCATCAAGTAGATATAACCGTATCTACTCAAATCATCCGTGAAAGTAACAAAATAACGATATCCACCTCGCGCCGACACACTCATTGGACCACATACATCAGAATGTATGATTTCCAATAAATCTGTCGCCCGTTCCATTGAACCGGAAAACGGCGTTCTAGTCATCTTGCCCATAAGGCATGGCTCACATGTATCAAATGATTCATAATCAAGTGATTCCAAAAGTCCATCCGAATGGAGCTTCTTCATGCGTTTAACGCCAATATGACCTAGACGGCAGTGCCACATATATGCGGATATATCATCATTAAGTTTAATCCTTTTAGCATCAACATTATGAATATGTGTAACATTATCATCGAGGTCTAATAGAAATAAACCATTCATCATCAGTGCATGACCATAAAATATTTCATTCATATAAATGGAACAACCATTGTTCTCGGATTTAAATGAATAACCACTTCGCATCAAACATGATCCAGATACAATGTTCATGCTCAGTGCAGGCACCAGATAACATTTATTCAAGTTTATAACTAATCCCGACGGTAAGTGGAGAGGCAGCGTTCCGACGGCGATCACATCAACACTTGATCCATTGCCGACACGCATCTTGACCTCACCCCTTGCTAGCGGTCGTTTGTTCCGCAGCCCCTGATTCGAGTTACAAATATTAGCAACTGAACCGGTATCAAATACCCAGGTGCTACTGCGAGCACTAGTCAAGTACACATCAATAACATGTATATCATATATACCTTTGTTTGCCTTGCCGGCCTTCTTGTCTGCCAGATACTTGGGGCAGTTGCGCTTCCAATGGCCAGTCCCCTTACAATAGTAGCACTCGGAATCAGACTTAGGTCCAACTCGGGGTTTCTTTTCAGGCGCGGCAACCGGCTTGCCGCCCTTACTTCCCTTCCGTTTTCCCTTCTTGTCTTTCTTGAAACCAGTGTTCCTATTGATCATCAACACTTGATGTTCCTTTTTGATCTCCACTTCTGCAGTTTTAAGCATTGACAGAAGCTCGGGGAGAGACTTCTTCATGCCTTGCATATTATAGTTCATCACAAAGCTCTTATAGCTAGGTGGCAGAGACTGCAGAACACGATGGATGCCTAAGTCAATGGGAATCGATATTCCCAAGGACACAAGCTTATCGGCGTAACCCGACATCTTGAGTACATGCTCACTAACGGAGCTGTGCTCTTCCATCATGCAGCTAAAGAACTTTTCTAAAGCGTTGTAGCTCTCTACAGCAGCATGTGTGTCGAAAATCATTTTCAACTCACCCATTGTATCAAATGCATTGCCGTTTTCGAAACGCTTTCGAAGTTCCGGCTCTAGCCCATACAATATGCCGCAATGAACTAAGTTGTGGTCCTCCTGACGAGTCTGATAGACATTCTTCTCCTCGTCAGGGGCATCATCAAAAGGTGGGGGGCCTAACGGCGCTTCTAGCACATATTGCTTTTGTGCAGCAGAGAGGAGAATCCTCAAATTCATGGCCCATTCAGTAAAGTTGCTACCGTTCGTTGCTAGTTTCTCTTTCTCCATGAACGCATTGAAATTAAAAGCAGGTGGTGCCATCTACAACAGAATTTGTAAAGTTTAGACTAAGTGTATGATAGATCGAGTTCAACTAATCTATATTACAAATGAACTCCCACTCAAAAGCGACATCCCTCGTGTCCTTTTGGTGATTACATGAACCAAATCCACTACACCAAGTCCGATCATCACGTGAGTCGGTATAGCTTCAAAGGCGAGCATCAAATGGGCATCATATCAACTATATGACTCATGCTTAACCTTTCGGTCTGTGTTCCGAGGCCATGTCTGTACATGCTAGGCTCGCCAAGTTAGAACCTTAGTATTTGCGTGTGTAACTGTTTTACACCCGAAATATGGTCGTGGATCCAAGAACACCCGATCATCACGTGATGTCTTGGAGCGACGAAAACATAATCGGTGCATACTAAAGGAAGAACACATTCTTATCTTGATATTTAAATGAGGGATCATCTTATTATGCTAACAAAGCGCTAAACAAGCAATATAAGATGCTATCAAACATCATATGTTTATTAGTGAAATTATATGGTTCCCGCAGATGATCTCTATCATGTGCATCGTGGTATGATCACTATCATACCTATATGTGTAAATCCAAGGTCTATGGATTTTACACGCTATGTGTGTTGTAAGAGTATCATCTCATACTTCTACTTACAACACTACCATATCATAACACTAGCCCAGCAACAATCTAAACTAGACGCCTCTAATTTATCCATTGCAAGTTTTACGTGGCTTAGGGCTTTCGAGATAGAACCGTTCTTACCTACGAACATGAACCACAACGAGGATAATCAAATTGTTGAAAACTCGCTTGCAAAATAGATATTGACTATAGTAGGAGAGACAGGCACCCGCTAGCCACTTATGCAAACTAGTTGCATGTCAAGCGTGGAACAGGTCTCATGTGCGAGGACATGTAAAGTTTGTCCGGGCCGCTTCATCCCACTATGCCACCAATATCCAAAATTACAACAAAGGAGCAACAACATGATCATCATCGCCCACATACTCATATGTGTACTACCCGTGTAAAGTATCTACGCATAGATCCGGCTCTGATACCACTGTAGGGTTCGCAGCATAGAAAACAAAAATTTTCCTACGATGTGAACTATATACCAAGATCCATCTACTAGATACAAACAACGGGCGGATGTATATCCGTAGAGAACATACCCTTGAAGACCGACAAAGCTTAACGAGTTCAACTCGTGGTTGATGTAGACGATCTCTTGCCGATCTCAAGATCGAGAGGAAGTCCTAGCGCCGCAAATCAGCAGCGCATCCGTGCTCGCACACACGTTCGAGGCACCGAGCAACCTCCGCCTCCTCGCTCCAGCGATGCAGCGGAAGCACAACTCTTTCTTGCCGAATAGCCACCGGGAACATGTATCTCGCTAGTCCGAGACCATGGGGGATAAATTCTAGAGGGGGAGAGAGATCCTTCACGAGAAGGTGTGGTGTGAGAGGAGGAGAGGGGGCCTTTTATAGGGGAGAGGGGGGGCACCCAAGGGGCATGGCGCCCAGCCATGGGGCTGCCCCCACCTCTTCCACATTCATGTGGGTGGAGCTCCCACTCAAAATGAAAAGCCTCCACTCCCATTAAAAAGCCTCCACTCAAAAATCCACTCACATGCATTAAATTTCCACCAAATTTAATGCAAGCTCTCATTTAAATAAAACTCTTTTATTTATTTATTCAGAATTTTGTTAATTACTTTAATTAACAAACATTCACATAAAACCCCTTGCTAGTATTCCATTTCACATGCAGAACCAGTTTCAGCAATTTCAACCGAAACAGTTTCGGTGTCTAGTGAAATAAATTCCTGCGCTTTCCTTTTCTTTTCGGCATGAAACTTTTGCTCCAATTGGATGTCGGTGTCTCTTAAGTGTGTCACCCTACGGTTCGTGAATAATGCGGACATGATCGAGACCCCTCTCGGATCAATAATCAGAAGCGGGATCTGGAGACCCATACTGACTCCCACACATTCAACGATGACTTTCTTGTGATCGTCGGAACCTTTTACGCTAGTATCTTAATCCCTTTGTTTCACGATATATTACATGTCCGAGATTCGATCATCGGTATCTCCATACCTAGTTTGATCTCGTTACCGACATGCACTCTTTTCTCGTTCCCGTGATATAACATTCTAGTGATCAAATCACTTGCTTGCAAGCTAATCAATGTGATATCACCGAGAGGGCCCAGAGTATATCTATCCGTCATCGGGATGAACAAATTCCACTCTTGATCCATGAGCCTCAACATAACACTTTATTAGTTCTGAATCCATCTTTATAATCACCCTGTTACGGTGTGACGTTTGATGTTATCAAGAAACTCTTCCGGTGTTAGTGATTGACATGATCTCATGGTCTAAGGATTAGGATCACTTCGTAAGTTGTTATAGCAATATAAACTCAATGACTTTGATCGTAATGCTATACTTCGGATGAGTGTTCATCACATCATTACACTAATGTTGTGATCCCGTTATTAACAACATCCAATGTCCATGATCAGGAAACCTTGATCATCTTGTTAATCAACGAGCTAGTTTATGAGAGAGGCATAACTAGGAACTTTCTGTTTGTTTATTAAACACACATGTATTAACGTTTCCGTATTAATACAATTATAGCATGCAAAATAAACATCTATCATATACTTGGAATACACATAATAAACACTTTATTATTGCCTCTCAGGGCATATTCCCTTCAGCAAGTACCAAGCTTCTTTGAAGAAGAGTGGAAGTAAGAGTACTTCCCACTTAGGTACGCTTGTGGCAAATGTTGTGGACATTCTTCTTGCTGGTTCCTATGTTAACTCTTGGGTATTTGATACTGGATCAGTTGCTCATATTTGCAATTCGATGCAGGGGCTAATAAGGACTAGAGAAGTGCAGAAAGGCGAAGTGGATTTTTGCGTCGGAAATAAAGAAAGGGTTGCTGCATTGTTCGTCGGCGTCATGCAACTTCACCTTCCGTCAGGATTTATTATGGAGTTGAATAATTGTTATTACATTCCAAGTATGGGTCGAAACATTTTATCACCTTCATGTTTGATGAGGGATGGATATTCATTTGCGAGTATGAACAATGGTTGTGTAATCTCTAAGAATTATATGTTTATGGCTAATGCTCCCATTGTGAATGGGTTATTTATTTTAAATCTTGATGATGCATCTGTTTACAATGTTAGTGCTAAAAGGCTTCGGCCTAATGATTTGAGTCCTACCTATTTATGGCATTGTCGTTTGGGGCATATAAGTGAAAAGCGCATGAAGAAGCTCCATGGTGATGGTCTTCTAACTTCGTTTGATTTTGAATCATACGAGCCATGTCAAGCTTGTTTACTTGGAAAGATGACCAAGTCGCCTTTTTCGGGTTTACCCGAGAGAGCGACAAACTTATTGGAACTCATACATACTGATGTATGTGGACCAATGAGCACGACAGCCAGAGGAGGATATCACTACTTCATTACTTTCATTGATGATTTCAGTAGATATGGTTATATCTACTTGATGAAGCATAAGTCTGAAACTTTTGAAAAGTTCAAGGAGTTTCAGAGTGAAGTAGAGAATCAACGTGGCAAGAAAATAAAGGCCTTGCGATCTGATCGTGGAGGTGAATATTTGAGTCACGAATTTAGCGATCATCTTAAGAGTTACGGAATTGTTCCACAACTTATGCCTTCCGGAACACCTCAAAGAAACGGGGTCTCCGAACGGCATAATCGAACTTTGTTGGACATGGTTCGATCAATGATGAGCCAGTCGGATTTGCCATTGTCATTTTGGGGTTACGCTCTAGAAACGGCAGCTTTCACACTTAATAGGGTACCATCTAAATCCATAGTTAAGACACCATATGAGATGTGGACTGGAAAGAATACCAGTTTGTCTTTTCTAAAGATTTGGGATTGTGATGCATTTGTCAAGCGACTTCAGTCGGACAAGCTAACTGTCGGGGGATAACCCCCAGTAGGGTCACGAGAGGGGAAACATAGCGCAGCTGGGTTGGCTCCAAGTAAAGAAAGAACCAGGCCAGGTAAGAACGGCCGGGTAAGATAAGCATGAGAGCCGACATACGAACTATGTCGGCCCGCATAGGACAAAGTTGCTATTCTTACAGGTACCGACAAGCCGAGTCTACCGAGGAAGGGCCGAGTCAAGGAGGACACGTGGCACCTTTCTGAGTAAGGTTCAGGAGGGACCTTGGTAAAGTATGGTCAAAAGAGAAGGGCGACGCCGGGTGACACAAAAGGAGCCGGGTGACGCCCAAAGCATGCGCTGACGTACAAAGTAACAGCATGACGCCAAAAAGAACAAGAGGCAGCGTACGAGAAGACCGTTAGCTGCCAAGCTTTATGGACCGGGCCTCTGATCTTAGGGCAAGCCCATGACCCGGCCCATATTGTAGGGACCAAGATCCAAACAGTAAACCCTAGAGCCCAAAGGGGTATTAGCTAGCTAGCACTGCCTATATAAGGAAGGGCATAGCAGTAGTAGAGGGAGGTTGGACCAAGTAGGGAACTAGTGCGGTGAACTCAAGCCTAAATAGCTCAAGGAGCACTTGTAATCATGGGGATATCAATCGAATTGCCAAGTCTGAGAGTTCTTCTTGTTCTTCGTGCATGGCTCGACCGTGCACTCCCTCCCCGGTGACCACAAGCACCCATTCGGCCCCCAACTTAAGCCTACCCATGGCATCTGTCGTGCCACCACCACGACAGTTAGCGCCCACCGTGGGGCAGAAGCAGGTGCTTGATGGAGTCTTAATCCGGACGGGCAACATCATCGCCAAGACCGGCGAGCGCGTCTACTCCGGCCTCATCCAGAGGTTTGGAGCGCTCAACTTCGTCAACGACAATGCGGGATGCTTCGGGACCAAGCCGTTCCCTAGTGGCGGTCGCTTCATCAAGTTCGGCGAGCACCAGGTCTACGTCGCGGTGCGCGTGGAGCGCGCATATCCTGAGCACGTCGTCCTGGCGTCGGATCCTCCAACGGCTCCCATCACGGGAAGACCACGTCAACTCGTCTCCATAGAGGTAATGATGACAGCCCAGAACCCCACATCTCCTTCAGTAGTTCCAGTGGTGAATGAGAACGCAGAGGGAGGAAATCATGAGGAAACGCCAAGGGCTGCGAGAACAGCAAAGGCGTCGCTGGAAAAACCAGAGAACATAGCTACTAGCAAGAGGGCTAAGGAGTTGTAGGAAGCGATAGACAAGTTGGCAGAGCCAGTGGCACAAGCAACTGACCCGACGCATGTGCAGGCTAAGTTGGAGTAAGCAAGGATAAAAGTCCTAGAGAAAGCCAAAGAGCTAGCACAGTTACAGCAGGACGTGGATATCACCATCCGAGAGCTTAACTCGGCAAATCGAGTCAAGGGCGCAAAGACCCGGCTTGATGCAACGAGATTGAGAGGAAGGAACCTCAACCAAGAGCTAGCAGATGCGACATCCAAGATAACACCTGAGAACAACAATGAGACAGCCATGCGTCCAACATACAACACAGCAGCAGCCAACCTGAGAGCAGCGGAAGCAGCAATGGCAGAATTACCCCACTTGGAGGGGGAAGCCAAGAAAAGGCAGCATGAACGAGTCAATGAGTTAGTAAAAGCGGCCAGCATGCTGAATGAGGCGTATTTCAGAGCAAATCCGGGTATAGAAGGGAGGTCACGGCTAGTTCACTCGGCGACTCCTGTCCCAGCAAGATCGGCTGGGCACACAGCATCCTCACCCAGAGCGGTGCCCAGGCCGAGGAAAGAAAAAAATGTGGATTCTGTAAGAAACAAGCAGATGGTCGCCTATGATCCGGCAGTGATTCAAGGAAACCCGGCGCATGCGCAAGGGGCAAAAAGAAATAATCCCAGGGAAAATGAAAACCAGGAGAAAGTTGGGCAGAGAAATGACAACGGAGGGCAAAATTTTGCGCCTCATACTCGACACGCAACTCACTCGGCAGGAGGAGGAAATCCAGCTCGGAATAACGCACCAGCTCAGCCGGAGAGAAGACAGCAAAGCATGGGAAAAGCGGTTCGACAGCCTGTTGACCCGAACGCGAACAAGTATAATGATGGTTACTCGGCTATGGTAAATGACGGGTATGAACTGCCGGATCACGCATATCAGGCAATGGGAGCAAGATTTGGAGGCAGGAACCTTCAGCCGGATGATGCAAGGCTGAAGCTTGATCGCATAAAAATGGCAGAGATAATTGAATCTCAAGGTCCGTAGGGTCCACCGTGCTTTGGCCCAAGAATCATGAAGGAGCCACCGGTGCCAAATTTCCAGCTAGCCAGAGAGACAAAAACGTATGATGGAAGCACAAAGCCAGAGGACTGGCTCATAGATTATGGAACCGTTGTGAAAATCACGCAGGGAAACTTGAGATGGGCGGTACGTTACGTACCGCAGATGCTAGAAGGACCAGCTCGGGTATGGTTGAACAATTTGCCACCCGGTAGCATCAACAGTTGGATCGATTTTCACGACGCTTTCGTGAGTAATTTTACGAGCACTTACAAGAGGCTGAATCGCCCACAACCACTAGCAATGTGCAAGCAAAGACCGAATGAGACAGACAGGGAATTCCTCACAAGGTGGTGTACGATGCTTAACTCTTGTGAAGGGGTAATCGAGTCACAAGCAATCGCATGGTTTGCACAAGGGTGTAGACATGGAAGTGTGCTGTGGCAAAGGTTACAAAGAGATATGCCGGCAAGCCTGGCAGAAATGATAAGAATCGCTGACTCGTATGCGTTAGGAGATCCGACTCACCCGCTGCTCATGTCGGCAGACGGGATGACTGAGACTCAGATCTATGACGCTGCCGGGTCACAAAGGCGCCAAGAAAGATCTGAATACAGAAGCAAGAGAAGAGACGAGAGGCCGGATTACAGGTATGGATCGACTCAGGTTGCGGCTGTGAATCAGGATCATCCATATGTTGTAAGCAGTCGGCGTCAAAGGACAAATGGTCAACAACAATGGGTGCCAAATAATGACGGCAAAAGGCCATACGATTAGAGAAAGCAATATCAGGACCAACCGTGTAAGTTTCACACGCCTAGTCTGAGTAAGTCGGCAAATCATATGACAAGGCAATGCACTTGGTTTCAGAAAGGAGATAGAGTGGACTCGCCGAATAAGCAGCTTCCACCACCTCCCCCTCCACCACTTACAGGAGGAAATGCTTAAGCAGTAGGAGCAGATAACAGATATGAAAACAGGCAGCCGAGGTATCAAAATCGAGAAAGAAGAGAATTTGTGCACCAGGTGCACAATCCAAGAGGTGACGATGTTCATGTCGGCCACGGAACCAGGACTGAGTACAGAGAACATCACTAGAGCTATGTTGTCTTTGTCATAGAGCCAAATGACAAGAAGAGCCAGCAGTGACGAATGATGGAAGTGAATGCCACGATGCCGGCAATTCCCAAGTATATGCATTGGTCTGAGCAAGAAATAACTTGGAGTATAAAAGATCACCCCAAGATCATGCCAACCCCTGGAGGATATGCTCTGGTTTTGGATCCAACATTCATGGGCCCAGATATCAACGTGAAATTTTCAAAGGTATTGATCGATGATGGAAGTAGCATCAACATCATGTACAAGGACACCATGCTCAAGTTAGGCATTACCATGAACATGCTGGAGCCGACTAAGACAACTTTCCACGGTATCGTGCCGGGACTGTCCTGTGAGCCAATTGGCAAAAGCTGGATCAACGTCTTATTCGGCAACAGAGAGAATTGTCGCACTGAGGCCATAGAGTTTGAAGTAGTGGATTTGGTCAGCTCTTATCATGCCTTACTCGGCAGGCCGGCTATAGCAAGATTAATGGCTACTCCTCACATCGCTTACTTGAATATGAAGCTGCCAGGCCCATGTGGGGTGATCACAGTTGAAGGAGATTACAAAAGATCCATTGCTTGTGCCTCAGCCGGATCTTCACTGGCCGAGTCACTCGTCATAGCACAAGAGAAAAGTCAGATGTTGGAAGTGGCAGCATTGGCCAAAGCAGCACAAATGTCCATGTCGTCACTCACCAACCCGCATGGCAGTGTGTCATTTCAAGCTACCAAGGAAACCAAGAAGGTGCAGGTGGATGAAACTTTCCCAGAGCGCACAGTTACCATTGGGTCTGGCCTTACAGACAAATAGGAAAGCGACCTCACCAGCTTCCTCCGTGAGAACCGGGACATCTTTGCATGGTCCACTCAAGATCTACAAGGAGTTCCGAGGGAGCTGGTTGAGCACTCTCTTCATGTAAGGCCAGATGCCAAGCCGGTGAAGCAACCCCTGTGCCGCTTCGCCGAGGATAGGAGGAAAGTAATAGCTGCCGAGATTGCATGACTCTTGGCTGCTGGATTCATCATGGAAGTACTGCACCCGGACTGGTTGTCAAATCCAGTCTTGGTAGAGAAGAAAAAAGATGACCCGAATGTGGCAGTGGTATGGCGCATGTGTATTGATTACACGAACCTCAATAAGGCGTGTCCAAAAGATCCATTTCCTCTGCCTCGGATCGATCAAGTCATAGATTCTACTGCTGGGTGTGAGTTGTTGTTGTTTGTGGATGCATATTCAGGATTCCATCAGATACCACTGAATCCAAATGATCAAATAAAGACAGCTTTTATCACCCCGTACGGGGCTTATTGCTATCGCACCATGCCATTCGGATTGAGAAATGCAGGTGCAACATATCAAAGATGCATGCAAACTTGCAAGATCAATTGGACAAAAATGTTCAAGTATACGTCGATGACGTGGTAATAAAAACCAAACAAAGTCATACTCTAATTGAGGACTTGCGTCAAACATTCGCAAACTTGAGAAGATTCCGGATGAAGCTTAACCCGTAAAAATGTACATTTGGTGTCCCGGCTGGCAAGTTACTCGGATTCCTTATATCCAGCCGAGGGATCGAAGCTAACCCGACAAAGATCAAGGCCATCAAAAGAATGGAATTGCCCAAAACCCTCAATGATGTCCAGAAGTTTACTGGATGCCTGGCCTCATTGAGTAGGTTTGTTAGTCGGCTAGGTGAAAAAGCCCTACCACTATATCAGCTGATGAATAAATCAGACAAATTCACATGGACACAGCAAGCTGATAGCGCTTTGCATGACCTAAAGAAAATGTTGGCAACAACACCAATATTAGCGTCACCATTATCCAAGGAGCCAATGTTGCTCTATGTCGCCGCAACCAACAGAGTTGTAAGTGCAGTAATAGTGGTTGAACGTGAAGAAGGGGGCAAATCAGTCCAAAGACCGGTATATTACTTGAGCGAAGTGCTCTCTGTCTCGAATCAGAATTACCCGCATTATCAGAAGATGACATATGGGGTATATATGGCAGCAAAGAAACTGAAACACTATTTTCAAGAACACCCAATCCGGGTAATATGCGAGGCACCTATCTCGGATATATTGGGCAGCAAAGATGCCAGCGGCCGAGTCGACAAATGGGCCATCGAACTGGCACCTTATACTCTACAATATGATAGGCGGGATGCAATAAAATCTCAAGCCGTTGCAGATTACTTTGTAGAATGAATGGAAATGCAGTACGAACCACTACTGCCAGATCCGAATTACTGGAAAATGCATTTTGACGGGTCCAAGACAAAAATGGGTCTGGGCGCCGAGATAGTGCTCACATCTCCAAAGAGGGATCAATAAGGTATGTGTTGCAGATTCATTTTGCTGCTTCTAACAACGTTGCTGAGTATGAAGCACTGGTCCATGGCATTAAAGTAGCCAAGGAAATTGGTATCAAAAGGATCATGTGTTTTGGTGATTCGAATTTGGTGATTCAGTAAGTGTCTGGACATTGGGATGCGCTGGATGCAAACATGGCATTATATCGCTTCCACGTGCAACAAATTTCGGGATATTTTGACGGGTGTGAATTTCATCACATTCCTAGAGCAGAAAATGAGGCAGCAGATGTATTATCCAAACTAGGATCATCTAGGCAAGCAATACCAGCAGGGGTAGCATTGGAGCATCTCAGGAAGCCATCGATCAAGCCGTCGCTAGAGTCCGAATCAATCAGGGTCATCCCGGCGAGTCAGGAATCAGAGGCAGTGCCAATGGACGTTGACTCAGGGGTAGGTTTGAGTCACTCGGGAACTGATCCGTTCAATTCAGGGATCGTCGAATCACACTCGGGGACTCCTCAGGTTATGTCGGCATAGCATATGTCGGCAGAACCAATGGACATTGATGTTGAAGCAGACCCGGAACCACTAATACCAACATGGGCACATCCAATATTCAACTATTTGAAAGATGGGACCTTGCCGAGTGATGAAATACTGGCAAGGCAAACAGCACGAAGGGCAAAAGCATACACCATAATCAACAAGGAACTCTACAAGCGGAGTGTCACAAGTGTACTGCAGCGTTGTATCAGCTCAGAGAAAGGCCAGGAGATTTTATTGGATATCCATCAAGGAGAGTGCGGGCACCACGCGTCATCAAGAGAATTGGTAGCCCAGGCATTCCGACATGGATTCTACTGGCCAAGCGCATTGGCACAAGTGCAAGAGTTAGTCGGAAGATGCAGTGGTTGTCAACACTATGCGTCCAAGTCGCATTTACCAGCGTCTGAATTGAAGACTATACCAATTACTTGTACTTTTGCAGTATGGTGCCTAGATATGGTAGGACCATTCAAACCAGCAAGGGGAGGCATGCCTCGTATCTTGGTAATGATTGATAAGTTCACCAAGTGGATAGAAGTGAAACCAATCAAGAAATTGGACGGTAAAACAGCTGTCACGTTCTTAAGGGATATAATCCTCAGATACGGTTACCCACACAGTGTGATCACTGACAATGGCACGAATTTTTCCGAAGGAGTTTTTGCTCGCTGTGGGAAACACCAAATAAGGCTCGACGTAGCATCAGTCGCCCATCCAGAATCAAATGGACAAGTTGAACGGGCTAATGGCTTAGTTTTGTCCGGGATAAAACCCCGCTTAATGGAACCACTCCAGAGATCACCTGGTTGTTGGATAGAGGAACTACCCTCAGTATTATGGAGCCTAAGAACGACTCCGAATCGGTCAACTGGTTATACACCATTTTTCCTTGTGTATGGGGCTGAAGCAGTTTTGCCTGCCGACATAGAATATGACTCGACAAGGGTAAGGAAATACTCGGAAGCCGAGGTAAAAGAGGCCCGAGAAGATGGAGTAGACTTACTCGAAGAAGCAAGGGAACTGACACTCTCCATATCCGCTATATATCAACAAAATCTCCAACGCTACCATAGCCGAAAAGTTCAACCTCGTGTTTTTCGAGAAGGAGATATGGTGCTAAGGCTGGTGCAGCGCACAGCAGGAATGCATAAATTATCACATCCATGGGAAGGTCCATTCATTGTAAGCAAAGAATTTCACAATGATTCCTACTATCTCATAGATGCTCGTGAAGTGCAAAAGAACAAGGCGGACAGGTCAGGAGATGAAACCAAAAGGCCATGGAATGTGACACTGCTTCATCCCTTCTATACTTAGTAGAAGCAATGCATGTATCACTCGAACTCTCATATGTCGGACGTGTTTGCCGGCTATGTGCTAATAATAAAATGGTATGATTCGAAAAACTGACTCGGGGACTACCCCTTAGATTTTCCATTTCAATTGTTTTACGTCGGCTGGCGTGATACCCGAAATTTATCTCGGAACAAGTAGTGTTTACTCGGAAGAAATCAACTCTTCGACTATGCTGTTGTCCGAAAACACGGCTTCATGGCAAGCAAGAGAAAAAGATGTAAAACAGGTAAACACGAACACCAGATAAAGACAAAGGAGAAACACGAGTCAATTTTAGTTTTTTGCTAACTCTCTACAGGTCGTGTTATACTACGTGTCGAGTAATCTCGAACAAGTTATCCAAGTTTCATACCTGCTAACTATATCCTTCGTACTTTGAAATCCTAATGTCAAACACCGAAAAAGGTAGACAAGGGCCAAAGGCAAGGAAAGGTGACACGGAAAAATCAAACTCGGGGACTTGTCCTTGAAGGATTCGCACTCGGAGCATAACGCAAATATATAAAGCCCATTAACAGGCGCAAAATCAAACTTAAAAGTGCAAAGTATCTTACATATGTACCCGGTATACCGGGGATCTAATAAAAGTTCGAGTATTTGTTAGCCTAAGGAGCAGAAGAACTCGGAGGAGCATTCTCGGAGCCAGGGGTAGTGCTTGGAGCATCGGCCGGGTGAGGGGCATCTGTGGCAGGGTCATCCGGATCATCTGACTCGGTTGCCTCGCTGTCGCCACCCTCTTCATCAGCAACTTCGATGAGCGGGTCGCCAAGGTCGAGGAAGCTAGGCCCTTCACACCAAGCGTGCACCATGGTGTACTCGATCATGGCATAAGCTCGCTCCTAGCTCTTCTTGATCAGCTCCGGGTCATTCAGCCATTTGCCATCCCCTCTTATGCGATCAAGAACATCAAGGTTGATGTCCTCGTACCAAGAAAGCACGAAGGAGAGGGCCTTGTCCACTGCAGCTCGACCGGCCGACTCACGCCATTGATCCAGACGGTCTTCAGTAAGGAGCAGTCTCTCGGCCAGTGCCTCGATGAGTTCGGGTGGGTCTTCATCCGGCCAGAGCATGCGAAACGCATGGATAGCGGACTTGACCAAGTCCACACCGCAAGACCTGAGGGTATGGACCCGTTCAGACACCGCTGTGAGGAGCTCCTCCACGGACACCTCGCCGTCAGCAGGAGCGCCAGCTTCAGCTCTCACTTTATTCATGGCTCGGATGGCAAACATGTTGGACTCAGGAAAATTCTGTGCAAGCAAAATAGAAAGTTAGCAAATAACAAGGGCAGATGGAAGAAGTTCAAAGTGACTTATACAGTGCAAAAAGAGTAAGAACTCACTACCGAGAAAGAAGTTGATGGCGGCGAGTTTGCTATGCCAAGTATTGGTCTTGGCTTGGAGGGCGTCAAGGTTCAGATTTGCCGACTCAACCAATGACTCGGCCTCATCAAGCAGCTTCTTGGTCTTCTCGGTGCTGGCGGCCTGCTACTCATTCTTCTCAGCAAGTTCTTCCTTCAGCCCTTTCACCTCGGCCATGTGCTTCTGCTCCATCTCGGCCATCAGTTTCTTCAGCCGAGTCACCTCATCGTGCTCCTTCTGGAGTTCGGCTTGGTGCTTCTCTGCTTATTCAGAACAAATGTTTGTCAGTACCAACAGAAAACTTTCAGCTATTGGCTTAGGGAGGCAAGAAATTTACTCTCGGCCTCGCTGATTTGCGAGTGAAGATCATTGATGGTAGACTGAGCAGAGGCTGCTGAAAAAGAATGAGGAAAGATTGAGATAATAAACCAAAGAAAAGAACGCTGAAAAGAAGAAGGACGGATCCGGGTATTACCTTGGTCGTGGGTGTCAGTCTGTAGCTTCTCATACGCAAGTTCGAGCTTGCGATGCGCCAGGACGAGAGCTTGGTGCACTTTGGTGCGCTCGTTATGCGTGAGCTAATAAAATAACATAGACAATAAAGGAAGAGTCAAGTCAGGCAACCTGCCGAATAAAGAAGCTTCAGCCGAGTAAGTTCCTTACTCGACAGTAACCTCGAGGGCTAGGGATCGAAGCTCTAACACATGAGTTTGGCATAAGGAAATCAATGAGCTTAAGAGCTTACAACCGAGTAAGTTCCTTACTCAATAGTAACCTCGAGGGCTAGGGATCGAAGCTCTAACATGGAAGTTTGGGATTCAAAGATTAGAGTGATTGGTGAGAGCTTACGGCCGAGTAAGTGCCTTACTCAATTGTAACCTCGGATAAGCAAAGAGATTAAGCTCACAAGGCATGTACCTCCAAAATCGTACAATCATCATCCTCATCATCGTCAGACCAATCTTGTAAGGGATTGCGAGATTGACTCTTACCTGAAGCTGAAGCAGCCACAGTATGCGGGATGGGCATGAAGCACTCTAGGTCATACTCGAACTCATCTGAGTCAGAGCGATCCCCGTTATAGCCAGCAGGAGGGACAGTACTGTCATCAACCTGGTGAAGGAGATTCTGCGAAGGACAAACATAATGAGAAACTAGAAAACTAAACTAAAGAGTGGCAAAAGAGCTAAAGCCTACTCGGCGAGAAAGTAAATCGGAAACCTTACCCAGGGGACAAGCCTGACCCGGCTAAACGGCGGGCAACTCCAAGCCCAATCATCCGCCAAGTTCAATTTAAAGATTGAGCTTACTCGGCGGGCAATGGAGTCATGGGTGAGCTCCTTAGTGGAGTGCCGAGTGGGATCATGAGAGCCACTCATGAAGCACATCTTGTGGCTCCTCGCTTGGATGGGGCTTACCCGGCGTGAGACGAAGGTGCACATGAGATCAGAGTCGGCAAGATGAAAGTTTTCATCCGACGACAGCAACCTCTCCAGGATAGCATTGGCCTCGTTTACCGCGGCGTCTTGGTCGCGCGGGTCAAGCTGCCAATGTTTCTTGTTAGGGACCTCATCCGAGAAAGGGAAAGCCGGATGTTATCAGTAGACCCACTATTTTTGACATAGAAAAAGGTTCTAAGCCACTTCTTGCAAGAATCGATCCCAGTAACCCGAGGAAAGATAGAGTCTCTCCTGGGTGTGATGCTAGCGGCACCGCACCGGGTCGGCCTCTTCTCGGATAGAGGAGCACCGGGCTGGGGAACGACTTGAACCATAAAACTAAAATACTTGGCCCACAGAAGAACTGTAGGCCAAATTCCAAGGTAGGCCTCGCAAGCAGATATGAAACAAGAAAGAGAGCCAATTGCATTGGCAGGGAGATGGTGGGTCTGAATATGGAAGGTAGAAAGAAACGAGGAAAAGAAGGTGCTCACAGGAAGAGCAAACCCACGTTCGAAATGAGAAAGAAAAACCACCCGCTCGCCAGCTTGAGGTTTGGGAGAAATCTCACCGGTGGGGAGGCGGCAATCCACTTGCAGTGGAATGCGTCTGGTGGAGCGGAGCCACTCCACCTCTTCGGTGGAGACCTCTGAGCCTTCCAAGCCATCGCGCTCGCCGGTGGGAATCTCCTGTTGCTCGGCACCATCGGCGCCGTCGCGAGCGTCCATGAGATCAGTGGAGTCTGTCTCCTCCACGGAAAGGAGAGGCTTGGAACAGCCAGGACCAGTGCTGGAATGGAAAGAGGACAGGGGAAATCGCAGCACAAGAGCAAGAGGAAGAAGGAACCGCAAAGGGGGCAGTTCAATCTTGCGGGCGCGAGCAAGAAGAAAGGCAAAGGGAAAACTGAACGGGCATGGGGGAAGTGGAAACCCCCCAACCCCTACTTAAGGGCAGTAAAAACCCCGGTCGTGGGATCTATCTGTGCCATGCGGCCAGCGTGTGGCCGTGTACCAGGCCGGGAAAGCCAATCAGCAAGCGCCACGTAGCCAAGGATACACGAAAATTCCATGCCACGTCATGACTAGAAGGACAAGGGGCGCAGGCCAATGTGACTGCCACAGTGATGGGGAATAACTGCGCAGCCGTCACTGTGCCGCCAGAGCTTGGAACAAAAATTGAGGCAAGTAATCATGATTACCAGCTATCAGTGACTGAAGCGCGCCGAAAATGACTCGGAATTGGCCAAAGTAACTCGGCTCGAGGCAAAAATGAGCCAAGAAGTCAAAGAGTCGGCCCGGAAATTGTCAGATTGACCCGGCAAGGTGCGAAATTGCGACGAATAAAGATAAAAACAAAATTCCATTCACACAAAAGGAACCTGGAGATGCCTAACAGCTTGAACTGCTAGACCTCACCAGCTTCGGGGACTAATGTCGGGGAGATAACCCCCGGTAGGGTCATGAGAGGGGAAACATAGCGCAGCTGGGTTGGCTCCGAGTAAAGAAAGAACCAGGCCGGGTAAGAACGGCCGGGTAATATAAGCATGAGAGCTGACATACGAACTATGTCGGCCCGCATAGGACAAAGTTGCTATTCTTGCAGGTACCGATGAGCCGAGTCTACCGAGGAAGGGCCGAGTCAAGGAGGACACGTGGCACCTTTCCGAGTAAGATTCAAGAGGGACCATGGTAAAGCATGGTCAAAAGATAAGGGCGACGCCGGGTGACACAAAAGGAGCCGGGTGACGCCCAAAGCATGCGCTGACGTACAAAGTAACATCATGACTCCAAAAAGAACAAGAGGCAGCGTACCAGAAGACCGTTAGCTGCCAAGCTTTATGGACCGGGCCTCTGAGCTTAGGGCAAGCCCATGCCCCGGCCCATATTGTAGGGACCAAGATCCAAACAGTAAACCCTAGAGCCCAAAGGGGTATTAGCTAGCTAGCACTGCCTATATAAGGAAGGGCATAGCAGTAGTAGAGGGAGGTTGGACCAAGTAGGGAACTAGTGCGGTGAACTCAAGCCTAAACAACTCAAGGAGCACTTGTAATCTTGGGGATATCAATCGAATTGCCAAGTCTGGAGAGTTCTTCTTGTTCTTCGTGCATGGCTCGGCCGTGCACTCCCTCCCCGGTGACCACAAGCACATTCGGCCCCCAACTTAAGCCTACCCATGACATCTGCCGTGCCACCACCACGACACTAACACCCAAATCGGATAAGTGCATTTTCGTGGGATATCCGAGGGAAACCTTAGGGTATTACTTCTACAGCCGAGAAGAGGGCAAAGTGTTTGTCGCTCGTAGCGGTGTTTTCCTAGAGAAAGAGTTTCTCACAAAGGGAACGAGTGGAAGGTCGGTGCAACTTGAAGAAGTTCAAGATGAGCTAGTTGGGGATGCTTCTACAAGTGATGCTATTGTAGCAGAACAAGTTGAGGAACCCGTGGAAATAGAAGCACCACAACCACGAAGGTTGGCGAGGCTCCGCGAAGCGCGAGAATTATTATTTTTAGACAATGATGAGCCTGCGACCTATGCAGAAGCGATGGTGGACCCAGACTCTGAGAAATGGCTGATCGCCATGAGATCCGAGATAGAGTCCATGTGAGACAATCAAGTTTGGAACTTGGTTGACCTGCCTGATGGTTTTAAAGCCATCGAGTGCAAATGGATCTATAAGAAGAAGATTGATATGGCTGGAAATGTTCACATCCATAAAGCTCGACTTGTTGCAAAAGGTTTTCGACAAGTTCAAGGAGTTGACTACGACAAGACTTTCTCGCCCGTAGCGATGCTTAAATCTATAAGGATTATTCTAGCCATTGTTGCACATTTCGACTATGAAATATGGCAGATGGATGTCAAGACGGCTTTCCTAAATGGAATCCTAACTGAGGACGTGTATATGATGCAGCCCGAAGGTTTTGTCGATCCAAACAATGCTACAAAGGTATGCAAACTCCTGAAGTCCATTTATGGGCTGAAGCAAGCATCTCGGAGTTGGAACATTCGATTTGCTGAAGTTGTAAAGGAGTTTGGCTTCATCAAAAACGAACAAGAACCTTGTGTTTAAAAGAAGGAAAGTGGGAGAGTGCTGGTATTTCTAATCTTATATGTAGATGACATATTGCTGATTGGAAATGAAATTCCTATGCTCGAGTCTATTAAGACCTCATTGAAAAATAGTTTTTCAATGAAGGACTTAGGAGAAGCGGCATATATTCTGGGCAAAAATATCTATAGAGATAGATCAAGGAGGCTAATTGGATTAAGCCAGAATACATACATTGACAAAGTGTTGAAACGGTTCAGCATGGAAGAGGCTAAGAAGGGGTTCTTGCCCATGTCCCACGGCATTAAACTCAGCAAGACTCAGTGTCCTTCGACTACTGATGAGCGTGAGCGCATGAGCAGGGTTCCATATTGTCGTGGTGGTATCACGGCAGATGCCATGGGTAGGCTAAAGTATGGGGCCAATAGATGCTAGAGGGATCTGGGGAGGGAAGATGTAGTTGATTCTACACCCAAAAGTCTAAGGCTAAGATCTTTATTTCTTCTTCCTTGGGCTACAAGTGCTCCTTGAGCTGTATACAGGGAGAAGAGAAGAACTTTACCAGCCTAACGGCTCTCACTTTAGTCGATCCCCCCTTCTGAGTCCAAGCCTCTCCTTATAAAGGAGAGCCCTGGGTTCCTTTAGGGCTGACGGGGCAAGCATATTCGAGGAATATGCTTGTCCCAATATAGCAGTTCGGCGCCCCCTTTCCCTGTCGCCCCTCTAACGACGGCAAGGTTCCAGAGGGCCCCTCCTGTGCGCCTCGGTCTTCTGGACTGTCAACTCCATGACCTCCTCCTGCCTCTCTATCGCTCTGCGCCTTTGTCCGTAGCGCTTGGCTCTGCTCAGATTCTCCCTAGCTTGCAGCTAGGGTTTGACTTCAGGCTTCTCCTTCTCCTGCAAGCTTCATATCATTCGGCCCTTCCTTGCATAGCTCGGATCGTCCTTAACCTGCATCAAGATCACTCAGGCTAACCCGGCCGACTTACGTAATAACTCGGCCGGGTAATGTCTTAATATACATATACGGGCATCTCGCCTCCATATGTCGGCTGACTTCTATAGGATTCGGCCGACTCAGACTATAACTCAGAAACCAGACGGGGATCGTACCTTCGTCTTTCCCCGTCTTTAACCTATCCGGGGTCACCCCCCCCCCCAACATTAGTCCCCGAAGCTGGTGTGGCCCTGCCGATAACTTCGGCCGGGTCGTATCAGATTCATCACATTTTTCTGTATTGTTTCCGAGTATCTTTTTCTCGTCCGAGGTACCCATGTTCCTTCTCTCGTACGCCTTGTCCTACGTGTCACTCCCATCATTGTTCTTCTAGTTTTTTGTTCCTCTACAGTATTTACTGACAGGCTACAGTTAACACTGTACCTGCCGCGCCGTCGCTGCGACGCCTCGCGTGTCGTTTCCCTGGGGGATCGCAACCTTCTTCGCTCCTGTGTGGCCGTTGGTGCGGTTCCACTTATCGTCGTGCGTTCGTGCCGCACCCACGATCTACACGGTCAACTGCGGCACCCACGATCCCACTACCTTGTTTGTGGCTCGATTATAAAGAGGGGCGCGGCGTCTGGGAATTCACTTTTCCCCTTCTCGCTCGCCTGTGCCCTTCTTCTTCCTCTCGCTTCCGCGCCCTCTTGCAGCTCCGCCGCCACGCGCTCATCAGTACTTCCGACGGCGAGGACTCCGTTGTGTTGTTCCGTCCGCCTCGCCTGTGCTCGCCAGCTCCTGCACTGTCGCCGGTGAGTTCTTTCCGACCGCATTGCCTAGGTTTTATCCTAGATTTCTCCGTTTCGATATTGTATTTGTGCGGCGGTTCCTCTGCTCCTCCGCCTCCGCTTCCGTGCAAAATCACGACGGGGCCTCGTAGCTCTAAACTTCCCTCCGCCGCCAGCTCTTCTTCCGTCGATCTCTCCGGCGAACCCATGTCTAGCTCCTTTAGTGGTGCTCTGGTAGAGGATGATGACGCTGGCTCTGGGCCTGAGCGAGGCTCGTGGCAAGGTTCTTCTGTTACACTCCGCGAGATTGAGTGGCTTATCCGAACTTGGAGGATTCCCGCCGAGGTCTCCTGTCGCTTACCCGGCAGCGAGTCCTCTCCGGATGTTAGGGAGGGCGAGTATGTAGTTTTTATGTCGCACTTCGCGCGAGGCTTTGGTCTCCCTCTTAGCGATTTTGCTAGAGAGTTTCTCGACTACTTCGGCCTTCAGCCGCATCATCTTCCTGCGAATGCCATCGCTTCTCTTTCTGCTTTTATCTCCGCCTCAGAGGGATACTTCGGCCTATGGCCGTCTGTGCACGTCTGGTCGAAGTTCTTCCAGATTCGTTCCAACGTAGTCCCTGACAAATCTCTGCACCCTTCCGAGAAGTTGCTTACTCAATGTGGGGCAGCGTCCATTACACCTCGGAGGAAATCCGTATTTCCTCGTGTCACCGGGTTAGAGTCGTGCAAGAAGTGGCACAAATCCTTATTTTACGTCAAGAACAGAGGGACAGAGGACAAGATTCGGCTCCCTGCCTTCTCAATTGGTCCGCCTTCTAAGGTGAATTGGCTTTACAATCCGAGGAAAAGTCATGCCTTGGCCGAGGCTTTTGAGATTCGGCTTAAAGAGCCGATCCGCGCCGGGTTATACGGCGAAGACCTGATGGCTACCTTTATTAGTAGCCGGATCTTCCCATTCCAGAAGCGGACTCACAAGTTGTGTTACATGAGTGGTCCTCTTGACCCTAACCGAGTCTCGACCGTGGAGCTGGACAATTACCTTATCTATAAGCGTGTCCGAGCTATCTTTAAGACGGAGATGCCTGAGGATTGGGCTTGGGGATTGAAACCGTTCACCCGCGATCGTCCGCCTCCCGAAGTAAGCTTAATCGATAACGATCTGCTATTCCATTGTTTTCATAACGGATTCCGCAAACTTTCTTTTTCCTCGTCTTGCAGAGGTTCACAGAGCAGAAGAATGAGGATGCCGAAGTTTTGTTGCTTCCGTGGCCCGCGGACCGGAGCACCCCGGATACTGGTGAGCCGGACTCGGAGGAGTTCGTCCCTAAGTCGGATCCTGCCCCGGCTCGAGCTCGTGGCAAGACCTCGGCGCACGAGGAGGAAGGTGATTCGGACGAGGTCCAAATTCTTGAGGTAGTTGCCGCAATGCCTATTTCTTATGCATTTCCGGCTTCTACTTTCCCAGCTAATCCGGCAGGTCAGGTTCACGAGACCGAGCCTATTGCTTCTCGACCCCCTGTTACCTCGGGGAAACGCGGGGCTCCTGCTAGTGCCTCGGAGGCGGTCCCCAAGAAACGAACGAAGAAATCCGCTCCGAATCCTCCCAGGCGCAAGATTATGCCTGGGGTCGCTGGGTAAGTTCCTTTCGCTCGTATTTCTTGTTTCTCTCTTTCTGTTTTTCATACTGACACTCTTTTTTCTTTCTTATTTTTGCAGTGCTCCGCTTTCTGTTAAGCCCGGCGGTCCTAGCATGACTAGCCGCCCGCCTCGGCAGCCGTCTCCTCCGCTCGTCGATGATACTAGGATCCCCAGTCCTGCTCGTGCTGCCTCTCCTCCAGCTCCGAATCCATCGCCTCCTCGTCGCGACATGCCTGAAACTCCTTTTGTCAACATTGACTCCAATCGGCCCTTCGAGATTTCCATCAAACCCGTTGCCTCTTCCGTGGGTCCCAGCGCCGCCACTGAGCCTCTATCTGCCCCAGCAGCTTCTACAGCCACTCCAGCCCCGGCCGAAGAAGTCGTTATCTCGGCTCCTTCTGCGACCGTGACTCCTGCTGCTCCTGAAGACACCGTCCCCACTACTGAGGTATCGCTTCCTGCCGATGCCTCTTCTAAGGCGAGAAAAGCTGTTGCCACCAAGGCTTCCTCTTCCCAGAAAGGTCTTGTCGGCTCTTCTCAGCCGAGTATTGCCAACATGCTGCGCAAGGGGACTGCGCCTACCAAAGCTTCCGTTGCCTCGGCTGCCAGCACCCAGCTTGCTCTTCATAAGAGCCCTGCGGCTGTAGTGGTTACACAACATGTCCGGGGTAAGGTCTTAACTCGGACAGCTAGTGGGAACAGCCTCGGCACGCTGGTGGAGAATGCCAATAATTGGAATGCTGCTGATCAGTTTGAGGGTAATCCCACGAACCAGCCCTTTCAGCTTTCCGACATCAGCGGCCGTTTCGACCAAGCTGCCAAGTTCATCCTTGATACCAACAAGATGAATGAGGTAATTACTGTTTTGCGGAGTTTTTAGATTAGTTGCCCAGATGTTACTATATGCTCTAGTCCCCGAAACTTGCAAGGAAATAACTTGTTGTATGCTTGGAAGTTTAATGATGTTTGACTTAATCTAACTCCATCTCTAGAGTTCGAATTTATATCCGACTAGGTTTGTTTTATAGTTTGCTTGGTTTTCGTTTTAGTTGATCTTGAAATATTCAGCCACCTATATTTGGGTTCAGTCTCACTCGCCTCGGATCTGCTTTAGTCTGAAATATCCAGCCACCTAGACCCGAGTTAAGTTTTGCTTGACTCGGATCTGGTTTAGCTTCGAATATCCAGCCATCTAGGTCCGAGTTAAGTTTCTCTCGACTCGGATATGGTTCATCTTCGAATATCCAGCCACCTGACTCGGATCTGGTCTAGCTTTGAATATCCAGCCACCTAGATCCGAGTTAAGTTTCGCTTGATTCGGATCTGGTTTATCTTCGAATATCCAGCCACCTAGATCCGAGTTAAGTTTCGCTTGACTCGGATCTGGTTTAGCTTTGATTATTCATTTACCGTTTTGCTCCATTGTTTAGGTTGCACACGACCGGCGAACTGACGAATTTCAGAGGTTGCTTTTTTCGCACCGCAAACTGGAGGAAAAGTATGAGAAAATCCTTCCTGTGGTAAAAAAGGCTGGTAAGTTGATAATTCCTTTTCGTTATTCTCGACGTTCTTATTGATTTGTCCGTTAGATGCCGGCTCACTTTTTTTGGTGAACAGGTAATATTAATAACCTCAACATTCGGCTTGAGAAGAAAGTCAAGAGCTTGGAAGGTTAGTTTCCCTTTTATCTTAGACCTTTTCCCCTTTAACATGTGTACTAAGTTTGTTTATTTCGTTTGGCTTTGGTAAAGCCGAGTTGCAAACCTTCGCAGTATATCATCAAGACTGCACGCCCATGCCTGACGTGATGCTGCATTTTTTAGAACAAAACGCTACTCATTCGGCGGAGTTAAAAGAAAAAGACGATGAAAGAGCTCGCCTACGGGCCGAGGTGGAGACCCTTAAGATTTCTCAGAAATCCGAACTAGAAAAGGTTGATCAGGAATTCTCCGAAGAGAAGAATCGGCTGGCTTTGGAGCTGCAGAAGAATAAAGAACTCCTCGAGGCTGCCGAACTGAAAACTCAGGGATTGAGCGAGGAAATTGCTCGTTTTGAGAGGAGCAAGGTCGATTGGGCCAAGGACCTTCAGATAATGATGAGTTACATTCATCGTAAGCTTCTTAGCACA
Source organism: Avena atlantica (assembly GCA_910589765.1). Taxonomy (NCBI): domain Eukaryota; kingdom Viridiplantae; phylum Streptophyta; class Magnoliopsida; order Poales; family Poaceae; genus Avena; species Avena atlantica. The sequence continues at coordinate 431,612,246 of OU342736.1, read as the reverse complement.
GCCGAATTATATTTTTGTCTTTGTCCCTGCTGCCGCCTGACACGTTCGTGTTTTGCGCAGATCATTTTCCTGAAGCTAAGCCCGTGAGTTCTAAAGCGGTTCTTGCAGCTCGTGTGCGCCGAGGTGTTCCAGTTGCCGCTGACTCAGAGTATTCAATGGAGGATTTCTTGGTTGACGTTGGTGCTGCAGTTGGTCCAATGAAGATTATGGGCCGGGATTTGGTGCAAGCAGCTATTCGAGCTTACCACGTTCTTTGGCCGAACACTTCTGGGACTCCTGGTATTAACGAGGTCGAATTACTGGTGAAAAGACTGATGGCATCTGAGAGGCAACTAAGTCTCTGGAGGGAATCAGCCGGGCACGCTGGCGCTGATATGGCCCTTACTGTTATCATGTCATGGTATGAAGACATTTCTCTTGATATCCTGAGAAACTTGCGCACTGGTTCCGCTGGGTTGAGGATCCCACTTTTGTTGCTCTTCGGCAAGCTCGTGCCATCCAACTCGTCGAGTATGCCGACGTGCATACCTGGAATGAAGGGCCGAGTCTTCTTCCAGACCCGGATGAGGAGGTCATAGTTGAGGATGCCTCGGACAACAATTCGGCTGAGCAAGGGGAAGGTGAGGATGACTCGGCCACATCTGACAGCTCCAGTTCAAGCTCGGACAGCAACGGCGATGCGCGGTCCTCCTCCAAAGGTACTGGGCATTCTACTGCACAGACTGATGCTCCTGAGCAGCCTCGGGCTTCCGCTGAAGTTGCGCCTGGGTCTATGGAGGGCGAGGCAACCTCGGTCGAAGTTCCTCCTACATCGGAACGCCCAGCGCCTGACCAAGTTGCTGCTTCTCCAGCGAACAACGCTTAAGTTATTTCTTATCCCTGGCATGCTGGGCGTATGATGTACGCGAAATATTTGTTCGTTCTCTGTATGACTTGAATTTGTTTTGTCGTGTACTGCTGTGACATATACTCTTGTAGTTGTTATTTTGTTTAAGTGGTTGTTCGTCCGAGTTCTTGCTTTGATGGCCTGCAATTTCCTGATTTCAGGATGTATCCTTGCCTTCGTTTTTACGTGGTTTAGCCGAGTAGTCTAGGCGTGAGCTCTGAATATCATATAATATTGATCTGTTCTGAACAGAGGTTGACTACTACTTTGGAACAATATATGGCAATCCCTGAATCACTGTTTATCGTGCCAAATTTCAATATGTAAACCAAATTTCAGAAATAATATAAGACCAATACCGAGGTGTTTGCTCAGGGTAGTGCTCAACATAAAACTGGGGCGGTGCATGGCAGTCCCTGAGTCGCTGCTTTGGATGCCGAGGTTCAGATATATAACATGCTATTGAAATAACACACGGCAGTCCCCGAGTCACTGCTCTGGGCGCCGAGGTTCAAATACATAACATAAAGTTGAGATAACATATGGCAGTCCCCGAGTCACTGCTCTGGGTGCCGAGGTTCAAATACATAACATGAAATTGAAATAACATGTGGTAGTCCCCGAGTCACTGCTCTGGGTGCCGAGGTTCAAATACATAACATGAAATTGAAATAACATATGGTAGTCCCCGAGTCACTGCTCTGGGTGCCGAGGTTCAAATACATAACTGTAACACCCTCAGAATCGGCCCTATGCAAGTCTTAGCGAATCCCGCCAAACCCGCATAGAAACGATTCAAAGGTGCCCACCAGGCACTTGCGTGCGGGTGGAAAACGAAGTAATATCATTACACATTAGTCCACGATGGAACCCACAAAACAGATATATACAACAGCGACTCATCGAGTCAAGAATACGATATACAATACAAAGATCCAAATCACCTTGAAAATGATACAACGTCCGAGTACGGACAAGATGCAAATTAGGCTAAGAGCCCTGAAGAATAACCAATGGCGTCCATAACCCTGCCCAGGCCAAGCCGGAAGGGTAACCCTGCTAACGACGTCGATCTCAAAACCTGCTTAACAAAAGGGGTGCCAACAAAGGGCGAAGGAAAAAGAGAGCGGTCAGTACTGAGGCCAGTACACAGCGAGACTAGAATTCGGCGGTCCTCGCCTACATAGGTATGGTGGACTGAAGCGGCAGCGCAGCATGCACTAAACAACCAATAGAGACTCAATACAACTGGCGGCTATCAGATAGGGATAAGAAAGACCTACTCGAATCCAACCTGATTCTAACACCAAACATACCCATCCTGGTATTTCCCCCCTCGAGACCAAACGAGGAAGTCAACCGAGGAACTCACACAGTTGGCAATTTTATTTATTCAGTTATCGTTGCAGCAATTACTAGTCAAGTATAGCTAGCATGAGTCATCCTGATATAATAAGCAGTGGGCAGTTTTAGTTAACCATTCCGTTGTAGTTGTAGTACTTACTAGTCAGATACATATAGCATGAGGCATCCCAAAACCCAGCAGTTGTTGGTAATTTTATTTAGCCATTCCATTGTAGTTGCAATACTTACTAGTCAGATACAATGGTAATAGGTGACAACCCAAACAAGCAATTGTTGGCACTTTTATTTAGCCATTCCATTATAGTGAAGCTGATTACTAGTCATTATAAAGTCAAATTTATAGCACTACTTTAGTTATAGTTGTCTATGATCGATATACTGTGCTCCAAGTCGTCCATAACCACGGACACGGCTTTCAGAAAGTTTTACCCTGCAGGGGGGCACAAATAGCAACACACGCACGATCAACCTCGAGAAAAACCAATAAAAACCCAACGAGGCATCACGACAGAGCAATTGCAAGATTCATATAAATTTCAGGGGGCCACCCCACCAAGCTACCCGCGACGAAGTTGGCCGGCTCCGAAACGGACCCAAAGGTTTGTGCCAATGGCTGTAAACGACCGGGAACCCAAAAGTGTGACTGGGCTTGTCGATACCGCGAAAACATTCCACATTTGTTCATAAACAGTACAGGCGCTCCACGCGCAATCATAAATGAGCAGTAAAGCATGGCATAAGTACAGGATAGTAATAAAGCCCCAAACTACTTTGTGGCCCCAAGAAATAAATATGACTCAAGCTCTGGCTAGGGGGATTCATGGTCCCACATGCGTATAGTGCGAATATTCAAAGAACAGGTACCAAGTACTCGGGGTCCTACGGGACACAAGTGGACGGTTAAAAACCAAATAACATCTATTGCCCACCTGTGCCTCTGCATTATTTACTTACTTCAATTTTAGTTATTAAACGGTAATTAAATCCATGATCATCTCCAACATTAAACATATGGCAATACTCCAACAATTGTGGTACTTGACGACACGCAACAACACTTGAGCAAGCGACTACGACACGCAAGTCCAACTATCTACCAAACAACAGGTAATAGGATGTGTCCAAGGCAATATAAGGCTGCAAGGGATATCCCGGGTACGAAAACTAGAGCATCGCAACACAGATAGCAATAGATCAACAGGAGGAAATAAAAACTATAAAGTAAAATAGGTAGAACGGGGGAGAATGCTCGCCTGAAAACATTGTCGAAGGTTCATCCGAAGATCGGGTCGACACTCGCATCCACTCATCGGTCTAATTCGTGAAGAAGCAAAGCACTAGAAGAAACACCCGATGCACTATTTAATACTACGGCAGAAGATCGGCATGATGCATGTATGATGCATGGCATGGCAAATATGCGGTGCAATTAGGCAATATTAAACGGAACCGGGGTCCCGACAATTATCAAGTTCATGTTGTTTAAATACCCCGCAATTTAAATGTTGCATTAACAAGACAAAAGATAGCACCGGTTCGCTACACAAATTTAAATGAGGCCAATATAAGACTAGATTTGCCCGCATATGGGCCCCATATTTAATTATGAGGTGAATCGGCATAATGCCCCCAAACCACACAATGTATGCAAGTATGAACAATTGATTTGCAACAATTTATATAGATGTCAATTTATAAAATAGGGCTCGAGAGAAAGGGTCACACATTAGGGTTCGAAGATCTTGGGGCCTCGGAGGGGGTTCGGCTTCGGCTTCGGATCGGATCTTCGGGTCCGGGCGGACTTCGGGGTCTTTGGTTCCATGTTGCCGATCTTGGGCTTCCGGCGTGACCAGATCCGTGAAGTAGAACTCGTGGTCGATGGTACGAAAGTAGTTTCGTCTTAACCATCTAGATGCTCCCGCAGGCGACGAAGACGAAGTCGTTGAAGTAGCGGTTACGCCGGAATGATGTTTGAAGATAAGTGGGGCGAATGAGTCAACTCAATGGAGTATTAGCCTATTAAAATGTGTTGGCCACACCGAATAGAATAAACAGGAACAAAGCATATGTGGACATTTTATCAAGCACTATGCGAGCAGGTACATACGGAGGGAAAATGTCGGGTTGCTGCATTCGCTCAGACGGAAACAAAGAGGACTCCAACACGTTGGCAACAGCATCAAGACACCACAGCGAGCTCCCGAGGGAGAGAAGGCGACGGCCCACGATGGGCTGCGCAGAAAGACGACGAGGTCAGGCGCATGATGACGGAGATCGATGCCGGCGAGCAGCACCGCTGCAAAGGGAGAGGGAGGCGGTGATAGGGGTCGGCCACGACAATGGGGCGCGCACGAGCACGGGAGGCGAGGAGTGGGGGGCCTGCGGCGCCGACGAGGTAGACCTCAGGAGGCGCGGGGGGTCCGAGGCGATGGGGTCGACGGAAGGAAGGAGCGACGCCTGCAGGGCAGAGCTTGGGGAAGGGCGAGCTCCTGGCGACGTCCTCGACCGGGGAGAGGGCGGCCAGGAGAGGAAGGCGGGGTGACCGCGGAGGGAGAGGGAGGCGCGGCCTTGACAGGGAGGAGAGCGCCGGGGAGGCGGGCCTGGAGCGGAGGGGCGACGGGCTCGGGCGGCGAACGCTCAAGGAGGTGCTCGGAGAAGGCATGGCGGTGGCGGGCATCAAGGATCGATGGAGGCGGCGGGCTCCTGGCGTGCGGGGCTTGACTCGAGGGAGGCCTGCGAGGGGATTGGGGTCGGGGACGTGGTTCCCGTGCGGGGCGAGCGAGGGTGTGCTGGCGGCGGCGAGGAGAGCGATGGGGAGAGGAAGGTCGCGAGGAAGGAGGTGGGTTCGGGCCCCTGGGTTTACGGGGTGGGGCCGGGGTCTGGTTCGCGGGGTGGGTCGCGATGGGTGGGGTAGGCGTGAGTGGAGTGGGTGGGGCCGGGGTTAAGAGGAAGGATGCGGAAGCGGTCAAGGGAGCGGGGTGCACTACTGCCTCCCTGGCGGCTGCGGGGTGGAGGGAGTGGGGTGAGGGCTAGGGTTAGGTGTTTGGTAGATTAGGGTTTTGTTTGGGTAGTAGGTGGTCTGGCCGGTTAGGCTTTTGGGCCGGATGGCTGGACTGCCTCTCCAAAAAAAAATAGTTTTTGTTATTTCTTTTGTTTTAAAATAAACTTTTGTAAACAGCTTTAGACAAATAAAAGATCCGGCTGGACCGACGGTTTTGGTTTGGACAAAGAGGGGAGAATATTAATATGGAAAACCAAGTAGGTCTTTTAGCAAAATAGTTTTAGTCAATTAGATGCATGTTGATGATGATGCACAAAACAAAAACACCAAGCGATTTTCTAGTAGTGGTTTTACCCGGGGTGCTACAATAACATGAAGTTGAAATAACATATGGCAGTCCCCGAGCCAATGCTCTGGGCGCCGAGGTTCAAATACATAACATGAAGTTGAGATAACATATGGCAGTCCCCGAGTCACTGCTCTGGGTGCCGAGGTTCAATACATCATTGGTTCCTGACCTTGAGATACAACGCTACGAGTAAAATGGTCGAAGCAAAGCTACATTCCATGGACGCTTTGTTTCTTCGCCAGCTTTGTCTGCCTTGCTCCCTCCGGGGGCTGAGCGTCGATTAGATAATAGGCATCATTATGCAACGCTTTGCTCACAATGAATGGTCCCTCCCATGGAGGTGACAACTTGTGCATGCCGGTCGTGCGTTGCACCAGTCGGAGGACTAAATCTCCTTCTTTGAACACCCTTGGATTCACCTTCTTGTTGTGATATCGTCGCAGGTTCTGCTGATAAATAGTTGATCGTGATAGTGTCAGTTCTCTGGCTTCTTCTAGCAGGTCTACGGTGTCTTGCCGAGCTGTCTCGTTTATCTCCGAGGTTGTATACTGAGTAACTCTTGGCGAGTCATGTATTATATCGGCTGGAAGTACGGCCTCTGCCCCGTATACCAGAAAGAATGGTGTATAACCTGTTGATCTATTCGGAGTAGTCCTGAGGCTCCATAGTACGGTTGGGAGTCCCTCAATCCAACATCCTGCCGACCTTTGCAATGGTTCAACAAGTCGTGGTTTTATTCCTGATAGCACCAGTCCATTAGACCTCTCCACTTGCCCATTAGATGTTGGGTGAGCCACATAGGCAATATCTAGTCTTATGTGTTTCTCTCTGCAAAATCTGGCGAAGGATCCTTCTGCAAAGTTTGTGCCATTATCTGTAATAATACTGTGCGGATATCCATATCTTAAGATAATATCTTTGAGAAATTTCACTGTTGTGGACCCATCGCATTTTTTTATTGGTTTCACTTCAATCCATTTTGTGAACTTGTCCACCATAACCAATATGTGGGTCATTCCTCCTCGTGCCGGCTTAAATGGTCCCACCATATCTAAACCCCATACAGAAAATGGCCAAGTGATGGGTATTGTTTTTAACTCGGCCGATGGCATGTGTATTTTGGTTGCGTATCTCTGACACCCATTGCATTTTTTAACTAATTCTTTTGCTTCTTTCAGTGTCGTCGGCCAATAAAATCCATGCCTTAATGCTTTAGCTACCAAGGCATGAGATGAGGCATGGTGCCCACATTCTCCTTGGTGTATATCTAGGAGGATCTCCTGACCTTCTGCCGAACTCACACACTTCTGCAACACGCTTGTGACGCTTCTTTTATATAGCTCATTGTTTATGATTGTATAAGCTTTTGCTCTTCTTACAGTTTGTCTAGCTAATACCTCATTACTCGGCAACATTGAGTATTTTAGGTAAGAGAATATGGGTTGCGCCCATAACGGTGTGACTTTTTCTGGTGTGATCTCACTGTCTATTTCCATGTTTTCTGCCGACATACCTATCTCGGCCTTCCCCATGATTGTGCTTACTTCGGCTGTCCTCCTCTTGGGGGGTTCCGAATTATATTGCAGATCTATTTCCATCGGCGCGTTATCTTCTGCTGAACTTGCCGGGATAAAGATAGATTCGGATTCTGGTGATGGGATTATTGATGGTTTCCTGAGGTGTTCCAGGGCAATACCCGGAGGAATTGATTGCCGGGTTGATCCTAGTTTTGACAACGTGTCTGCGACATCATTTTCTGCCCGAGGTATGTGGTGAAATTCACATCCTTCAAAGTCTCCACTGATCTTTTGCACGTGAAATCTGTATAAAGCCATATTAGCATCTAATGCGTCCCAACTGCCTGAGACTTGCTGTACCACCAGATCCGAGTCGCCATAGCACAAGATTCGGCGTATGCCAATTTCTTTTGCTACTTTCAGTCCATGGACCAGTGCTTCGTATTCGGCTACGTTGTTGGATGCAGCAAAATGTATTTGTAGCACATACTTCAGTTGGTCTCTTTTAGGCAAGGTTAACACTATTCCTGCCCCCAAACCATTCCTTAGTTTGGAACCATCAAAATGCATAGTCCAATAATTTGGGTCCGGCAATGGTGGCTCATACTGCACCTCGGCCCAGTCTACGAAAAAGTCAGCGACCGCCTGAGATTTGATTGCATCTCTCCTATCAAATTGTGGAGCGTATGGCGATAACTCGATTGCCCATTTTGCTATTCGGCCACTTGCGTCTTTGTTGCTCAATATGTCGGCTATGGGTGCTTCACAGATCACCTTAATGGGATGCTCTTCGAAGTAATGTTTAAGCTTTTTTGCCGACATATATACCCCATAAGCCATCTTCTGATAATGTGGGTAATTCTGCTTTGAAGTGGATAACACCTCACTTAAATAATACACCGGCCTCTGAACCGATTTACCATCTTCAAGTCGTTCCACTACGACTACAGTACTCACTACTCTATTGGTAGCCGCTACATAGAGTAACATAGGCTCTTTTGATAATGGAGAAGCCAAAATGGGTGTTGTGACCAACATATTTTTCAACTCATGAAATGCGATGTCCGCTTGTGGAGTCCAAATGAATTTGTCTGATTTCTTCATCAGCTGATAGAGTGGGAGCGCCTTCTCTCCTAGCCGACATACAAATCGGCTAAGCGAGGCCAGACAACCCGTGAATTTTGTACATCATTTAAACATCTTGGCAATTCCATTCTTTCTACTGCCTTTATCTTTGTTGGGTTGGCCTCTATACCTCGGCTAGATACAAGAAAACCGAGTAATTTTCCTGCTGGCACGCCAAACGTGCATTTTTCTGGATTAAGCTTCATTCGGAACCTTCTCAGGTCCGCGAAAGTCTGTCGTATATCTTCTAGTAACGTTTTGCTTTCCTTGGTTTTGATGACCACGTCATCTACATATACTTGTACATTTTTTCCTATTTGATCATGTAGACATTTTTGCATGCATCTCTGATATGTTGCTCCTGCGTTTCGCAGGCCGAATGGCATTGTGCGATAGCAATAAGTCCCGTACGGGGTAATAAACGCGGTCTTTATTTGATCGGCCGGATTTAACGGTATCTGGTGGAAACCAGAATACGCGTCTACAAATGACAATAACTCACAACCAGCGGTCAAATCAATTACTTGGTCTATTCTAGCCAATGGAAAAGGATCTTTTGGACACGCCTTGTTCAGGTTGGTGTAATCGATACACATTCGCCACACAACGGCTACATTGGGATCATCTTTCTTCTTTTCTACTAGCACCGGATTTGACAACCAATCTGGATACAACACCTCCATGATGAACCCGGCCGCGAGGAGCCGAGCTATTTCGTCTCCTATTATTTTTCTCCTGTCTTCGGCGAAGCGGCGGAGAGGTTGCTTCACCGGCCTTGCTCCTGGCCTTACGTTCAAAGAGTGCTCAGCCAACTCCCTCGGGACACCTTGCAGATCCTGAGTTGACCATGAAAATATGTCCCGATTCTCAGGGAGGAAGTTGGTGAGCTCGCTTTCCTATTTAGCGTCCAGGCCTGCACCAATAGTAACAGTACGCTCTGGGAATTGCTCATCGATCTGAAATTTCTTCGTTTCTTTAGTCGGCTGAAAAGAGACACTGCCATGCGGGTTGGCTAGCGCCGGCATGTTCAGCTGTGCCGACTGAGCGAGGGCTGCTACCTCTTGAATCCTTCTCTTTTCTCTTGCTATAACCAATGATTCGGCCAAATTTGACCCGGCAGAAGCACATTCCATTGACTTCTTGTAATCCCCTGCAATTGTTATTACTCCTTGTGGTCCGGGTAGCTTCATTTTCAGATAACTTACATGACAACTTCCCATGAATTTGGCCAATGCTGGCCGTCCGAGTAAAGCATGATAGCAACTTTCTAGATCCACCACCTCAAACTCTAAGTTTTCTGCTCTGCATTTATCCCTTGTGCCGAATAACACATCCACTCGGACCTTACCAATGGGTTCACATGAAAGCCCTGGCACTATCCCATGGAAAGTGGTCCTCGTGGATTGCAACATGTTCTGCGATATTCTGAGTTTATGCATGGTATCTTTGTACATGATGTTGATACTGCTTCCGTTGTCAATGAGTACTTTTGAGAATTTCACATTGATGCTCGGTCCAACAAATGTTGGGTCTAGTACAAGTGCATATGACCCAGGATTCGGCATTATCTTGGGATGATCCTTTATGCTCCAAGTTACTTCTTGATCCGACCAAGGCATATATCTTGGTACTGCCGACATAACTGCATTTACTTCCATATGTCGGTGCTGCACACTCTGCTTGTCTTGTTGTTCCGTTGTGAACACACAATAAGACTGATGATGTTCTCTGTAATCATTGCGTCCAGTATTCGCCGGATTCGTCCTTCCATCCTGGACCTGGTTCATCACTTGATGTACCGTGTCTCTCCGATCCGAGTTATCGTACCTCGGGGGAGGGGGCGGTAACATCAGTTGCTGTGCATTTGCTCCAGTCAACTGTGGTTGATGCTGCTGATGCACCATATGGGGTGCCTGAACTCCTGCGGGGTTTCCCATTGCATTTTTCATCCATGCACATTGACGGGTCGTATGATTGGCTGGTCTGGATGGGTTTGACGTGTGAAATTTGCATGGCTGATCTAACATGGATTCGAACGTGTATTTCGGCCTCTCATGCCACTGCTTCTTTTGTTCTGGGGTCCACTGCCTTTTTCCTTCATTCTTTGGTGTCCACTGCTGAGGTCCATTCTTCTGCCGTTGAGTTGATCCGTGACTCGGCTGATCTTGTGCTACTGCCGCCACTTGGGCCGAATTATATCTATAATCCGGCCTTTCCTCTCTTCTTCTTCCTCTGAAATCACTGCGCCTGGATGACCCGGCCAAATCTCTTGCATAATGGTCCTGTTGCTCGCGATGATCCGCCGACATTAATTCTGGTTGCGTTAGGTCCCCTAATGCATGGGAGTCTGCTATTCTGATAGTTTCTGGCAGTGTGGTCGGCATATCTCTTTGCAGACGTTGCCACAACACACTGCCATAACGGCAGCCTTGCGCGAACCAAGCTATTCCTTGCGATTCTATAACCCCTTCACATGAGTTTCTCAGGTTGCACCATCGAGTTAAAAACTCTCTATCTGTTTCATTCGGCCTCTGCTTGCACATGGCTAACTGTTGTGGCCTATTTGGCCTCTTGTATGTGCTGGTAAAGTTGCTGACAAACATTTCCTCAAAATCCAGCCAACAGTTGATACTGCCCGCTGGTAGATTATTCAGCCACACCCTGGCTGGTCCTTCCAGCATATGTGGTACGTACCGTACCGCCCATCGTAAATTTCCACCCGCTATTTTCACAGCAGTGGCATAATCAATCAACCAGTCATGCGGTTTGGTGCTCCCATTATACGTTTTCGTGCCCCTTGCTAACTGAAAATTTGGCACAGGCGGTTCGCCCATGATCCGTGGTCCAAAGCATGTCGGCCCTGGTGGACCCTGTTCTTCCAACAGTTCGGACCGGTATAGCCGGTCCAGCTTTACTCTTGCATCATTTGATGGCAAATCCCTGTACAGAATTCTATCTTGTACCCCATAATGATTGTTTCCGCCATGGATCGCATACTCCATTTCTGAATAGCCATCATTGTATCTCTCATTAATTTGATTGTGGCGAGCTGGCCTTGGTTCTCTTTCCTGCCGGGGTTCATGCCTTGGTTGCGGGTTGAGCGGCAGCTCTCTCCTTACTTCGACCGGGGTATTGTTCTCATGATTTCCTCTTGCGGGTTCTCTTCTGCCGAGATCTCCATTGCCTCGGCTTCCGCCGTCTCTTTCCACACGGCCGTGGTTCCTCTCCCCACTGTTACCTCGGCTTGCATTGCCTCTGTTTTCATTTGCCTTTCCAGCCATTACCGGATCATATGGAACCATTTGCTTGTTCCTCTTTCCTGAGGTCACTGCTTTGTCCCTTCGTGCATTTTTTCCGGGTGAAGATGCTGCTGCCACGGATAAGGCAGGTGCTGCCCCTGCCGAGTGAACCATCCGTGAGGCCCCTGGCCTCGCCGGGTTTGTTCTGAGCATTTCTTTGTTTTGCTGGTTCGCGATGCGGACCAGCTCATTCAATCTTTCCTGCTGTTTCTGCCGGGCCTCGCCGGTCAACCCCTCTAATTCTAATGCCGTGGCATTTGCCGCTCTTAGGTTCTTTGTCGGGGTACTGTACCTCGGCAAACCCAAATCCACCGATTCTGCTTTATGAGCATCATGCTCTTTGTTGATATCATCCATGAGGTTTTTCCCTCTCAATCTTAACTCGTCCACCCTTTCGGGTGCGACGTCCAGCTTATTAGCTTTGGCATATTCTCGCAGGGTCCTGTTTAAGGACTCTCGCAAGGCCGACACCTTTTTGGCCTCTACCAGCACCTTTTGCCTGGTTTCCTCCAACTCTGCCTGAGCATTTGCCGGATCAAGTATCGGCGCTACAGGCGTAGTCAAGTTTTCTATGGTTGCCTGAAGAATGTTCTCTGGCCTCTCCAGAGGCGGCCCTCTTACTCTTGGTGCCTTTGGGGTGGTGTCCTGCACCTCGGTTGGGTTGGTCACTGGCGGGATTACCTCGTTGGGTTGTGGTGCGGTCGGTCTGGGTGCACCTTGTACACCTGTGGCGGGTTCCCTGCTTGACCCGGCTGCTTCCGCTCCAGTTTGCACTCCGGCAGCGACCATCACCTCGACGCCGCCTGCTGGATGTGCTCTGGGCGGACGGCTTGCTGCGTTAAGAGGTGGCTCTCCTGCAACAACAACTAGGTGAGGATAAACGCCGGAGACGTCGACGCCGACATAAACCTTGTGCTCGCCCAGGCTGACGAAGACACCATTACGCGGCGGAGTTTTCCCCCTGAAGCTCCCTGCATTGTCGCTGACATAGTCACAGAGACCAAATCTTTGGACCAAGCCAGAAACAACGCGCTCGCCCGTGTTGATGAAGTTTCCCGTCCGGATCATAACTCCAGCTAGCACCGCTGCCTGCCCCACGGTGGGCGCCAACTGTCGTGGTGGTATCACGGCAGATGCCATGGGTAGGCTAAAGTATGGGGCCAATAGATGCTAGAGGGATCTGGGGAGGGAAGATGTAGTTGATTCTACACACAAAAGTCTAAGGCTAAGATCTTTATTTCTTCTTCCTTGGGCTACAAATGCTCCTTGAGCTGTATACAGGGAGAAGAGAAGAACTTTACCAGCCTAACGGTTCTCACTTTAGTCGATCCCCCCTTCTGAGTCCAAGCCTCTCCTTATAAAGGAGAGCCCTGGGTTCCTTTAGGGCTGACGGGGCAAGCATATTCGAGGAATATGCTTGTCCCAATATAGCAGTTCGGCGCCCCCTTTCCCTATCGCCCCTCTAACGACGGCAAGGTCCAGAGGGCCCCTCCTGTGCGCCTCGGTCTTCTGGACTGTCAACTCCGTGACCTCCTCCTGCCTCTCTGTCGCTCTACGCCTTTGTCCGTAGCGCTTGGCTCTGCTCAGATTCTCCCTAGCTTGCAGCTAGGGTTTGACTTCAGGCTTCTCCTTCTCCTGCAAGCTTCATATCATTCGGCCCTTCCTTGCATAGCTCGGATCGTCCTTCACCTGCATCAAGATCACTCAGGCTAACCCGGCCGACTTACGTAATAACTCGGCCGGGTAATGTCTTAATATACATATACGGGCATCTCGCCTCCATATGTCGGCCGACTTCTACAGGATTCGGCCGACTCAGACTGTAACTCGGAAACCAGACGGGGATCGTACCTTCGTCTTTCCCCGTCTTTAACCTATCCGGGGTCACCCCCCAACACATATGCTTAGGCTATTGGATCCATCATGTATGCAATGATATGTACTCGCCCAGATGTTTCCTATGCTCTAAGTGTTACGAGCAGATACCAGGCTGATCCAGGTGAAGGTCACTGGACAGCGGTAAAAAACATCCTTAAGTACTTGAAAAGGACTAAGGATGTGTTCCTAATTTATGGAGGTGAGGATGAACTCAGTGTAAAGGGTTACACAGATGGGAGTTACCTTAACGACTCAGATGATTTGAAATCGCAACCAGGTTATGTGTTTGTCTTGAATGGTGGTGTTGTGAGCTGGAAAAGTTCCAAGCAAGATACGGTGACCTCCTCTTCAATAGAAGCTAAATATATTGCTGCCTCGGAGGCTGTAAATGAAGTTGTTTGGATTAGGAATTTCCTGATCGCTCTCGGTGTGGTTTTAGGGCGCGTCCAATCCCTTGGACGTTTATTGAGACAACAATGGTTCTATTGTACAGGCCAAGGAACCTAGATAGCACCAGAAGAACAAACATATTCACATGCATTACCATAAGATTCAAGAGTTTGTTGAGGATGGTAGTGTCATGATATGCAAAATACATACGGACTCAAATGTTGTTGATCCCTTGACTAAGCCTCTCCCACATCCCGCGCATGAAGTGCACACAAGAGCAATTGGTATTAGATACATTTTAGATTGACTCTAGTGCAAGTGGAAGACAGAAGGAAATATGCCCTAGAGGCAATCATAGAGATGATTATATTTCTTATATATCCATGAGTTATTGTAATGTTTCTTAAATATCCATATCAGGCAACTTGTATTGATTGGCAATTATGTGAATTGTTTGTGAAACTCTTTACTTGTATGGTTATTTAAGAGTTGTCCCTAGTAGGAGTTCATGTGAGGACACACGTGAATATTAGACTAGCACATCGATTGGTTGATGTAACACCCTCAGAATCGGACCTATGCAAGTTTGAGCAAAATTCGCCAAACCCGCATAGAAACGATTCAAAGGTGCCCACCAGGCACTTTCGTGCGGGTGGAAAACGAAGTAATAACATTACACAACAGTCCTCGATGGGACCCACAGAACAGAGATATATAACGGCGACTCCATGAGTCAAGAATACAAATATAATATACAAAGATCCAAATCACCTTGAAAACGATAGAGCGTCCAGCTACGGACAAGATGCAAATGGGGCTAAGAGCCCTGAAGAATAACCAATGGCGTCCATAACCCTGCCCAGGCCAAGCCGGAAGGGTAACCCTGCTAACGACGTCGATCTCAAAACCTGCTTAAACAAAAGGGGTGCCGACAAAGGGCAAAGGAAAAAGAGGAGCGTCAGTACTGAGGCCAGTACACGGCGAGGCTAGAATTCGGCGGTCCTCGCCTACATAGGTATAGTGGACTGGGCGGCAGCGGCAGCATGCACTGAACAACCTATAGAGACTCGATACAACTGGCGGCTATCAGAGAGGGGTGAGAAAGACCTATTCGGATCCAACCTGATACTAGCATCAAACAAACCCATCCTGGCGTTTCCCCCTCGACACCGATCGAGGAAGTCAACCGAGGAACTCACACAGTTGGCAGTTTTATTTATTCGGTTATCGTTGCGGCAATTACTAGTCAGGGTAAAGATAGTCGTCCTGATAAAATAAGCAGTGGGCACTTTTAGCTAACCATTCCGTTGTAGTTGCAACAATTACTAATCAGATACAGATAGCATGAGATAAACCCAAAACCCAGCAGTTGTTGGTACTTTTATTCAGCCATTCCGTTGTAGTTGCATTACTTACTAGTCAGGTACAATGGTCGCAAGCGACACTCCAAAACAAGCAATTGTGGGCAGTATTAATTAGACATTCCGTTATAGTGAAGCTGATTACTAGTCATTATAAAGTCAAATTTATAACAGTAAACTTTAGTTATGCTTGTCTATGGTCGAGATACTGTGCTCCAAGTCGTCCATAACCGCGGACACGGCTTTCAGAAAGTTTTAACCCGGCCGGGGTGCACAAATAGCAACACACACACGATCAACCTCGGAAAAACCAAAACAAAACCCAACGAGGTCTTCACGACAGAGCAATCACAAGATTCAGAAATATTTCAGGGGGCCACCCCTTGGAGTACACCCGCAACGAAGTAAGCTAGCTCCGAGACGGACCCGAGGTTTGTGGGGCCGGCGGTAAACGACAGCAGATCCCCAAACGGGGACTGTCGATACCACGTAAACGGGTCACAATTCCTAAACAGTACAGCGTGCTCCTCACACAATCGTAAATAAAGCAGTAAAGCATGGCATAGGTACAGGATAGTAAATAAAACCCCAAACTAGTTTGTGGCCCCAAGAAATAAGACGGAATCAAGCTCTGGCTAAGGGGGGCCCATACTCCCCATATGTGCATAGCGCGATAAATCAAGGAACAGGTATCAAGTGCTCGGGGTCCTACGGGACACAAGTGGGCGTTCGGAAACCAAATATTATCTATCACCCACCGATGCCTCTGCTTATTTCAATTTTAGTTGTTAAACAGGAATTAAAGTGAACAATAAGTAAAACTAAGATCATCTCCAACAACAACATGCGGCAAGGCTCCAACAACTGTGGCATTAGACGACACGCAACAGCACTTGAGCAAGCGACTACGACGCGCAAGTCCAACTAGCTACCAATCAACAGGTAATAGGATGTGTCCAAGGCAATATAGGGCTGCACGGTAGATCACGGGTACGGAAACTAAAGCATCGCAACACAGATAGCAATAGATCAACAGGAGGGAAGTAAATACTATAAAAGTAAGATAGGTAGAAAGGGGGAGATGCTCGCCTGAAAACATTGTCGAAGGGTTCATCCGAAGATCGGGGCGAAGCTCACATCAACTCAACGGCCTTATCCGCGAAGAAGCAAAACACTAGAAGAAACACCGGATGCAATATTTAATGCTACGACAAAAGATCGGCATGATGCATGTATGATGTATGGCATGGCAAGGTGCGATGCGATTAGGTCATATTAAGCGGAACCGGGGTCCCGACAATTAATTAGATGGTTCGAGTTATTTAGAACCCCCCGCAAATTAGATGTTGTTTTAGCAAGGCAAAAGATAGCACCGGTTCGCTACGCAATTTAAATGAGGCCAATATGAGACTGGATTTGCCCGCATATGGGCCCCATATTTAATTATTAGGTGAATCGGCATAAGGCCCCCAACCACAGATATGCATGCGAGTATGACAATTATTATGCATCAAGTTGTTATTATATTATAAAATAGGGTTCTTGGATAAGAGGTTCACACATTAGAGGGGGATCGACGATCTTGTGGTCCGGGGTCGGTCTCAGGGTTCGACGGATCGGCGAGGTTCGGATCTGGGGTTCGACGGGATCGTTCTCGGCCTCCGGGGTAGATCTTGTCGCATCCGGGTTCTCGGGGCATGTTGTCGGTCATGGCGTTCGGGACGAAGCACTCGTCGCGTCGGGATCTCGGTGTCCTCGGTCCGATTGTAGATCTCGGCGTCCTCGAGGGGGTGTACTTGTCGCACAGTTGTCTTCAGGTCCGTGAAGGCGATCTTGGCGTTCGGAAAGAAGTACTTGACGCGCCGGGGCCGCGGTGCCTTAGGGTACCGATTGTAGTTCTTGGCGTCCGAGGAGAAGGCCGTGTCGTTCTGAGTCGGTGATCTTGGCGTCCGGGGGTTCCTCCGAATCCGCGGCGCGTCCGAGTGGTAGGTCTTGGGGTACCGGTGTCATCGGGCTCCATGAGGAGATCTTGTGGGGCCGTGATGGAGGCCTTGGAATTCTCGGACGGGGATTCGGATGTCGGTGACGGTTTTGGGTCTAGGTTCCTGGGGCGGTCCCCTTGAGCTTGGTCGGCCCGATATGCTTGTGCGCGGGCGACGAGGCTAGGGAGGCACGGGCAGGGCGCGACTCGGGTCGGCGACGAGCGGGGCTCCGCGGTGGCGGTGTAGAGCAGGCCCGCGGCAAGGCGACGCTTGCGGGGCTCGAGGCGCGCTGGGGCGAGGGTGGCTCGCCGGAGGGAGAGGCCGGCGACGAGCTTGGGGGGCTTGGGGGCGTCGACGCGACCGAGGCCGGCGCCGGGCGGCGGAGCAGGTGGGGGCCGCGGGGCTCGCGAGCGGAGGCGTCTGGCACGGGGCGCGGACGGAGGGGCGGGTTGCGGCTCCGGCGAGCGGAGGGGAGGATCGAGGCCAGGCGGTGGCGAGATGCAGGGGCGCGGGTCGACGCCTGGGCGCAGAGGCGGCCGGCGGGGAAGGCGGTGCACGCGGGCAGGGTGGAGGCGAGGTCGGGGTGGGGTCGCGCGGAGCGGCGGGCGGCGCGCGGTGCTGCAGGGGGTCTGCGGCGGCGAGCTTGGAGGGGCTAGGGGCGGGCGCGCGGTCGCGGAGACGCAGGACGGCGAGACGGGGAGACGAGGTGGCCGCGGGAGCGCGCCGGGGGAAGGGCGACGGCGAGGCCGCGCGGTCGCAGACGGCAGGGGCCGCGGCAGGCGAGGGGGCTGGCCGGCGGGGAGAGAAGGAAGGAGGAGGAGGGGGTGCGCGCGGGTCGCCGGTGCGGGGCGCGCCGCCGGCGGCTGGGGCAGGCGAGCACGCGGGACAGAGGCGCGGGAGGGACGGGGGTTGGGGCAGCGGGGCGAGCTGGGGACGATGAACAGGGGAGGAGAGGGAGGTTGGGGAGGACGTGGTGGGCTGGGGCCAGCTGCGGGTGTGGGACCGCGGGGTGGAGGTGGGATCCGGGGAAGGCAGGGAGTGGGGTAGGCGTGTGGGGCCCAGACGGGGCTGGCGCGGGGTCGGGCGGTGTGTGCTTCGTGTGCGTGTGTGGTGCTGGGGAGGGTGTGTGCTGAGAGAGAGAGGTGAGGGAGGAGAGAGAGGGGGTGGGGTCTGGGCCAAGTGGCAAAAGGGGATTGGAGGGGATTGAGGGGAGAGGTGACGTGGCAAGAGGTGAATGGCTGGGGTGAGGTGGAGGGTGTGTGTGGGTAGGGAACTGGGTAGCTTAGGATTTATAGTTGGACCGATCTGGTTTTTCTGGGGTGGTCGTTCGGGCTAAATCGGCCCGTCCGACTGCCCCGCTAAAATAATTTAATATTTTTATTTGATTAAAACATGGCCTTTGCAAACCAATGCAAGACAAAATAAAATAATCCGGACAAGCCCGGGTTTTGGGTTTTGAATAAAGACGGGGCGTTCAATATAGAAAACAAAACGGGTGTTGCGAAAAATAGTTTTGGCAAACAATGCATGATGATGACGATGCAATGCACAAATTCAACGCGATTTTCTAGTAGTGGTTTTGCGGGATGCCACAGTTGATGACTATGTTTCGCAAGTCATAGACATGGATATGTCAAACCAATGATGTGGGCACATGTTATGAACATAGGGTTGGACTGTCCCAACATGAGACTGGCAATTTGACTTGCAGCTCTCTCTACACATCGTGTATGTTTGTCCTTAGACCTGAGATTGTCGCATGTACTTGAGATGTGGATCGACCTATTTTGGGGCTATCAGACGCTACTCCGTAACTGGGTAGTTATAAAGGTAGCTTTCGGTTTGTCCCGAAACATGCTGCAAGGCATGGTCAATCAAGATGGGATTTGCCCCTCTCTACTTGAGAGAGATATCTCTGGGCCCCTCGAGTGATCGGATCCAGAAATGCATGGCCATGCTACATAAGGTTAAGAGTTAACCTAGTAAAGGGATTCCGAGTTACGGTATCGAGAAAGAGAGGTCAGCTTAGAGCTAGACCAAATATCGTGAGGCAAAGGGAAAGACATGTACTAAACCTTGTGATGGTTCGTCTGATATGATCTTTGTATGCGTTTATGAGTTGGCACGTCTTGCTAGAGGCCGCTACCAACTATTGGCAGAATAAGTGTATTCGTCTCATGTCTACACGTATATGAACCTATAGGGTCACACACTTAAGGGGCTGGAAGCCTAATGAGGATTAGATCCGAATTAGACCAGGCTTAGGCTACTGATGGGCTGCTAATGTAGAAGCCCACTAGGGATGCCTATATAAGAGAGGGTGGGGCGAGCTGACCAGGGTTAGACCATTCCACCCAGCCGCCACACCTCACGCCTGTGTTGCACGTGCGGGCCTAGCAGTCCGGCGTCTGACGCTTCCATCCCGCACGTGTGGATATCTCAGAGGTGCTGCATCTGTGGCACTTGGACGAGCCGCGCAAGGGAAGCTTCTCTTGGGACGAGGACAAGGAGGAGACGTGGAACGTCTGCACTGCCTCGACGCGCTTCATCAATTCCGCAACTGCGCGTCTAGTGGTAATCCTGTGATCTATGACAACAGTAATCCTAGTTTACGCGGTAGAAATTTTTGATTTGCGCTAGTGTAGCCTACTCGTATCCCTTCAGATGAGGATCGCACTATGACTTGGATGACTGGCACGCGGCGTTTTTAGGCTACTTATGCTTATTTGGTCGATGTCATGGGCTACATCGGTAGAGGAGGAGGCTTCTGTATTCACATCGAGAAGGTCAAGCCTGCTGAGACTCTTGCTTTCTGCTATCCCAGTGATTCTCAGTGGAGTCCTCCGTGCATGACTGGCATGTATTACTACTATCATACCTTGGCCACTATCTTCCGTCAGTCCCTTGTTCCTCGTGTTGGATATTCCACTAACTGCCGTGGGTATTTTTCCAACCTATTGTACTACTGTCACCCTGATCGGCTGAGGAATATTGATGGATGTGACTTTGTGTACTGTGATCTGCGGCGGGCTGCTTTGGACAGGATGACTCCCACTTTCTGCGTGTATGTTCAGAAGCTGCTCAATCGGGTGGTGCCACCTGGTGTGATGGTGGGCGAGCGAGAGGAACAAGAAATGCTTAATCTTTGTCTCCGTGCCCACACTCCCGAGGTTCCTAGGATGTGGCCTCCTGAGCACCGCACCAAAGCTGCTCATGATCCTCGGCCATCTTTTTCTACTCGGGTTGGTTGTCGTCGTCCTGTTGGTGAGTCCTCCTCTCACCCAAGGCATAAGGGTTGTGCTGCCAAGTTTTTCAAGAGGCTCTTCCAAATGTGCCGTTATACCTATGATGTGAGTCACAAGGCTTTGGAGTTGAGCCAGGAGACTAGGCGCCGCCACAATGAGTATCTTGCGACCCAGAATGTCACTCCTCCACCAGATGGTCCTGAGATGGCCCCTGCCCCTATGTCCACTATGAGATGCCGCCTCTTGATGATGCTATGTTTTATGGCTACTTCCCCGGTCAGTTTGCTCCCAGTGGTCCCAGTGGTCCCTCTGCTCAGGGTAACGTTGATGATGAGGACAATGATGATGCTGTTGATAGTTACGAGTACTCTGAAGAGGAAGATGTCCCAGTTCGTCCTCCTCCGCCGTTCTTCTAGTTGGGCTGCGTTAGCATCGCTCTACTCCTCTTCCTTTTTGGTGTCTCGATGCCAATGGGGGAGAAGAGTAGAGTTCTATTAGTTATCTACGGGTTCCTTGCCGGGGTTTTCCGGGGTTTGCCATTAGCACAATGCCCCTTGCTTTCTCTTTGCTTCTTATGGCATTGTGCTTTCCCCTTCGCTTTGTGTATGAACTATCTGCCTTCCTTTCCGTCCGTTGGACAAGTTTGTGCTATGTGCGTGAACCATGGGTATTTATATTATGCTATGACTATGTCTATTGTTGTTTATAATATCCTTGAGAACTCTAGCTCGGTTTGTCATCACCAACCAAAAAGGGGGAGATTGAAATGGTATTTTACCCTATACTATTTTTGGTTGACAATGACACCGTGGTTAGAGTGGACTAATGCTACTTCTAGTGTCTTACACAGGTTCTAGTCCGATGCTGTGATGAAAGGTCACCGGAGACCCCCCCCCCCCATTTTGATAACAAAGCTTCACACCAGAGTTTTCCCTTTTTATGTAATTTGAGTCCGGTTAGGAGCTCCACACTATTAAGAGGGGTTCTCTCGATGAGCTTGTTGGGGATGATTACCTAAGCCATATACACATCCCATTCTCCTACCTAATCCATCACCAATGAGAGAAGAGAAGAAATCCTATCCATCAAGCCCTTTTCTGCAGATCCGGTTTTCAGGCCGGTTGGACCGGCTCCTAGACCGGATCGTTCGGTGTCAGGATCGGAAATCCAAACTCAAACCGGGTTTTCCGGTTTACTTACTCCGAATCTATCCGGGTCTGGGTACTGAGAGCAGATTCGGTTTTAGTCCAGTTTTTCGGGCTGAGGACTGGACTGTCCGGTGTGTGAACCGGTCCAACCGAACTTAAAACCAGACCTTGCGAATTTGGCTTGAAACGGCTAGTTTTCCTCCTTGAGTATAAATATCCCTTCTTCCAGCTTGAGTAGGTTAGGCATTCAGTTTATATCATTTCTTGAAGCTCTCTCTCTCCCCCATTGTTGAAACACAAAAGCTTGAGGATCTCCCATTCTACCGAACTAAATCCAAATCCCTTTGGTAGAAAGGAAGAGGAGGTCCCGATCTACGTTTCCACCAAGCCAAAGTTCATTCCCCCTTGAGTTCATCGAGTTAGCTTGTTACTCTTGGGTTTGTGGGAAACCCTAGGTGTCTAGGTTCGCCCGGAAGAATTCGTCTTGTGATTTGCTCCGTGGAAAGTTTGTGAGGGTTTGGAGACTACCTTAAAGTCTACCACGAGTAAGTGAGCTATTCCTTCGTGGGATAGGCTCGGAGAAGAAGGTGATCCTTTGTGGCGCGTGAGGAATCCTTCGTGAAACCTCCCACCTCTCCAACTTGACGTAGCCCCCTTCCCAAAGGTGGTGAACATGGGAATACATCTTCGTCTCCGCGTGCTTCGTTATTTCTTAACCGATCTCTTACTTGTGTTGTTTACCTTGTGATAGCCTTCGAGCTTGAAGTATCTTGTTCATCATCTAGGTTGCCTCACCTAGTTTGCATTTAGGCTCACTTATATTCCGCAAAGCCTAAAACTTGCAAAAGATTACAAAGAATTTTGTAGAAACCTATTCACCCCCCTCTAGGTTAACCATCTTACACTTTTAAAAGTAGATACTAAAAAAGCATGAAACATAAAAAATTATAGATACGTTTCCGACGTATCACCGCCCTACCCTGTCCTGCCCGTCGCGCATGCCCTTCCCTTTCTTCCCTTGCCCGTCGGAGACCACCCCCATTCCACCACCTCCTTCGGTAGCTCACCTCGACCGCCACGACATCGTAGCCCCTTTTCCCCTGTCGCGGGAGAGCACCACCTCCGTGCCTATGCTCGCGACCGAGAGGCAAGTCCTGCCATGCCCTTGCTCCCTTGCTCACAGCCAAAGTCAGCGCAGCCGCCGCAGCTTAATTTGTAGGCAATGATAGCGCTCCCAAATCCCGTTATCTTCTCCTACGCGTGGAGTAGCCACACTCGCTAGCCGGCCCGTTATCTTCTCTTGTGATAGTTTTAGAGAATGACTGTGCTCTCCCTCCCAAATAAGTTTGATTACATGATTCCAGATAGATCTCCTGATATTTTTCTCAACTTCAATGGATCATATTCCCCCGCAGTTAGGATTAGATAATTAATCAACATCATTTAAATTAGGATAAGAATTACAAGCTTAACATAAGACTTTCAGATTTTCAATAAAGATCGATGTCTCTTCGTCGCCTCTGTTTCAGAATCAAATTCACTATTACAGAGAAAACATTTCGTCATTTAGATTATGATGTGTTATGTGTATGCCAATTTAGTTAGCAGGATTTGTTTAATCCGACAAAGTAGGATACTGTAAGGTTTTTGATAATTGATTTCCACTCTCAGCAACATGATCGATTAAGTGACTTGTGTAACGTAACAACTTCCTAAGTATGAACTCTCTTGGAATTGGTTGAATTTTGATTCACGTGGAGAGGATTTTTCAGAATCAGTTGGATTTCACCATCTCCTTATTCTTGTTATTTTAGCACATTGGGTTTTATTTAATTGTTATAGGTAATTAACATGGCAAGTAACAATTAACAGGTTCCACGTATGTATGGAGTGACAATTCCTCCACCCGGTGTGGAATTGAACACGGTCTCTCATAGATTGCCTCCCTTCAGCTTTGGTAGTGTGTTAGAGCTCTCATAGATTGCCTCCCTTCAGCTTTGGTAGCGTGTTAGAGCATAGACACCATTGCAGAGAAGTGATTCGAAGCAAGCTCTAAACCATTGTGCATTTGTCCGACAATGGAAATGAACCAATTTGTTTTTTCGGTTCATGGATGTCCCATCCACCAACAAGGAGAAGCGAGAGGGGAAAGGGTGGCAATATAGGCAATATACATATGCATCCTACACTGCGTGTCATTCCTTTGAATACAACTCGACACACTTTTTCTATGTAAAACCGGCTTCAAATAGTGGATGCGCTTAGTGAATAGTATACTTTATAGATTTATTGCCCCCCGTCATTCGAGGTAAGTTTGATTACATGATTTGTGGATAGATTTCTTGAGATTTTTTTCAACTTTAGGGCAGCCGCAATGTGTAGTCAATTTAGTTCTAAATTAATCTTTTAGCTTTTAGAACTAGTTTTATACATTGTATAGGTGGTTCTAAATTGGAGAGGAGGGAACCGGAGCACCAAGGTGCTCCGATGCTAAATTCATGGCCGTACGAGAGGAGCACATGCATGATGTCTAAGCTGAAGAGAGAAGTCGTAGGTATTTTAGTACTCCCTTCGACCCATATTAGTTGACTTGAATTTGTTAAAATTTGTTTGAATTTATATACTAAATAGTGTATAGATTTATCCAAATCTAAACAAATCCAAGTCAAGTAATATAGATCGGAGGGAGTAGCATTTTAATCTGCAGTGGGCCCCATTAAGGAAGAGTTGGGAACCAGCTACACGAGATTGCTAGTTAATTTGGCATCAATGACAAAAAGTACAGGCTTGAAAATTTTGGCCACAAGCACGCTGTGGCTGCCCTTAGAGGATCATATTCCCCGCAGTTAGGATTATATAAATTAGTTAATAAAATTTAAATTAGATTAGAAACAAAATATAGTTAAATAGGTTCCAAGCTCGAAGTAAGACTTGACAGATTTACAGAAAATTTCAGCGTCCCGTCATCGTCTCCGTTCCAGATCGACTTCAGTATTTCGGAGAAAACTTCTCGAAGTTCAGACTGTGATGTATTCTCTGTACATTAATTTAGTCAGTGACAAAAATAGGACAATGTCAACCGTGTTGATAACTCATTCTCCGCCACATGATCGAGCAAATGACTCATGAAACTAAACATCTTTTTTAGGTATGAACTTTTTTCAGAATCCGTAGAATTTTGATGTCTTTGTTGAGATTTTTTCTGCGTCCTATGATACGGATCCTCCGGAGGATCGCGCATCCTGATCCCCCGGCTTGCTCGAACAAGACGTGGCCCGTTCTTTACCTTATCCTCTCCCGTGAACAGAAGAACAAAAGGTTCCGCAAAACTCTTCCGTCGCCGCGCGTCCTCCCGTCGCCGCGCGTCCGCCGCGCGCGCCCCTCCGCTGCTGCGCGGCTCCGGCCCCGCGTCCCTGAGAGAGCCATGGGGCAGTCCCCTGTTGGCCGACGCTCTACCATGGACTAGCTCTCGCACCCTTCTTTGTCGTGTTCCTGAGAGCCATGAGACCATCATAGTCGGCCATCTCGCGACAATGGACTAGCTCGTGCTGCTCCCTAGGCCCTCCGCCGCGTCGGCTGTCGTGCCACCATGGACGAACTCCCCCACCATGGACGGACCCTCCGCCTCCATCCCTGCTGTTGCCATGCCGTTGGCGTGGAGGAGGATGTGTGGCCCGTCCGTTGTGCGTGCTACAGGGACGGACCCTCCGCCTCCACCATTGCAGCCGCCGCCGCTGGCCTCGCCGGATGCGTTCCCCTTCCCCCCACCTCTAGAGGACGGCTGATTTGAGGTGGTGCCTCCCCGTGCATGCTACCTGTGATGTGCGTTTTGCTACTGACAGCTAGTGGACTTGCTACAGACGACCATCGTTGGTGCTACCGACAAGCATCGTTGTTGCTACCATTGGCCAGTTGATTTTTGTGTTTGAGATTTTTTTCGTGTCCATTGAGATTTGCTATATATCTAAATTTGTTTTGCTACATTTGTTTTCTCAAAATGCTACAATAGCATGTATTGTTTGCTACAATATCTTAGATGTCTGCGTGGGTCTCCAGTGAGGTCTCCGCCGTAATAGGGTTTGCTATAATAGAAAAAATTATTTGCTACAACTATTCTATGATTTTGCTAAAATATCACAAAGTTTTTGCTACGAGTTCTCCGGCGAAAGTCTCCCATGAAGTTGATTTTGCTACGAGATCTCCGGCGAAATTGGATTTGCTACAATAGAACATTTTTTTGCTACAACCGTTTAGTTGTTTTGCTACCATAGCGTAATTTTTTGCTACAAGGTCTCTCCGGCGAGGTCTCCTAGCGAAATTCTCCAGCGAGTCTCCGGCGAGGTCGGATATGCTACAATAGCACAACTTTTTTGTTACACGGTCGCTGGCGAGGTCTCCGGCGAAATCTCTGGCGAGGTCTTTTTATTTTTTTAGACCGAACCGTTTTCTGCCAAAATCGGAGCAAATGTAACAAAAACGGGCATAATGTAGCAAAGCGGAATTTTAAATGCAAATAGAGAACACGTGGTTGCTGGGAACCCGGAAGATAAAAACCACAGATCCCCGGGACGCGTAGGCCTGTCCTTTGGATTTCACCAAAGTTGTCAGGCTAAAACCAGTTTTGGCACGGCAACTTTGCCTTTTTTTCTTCTTTTTTTTTTGGAAAAATTCAAATGTTGTCATGTACAAAAAACGGAGGGCTCAGATCGTGCCGCGCGGGGAGCCGGATTCCTCGCGTTCTCTCCCTACAATTTCCGAAGAACAATTAGCAAGTTCCACGTAGTATACATTAGCGGCATCTCCTTCTGCGCCGGTGATCGGCAGCACGGCAGGCCTGCAAGGCCGGTGGCCACGGCAGCTCGTATGGGTAGGCCGCTCCCGCGTATCTGTTTCTCTCGTGTGTGCGCTCCGCCTGTCGCGTGTCGAGGTCGACGGAGAAAAGCCAGGTCTTCTCCCCCCTGGGTGTCAAGAGGACGTACTTGGCATTGGCCGCAACAATCACGGCTGGCTGCTGGAAGTCCGTCTCCTCGCGCCCGGGCAGCCCGGAGGTCGCCTCCGACAGCCTTACCAGCTTCTCCTTCACCCACTCGGTGCTTCCCTGGAGCTGCGCAAAGACGACGAGGTCTCTGCCGACCATGCGGACCACGCGCACCGCGCCGTCTTCGCCGCCGAAGATCCAGAAGGTTGACAACTCGTCGGTCATCGCCACGACGGCTTCCGGGAACGGGACGAGCGAGAACTCCGCGGTGGTCTCGTCCAGAGAGAGCACGACGCCGTCGCGCCGCATCGCCCAATACAGAGACCACCGCGTGCGCCCCACGAAGCTGAGTGCGCTAAACGCCGGGAGCGGGACGCCGGCCGCGCTCTGCCGCAGATTCCAGCCGCCGTCGCTGCCGGAGAACACGCACGCCCTGGGCGCGCGCGCGGCGCCGACGTGCGGAACGTACTCGTAGACCGCGACCATCACCCGGAAGTTCGACATGCCGATGCAGCCGCCCGTCTCATCGACGGCAGCGCCGTCGAGCAGGAACACGCCGAAGCAGCGCTGGAGACGCATCTCCGGCGGGTAGGCGATCCCCTGGTACCGCCGCGAGAGCGGGTCGCAGACGACGAGGTCGGGGAAGCGGAGCTGCCCGTACCCGTTTTTCCTCGGTCGGTAGAGTAGGAGGAGGCCACCGCGGCTGTCGGCGAGCTCCCAGGGCGCGGAGGCGTCGACGAGGTCCGGGAGGAAATCGAGGGAGAAGTGGCGTCTGTCGATGGCACCGGCCGTTGTGGGGTCTGGGACGAAGACCTGGTTGTTGTTCCCGTCCGGCCGCAGATTGTCGCGGTAGCTAGGGTCGACGACGTGGTATTGGCCGTGGACGTGAGCCGAGTGGAGGGAGCGGAACCGGGCCAGGAACGCGGTGTCCGCGACGATGCGGCGCCAACGCATGCACGTGAACGCGGCGCGGATGATGGTGAGGGACGAGTCCACACGGAGGAGGACGAGTTCGAGGAGGTGGTCAGGAATGTGGTCAACACCCGTTGGCCCGGGCAAGATCTCGCTCTTCGTCGACGCTCTCTTGAGCTTGTTTTTGCGCCCTCGTCGACGGCGGCGGCCCGCCATTGGCACTCAACTCCGGGCAAGCTAGCTTCTTTGTGGGAATAAATCCTCTTCAGACGTAGTATTGGTTTTATAACTGATTCAGTGAGCATCACTAACTTGCTGTTGACGTGACTAAAATACACTCTCCCGCAACGCGATTTGGACAACATGTCCTTGCGTCCCACGGAACCTAAATCTGGGTCAATGCTTGCGCTGTGCGAGAGAATAGAATAGAGGACACTGCTACGCGGATAAAAACTTCCGATACCGCGTCCTCATATCGACACGTGTCCACCCAAATTCCTCTTTTGCTACGCTCAGACTCGCTTTTGCTGTATAATGCACCGCTTTTGCTACGCTATAACAAAAAACGGTTCGTCCACGAGACAAATAAAAAGGACAGATCTCATCGGAGTCTTCGCCGGAGACCTCGCCGAAGACTATGTAGCATAATATTTGTGCTAATGTAGCAAAACTGACTCGTCTCAGACTCGTCGGAGAATTTCGCCGGGATCTCGTCGGAGACCTCGTAGCAAGAAGTTTACGATATTGTAGCAAAATCAGATAACATATGTAGCAAAATAAGTATGCTAATGTAGCAAAAGCCGACTTCGCTGAAGACATCGTCGGAACAAAAACTTGTAGTGAAAAAAAATATTATTATAGTAGCTCTGCTCGTCGAAGGTAACAACACCAGAGGGCGTGTGTAGCAGGTCGCTCGCCGTGTGTAGCAGTGTCGTTAGCCGCATGTAGCAATTCCGGATGCCGCAGATAGCAACAACTAGCGCCGTAGGTATCAAACGATGCCGCCGCAGGGAGCAACGACGGACGCCTTCGAGGCAGCGTCATGTCGGTACGGCCATGGCTGTGGGCAGCGGCATGGGCCATGGGACGTAGGGGATGCTGGGGGATGCAGCACGCGAGGCCATGGCGGCGGCGCAACAACAGAGGGTCGTGGCGGCGGAGGGCATGGGGACATAAGGCATCACACGAGGCCATGGCGACAACAGAGGGTCATGGCTGGCGGCGGTGCTTCACGGGAGGACGTCCGATAGCAGGCTGGGGGCGCGCGGTGACGGAGAATGGGAAGACGAACGGAGGCCGCAAGGGAGAGGAGAGGTGGCGCGACGCTGGGGAAGAAGGAGTGCGGAGGTACGCTCTCCGTCCGAGTGGCGAGCGGAGGCTCTCGAGATTTTTTTTGATTCGATCTGCGACGGAGATGACGAAAAGATGACATCAAGATGGGGTCCACAACAGAAGAAAAGGTCGTGCGAGACAGACCCGAGGGATGGAACGGTTCCACCCTCGGGTGATGTGTATCATTTCCCTAGAATAGAGGTATACGCAGAGAACGCGGTTTTACCACAAACCGGTTCAACGGTGGTTTAAATGCTTCTGCATTTTTTGGCTGTATTTTATAACATTTAAAATCTCTAGTTCCAACAGTTCTGCAACTAGGCCACCGCAAAAACTCGATCGAATCTGACCGTCTTATTGCGACAGAGAAATTCACATTTCTCAGTCGATCAAAACACCGATCTTTTGTTTGAGAAAAATCATAACACCTATCTCATGCTCATTTTACTAATGTTTACTTAGTTAGTGCACGTAAAATCATAACACCTACCTATCTCATTTGCATTTTTGATAGGCTTAACTCGTTATATAATTTTGTATTTTCTAGTTTTTTATTTGCAAGGATTTTGATAGGAGTAGTTTTTTATGTTTGTTTGTATTTCTTTTTGTTTTGAGTGACTTTTTATGTAAGAAACTATAACTTTGGCGGTAGATGCCAAAGACCCAAACATAAATTGATATATTTTCTTCCTCAATTGAAAATTCCTTTTGAATTTAATAAATAAATATATTTAAACACCACATGTTCATATATTATGGTGTTACTAGTAGCTAGAGAAAAGGGTAAAGCAGAATCTGTTGGAGATATGCCCTAGAGGCAATAATAAATGTGGTTATTATTATATCTTTGTGTTTATGATAAATGTTTACATTCATGCTATAATAGTATTAACAAGGAAACATTGATACTTGTGTGATTTGTAAACTTAATTTGAAGTCCCTAGTATAGCCTCTATACTTCACTAGCTTGTTGGTTGATAGATGATTGTGGTTTCCCTATCATGAACATTGAGATGTTATCAACAACAAGATCATATCGTTAGGAGAATGATATGGTGGACATACTCCTATAGATAAGTGTAGCATAAAGATCAAGTCATTTCAATAGTTCAATTGCTATATGCTTTCTGATACATAGTAACCTAATTCCTTCGACCATGAGATCATGCATATCACCTTTGCCGGATGGATGCTTTGATGACATCAAACACCACACCGTAACTGGGTGGTTATAAAAGTGGCATTGAGTGTTCGGAAAGTATTGGTTGAGACACATGGATCAAGAGTGGGATTTGTCCATCCACATGACGGATAGATATTCTCTGGGCCCTCTCGGTGGAATGTCATCCAATTAGCTTGCAAGCATGTGACTTGGTCACAAGGGATCACATATCACGGGAACGAGAAAAGAGTACTTGTCAGTAACGAGGTTGAACTAGGTATGCAGAGATACCGACGATCATAACCTCGGATAAGTAACATATCGTGAGACAAAGGGAAATTGGTATCGTATGTAAGTGGTTCATTCGATCGCAAAGTAATCGTAGAAATATGTGGGAGCCATATGAATTTCCAGATTCCTCTATTGGTTATTGTTCGGAGAAGTGTCTCGATCATGTCCGCATAATTCACGAACCGTAGGGAGACACACTTAAGGATTCGACGTTGTTTGAGTAGTTATGGTATTATGAGAAAGAGACCGAATGTTGTTCGGAGTCTCGGATGGGATCCGGGATATCACGAGGTGATCCGGAATGGTCCGGAGAATAAGATTCATATAAGGAAAGTCCCGTTTCGGAGTTCGGGAATGATTCCGGTGTTTTCATCGGGAATGTTCTAGAAGGTTCCGGATTGTCCGGCACTCCGGGGGGGGGGGAAGGGGTACATGAATGTGTCATTACATGTTGGAATGATTGCATCATGTACTTAGTGTTATCGCTGTTCCAAATAAGGGATTAAATCAAATCCTAGTTTGAAAAGTCAAACGGCAAGTTTGAAAAGTCAAACGGCCAAAATTGGAAGGTGGGAAAGAGGAGGAGCTCCAAACCGAGTTGGGGAGGGAGACCTCCTCCAACCGGCGGCCACCAAGCCGAGTTGGGGAGGGTCTCCTCCCCATGGCGCGCCAGCCCCCTCCCACCTATATAAGGAGGGGCAGGGCTCCCCTCCTAGACACACAACTTTCACCTCTAGATCTCCGGTTTAGAGCCGTTTTGGATTAGAGCTTCTAATTGCTTTAGCCAACGGTTTAGAGCCTTCTAATTGGTTTAGAGCCTTCTAATTGGTGTGTCTAATTACTAGACCACTAATAGCCTCTCTCATAAGCTACACCATACTCGCACCGGCTTAAGGCGAAGCCCTGCGGGATTTCCCCTCTACTTCCGGTACCACGCCGTTGTGCTGCCGGAATCGCGAGGAGAGTGCTACAACCTCCGCTGCCTGCTGGAACAAGGGAGAGGAAGGTCTTCGTCGAGTACCGAACGTGTGACCGACTGCAGGAGCGCTGCCGGAACGTGGCGCCGGAAGGATCGTCTACACGATCTTGAGATCGGAAAGAGTACGACTACATCACCCACGAGAATCCGCTCTCGTTAAACGCTTTGGAATCTTCGAGGGTAAGTTATACCATCGACTCGTTGCTACAATATAGTAGATAGATCTTGGCTTGTTTGTTTGTATGCGATAGAAAATTTTTGTTTTCCATGCTACGAACCCCTACAGTGGTATCAGAGCCGTGTCTATATGTAGATCTGTTGCACGAGTAGAACACAATGGTCATTGTGGGCGTTGATGCTTTTATTGTCGATTGCTTCTTGTGTACTTTGCATCTTGCGGTATGTTGGGATGAAGCGGCCCGGGCTAACCTTACATGACATCGTTCATGAGACTTGCTCCACGCTTGACATGCAACTTGTATTGCATAAGTGGCTTTGCGGGTGCCTGTTTCTCCTAGCATAGTAAAGATCCAATACACAACGGGTGATTAACAATACTTGTGTCAACGTTGTGGTTCATGCTCGTAAGTTAGAACGACACTTATTGAAAGCCCCAAACCACGTAAAATATGCAAAGAAAGTAGAGGCGTCTAACTTTGTTTTGCAGGGGTGTGCAGTGATGTGATATGGCCATGATTGTGATTATATTTGATGTATGCAATGTTCCTTATTGTAAGTCGGCAACCGGCAGGAGCCATATGGTTGTCTTTAATTTATGTTAAGACCCGCGTGTCTATTCAAAGTAGTTGTAATAGTTGAAGCCGGTGGACGACAACCATGGAGAGGCGTCATTGACCTTGATGCAATGCCGGTGATGATGGAGATCATGTTCGTGCTTGAAGATGGAGATCAAAGCACAAAGAAGAAAGGCCATATCATATCACATATATATATATATATTGAATTGCATGTGATGTTAATCCTTTATGCATCTTGTATTGCTTAGTAGACGACGGTAGCATTATAAGATGATCCCTCATGCACATGAATTTCAAGTCATAAAGTGTTCACCCTTAGTCAGCACCGTTGCTAAAGCTTGTTGTTTCGAAGCACCACGTGATGATCGGGTGTGTTAGATTCCGCAAGTGTATACAACGTGGGCAAGCCAGATTTGCTCATGCGGAAACTAAGGTTTGATCTTGACGAGCCTAGCATGTACAGACATGGTCTCGGAACACGGATCACCGAAAGGTAAAGCATGAATCATATAGTAGATATGATGAACATGACGATTGTTCGCCATTGAAACTATATCAACTCTCGTGATGATCGGTGTTGATGTAGTGGATTTGGTTCGTGTGATCACTAAAACAATGTGAGGGATGTTGTTTTGAGTGGGAGTTCACCTAGTTTAATTAATTTGAACTCAATTTATCATAAACTTAGTCTAAACTATTGCAAATATGTTGTAGATCAATGGCAGCCCCTACCATCAATTTTAATGCGTTCCTAGAGAAAGAAAAGTTGAAAAACAATGGAAGCAACTTCGCGGATTGGTTCCGCAATTTGAGGATTGTCCTCACAGCTGGTAATTTGACCTATGTGCTGGATGCACCGCTGGGTGACCCACCTGCAGCTGATGCTCCCGATGAAGTAAAGAATGTTTACCTCGCTCGGAAGAATCAGTACTCCATAGTTCAGTGTGCTATCTTGTATGGTTTGGAATCGGAGCTTCAGAAAAGGTTTGAGGATTCAGACCCATATGATATTGTCGAGGATCTCAAATTGATTTTTGAGACTCATGCGGCAATTGAAAGCTATGAAGCTTCTGAAAAGTTCTTTAACTGCAAGATGGAAGAAGGCAGCTCCGTCAGTGAGCATGTGCTTAAGATGTCAGGGCACGCAAACAAACTTCAAAGCTTGGGTATAGTGATTCCTAATGCTTTGGGGATTTACCGTGTCCTCCAATCACTACCACCAAGTTACAAGAACTTTGTGATGAACTACAACATGCAGCACATGAACAAGACGTTGCCAGAACTCTTTGCCATGTTGAAATCTGCAGAAGTGGAGATCAAGAAAGAGCACCAAGTGTTGTTGGTCAATAAGACCACCAAATTCAAGAAAGGCAAGTCTAAGCAAAAGGGACACTTCAAGAAGGGTGGTAAGAAAGTTACCACGCCAGCGAAGAAGACCAAGGCTGGACCTAAGCCTGATACTGAGTGCTTTTACTGCAAGGGAGAAGGTCACTGGAAGCGGAATTGCCCAAAGTACTTGGCGGATTTGAAGAACGGCAACATCAAGAAGAAAGGTATATCTGATATACATGTTATTGATGTGTATCTCACTAGTACTCGTAGTAGTGCCTGGGTATTTGATACTGGTTCGGTTGCTCATATCTGTAACTCGAAACAGGTGCTGCAGAATAAACGGAAGCTAGCGAAGAACGAGGTGACGATGCGCGTGGGAAACGGATCAAAGGTTGATGTGATCGCGGTCGGCACGCTACCCCTTCATCTACCATCGGGATTAGTTTTATACTTAAATAATTGTTATTTGGTGCCTGCGTTGAGCATGAACATTATATCGGGATCTTGTTTATTGCGAGACGGTTACTTGTTTAAATCCGAGAATAATGGTTGTTCTATTTATATGAGTAACATGTTTTATGCACATGCACCTTTGATAGATGGTCTATTCTTATTGAATCTCGATAGTGGAAATACACATATCAACAACATTGAGGCTAAACGATTGAAATCAAGCGATAATTCGACCTATATGTGGCACTGTCGTCTTGGTCACATCGGAGTGAGACGTATGAAGAAACTCCATTCCGATGGACTTCTTGAATCACTTGATTTTGAATCACTTGAAAGATGCGAAGCATGTCTGATGGGAAAAATGACTAAGACTCCATTTTCTGGTATGATGGAGCGAGCTACAGACTTATTGGAAATCATACATACCGATGTGTGTGGTCCAATGAGTGTAGCATCGCGCAGTGGTTATCGTTATGTTCTTACCTTCACGGATGACTTGAGTAGATATGGGTATATCTATTTCATGAAACATAAGTCCGAAACTTTCGAGAAGTTTAAGGAGTTTCAAAGTGAGGTAGAGAATCAACGTAACAAGAAGATTAAATTTCTACGTTCTGATCGTGGAGGTGAATATCTAAGTTACGAGTTTGGCGAGCATTTGAAGAAATGTGGAATACTTTCACAATTGACACCGCCGGGAACACCACAGCGTAATGGTGTGTCCGAACGTCGTAATCGAACTCTCTTAGATATGGTTCGTTCTATGATGTCACTTACAGATTTACCGCTATCATTTTGGGGTTATGCATTAGAAACAACCGCATTCACTTTAAATAGGGCACCATCTAAATCTGTTGAAACGACACCGTATGAATTATGGTTTGGGAAGAAACCTAAATTGTCGTTCCTTAAAGTTTGGGGATGCGAAGCCTATGTAAAGAAGTTACAGCCGGACAAGCTTGAACCCAAAGCTGAAAAATGCGTCTTCATAGGATACCCGAAGGAAACTATTGGGTATACCTTCTATCATAGATCCGAAGGCAAAATCTTCGTTGCCAAGAATGGATCCTTTCTAGAGAAGGAATTTCTCTCGAAAGAATTGACTGGAAGGAAAGTAGAACTCGACGAGGTTGTCGAACCTTCTCTCGATATTGCGAGTAGCGCAGCACCGGAAGAAGTTCCTGTGGTGCCTGCACCAATAAGAGAGGAAGCTAATGATGGTGATCATGAAACTTCGGTTGAAGTTGCTACAGAGCCTCGGAGGTCAACGAGAACTCGTACCACTCCAGATTGGTATGATTCCGTTATGAATGTCATGGTGGTGGACAACACCGATGACCCCGAGACATATGAGGAAGCGATGATGAGCCCAGATTCCAATAAATGGCAAGAAGCCATGAAATCCGAGATTGGATCCATGTACGAAAACCAAGTATGGACTTTGGTGGACTTACCGGATGGCCGAAAGGCTGTCGAGAACAAATGGATTTTCAAAAAGAAAACAGATGCTGATGGTAATGTTACTGTCTATAAAGCTCGACTTGTCGCAAAAGGGTTTCGACAAATTCAAGGAGTTGACTACGATGAGACTTTCTCACCGGTAGCGAAGCTAAAGTCTGTGAGGATTATGTTAGCAATCGCTGCATATTATGATTATGAGATATGGCAGATGGATGTCAAAACAGCATTCCTCAATGGAGACATTGATGAAGAGTTGTATATGATGCAACCCAAAGGTTTTGTCGATCCTAAAGATGCTAACAAGGTATGCAAACTTCAACGGTCCATCTATGGATTGAAGCAAGCATCCCGAAGTTGGAATCAACGTTTTGATAAGGTAATCAAAAGTTTTGGTTTTATACAAACTTATGGAGAAGCTTGTATTTACAAGAAAGTGAGTGGGAGCTCTGTAGCATTCTTAATACTATATGTGGATGACATATTATTGATTGGGAATGATGTAGACCTTCTTAATAGTGTCAAGGAATATTTGAATAATAGTTTTTCAATGAAGGATCTTGGCGAAGCAGCTTACATATTAGGCATAAAGATTTATAGAGATAGATCGAAACGCCAAA
Source organism: Avena atlantica (assembly GCA_910589765.1). Lineage (NCBI taxonomy): Eukaryota > Viridiplantae > Streptophyta > Magnoliopsida > Poales > Poaceae > Avena > Avena atlantica. The sequence goes on along the minus strand of OU342736.1, from coordinate 431,576,425 downwards.
TATCATTGTCACAGAGTACATATTTGGACAAAGTTCTAAAGAGATTTGGAATGGAAGAAAGCAAGAAAGGGTTCTTGCCCATGTTGCCCAATACGACCTTGAGTAAAACTCAAAGTCCGACATCGGCAGAAGAGAGAAAGGATGAGTAAGACTCCCTATGCCTCAGCCATAGGATCTCTAATGTATGCCATGCTATGTACTAGACCCGACATTGCATATGCTGTTAGTTTAACTAGCAGATATCAAAGTGATCCAGGAGTGGATCATTGGACAGCGGTCAAAAACATCCTTAAGTACTTGAGAAGAACTAAGGATATGGTTCTTTCTTATGGAGGTGATGAACAACTCGTTGTTAATGGTTACACCGATGCTAGTTGGAACACTGATCCGGATGATTCTAAATCGCAATCCGGATACGTATTTATTTTGAATGGTGCAGCAGTTAGCTGGAGGAGTGCAAAGCAAAGCGTTGTGGCGAGATCTTCAACTGAATCGGAATACATGGCTGCTTCGGAGGCTTCACAAGAAGCGATATGGATGAAAGAGTTCATTACAGAGCTGGGTGTGGTTCCTAGTGCGCTGGACCCAATGTCTATCTACTGTGATAACATGGGCGCCATAGCCAATGCGCAAGAACCAAGGTCACACAAGAAGCTGAAGCATATCAAGTTGCGTTTTCACGCTATTCGAGAACATATCCAGGATGGGGATATAAAGATTTGCAAAGTACACACAGATCTGAATGTGGCGGATCCGTTGACTAAACCTCTCCCGAGGGCAAAACATGACCAACACCAAACTGCCATGGGTGTTCGGTATATTACCATGTAATCTAGATTACATGACTCTAGTGCAAGTGGGAGACTGTTGGAGATATGCCCTAGAGGCAATAATAAATGTGGTTATTATTATATCTTTGTGTTTATGATAAATGTTTACATTCATGCTATAATAGTATTAACAAGGAAACATTGATACTTGTGTGATTTGTAAACTTAATTTGAAGTCCCTAGTATAGCCTCTATACTTCACTAGCTTGTTGGTTGATAGATGATTGTGGTTTCCCTATCATGAACATTGAGATGTTATCAACAACAAGATCATATCGTTAGGAGAATGATATGGTGGACATACTCCTATAGATAAGCGTAGCATAAAGATCAAGTCATTTCAATAGTTCAATTGCTATATGCTTTCTGATACATAGTAACCTAATTCCTTCGACCATGAGATCATGCATATCACCTTTGCCGGATGGATGCTTTGATGACATCAAACACCACACCGTAACTGGGTGGTTATAAAAGTGGCATTGAGTGTTCGGAAAGTATTGGTTGAGACACATGGATCAAGAGTGGGATTTGTCCATCCACATGACGGATAGATATTCTCTGGGCCCTCTCGGTGGAATGTCATCCAATTAGCTTGCAAGCATGTGACTTGGTCACAAGGGATAACATATCACGGGAACGAGAAAAGAGTACTTGTCAGTAACGAGGTTGAACTAGGTATGCAGAGATACCGACGATCATAACCTCGGATAAGTAACATATCGTGAGACAAAGGGAAATTGGTATCGTATGTAAGTGGTTCATTCGATCGCAAAGTAATCGTAGAAATATGTGGGAGCCATATGAATTTCCAGATTCCTCTATTGGTTATTGTTCGGAGAAGTGTCTCGATCATGTCCGCATAATTCACGAACCGTAGGGAGACACACTTAAGGATTCGACGTTGTTTGAGTAGTTATGGTATTATGAGAAAGAGACCGAATGTTGTTCGGAGTCTCGGATGGGATCCGGGATATCACGAGGTGATCCGGAATGGTCCGGAGAATAAGATTCATATAAGGAAAGTCCCGTTTCGGAGTTCGGGAATGATTCCGGTGTTTTCATCGGGAATGTTCTAGAAGGTTCCGGATTGTCCGGCACTCCGGGGGGGGGGGAAGGGGTACATGAATGTGTCATTACATGTTGGAATGATTGCATCATGTACTTAGTGTTATCGCTGTTCCAAATAAGGGATTAAATCAAATCCTAGTTTGAAAAGTCAAACGGCAAGTTTGAAAAGTCAAACGGCCAAAATTGGAAGGTGGGAAAGAGGAGGAGCTCCAAACCGAGTTGGGGAGGGAGACCTCCTCCAACCGGCGGCCACCAAGCCGAGTTGGGGAGGGTCTCCTCCCCATGGCGCGCCAGCCCCCTCCCACCTATATAAGGAGGGGCAGGGCTCCCCTCCTAGACACACAACTTTCACCTCTAGATCTCCGGTTTAGAGCCGTTTTGGATTAGAGCTTCTAATTGCTTTAGCCAACGGTTTAGAGCCTTCTAATTGGTTTAGAGCCTTCTAATTGGTGTGTCTAATTACTAGACCACTAATAGCCTCTCTCATAAGCTACACCATACTCGCACCGGCTTAAGGCGAAGCCCTGCGGGATTTCCCCTCTACTTCCGGTACCACGCCGTTGTGCTGCCGGAATCGCGAGGAGAGTGCTACAACCTCCGCTGCCTGCTGGAACAAGGGAGAGGAAGGTCTTCGTCGAGTACCGAACGTGTGACCGACTGCAGGAGCGCTGCCGGAACGTGGCGCCGGAAGGATCGTCTACACGATCTTGAGATCGGAAAGAGTACGACTACATCACCCACGAGAATCCGCTCTCGTTAAACGCTTTGGAATCTTCGAGGGTAAGTTATACCATCGACTCGTTGCTACAATCTAGTAGATAGATCTTGGCTTGTTTGTTTGTATGCGATAGAAATTTTTTGTTTTCCATGCTACGAACCCCTACAGAATCCCTTTCATGTAGCACCAAAATTGACACAGGACATGTAAAAGATACAAACATGTACATTCTTAGTAATAAAAAGTTTCTAAAAAATGTTTTTTTTGTAAAGGAAGCCTCTGCTGCGCCTCTAGTAAATTCATATTACATTTATTTAGAACCTTTTCTACACTTTGCATGGTACATAAACACTTGAATTAAGGTATGCCCCTTAAATAACATCCTGAATTTTTCCTAGAGTTGTCACAATTTGTTTTTTGCTTAGTTGGTGAAAAAAGAATGACGAAAAAGAATATTGCATTTGACACAGATTTGGTGGGCATAGATGTAGTGGATCCTTTATGAGCAGAAAAATCGGAAAGGTACTAAATAAAACAAAAAAACAGTCGTCATAACTATGCTTGGAGAGAATGTCCGCAGGTATTTGCATGCCAAATTTAAAACTAAAATACAAAAATATATAACTTATGTGAAAAAGTCAAATTATCTAACTAACATTACAAGTACAGGATTTCTACTATACGCAAAAGTACAAAGTTTTATTTTCTCTTTTTATATTTGTGTAGGCCATGTACCATCCTATTGTTTCTTTAAATTTTGCACGAGTAAATATTAGTTATTTAGGTAATTTGTAAAATTTTAAATCCAATTTATAATAGTAGGTGTCTCTTATCGGAGGGAGTATATTTTTAGATTCATCAAAAATCAGGTCTATCTAGACGAGACCCATGTTCTTGTGTGTATTTTCGATTTTATGTTATCTTACCTCCGAGGGGATAACTCAAAAAATAAACCACACAGGTGGACGGAGCGCACGGAGATGCTGTGCTCGGCCTCGTCGCCGCCGTCTCCTCCCGCCGGCGGGACATCCTCCTCAGACCACCACGCGCACCTGAGGTCCGCAGCCGCGCGATCAGACTTACCGGGCGCGCTCGCAGCCTTCGTCGCCATGTCCTCCTCCGCGCCCGCGTCCGCGGCCGGCCCAGTCCTCCGCACATTCACCTCCCTCCTCAAGCTTTGCGCGGCGCGCGCCGACCTCGCGACCGGCCGCGCCGTCCACGGACAGCTCGCCGCGCGGGGGCTCGTGGCAGAGGCGCTCGCGGCGACGGCGCTGGCCAACATGTATGCCAAGTGCCGCCGGCCAGGGGACGCGCGCAGGGTGTTCGACCGGATGCCCGTGCGTGACCGCGTCGCCTGGAACGCGATTGTGGCCGGGTACGCGCGGAACGGGCTCGCCGGGGAGGCCATGGAGATGGTCGTCAGGATGCAGGAGGACGGGGAGCAGCCTGACTCTGTCACGCTTGTGTCCGTTCTGCCCGCCTGCGCCGATTCCCAAGCGCTCGGGGCATGCCGCGAGGTGCATGCGTTTGCGGTCCGTGGTGGATTTGATGAGCTCGTGAATGTCTCCACAGCGATCCTTGATGTGTACTGCAAGTGCGGGGCAGTTGAAGTTGCAAGAGCTGTTTTCGATCGGATGCTGGTCAAGAATTCTGTCTCTTGGAATGCCATGATCAAAGGGTATGCAGAGAATAGGAATGCCACCGAGGCCCTGGCACTGTTCAAGAGGATGGTTGAAGAGGGCGTGGATGTGACGGATGTTTCTCTACTGGCAGCATTGCATGCTTGTGGGGAGCTTGGATTTCTTGATGAGGGGAGGCATGTCCATGAGTTACTTGTGAGGACTGGGTTGGAGTCCAATGTGTCGGTGATGAATGCGCTTATCACCATGTACTGCAAGTGCAAGAGGAGCGACCTTGCTGCCCAGGTGTTCGATAAGTTGCGCTACAAGACACGGATCTCATGGAATGCCATGATACTTGGGTGCGCGCAGAATGGAAAGTCGGATGATGCAGTGAGGCTCTTCTGTAGGATGCAGCTGGAAAATGTGAAACCTGATTCGTTCACTCTCGTTAGTGTCATTCCTGCTCTTGCAGACATTTCAGATCCGCTGCAGGCAAGATGGATCCATGGATACTCTATCAGGATGCACCTAGATCAGGATGTTTATGTTCTGACAGCCCTTATTGACATGTACTCGAAATGTGGCCGTGTAGGCATTGCTAGACATCTCTTCAATTCAGCAAGGGAGAGGCATGTTATCACATGGAATGCTATGATCCATGGGTATGGCTCACATGGTTTTGGCAAGGTCGCAGTTGAGCTGTTTGAAGAGATGAAGAGCACTGGCAAAGCACCCAATGAAACAACCTTCCTCTCGGTCCTCTCAGCGTGCAGTCATGCTGGTTTGGTTGATGAAGGACGGAAATATTTTTCGACCATGAAGGAGGACTATGGGCTTGAACCTGGAATGGAGCACTATGGTACCATTGTGGATATGCTTGGCAGAGCTGGGAAGCTAGATGAAGCATGGTCTTTCATCCAGAGGATGCCTATTGATCCGGGTATTAGTGTTTATGGTGCAATGTTAGGTGCTTGCAAATTACACAAGAACGTGGAGTTGGCAGAAGAATCAGCTAACAGGATCTTTGAGCTAGGGCCAGAAGAGGGGGTATATCATGTCCTCCTAGCTAATATTTATGCAAATGCTTCAATGTGGAAAGATGTTGCTAGGGTTAGAACTGCTATGGAGAAGAAAGGCCTCCAAAAGAGCCCTGGATGCAGCATTGTTCAGCTCAAGAATGAGATTCATACCTTTTATTCCGGAAGCACAAATCACCAGCATGCAAAGGATATATATGCAAGGTTGGCTAAGCTGATAGAAGAGATCAAAGCTGTAGGATATGTGCCAGACACTGATTCTATACATGATGTAGAAGATGATGTCAAGGCACAGTTGCTCAACACCCACAGTGAGAAGCTCGCCATTGCATATGGGCTCATTCGCACAGCCCCTGGCACAACAATTCAGATAAAGAAGAACCTCCGAGTCTGTAATGACTGTCATAATGCAACCAAGTTAATATCTCTAGTTACAGGAAGGGAAATTATCATGAGAGATATTCAACGATTTCACCATTTTAAGGACGGTAAATGTTCATGTGGAGACTACTGGTAGTGAACTTTTTGAAGGCAGGCTGAATATAGATTTTGAGATGATAAAAGTTTGGACAACTAGTATAAATAGGACTCAGAGATCACACCATCAGACTATCAGGTGAACTTAACAAATTGGCACGTATATTAAGGTACTTGCTGAAGTTTATCTGTGGCTCACATCGTGGGACACTAGCATTCTTTAGAAATGATTTTCTGCTTCACAGTCAGACTTCTAGAGCTGCCAATAAAATCTGAATGGGCTTCTACCACACTTTGTTACAGGTGTAGTATCTGCCTTCTGTATTGACACTACGTGGCTCAGATTTTGATGTACCAGGCACAGGCAGCTTCAGTGATCATCTCACCCTCTCAGGGAGCATACTGCAGATTTCAGTCTATTTACATTGGTAGTGTAACACATTTAAAGACTTCTATTTAAAATACTGCACATGGAATCTGTTGACTATAAAAAACACTGCTATTTTATTCTCATCTGCGACTAGATGATGTACATGATGAGCTCAAACTGTTGATAACTGAATAAATTACCTATATTTTACCATTTTGTGCACTTTAGAATTGTGAGATGAGTGTGCAATAAAATTTGGTATTCTGTAATGAATTCAATGATTGTAGCAACATTCTGTGTGTTTGTGACATCCTGGCCCAGGGCTTAATAGGATTGATAGGATACTCATACCAAGGAGCGCCTTCTTTTCCGGGAGCTCATCTCCAAAGGAACCTTGGGTTAAGCGTGCTTCGCCTGGAGCAATTTGGGGTGACTGACCGGGAAGTTGACCCTGGGTGCTCACAAGTGAGGACAAAGTCTGTGGGGGTTAGTCTAGAGATCCTTGAGAGCTGCTAGGGGTAATAGCCGCTGGCCTAGGAGTGGCTAGTAGGGTTGCAGAGTGGCGCGCTCGCATACCCGCATAATCAGCTAGTGCAAATGAGCTAGCTCCACCAAACTAAAGCTATAGCTGATCCAAAAATAAATGAAATACAAAGCGGGCACATGTGGCGCCATGCTTGCAACCCTAGTGGCTAGGGTGTTACAGTGTTTTGTATGAAAAAATGATTTATTCACCATTTCGTTCCAGAAATCCCTAATTTCAATTAAAAATGGACCCACATAGGATTCTTACAACATTCAAAATTAATTCTTCTATTGGAATGTTACGTGTACTTTGAAGCGAAGGACCACTTCTCACTCTGCCGTTTAAAATTATATTACAGATCTGATCAGTGGGCATGGCAGTCTTTGTTTCAGTTATTAGAACTTTGTACTGACGGTGTTGACTTCTGCCTGCCAATTGTAGCGATGAACTCCACTGTGACTTTAAGTGCATTGATAGATGCCAGGTTCATCAGGCTTGTTGATGACCATGTTGGCTCCCCTCCAGCCAGATCAGATACTCCCCGGAAAACAATCACAGGTACGCCAGGAGATGTTGTTGTCTGCTGAGATAGTGAGTAAGTTCTCTTATAGATATCTTTAGAAAAAAATTAACTGAAAATGTTGGGAGTGCAAATGTTGGCAGATATTCAAGTTAAAACTACTAGAGTAGAAAGAAAATATAAAACCTTACCATCACAACTGCTGCGCTCTCCTCATCTATTGTTGACACGCCAAATTCTCTGAAAAGGAAATTCCGGTATTCTGCATTGTCTAGGAACATGTCAGCTGATGCTCCTTTTAGCCCATGAACCACTTGTGGGGTTTTTGGTAAGCAGAAAGTGTCATTGCATCTTTCAAGGTTGACCTACAGAAATTTCATAATTAGTACAAGTTTTAGGTTGTAATCCTTTATACATAGCCCTGTATTTTGCTATATCGCTGAAATATAGTGTATCTCTCACCTTAAGTCCTTCTGCTATTTGGAACCATGCTGAATCTACAGGTAGCCAAAAAACTTCCTCCATAGGCTTACCAACTGAGTAGAGCTCCTCATTTCTGTATTTCAGCGACCCTAGCAGGTTATCTCCGCCATTGGGGACGTTAAATTGTGCAAAGCTTAGTTCTGTTGATGATTCTTTTAATGATTTGAACTTCTGAAATTTCAAAATCAGAACACCAGAGGTCTTGTTAAGTAGTGAGTTCAGAGTGTGAGATGGTTAAAGTCTTAAAGATGACCAGACTCCAGTTGCCGTGATATGTATCTGCACTCACCAGCATTACATCATGGAATTGGGAGTAAAAGCTAATTACAGTAGGAGATTACCTTCCATGTCCAAGCGCCCGTATAAGCAACTAACTTGGGGACACTGACATCGCCAAATGACATTGAATCATTAGAGCTTCCTGCTGTGCCATAATGGACAATACCAGACACACTAAAGACATCGATGAGAGTTTGTACGGTGACAGCTGCATTCAACTGGAAGAAGATTGATTTAGTGCCTAGAAGTTATTTGTATTGATATATAATAAATTAAAAGGAGCTCCTCCATATGGTAGTAGTGTATAATGTGAATGCATAAGTCATGTTTTTAGTACCCTGCGCTGTCCTGTCAGTGCATATATAACATTCACACCTCGAATGCTGCCGATGTGAAACCTTCGTCCTGAAATACCATGGGATAAGACGGTATTCTGGTACCCATTTAGAAGTTAAAACTACACACTAAAGCACTGTCCGGAACGTCCCGTCATGAATCTGGATGAGAGCTCAGTCTATCAGCAGAATAATAAAATTAATTAACATGTAATAAAATATTAGGACAGTACAGTGGGATACTTGGTTTATGATTTTTTCTCTTTCCTTACATTCTTTTCCTAGCAGAGTTTTTCTTTATAAATTGGGCAAAAAATATTTCGGCAAGGTTAGGACATCTGCTCCTAACATGTGCTGCTCCATTTAAACCGACTAAAATAATTTTTGTAATGCTAAGGTTATGCAAACGGGCACTAGCATACAAGTTTGTTTGTCTTTCTCACACCTGTATTTGTTCTCACTTGCTTGCCTCTCTTGACCGTTCCAAATCATACCACTAGCTGGTAGATTATGTAGGCATTAAAGGATGATTTGTCTTCACTCTTGCACAACCAAACAACTTACTGAGTACCATCTATAATGTGCATATGTAAGACTTAGTTTTCCCTCCGATCCTTCACCACAAAGTTTCATTTCCTCGAGTTTTTGTATCTTGTCGGAACAAAACAAATGACTGATCTTTCATACATGATTGCATGATTGATATTTCAAATTATTTAGTGGACACATAGTTTATCTAGAAGCTCTAGAGTGCTTTATCTCATCTAAGATTTTGGTGAATTTAGGCAGCCTTGACCTATCAGCAGGACATACAGTATATCAAGACTGAAAATGCCTTCAGCATTCGATTGTTCGTTGTGCCACTTCACTAAATGTGAAGTGTTTTTTTATCAGAACTGTAACCTTTCAAGGCAGGGGATTTTATTGAATTTCCAACATTCAAGAAATATGGTGTCCATGTGAACCAAGATATGGGGAGCTGATTTTTTTCTTCAGTTTGAGTGGAATTTTAAGTAATGGTAAGCTCTGTATTCAGTTGTAGAACTAATAGAGGCAAAGCAGTCCTACCACTATTTCATATACTGGGTAGTGAAGAAGACATACCATTCTTTGACGTCTATAGTAGTGTATATTTACATTTCTATTTTCTCCCCTTTTTATCATCTACTGGTTTGTCGGCTGATACATGGGTTCAGTTAGCAGCAGTTCTGCACTCAACGCTATAGCTGTTTGGAAAAAACACCTAAGAAAGTCAACTAGGAACAGTCAAACTCACCCAGTTTCCAATTGCTAAATCTACAGGCAAGCGATTTGGATGAGAAACGTGAGGCCAGGAACTCACCGTAGAGGTCAACGAAAGGCTGGACAGGCCATGGCCTGAAGTAGCCGGAGGCCTGGAGCGCGGTGTCCTCAGCGACGTACGACATGACGAGGCCGATGGACGGGCCGCGCCGGTTCGCTCTGTCAACCTGCCACCGCACCCGATCCATCCCAGGCAGCGCCGGCAGGGCCTTCACGGAGCCCGCCAGCAAGACGCAGAAAAGCATGATCAGCGGCGCCATTTGGCACCTCAAGCTGGAGAGCTCCATGGCCATGGCTGGAGACCGAGCTGGCAAGCTTAAATATGCTCTGCTGGACTGCCGGTAGTACTGGATGGTGATTTGGGTTGGTGGAGAGCGTGATCAGCATGTCCCGATTTTTATACTCACATAATTGGAGAAGATGTCGCTCTCAAGCATTGGGGCGAAGCGAAACCACGTTTTTTTTAATGGTCTACTGGGAGAGAGCTTTTGGAGCAAAATAGTAGCGAAGTAAAGGATATTTTGCAGATCTTTTCAGGTTGCTTTTTTAAGCGAAGACTGATATCATCGAATGTACATGCCTTCAATGTTTATTGATGGAGAGCGAATAATGGTGTGGCGCCGTAGTGTTTGACTGGTTAATTAGCGCATCTCTAGCGGATGTCCTAAATTTTGTTTTGTGGGATCCATCTGTCAGTAAGTCACCTTTTTTTATCATCCTTATCCTTCCCGTGCCTGTTTTTTTGGAAGGGCACCAACGTACTTCATTCAAACATGTAACAAGAATGCATACTTATGGCGTGATTGGTAGCACACATCCCCTCCAAAGAGGCACCCTAAATGCAAAAACTGAGTGTTTCGAGTCGCATCTCCTCCAAAGTGGCCCTTGGATGCAAAAATTAAGAGGCCTGCGTTGTGGCCTGCCCGCTGCTAAAAGCAGCTCTGGACAGGTCTGGTGAAACGCTTGATTCGGCCATTTTCATGGAACCAGGCCCCGCGCTGCAAAAAGTGGAGATGGCGTGCACACGAGATGCCGATGCAAGATGACGGGAGATCCAGAATCATCGTCTATGTTTCTCGGCAAAGTTGATCTCGGCAAAGCTGAGTGTCACCTCCTCTATTCGGTTACCTCCGAGTAAGACACTCGCATTTCCCATCTCCACACCGGCAGCGGCGATTTAGCATATCTACCTCACACACCTATTTCATCACCTACGACACAGGAAGGACAACCTTATCCGATGCCACAAGCTCCTCTTCTTCTCCGACCCCGGTTATGCTCCGTCGTGTGCAATGGCGGAGGTAAACCACCGTGTCCTCGTCTACTTTTTGTCCCCACTGTTTCTTGATAGCATGTACGCTAGATTTAGCAAGTACTTATGCATGTTAGATCTTGAATAGGCGGAGTGGATAAATCTGATCCACCAGGAGGCAGCACTGGTAGCTGTGATTCAGGCCTGGATCCTACCGCTTCACAAAAGAGCAGTTAGGCGAGCTCATGATTTTCTGTTTGTTCTTATCATCACAAGATTGTATTTGCACAATCGATGGTACTCATGTGACTGCTAGAGTGACAAAAGCACAATCATAAACATACAGAGGAAGGAAACACTACACCAGCTAGAATGTGCTTGCTGTAGTTGAATTTGATCACAGATCCACATATGTGATAGCTAGTTGGGAAAGATCAATCCATGACAACCTTTCTAGACCTGATGGGATACAAATCTATAATGGTAAGTTCTACCTTGGAGATGTTGGGTAAGCCTGTCGGCCTGAGCTTCTACCACCCTATCAGAAAATCATGTATCATCTAAACGAGTTCTCTCCAAGGAACAGACCACATAATACAGATGAATTGTTTAACTGCAGACACTCTAGAAGAGTCATTGTCGAGAGGGTGTTCTTTGCATTGAAAAATAGATTCAAAATCATTGACCAGAAGCCTTTCCACTTTTTCCACTCAAGTTAAGCTTGTTCTTGCATGTTGCATCCTTCACAACTGGATCTAAGGATGGCAATTTTACCCATGGGTATGGGTATCCGCGGGTACCGTACCCGCAGGGGTAGGATATGGACATACTTTTATACCCATGGGTAATACCCATACCCTGTCCGTTAATTCACGGGTATGGGCACGGGTATAGGATTGTCCCATGGGTATACCCATACCCTACCCATTTAGACTGACTTGTAAAACTTACATATAGAGTTTCAACCTATGCGTCCAAGTAGCCTAGGGGAAAGTATGTGATTGCGATTTCTAAACGTTGATAATTGTCATGTACTCGTCTACCTATTATAGAGTAGCGATACTTATTTTCTTGTCAAATATGATATTGATTAATGTAAAATTGTGAATAACTTATTTACTATTGGATCTACCCGTCGGGTACCCAACGGGTACGGGTACCCGTTAGGTATGGGCATGGGTAAAGATTTATACCCGCGGGTACAGATATGGGTAAAGTTTTCTACCCATTGACTACACGGGTATGGGTATGGTATTGCTCTACCCTGCCCATTGCCATCCTTAACTGGATCTAAGGGCAGGGTCTAGATGAGGCATAACGACATGAAATAACAGTTTATGAGGTCATAACCATAGGTTCTTTCATGATGATATTGATACTACCCATGGTGTCGAGAACAACAACATCGAAGCATGGAAGAACAAGAGGAATGAGTGGGCTCAAGCCTTTTGGTTGCACAGTAATGAAGTGCATGTCTGAGAAGAAACGAAGAAGCTGAAGAAGGAGCAAGGAAGTTTGACCTCCCCCTTTATCGTCATTCATGAACTATCCCTCGGTTTGTAATGATAAACTGCTATTTCCTATGTAGGTAGGGATGTACAGATAAAATGCAATTCGTAGTAGCTAGGAGTGGATTGAAGTACCCATAGTAGCTAGGGATGAATTTAAGTAATTGCTAATTTAATTCATTCCTCGTTGCTTGTTGGGAATATGCCCTAGAGGCAATCATGTATGATATAATTCCTATTGTATTCATAAAATCATTAAGTAGTCCTTGCATGAACATCCGATGTATATCATTGAATATGTGATTCAGTTGCGGAACTATACAATCATGTTGTTCATACTAAATATCCTTGATCATTGAGGTAGTGTTGGACACACAACTTAGACCAATGTGAAAGTCGGCTAATGACTCGGCTCCATATTTCATGGGCATGGAGATACCATTCCAACTTACACGGATTCGGCTAAAGAGTTTAGTGAGTCGGATTGACCCATATTGAGATACAGCGAATAAGTCATCATTTGTATGTCTCAATCAATGTAATCCTTAGACCCGAGGTTATTGCATAATTCGAGTTATGGATCACCGACTTAGGTTATGTCAAACGTTGTTCCATCATAGGGCAGTTATAAAGGCAGAGTTGGGTCGACTGCGAATCAAGCTGCGTGATGTGAATAACCAAGATGGGATTTTGCCCCTCCACCTGGAGAGATATTCTCTGGGCCCTCTCAAATTATATTATTCAGGAAGAATTTCCATGCATGACTCGGTTAAGTGTTAACCGAGGCGATCGACTAAGAGTTAGTCGGATGAGTCACTTATCTCGGATCGAGAAGAGAGTCAGACTATTTAAGGGATGACGATTATTCGCCTATAGTTCGATAAGGTATATCGTGAGGCAAAAGAGACTCAGACGTAAGTCGCATTGGAAAGGCGTGTCGTCATGACTCTTTCGTACTTGGGAGTTGGCATGTTTTGCTAGGGGTCGCTACCGACTGGTCGATTGAGATTCAGACTCCAATCATGTCCAAAGTTGCCATGATCATGCGGGATCACATACTTAAGAGCGGGAGGAAGTTCGAATTGGATCTGAACCGGAAATCTGTTTGGGTTGGACCTAAACCGTATTTGGATTGAGTAAGTGAGTCGAACTCACAATGACTGATATGGGCTTTAGTGAATGGGTCATGAGTGAGTGGAGACCATTTTCACTCTCTATATATTCTAGGGCACACATACCTAGAGAGGGGCCGCGATTAGGTCATTCCATGCATTGGAACCCTAGCTTCAGTTTAGTCTAGCCGCCGTAACAAACCTAGCAGTTCACCGCCGGCGCTCCTCCTCGTACGTGTGGATACCAGCAGCGGTGTTGTATGATCAACACCACGACGATCTGGATTGGGTCGGATCATGAGGACTGCACTGCATTCAACTAACGCGCTTCATCAGTAATCCGCAACTACGCGTCTAGTGGTAATCCTCGTGGCCTTCTATCTCAGCTAGATCTTTGGTTCACCGCGTAAAGCAAAAAGTTTGGTTTTATCTCTATGTGACCCAACATTGCTATGGTGTGTGGTAAGGTCACCACTAAAGAGAATAGGTGAGCATAAACATATGTTGCACACAATCACAGTAACCATTTGTGCATTAGCATAGAAAACTAATCAACAACCTCAAAATGGCCCAAGTGATGCGACCTGGGTTGCCAAGAAGTGCATAACATGGCTCTAGGGTTGTTTCCCCGTGGATAGACCCCAACACCTCCCCGGGAGTTCCAAAAGTGACCCAGACAACCAATTACGCCCTTACGCACACAACGCCCACTAAGAAAACAAGGCAAGACACGTGTCCACAACACAAATGCATAAAGAACCCCAACCAAAGAATGATCTAGAGGACTCTGCAAATGCCGACGACCACCACCATGGCCAAAGACGATCCTGCGCCATCACCAAACCAGATTTCTAAGTCGCTGGGGCGTGTGGGGGTCTTCCTGCGCTCGTTGTTTCCTGGATGCGCCTCTCTCGTAGGGTGGAAATGCTAGACACGCCACCATCGAGACACCGTCTCGTCTATTCCTCCCATGGTTCAAATGAACAAGGCCAGGGCCTAGCTACCATGGCCACGACTTGCTGCTCCTCCCCTATGGATTCCTCGACCTCAGGGAGGAATGGGATGAATACCGCTCACCGACAGCTCGAACATGTATTGTCACTAAGGGAATCTTCAGCAGAGTGACCTAAAATGTTCCGCGCCGGCCTGGTCGGCGTTTGCGCGAACAACTAGACAAGACACACACACACTCTAGCGGCACGACCCAAACTGACCTATGTGTCTGAGGTTACCCATTACCTCACCAAACTTGGTCCTCAGATGCGTTTGGTTTTTCGTGCAGCGGACCACGCATCTGTCCGGGCATCAGCTGCTGGGCCCTGCATGGCAGCGTCCCACGGTCTAGTATCGCCATGAAGGCTAGCCGTTGAAGCTTCCCTAGAAATCAATGTCGTCGTTGCCCGCCTACGACGCCGCCTCGCCTCCTACACCAACATCAATGCCACTGTTGCTGGGGAGCTGCTCTGGCATTGATGGCTAGGACTTCTTATACCAGCCCCGCTTTCCCCTCTATCCTCCACACAACATTTGCGCCATTGGCCATTCTAGACAAGCATCCCCTAACCCTAGAAACCATGAAGACACTGTCTTGGCTCAAGAAGATGGTCAACAACCACAGGGTTGGCTCGTCCTCGGGCCGACGTCGCCCTTGATACTCGCTAAGGCCACCGTCGTCGTCGCCGCCGCAGGTTGTGTGGCCTAGGAAGCAGTGGACACAACACTTGTCCTGGACGCCGCCACTCTACATCGACCCCTTCGAAGACGAGGACAAGGACGAGTAGGCATCCCAGCAGGCGCTGCTAGTTTATCGTTTTTTCTTATATGTAAATTATGTTTGAATTTAATAAAAATGTGTGCAAAAAAAAGCGTTTGGCCAAAATGGTCATCTCGGGCCTGGCCGCTGGGCGCACTGCTCTGTTGTGCCGGACACCTACTCATTTCCTGTGCATGGACCGACGCAAACGGACCATTTCATACACATTGATCGTGTCGTAGTGCTGGAGATGTCCTAGAAGAAGTATAGTAACTCGTAACGGGCTATCTCATTCTTGTTAGTTTCAAACTTTGATTTGATTTGGCGCAGGCAATTATTAACATTGTAAAACACAATTATCAGCTTTCATACATACATACATACCACATGGCACATGTGGGTAAGCAGTCTCTAGTTTGATTATGAAGATATGGGATGATATATGCTATGCCTCTGTTGGTTGGGCCCTGTGGCGTCGGCTACCGTTCGGCGGTCGGACGGCAAGCCTGCAAGGCGGGTGGCCATTGCAGCTCGTACGGGTGGGCGGCTCCAGCGTATCTGTTCCTCTCGTGCGCCCTCTCCACCTCCAGCGTGTGGAGGTCGACGGAGACAATCCAGTTCTCCTCCCGCGGTGTCACGAGAATGTAGCTCGTATTCGCCGCGACAATCTTTGCTGGTAGCCCGTAGGTGGCCACCTCCGGCAGCGTTACGAGCTTCTCCACCACCCACTCGCCGCTGCCCTGGAGCTGCGCGAACACCGTCAGGTCTCCGTTGTTGATGATGCGGACGACGCGCGTCTCGGCGCCGTCGTCGCTGTCGCTGCCGATGACCCGGAAGGTCGAAGCCTCCTCCAGCATCCCCACGACGGTGTCCGGGAACGTGACGCGCGAGAACTCCAGGGTGGTCTCGTCGAGAGCCAGCACGGGCACGGCTCCCTCACCCTCCATGCGCCAGTAGAGAGACGAGCGTGCGCGCCCGGCGAAGCTGATCAAGTGTAGCTCTGGAAGAGGGACAACGCCGCCGCTGATGGGCGCGCTATCTTGCCAGCCGCCGTCGCTGCCAGAGGAGAAGACGCAGGCGTAGGGAGCGCCCCGGCCGTCGTGGGAAACATGGCCTCCGTAGAGCGCGACGACCACCCGAAAGTTGGACATACTGATGCCTGTCTCGTTTCCGTCGAGCAGGAACAAACCGAGGCACAGTGTGATGTACATCTCCTCCCAGTGGAGGATCCCCTGGTACCGCCGCGTGAGCGGGTCGCAGACGATCATGTCAGGGAACCGGAGCACCGCTTGCCTCTTCCTGTAATGCTGAAGAGTATTCCTCCTGTAGAGGAGGAGGAGGCCCCCGCGGCTGTCACCGAGCTCCCAGTCCAAGTCCGGGAGGAAATCGAGGGAGAAGTGGTGGCGGTCGAGGGCACTGCCATCGGCCGGCACGAAGACCTGGTTGTTCCCGTCGGGGGGCAGCCTTTTGTGGCTGGGGTCGACGATGTGGTAGTGGCCGAGGACGCCCAGGTGGGGGCCGTGGAGGGAGCGGAACCTGGTCAGGAACGAGGTGTCGGCGGCGATGATGCGGCGCCAGCGCTTGCTGGTGAAGGCGTCGCGGAGAAGGGCCAGGGAAGAGCCCACGCGGACGAGGACGAGCTCCAGGAGGTGGTCGGGGATGTGGTGGACGCTCGTCGGCCCTGACGGGATGGGCTCGCTCTCGCTCATCGACGCTTTCGTGGGCTTGGTGTGGCGCCCGCGGTGGCCGCGACGTGGTCCCTGCTGCTTGGTCGCCATAGACGGCGGACTCGATAGGGATGCTAGCTCTTGTTTACTCCTCTTGACACGATCGAATGGGTCTCTTATGTAGTGATCCAGTGAGCAGCATCAACGTGTTGTCGACACTCTGGGTCGGTCTGTGGCGACGCACTTTGGAGCAAACGCGTCTGCGTGCCTACCACGGTACTTTCCTCTCTGCCTTTTAGGAAAGGCAGCTTGCCACCCACGGAACCTAACACCGGCCGTGTCACAATGCAATAAAGCAATACAAGAAATTTTCCTTAACAAATATACTACGGGTAGGGTAGTACTAAAGTATTAGCACCTCACACATCTACTTTTTCCGAGAAGGGTATGGTCTAAAGGAAAAGATATCTTCCAGGCATCACATGTCTATAATGTGATCTTTCATTAGCAAATGTACAGGTGCTGTCCATTACTATAGGAAGATTCGGCACGCCGCGACCATTATCATACATGTTCCTACAATATTATTGTTACACGTTTTTTCAGATGACATCCATTATAAACCACACAAAGGAACCTTTGATCTCAGACACTTTGGGCCTAACTAGTTTTTCATATAGCAGAAGAAATAATACTACGATCCTGGTTCCGTGAAGATAATATAAACACGGTCACAACACTTGTTCCAATGAATATGGTACGGAGTAGTAAACAGTTTCATCTAAAGCCGCACATAACCTGTATATAGCAAAAAAAAAGAGAGAGAGAGAGTAAATTCCAGTTTTTACCTCCTAATTTGGTATTTTTGACACTAATTACCCCATTTGATAATTTTTCATCCATACTACCCCATTTAGCTCAAGTTTTATCAATTTTTACCCTTTTGAAAAATTGGGAGCAATCTACCATGTGAATCCTGGCTGCCGTAGCGTGTGACTTCGTTCTTCTTCTCTTGGAGTTTTTTCCACACCCAAGTCACTCTAATGGCTGAGTCGCGTCCAATTTTTGACTCATGATGTACGTACCACTGCTTTAAGGCTGCAATTGATAATGGTAGGGAAATTGTCGAGGTAATCGTTATCGATCTTAGAGATCGGACGCAGCGATCACACTAAGTGGCTTCCTTTGTTAATTCATGCGTTGCATTTGGCCGACGAAAATATCAGGTATAGAGCTGCTGTATCATTTGAAATCTAGTAGGCAGCCCGCGGAAGTACTTGTTCCAGTACGCCTCGTTCTCGCGGTGCTCCGCCACGATGGCCATCTAGATATCGTCGATCCTTTCGTACCCTTCTGGCACCGGCAGCACGGGTACGCCGTCCACGCTGAGATTACAGGTCGGCGGGCACCGGAAATCTAGCGGCGCCGGGTAGCCGGCCTCGTGGAGAAGCGGCCAAAGTCGATCGCCGCCGCAGGGTTGTCAGGTACCTCTGTGCCATTGCTTCCGTGTAGATTAGGGAGAAATGGAGGTGAAGGTGGGTGCTCTGAAGATGGTGATGATGACCGGCTTTTATAGCCATTGGGAAAAGCACGACAAGGTCTGGAAAAGTTGGGAAGCGCGCAATTAAACCGCTGTGTGGGTGATTGCATAGGTGGGCGTGTTGAGATTACAGGTCGGCGGTGTAACATCCCAGCATTTAGGAACTAACGAAGGGTAGATTTAGGAATTTGGAATGTTGCATGCATTCATATGTGAAAATGTGGGTAAAATTTTTGCCAAATAAAAACCTAAAGTGATCAATGTTTCTTTCATACTTTGAGAATAGGTTTAGTCTTAAAGGATGATTGCTATAGACTTTGATATGATCTTTGAGGAATTATGTGTTTTGGAAAATGAATTTGAATTTTAAACTTGAGTGTTTGAATTATAATTCAAATGAATTAGGAATAAGGTTTGAATCTTGATTTAATTAAGAGTTAATTATTATAACTCAAACTTTATCTAAAGAAAACAATTAAGAATATGAAAACTTATTTCATATTTTCATTCAATAAATAAGTTACAAAAATGTAACCTATTGAAATTATTCAAAAACTTCACAATAGCAAATAAATAAAGAATAGGAATATTTCTTTATTAAAAATAATATAATCTTTATTATAGAAGAATAAAATGAAGATTACAAAATAATAAAATGGAAATTACAAAAGAATAAATAAGATTACATTAACTATCCTATAAAGAAAACCTAAACTAAAATCTTCATCGTCAAATCTGTACCTGCAAGACAAACACTAATAAAACAATAATAAGGGTTAGGGTTAGAATTGATTTACTCTCAGACATGTCAGTGAGGTGCACTGAACAAGTTTCATCATTGAGAAATTTATAAAAGGGACAAGTTTCACCAATATGAAAGAATCTATCTTTCATAAATTTTAAGCCAAAGAGTTAAATTGACAGCAAAGAGGGGCAAGTTTCACCAGCCAGGTAAAAATAATCAGATCAAAGTAACTCTCAAGTCCAAAGCATATCCACAAGTGCACAATAAGCACACAAGCAGGACACACACCTAAATGCATGTGGTGTGCTGTTAGCTTCACAGCACAGCTCCAACACACAAAACCAACAGCACATCCGTGGAGAGGCACTAGTGCATCTCTTCACTACTCACACACAAGAACAACCAGCAGCTAAACCAAGCACAACAGCCAGCAACCAAACCAACCCAAGCTCAAGATCTCATCACCAGGATGGTGACATAAGGAGAGGGAAGGATCAGGTGGACAACAAGATCAAGTCCATGAGCTCGGAGGAGCAGGCTAGCTCAAGGTCAAGCATAGGAGCTCAGCAAAACAAGATCAACATCACCACCGAACTCCATAATCATCAGTTTTTGTGGTGAGAATCATAAAACCCTCACATGATCTAATCATATTATCTAGACAGAAGCATGTGTTGTTTTATGAAACAAACTCTCAGAAAGCACCCAAGTGGGGTGAATCCATCATTGAGATTTTAAACTCTAAAATCAAACAACAAAGTACAAGGACCCAACCAAAACTCAGAACAACATCATTGATTTGGTTGTCAAGCTATATATTTCAATTCAAGCACAAATATAGCTAAGATTTAATTCCTAGGCACATCCACAAGATAAGGGTAGCACATTAGAAGATAATATTTTGGATACATATAATGATAAATCCTACTATCATTTTTTCCAAGCTTTGATTGAAGAAACAATAGCTGGTGCCAATACCAGGACTATCTATATGAATCAACTAGATAAGGCCTAAAACCCTAAGCCTCAGACCACATCATTGGTCTTAGGGATTTCAGAAAAGAACATTTATATTTATCTTTTAAAGCCAAGCTTGTCTTAAGCTTAAACCAGCCCAATCAATGGATTAGAATCAAACTTGTGTGCCATACCAAGATGGTGTCACAAGAACAATTCTACATGAATCAGGATAAATATTCAATTATCACAAATTCAAATAATCAATCTACCAATCATTTTACTGTCAATACAAGAATCATGATTAGGACATTCCTATGTTAGTCTTTACTGTTTGAGATCAATGTGATCCCAAACCACACATTAATTCTTAAGCCAACAGCACTAAGACAGTGATTACATCACACCATAACCATGATCATAACCAAGAAATGATAGTGGTAAGTTATCAAGCCACTGACTTTACCAAGCATTGGTTCCAAAGCAACTATACCATCTGAATCATATGCAATCCCAGCATAAAATCATCTAATAAGCCACTAGAACCATTATTGTTCATATTAAGCAACAAGACTCAGGCTAATAACCATTTAGCATGCTTACAGACCATCCACTCATGATCTAATTCATCCAGTACATGATCAACCACAGGATAAGAACCCTAAATGAATTAAATCATCCTAATCAGGACAGGACAGTAACCAGAGTGGTCACTGCCAACATCTAGCATAGGATCAGCGAGCGCAGAGAGCGGTAGGGGAGAGGAACAGAACTCACCAAAGGTCCTCGCTGAAGACTAGAAGAGGAAGCAAAGGTGGCCGACGACCATGGCGGCACGGGGAGCACCCCCAGAGGGGGCGCTGCGACCCATACATCGCCACGGCGGTGACCATGAACACACATAGAGGCGAGGCGAATAACCATGATGCACGACGGCGGCGGCAGCACCAAGATCCACGCCAACCCCCAAACCCTAGGGTTCGGGATGGCATCGATCCGTCGCAGGAGAGCCCCATACTCAAATCCAGTTGGATGGAAAGGATGGGCGTAGTCGAAAACCTCCTACCGCACCACGACGGCGATCAGAACGGCCCACGATGGCGGGAATCGCCAGCGGCGATCTCACCAACCACGGGGTCGGGGACAGAAGAGGAGAGGAGTGAGCTCGGGGGTGAGAGGCAGCGAGGAGGTGGGGTGAGTTGGGCCAGACCCTTCGGGGTGGCTATTTTTACTATGTCTAATGGGCCACTAGGGCCCAACAAGATTAAGCCAGCCCAAAAACCCTTTAAGGCATGTGTTAATAAATAGAAAAATACCAAAATACCCCTAAACTTAATTAAATTCTAGAAAATAAAATAAAAGTCCAAAAAATATAAATAAAATATTTTTGGATTCACAATAATCAACACTATCCAAATAAAATAATATATAAAATTTTAGACATTTAAATTTTATTAGGAATTTTGTAATTTATATATTCCTTATGGAATTTTACAAAATTATTGAAAGATGATAAAAATAAATAAAAATCACTTTAATTATATATTAATATTTTAGTATTTTTGAAAAATACTAGATAAATATTCAATAACAATTTTTGGATATTTAAGTGATAATTCCTAAAAGAATTATTAAATCTATAAAAGTGAAATAAAAGGGTAATAAAATAAAATAATTCAATATATGTTATAAATATTAAAAAGTAATAGTTTTAAATCCTTTATTATTAAAAATACTTTTTATAATAATGGGGTGAATGCATATCAAGTTAAATGATGCATTACATTATTGCATAATCATTTTTCTTCTTTAAATATTGTCCTTACCGGGCAATAATGATGTTTTTGTAGACATAGAAGCTCAAGGTCTAGTGCAAGCATCAGACTTCACTACCTTGCCATCACAAGGCAAGTTCATCACTTGCTCATGTCCTTTGAAGAGTCTTTATCAAAGTATTTTCAAATTGTGTGTTATCATATATATTATAAAAGAAAGAAAATATTATTTTCACAAATAAAGAAATCATAGATATCATCCTAAGTGATGATATAATGGAGCAATAGAACTTAGGGTTCTATTTGCAACAATGATGATCAAGTAGGGACTTAATAACCCCTGACATCAGTGATTCCAGCGTCGTATATTACACGTTAGCCATGAGATTTGGAATGGGACAGAGAAGTCAGTTGTATCTTCTTCCTCTCACATGAAGCCGGATGTGCAGGTCGTGGCTGTTATCCTCGTAGCGTGCATATTAATTAGTAATTGGTAGAGGATATGCAGCATATGGGTGGGAACCCTCATCGTCCCACCATTGCCGTAATTCATTATGTGGGCATGGTGTACACCAAGGAGGCATGCGAGGTCGCGAAGGGGGCAGTGATTGGCTTGGACCAACTACTGTGCCCCACATCATGGAATTGTGGACGGGAAAGTACGCCCGGTTGTGCAACAAGGAGTTGATCTCTCATGGGTAAAGTAACGCACCTCTGCAGAGTGTAAGAACTGTAATGTGTTACTCCCTATTCCGGGAAGGAGCTACGAACGCGATAGGAAAGGAACTCCATAAAAGTTCTGGTCAACTTGTGAAGGCTGATTGTCATAGATTTTCATAATAAAATCAATCTTTGAAGAAATATTTACAAAAATTGCATAGTGCCAAGGGTTTATAATCCGAGGTGGTAGTTAGAGCATCAAACTTCCCACCTTGCATATAATGAACTTGTTGGGTAACGCTGTTACTCATTCTTTCCTTTGATCCCTTTCTTAGACTCTGAGGATCCCGAAGACGTGCCAATGTATGCAGCCGAATGTTAAGAAGATGTGTTCTACGAGGAACCTGATCTGTCTGGAGGTGTTGAATGAGTGGACTACGAAATCCTCTACGGTGTCGATGATAACGAGTTCAACTAAGTATCCCTAGTTAGTAGTAACCAACGGAGCCGAGCAGCATGAACTCTATAGAAGAAGCTGTTGAGCTCAACTCCTAGTCGGAGTTGCTACTTTTAAATTCCGCTGAAACACGTTATATTTTGGTTTGTAAGTTGAACCTTTTGAAGTCTTGAACTTCCGGTATTGTAATAATAATAATAATAATAATGTGTATATGTGTAATATGGACCCGCAATGTTTCTGTTGTACCACTCTGAGGGATGTGATATTTACGAAACGGTGTTATGTGGATGTCATGTCAACGACTATAGTGTACTACACATGCAGTGGTATGCTGGGTCACCGCAGTTGGTATTAGAGCAAATTGCTTTGACCTTAGGCTAGAAACCTAGTAAAGGGTATTACCTATATAGAAGTTTAGCAACGATAAAGAATTCTCTAAAAGTAATATAATGGGTATTCAAATGAGAATATTCCGTTATACAATTTTAGTGCGATAATTCTTTGATTGATGCAATATATTATTGGATACTAATCAAAATTATTTTTCTGATATACAGAGATATGGCACCAAAGTTTCCAAAACATATTTTGGTAAGGAAAGAGGAGACTCTTGATGATTATCAAGGATCATTTACTGACCAACTTCGTCAACTTTTAAAGATCTTTAGTTGTCCAACTAGAATTCCAGTGAACACTATCACTTACCTTGATGGCCGGATGTTATCCAAGTATCGTGTGAGTATCCAACTTCCAGAGGAGCTTGGATTATATCATGATCTACCTATAGGAGAAGGTAGGAGTCATTTAGCAGCATATCATGTTGCTGTTGTGGAGGCGATAGCTAATATCCGGGAGCAGAAAACCAAGGAGTTAGAAGGTAGCACATTCTCTATGATACCTCATGATTCTATATACTCGGAGCCTATACCGGATCATCTTACTTTGGTTAAGAAGCATCCTAAGTTATCTTCCAAGTTTATGGATAGATATCGAACACTCGTTGCATCTTTTTATAAGACACATCAAGTGATTGTTGAAGATAAAAATGATATGTTAGAGTATCTAACTGATCCGGAAAGGAGGAAACAGTTAGCATTCAGTTAGAGAAGGAAGCAAGTAGTAGTGCAACACCTATATTTAAGGATATACCTATATATCCTGAATCTTTTATACATATCCTTATTCACCAAGACCTGAACCTATACATGATCCTACCATGGATATGAGGTATGCAGTACCACAGGGCTTAGGGGATGGTTCTGACTCAGAACTTCCTATTGAGAATTCGGATGGTTGGAGAATGGGATCATATGATGGATCTCATGAACACTAGATGTCCACAGATGGTTCTGACAGAAATGTTGGACAATCTAGTTGGATGGGTGCAAGGATGAACCCTAATAATATTATTAGAAATACCATGTCAATCGATGATTAGGATGAAGAAGAAGATCCTGAGGAGAGAGTGTTTGAATCATCAATATCTTCTCAAAACCTAGGGAATATACATTATCCAGTGTTTAACTATCTTGCCCAAGGGAGCACCTGGGAAGCAGCAGGACCTGCGTATCCTGTTGACAACTCAAGGAATGAAGCTCAGGAGATGCAGGCTGGACATAATGTTGAATATGTTTCTGAAGACTTTTCAGCCGAGCTGGAGGGAGTTAATGCGCTCAGGTTGAGTAATGACTCAAGTCCTGACACTTCAGATACAGAGTATGTTCCTTCTGGAAGGCCATTTGTTCCACAAACTTTGCGACGAACAACACGTCATGACGGTTGGACATCAGGCATGTATGATGAGAGTAGTTACTACTAGAAGGAGGAAACTAGTTAGTGCTAACAAATACCGTGTATTGTACTCCAAGTAATAAGGTAGTGAGATGAATACAGAAGTTTTGTGATTATACCTATATGGTATATGTTGTAAGAACTCTGTATCATTATGATATTATGTATAATATGTGAAATGCATATTTGGATTTTCTTTGGATCTTCATTGTGTGACTAGTTATGTGTGTAAAGTCGAGCTCAGAACACATGTGCATGATGTAATTATGAGTATTCGCTTTATGTTACAGGACTAGGGGGTCATGGATACGGGTGTAGAAATGGAAACTGAGCAGCAGCAGATGGAGCGAGAGGCCAAGGAGAAGGCCGACACTGATGCAACAAATCAAGGAGCATTACCACCACCACCACCAATGAGGCCGTTAATGGAGCAGAACTTTATGCAGTGTATGCAAATGATGCAAGAGACCCAGAACAAGTTCATGGAAGAGTTGCTGGGGCGAGCAAATCAGAGGGAACCTAAACGTGGAGGAGTGAGTCTGTCTGATTTCCAGAATGCAAGATCGTTACCTTTTGCATCAGCTCCTGAACCAATGGATGCAGAAGATTGGCTAGCAGATACTGAAAGGAAGCTGAAAACTGTAGGTTGCAATGATGAGGAGAAATTTAGGTATGCAACTCATATTCTGACTGGACCTGCAGTATCATGGTGGGAAAATCAGTTGGCCATGCAACAACCAGGAAGGGAGTTTACCTGGGAAGAGTTCAAGCAGAGATTCCATGAATACCATGTTCCGGAAAGTGTTATGGAGTTGAAGCGGAGAGAATTTGAGGAGCTTTAGCAAGGATATACTAGTGTTATGAAGTACATCCTGGAGTTTAGTCAACTGTCTCGCTATGCTGAGGAGGAGGTCAACACTGAAGAGAAACGGAAGAAGCGTTTCCTGCATGGATTAAATCCATTTATGAAGATGCAGCTAAGGTTAGCCAATAAGCAAACTTATTAGTAGTTGTTGGATGCAGCCATTACTTTCGAAGATGATTATAAGAATGTCCAAGATGATAGGAGGAAGAGAGCTAAAAAGGAAACCAAGAGGATTCATGCAAGCAAACCTAAACCTAACCTGGAGTTCAAACCTCAGAATAGGAATTATGGCAACAATAAAAATAACAATAACAAGGGCAGTGGTGGAAATCAATCCAATCCGAGAAGGAATGTTATTTGTAACAATTTTGGAATTCCAGGGCATTTCCAGAGGGAATGCAAAAATCCTGTAGTGATCTGTTACGGTTGTGGTCAGAAGGGACATATCAAGCCAGACTGTCCGAGCAAACCACCAGGAGGTTGGCCTACCAAGGGAGGAGGACAAGCCAGTGGAGGAAATGGATAGCCCAATAAAGGAGGAAATAATGGCAAGAACAACAATGGCAAGAGGAACCGACCTACCGGGAAACTTAACTGTGCAACCCTCTAGGAGGTGGATAATTCGGAGCATGCAGTGATAGATACACTCAATATCCTTACCAATCCCGGCAAATTTCTATTTGATACTGGTGCAACTACTTCATTCATTTCTGAAGAATTTTGTGATAAGTTCGGGATTAGAAGGGCAACGTTAGAAAGTCCTATGACCATAGTTACGGGAGGAGGGAATGTGATTGTACGCCACATAAAACAAGATCGGGTTATCTCGATCTGTGGTTGTACATATTTTGCAGACCTTTATGTGATTCCTTTGAAGGGAATTGTAGTAGTGCTGGGAATGGATTGGATGATGGAACACGGAGCTCAGATAAATTGTGAGGAGAAAACTGTCTCAATCAAAACTCCAAGTGGAGCAAGGATAGTTTACCAAGCAGATAAGCACAGTCATATCATGGTGGATCTGCAGTTGAACTCAATGAAAGAGGTCAAATTGAAAGAGATTCCTATAGTAAATGAATTTCAAGATGTTTTCCAGCAGAGCTACCGGGAATGCCACCAGACCGGGAGATAGAGTTCACTATTGACCTAATTCCTGGTACAACACCAATAGCTCAAGCACCATATAAAATGGGACCCAAAGAGTTAAAAGAACTCAAAGAGCAAATTGATGAGTTAGCCAAAAAAGTATTTATTCAGGAAAGTGTATCTCCATGGGGAACACCAGTAATATTTGTGGATAAGAGAGATGGTGGAAGAAGAATGTGTGGTGATTATAGAAACCTAAACAACGTTACTATCAAGAATAAGTATCCTTTACCAAGAATTTAAGATTTGTTTGATCAAGTGAAAGGAGCTGGAGTATTTTCAAAGATCGATTTAAGATCTGGATACCATAAAATAAAAATCAAACCAGAAGATGTTCCAAAGACAACATTTGTCTCAAGATATGGACACCATGAGTATCTGGTAGTACCATTTGGTTTGACCAATGCACCGGCAATATTCATGAATCTGATGAACAAGATCTTCATGCCATATTTGGACAAGTTCGTCATAGTTTTTATTGATGATATTCTGATATATTCCAAGGATAAGGAAGAGCATGCTGATCATTTGAGAATAGCATTGCAGACTTTAAAAGAACACAAACTTTATGCTAAGTTCAGTAAATGTGAATTTTGGCTTGATAAGGTAGAATTCCTCGGTCATGTGATCAATAAGGATGGAATTATTGTGAATCCATCCAAAGTTCAGTCAGTACTAGAGTGGACTGCGCCAACCAATGTGAAGCAAATTTGAGGTTTCTTAGGAATGGCTGGTTATTATTAGAGATTCATTGAGGGTTTTTCCAAAATAGCCGGACCAATGACCAAATTATTAAGGAAGAATACACCATTAAAGTGGGATGAGAAATGTGAAGCAAGTTTTCAAGAGTTGAAGACTAGGTTAACCACAGCTCCAATCTTAGCAGCTCCTGAAACAGGGAAAGACTTTACAGTATAGTGTGATGCATCTAAAGAAGGTTTGGGCTGTGTATTAATGCAAGATCGGAAATTGATTGCTTATGGTTCAAGACAACTGAAACCACATGAAGTCAACTATCCAACTCATGATTTAGAGTTAGCAGCAGTAGTTGTTGCGCTGAAAGGATGGAGGCATTTTCTTTATGGAGCCAGATGTGAGTTATACACTGACCATAAAAGTCTCAAATATTTATTCACTCAAAAGTAATTGAATATGAGACAGAAGCGTTGGTTGGAACTAATCAAGGATTATGATTTAGCAATCAATTATACTCCAGGAAAAGTAAATGTTGTAGATGATGCCTTAAGCAGAAAGAGTGCAGATATTCAGCCTAGCAATACAGAGCTAACAAAGGAGTTACAAATGGACTTGGAAAGATAAGAACTTCAATTCATTAGAACAGAGGTTCTTGGAGGATTAGTTACTATGCAGGTAGTTGCAGAGCAGGACAGTGATCTTAAGCAAGAAATTTTTAGACATCAAGCAGAAGATCCTTTTATTGATGAGGAAATTCGGAGGATATCTCAAGGGCAAAAATCAGTTTTTAGCCTTGGGGATTACGAGTCTTTATGGTTTCAAGACCGTCTATGTGTTCCAGATGTGACTGAGATTAGAGATGTCATACTCAGAGAAGCACATGAAACACCATATTCTATACATCCAGGGAGTACTAAGATGTATATGGATTTGAAAGAACTATTCTGGTGGAATAACATGAAAAGGGACATTGCTAAATATGTATCTGAATGCCATACTTGCCAAAGGGTGAAGGCTGAACATCAAAGTCCAGCAGGACCATTACAACCCTTGGAAATTCCTGAATGGAAGTGGGAGGAAATAGGTATGGACTTCATCACAGGATTTCCCATGACACCAAAAAGGAAGGATATAATATGGGTAATTGTGGACAGACTCACTAAGAGTGCACATTTTATTCCGGTGAATCAAAAAGATAATGACGAGAAGTTAGTTGAAGTATATGTCAAAGAGATAGTAAGTAAGCATGGGGTACCCAAAAAGATCGTAGCTGATAGGGGATCAGTGTTTACTTCAGCATTTTGGAAGCAATTGCATGAAGCACTTGGTTCAAAGTTAGATTTCAGCACATCGTATCATCCCGAGACAGGAGGTCAAACTAAAAGAACAAATCAAATACTAGAAGACATGTTAAGATCTTGTGCACTAGATTTTGGAGGAACATGGGAAGATCATCTACCATTGGCAGAATTTTCTTATAATAATAGCTATCAAAGTAGTCTGAAGGCAGCTCCATATCAGGTTCTGTATGGAAGGAAGTGTAGATCACCTATATGTTGGTATGAGCCTGGAAGCAGCAAAGAATTTGCGCCAGATTATATCAAGGAAAGACAAGATATCATTGATAAGATCAGTGATAGACTGAAAATAGCCCAAAGTAGGCAGAAAAGTTATGCGGATCAAAGTCGAAGATCATGGCATCCAGAAGTGGGAGATATCGTCTATTTGAAAGTAAGTCCAATGAAAGGGGTGAAAAGGTTCGGAGTTAAAGGAAAATTGAGTCCAAGATACATCAGACCATTCAAGATATTGAGTCAAAATAGAACTATAGCTTATGCTTTAGAGTTACCATCAAGATCAGCTCAAGTGC
Organism: Avena atlantica; assembly: GCA_910589765.1. Taxonomy (NCBI): domain Eukaryota; kingdom Viridiplantae; phylum Streptophyta; class Magnoliopsida; order Poales; family Poaceae; genus Avena; species Avena atlantica. The sequence continues at coordinate 431,547,058 of OU342736.1, read as the reverse complement.
ATAATGTTTTCCATGTGTCACAACTTCGTAAATGTTTGAAAGTTTCGGATGATGCAATCACACACCAGGAGATAGAACTACAAGCAGACCTGACCTATATTGAAAAGCCCTGTAAGATTCTGGAAGAAAACTGGAAAATATTGAGGAACAGAGCAATCAAATATTGCAAGGTATAGTGGGAACATCACCCTGAAAGGGAAGCCACGTGGGAGAAAGAAGAGGATTTAATAAAATCCTATCCAGAGCTATTCAGGTACATCTCCACAAACTTCGGGACAAAGTTTAATTTAAGGGGGGAAGTCTGTAACATCCCAGCATTTAGGAACTAACGAAGGGTAGATTTAGGAATTTCAAATGTTGCATGCATTCATCTGTGAAAATGTGGGTAAATTTTTTGCCAAATAAAAACCTAAAGTGATCAATGTTTCTTTCATACTTTGAGATTAGGTTTAGTCTTAAAGGATGATTGCTATAGACTTTGATATGATCTTTGAGGAATTATGTGTTTTGGAAAATGAATTTGAATTTTAAACTTGAGTGTTTGAATTATAATTCAAATGAATTAGGAATAAGGTTTGAATCTTGATATAATTAAGAGTTAATTATTATAACTCAAACTTTATCTAAAGAAAACAATTAAGAATATGAAAACTTATTTCATATTTTCATTCAATAAATAAGTTACAAAAATGTAACCTATTGAAATTATTCAAAAACTTCACAATATCAAATAAATAAAGAATAGGAATATTTCTTTATTAAAAATAATATAATCTTTATTACAGAAGAATAAAATGAAGATTACAAAATAATAAAATGAAAATTACAAAGAATAAATAAGATTACATTAACTATCCCATAAAGAAAACCTAAACTAAAATCTTCATCTTCAAATATGTACCTACAAGACAAACACTAATAAAACAATAATAAGGGTTAGGGTTAGAATTGATTTACTCTCAGACATGTCAGTGAGGTGCACTGAACAAGTTTCATCTTGAGAAATTTATAAAAGGGGCAAGTTTCACCAATATGAAAGAATCTATCTTTCATAAATTTTAAGCCAAAGAGTCAAATTGACAGCAAAGAGGGGCAAGTTTCACCAGCCAGGTAAAAGGAATCAGATCAAAGTAACTCTCAAGTCTAAAGCATATCCACAAGTGCACAACAAGCACACAAGCAGGACACACACCTAAATGCATGTGGTGTGCTGTCAGCTTCACAGCACAGCTCCAACACACAAAACCAACAGCACAACCGTGGAGAGGCACTAGTGCATCTCTTCACTACTCACACACAAGAACAGCCAGCAACTAAACCAAGCACCACAGCCAGCAACCAAACCAACCCAAGCTCAAGATCTCATCACCAGGATGGTGACATAAGGAGAGGGAAGGATCAGGTGGACAACAAGATCAAGTCCATGAGCTAGGAGGAGCAGGCTAGCTCAAGGTCAAGCACAGGAGCTCAACAAAACAAGATCAACATCACCACCCAACTCCATAATCATCAGTTTTTGTGGTGAGAATCATAAAACCCTCACATGATCTAATCATATTATCTAGACAGAAGCATGTGTTGTTTTATGAAACAAACTCTCAGAAAGCACCCAAGTGGGGTGAATCCATCATTGAGATTTTAAACTCTAAAAGAAAACAGCAAAGTACAAGGACCCAACCAAAACTCAGAACAACATCATTGATTTGGTTGTCAAGCTATATATTTCAATTCAAGCACAAATATAGCTAAGATTTAATTCCTAGGCACATCTCAAGATAAGGGTAGCAGCTTAGAAGCTAATCTTTTGGATCCATATAATGATCAAGCCTACTATCATTTTTTCCAAGCTTTGATTCAAGAAACAATAGCTGGTACCAATACCAGGACTATCTATATGAATCAACTAGATAAGGCCTAAAACCCTAAGCCTCAGACCACATCATTGGTCTTAGGGATTTCAGAAAAGAACATTTCTATTTATCTTTTAAAGCCAAGCTTGTCTTAAGCTTAAACCAGCCCAATCAATGGATTAGAATCAAACTTGTGTGCCATACCAAGATGGTGTCACAAGAACAATTCTACATGAATCAGGATAAATATTCAATTATCATAGATTCAAACAATCAATCTACCAATCATTTGATAGTCAATACATGAATCATAATTAGGACATTCCTATGTTAGTCTTCATTGTTTGAGATCATTGTGATCTCAAACCACACATTAAATCTCAAGCCAAGAGCACTAAGACAGTGATTTCATCACACCATAACCATGATCATAACCAAGAAATGACAGTGGTAAGTTATCAAGCCACTGACTTTACCAATCATTGGTTCCAAAGCAACTATGCCATCTGAATCACATGCAATCCCAGCATAAAATCATCTAATAAGCCACTAGAACCATTATAGTTCATCTTAAGCAACAAGCCTCAGGCTAAGAACCATTTAGCATGCTTACAGACCATCCACTCATGATCTAATTCATCCAGTATATGATCAACCACATGATAAGAACCCTAAATGAATTAAATCATCCTAATCAGGACAGGATAGTAACCAGAGTGGTCACTGCCAACATCTAGCATAGGATCAGTGAGCGCAGAGAGCACTAGGGGAGAGGAACAGAACTCACCAAAGGTCCTCGCTGAAGACTAGAAGAGGAAGCAGAGGTGACCGATGACCATGGCGGCACGGGGAGTACCCCAGAGGGGGCGCAGCGACCCATACATCGCCACGGCGGCAACCATGAACACGCAGAGAGGCGAGGCAAATCACCACGACGCACGACGGCGGCGACAGCACCAAGATCCACGCCAACCCCCAAACCCTAGGGTTCGGGACGGCATCGATCCGTCGCAGGAGAGCCCCATACTCAAATCCAGGTTGATGGAAAGTATGGGCGTAGTCGACAACCTCCTACCACACCACGGCGACGATCATAACGGCCCACGGCAGCGGGAATCGCCGGCGGTGATCTCACCAACCACGGGGTCGGGGACAGAAGAGGAGAGGAGTGAGCTCGGGGGTGAGAGGCAGCGAGGAGGTGGGCTGAGTTGGGACAGACCCTTCGGGGTGGCTATTTTGACTATGTCTAATGGGCCACCAGGGCCCAATAAGATTAAGCCAGCCCAAAAACCCTTTAAGGCCTATGTTAATAAATAGAAAAAGACCAAAATACCCCTGAATTTAATTAAATTATAGAAAATAAAATAAAAGTACAAAAATTATAAATAAAATATTTTTGGATTCGCAATAATAAAAACTATCCAAATAAAATAAGATAAAAAATTTAGACATTTAAATTTTATTAAGAATTTTGTAATTTATATATTCCTTATGGAATTTTACAAAATTATTGAAAGATGATAAAAATAAATAAAAATCACTTTCATTATATATTAATATTGTAATATTTTTGAAAAATAGTAGATAAATATTCAATAACAATTTTTGGATATTTAAGTGATAATTCCTAAAAGAATTATTAAATCTATAAAAGTGAAATAAAAGGGTAATAAAATAAAATAATTCAATATATGTTATAAATATTAAAAAGTAATATTTATAAATCCTTTATTATTAAAAATACTTTTTATAATAATGGGGTGAATGCATATCAAGTTAAATGATGCATTACATTATTGCATAATCATTTTGCTTCTTTAAATATTGTCTTTACCGGGCAGTAATGATGTTTTTGTAGACATAGAAGCTCAAGGTCCAGTGCAAGCATCAGACTTCACTACCTTGCCATCACAAGGCAAGTTCATCACTTGCTCATGTCCTTTGAAGAGTCTTTATCAACGTATTTGCAAATTGTGTGTTATCATATATATTATAAAAGAAAGAAAATATTATTTTCACAAATAAAGAAATAATAGATATTATCCTAAGTGATGATATAATGGAGCAATAGAACTTAGGGTTCTATTTGCAACAATGATGATCAAATAGGGACTTAATAACCCCTGACATCAGTGATTCTAGCGCCGTATATTACGCGTTAGTCATGAGATTTGGAATGGGACAAAGAAGTCAGCTGTATCTTCTTCCTCTCGCATGAAGCCGGATGTGCAGGTCGTGGCTGTTATCCTCATAGTGTGCATATTAATTGGTAATTCGTAGAGGATATGCAGCATATGGGTGGGAACCCTCATCGTCCCACGATAGTTCTGGAATCTAACGGTTTGTAGAAACCATTGCCGTAATTCATTATGTGGGCATGGTGTACACCAAGAAGGCATGCAAGGTCGCGAAGGGGGCAGTGATTGGCTTGGACCAACTACTGAGCCCCACATCATGGAATCGTGGACGGGAAAGTACGCCCGGTTGTGCAACAAGGAGTTGATCTCTCATGGGTAAAGTAACGCACCTCTGCAGAGTGTAAGGACTGTAACTTGTTACTCCATGTTCCGGGAAGGAGCTACGAATGCGGCAGGAAAAGAACTCCATGAAAGTTCTGGTCAACCTGTGAAGGCTAATTGTCATAGATTTTCATAATAAAATCAATCTTTGAAGAAAGATTTACAAAAATTGCATAGTGCCAAGGGTTTATAATCCGAGGTGGTAGTTAGAGCATCAAACTTTCCACCTTGCATATAATGAACTTGTTGGGTAACGCTGTTACTCATTCTTTCCTTTGATCCCTTGCTTAGACTCTGAGGATCCCGAAGACGTGCCAATGTATGCAGCCGAATGTCAAGAAGATGTGTTCTACGAGGAACCTGATCTGTCTGGAGGTGTTGAAGGAGTGGATTACAAAATCCGCTACGGTGTCGATGATAACGAGTCCAACTAAGTATCCCTAGTTAGTAGTAACCAACGGAGCCGAGCAGCATGAATTCTATAGAATAAGCTGCTGAGCTCAACTCCTAGTCGGAGTTGCTATTTTTATATTTCGCTGAAACACGTTATATTTTGGTTTGTAAGTTGAACCTTTTGAAGTCTTGAACTTTCGGTATTGTAATAATAATAATGTGTATATGTGTAATATGGACCCGCAATGTTTCTGTTGTACCACTCTGAGGGATGTGATATTTACGGAACGGTGTTCTGTGGATGTCATGTCAACGACTATAGTGTACTATACATGCAGTTGTATGCTGGGTTACCGCTGGCGGGCACCGGAAATCTGTCGGCGTCGGGTAGCCGGCCTCGTGAAGAAGCTGCGCCTTCCACGGCTGGAGCAACCGGCGGCCAAAGTCGATCGCCGCCGCAGGGTTTTCAGGTACCTCCATGCCATTGCTTCCGTTGAGGTTTTCTTCGCCTAGAACTGTGTAGATTAGGGAGGAAATGGAGGTGAAGGTGGGTGCTCTAAAGATGGTGATGATGACCGGCTTTTATAGCCATTTTGGAAAAGCACGGCGAGGACGGGAAAAAGTTGGGAAGACAGGCGGGCGCTGGCGCGCAATTAAACCGCCGTGTGGGCGATTGCATAGTTGGGCGATTGCACAGGTCAGGGCCACTAGCGCAAATTTTTTTCTTTCCATTTTTTTAGCTTCATCCGACATTCCCTCGGCGGCAACCAGCGCCCTGCGTTTCAGTCTGGGAATTCCATACGAACGGTTGGGCCAAATTTAATAAAAAATTGGGTGCCAAAAATGCGAGGGAGTGAATTTTGGCCGTACGAATAAAATATCACAAAAAGGCTATTATAGAAATGCGAGTGGAGATGCTCTTAGCTTAGTGTCAGACGCGCCGTCTCGAGAACAACATTTACATTACCCGCACCATTGCATATATTCGCATACCTTCTAATTTTGTTTTAATAACATGAATATTCAACGAAAAGCACAGGAAAAGAAAGTTTTCTTTGGTGACACTATTTATCCCTTTAATACAAAAGAACGGTGTGTAAAAAGTGGAAAAAAATATTCTTTTCCGTTTAGGATTGAAATTAAAGAAAATAAATCTAGAGTCCATTTAATCCTCTTTTTAACATTCGTATCCTCCACAAGGAAACAGACAAAATCAATAAATACGATAGGATCTAATTTTACATTTGTATTTATTTTAACCTTGATTTGATTATGCTTTCTAGGAATCAAACATCCAATATAATTTCAGAAAAGATCTATACGTTTTTCCGTACTCCCTTTTGCACATGTGATTCTATTATATTCTTTTTTTTCTATCACTACACTTTCGAATCATACCAATAGAAGATTCCCTATAATGTTACCAACTTGTAATTCTTCTGAAGGTCTGTAACCTTGTGAACTTTGCGCACAATTTTGCTAACATTTAGAATTATGCTATGAGACCATAATACTATGTTTTATGGCACACCACATCACATATATGAAGAAAAACAACTTCAACAGACGTAGCATTATATTATATGAATAGCATATTATGAGAAACGAGGTGTCGATTCTCATACTGTAGCTAAGGTTATTAAGGATGTGTTTGGTAGCCCGGGTGAACTATCTTAGCACATACAAGCCGAGTCCAGCAATGTTAACCTCATGCAAGTATGTTTTATTCATTGTGTTTGTTGGACTGTATGAGCTGAGCTGAGCTCAGTTGTGATCTTGTTTGTTATCCCGTATGACTTGAGATATGCCATACAAAAAACAAAAAGCAATCGGGTCCTTAACTACAAAACAAAAAAGCAATCAGGTCCCTAGGAGTTTTGGGCTCAGGTTTCAGCACCGGCCGCCGGCGAGAGGAGCCGCCGGCGAGCGCCCACCGCCGCCGAAGTCCGCCGCCCTCACTCTCTGTCACCACACGCCACCGCTAAGAGACGGCAGAGCCATTCCTGCTGCTTGCACGGAGCTCCTCCTTGCGCGCCTTGCTGTTGGTCGTCGTGTCGGTCGTCGCGTGGGTGAGGCGGCGTGGCCTAGCACTGCTCCATGGCTGGTGGCGAGGCCAGGAGGCGGCGGGAGAGGCTCGCGGTGGGAGTCTGAAGGGAGAGGCACATCACGCGCGCGGGGGGAAATTAGGTGCGGGGCCTTGACCCCTGTCGATCCAGAGCAGACAGGTCACGCGCGTGGGGGACGCCGGGACGGACTCGGCGGTGCCCGGTTGCGAAGCTCGATTTGAGCTTCACAATCGGGCAGGGCTGAGGGGGATTTTCGGTACCAGGTGGGCACTGCCGAAGGAAATCGACCCGATCTAACAAACAATAAAACGTGGGATGAGGGGAGAATATCTGAGTTGCCCCGGTATACCAAACACGCCCTAAGTGTACTAACTTGTAACGAATTGTTAGGGATTACATGTTGTTAAAACACTAATAATCTCTACATACTTAACTTAATTACTTCTGGCTAAGAAGTACTCCCTCTGTTTAGAGCATCTTCACTCGTTAGCGAACCCAGGCCGAAATCCGGATCAAATTTTGGCCGAATGAAACAAGTTTTCGGCCTGGATACGCCGAGTTTTCCACTCGCGTACCCAACCAGAGTTTTCGGATCGCCCATTTTCGCTCAAATTCGGCTTAAGTTCGTCCAGATTTCGGCATATTCGGCATACAATAAATACAGAACAATTTACGACCAAAGTTCGGCGAAATTTTAAACATAGTTTGGCGTAAATGTAAACATAGTTCGGCCTGCAGTGAAAATACAACATATTTCGGCCAAGTTTAGCCAGTTCATGCTCGGCATCTACGATGTGTTATCCCTGCGTATCCATAGGTGCTCAACAAGATCATTCTGCAGCTATTGATGCATCGCCGAATCTCGGATCTCCTTATGCATGGCGATGAATGTAGCCCAGGTTGAAGGCACCTGATGATCAGGCTCGGCAAGAGGACCCTGTCTGTAGTATGTCTCGTCCTCCTCGAGCAAACTCACTGGATCCTTCCTCTCATTCTCGATGATCATGTTGTGCAAGACCACACAACAGTTCATCACTTTCCACATCTGATCTTTCGACCAGGTCATAGCAGGAAACCGAACAACTGCAAACCTCTGCTGGAGCATACCAAATGCCCGCTCCACGTCCTTCCTGCAAGATTTCTGTTCCTTGGCAAAGTGAGAATGCTTGGGAAGCATTGAGTTTGAGATAGTCTTCACAAATGTTGGCCATCTTGGATAGATGCCATCTGCTAGATAGTATCCCTTGTTGTAGTGGTGCCCGCTGATCTCAAATTCCATAAGAGGGGCATGACCCTCAACAGGCTTGAAAAAGATAGTTGGGGAGTTGAGGATGTTGATGTCGTTGTTCGATCCTTCCATGCCAAAGAAGGAGTGCCAGATCCAAAGATCATGTGTAGCAACTGCTTCAAGTATCACAGTGCAACCTCCTTTGTGGCCTTTGTACATTCCTTGCCATGCAAATGGACAGTTCTTTCACTCCCAATGCATGCAATCTATGCTTCCAAGCATACGCGAAAATCCTTTACTTTCATTGACTGCAAGGATCCAAGCAGTGTCTTCAGCAGTGGGTGATCTCAAGTACTATTCCCCGAACCTGTATAAGCAATCAATGGCGATGGACTCGGCGATGCGGAGATAGTCATCGGCACTATCAGCCGGCGCTCCATATGAAAGTAACCTCATCTCCACGGTGCACTTCTGAAGCGAGGAAAACCCAACCAAGCTGGTGCAGTCCTTCTTGCAAAGGAAATAGGGGTCGAACTCCAGGATGGCATGCACGATCTTGAGAAAGAGCTTCCGGCTCATCCTGAAACGGTGGCGAAACACGTCCTCTCCATGGAGTGGCTGGTCGGCGAAGTAGCCGGCGTACAACATGCAGTAGCCCTCTATCCTTTGTCTCGCCTTGCACTTCCGGCGACCTGGCGCCGAATATGCGAGGATCTGCAAGTGCTCTTCATCTTCGGCGACCTCGGCGCTCTCCTCCTCCAGGAGTACGGTGAGCATCTCCTCGTCGTCGGAGTTCATGAAGAGTATCTTGTCATCGTCGGAGTCCATGGGGAGTACCTCGTCGTCGTCGAAGTCCATGACCAAATTCGTCCAAATGCCGAATACTTGGTGGGCGTCGTGGTGTGAGCACGCAGCGAAGCAGAGCTACAACGAAGTTCGGTCGGTGAAAGTGATGGCGAAGCGGGCGGCAACTACAATGAGTGTATCTAGATGTGCGGGCATGTCTCGGCGTGGAGAGCTCCGTCGACAAGTCATGGGAAGCTCCGTCGGCAAGTCATGGCGACATAGGGCGTTGGGAGCTCTTCGCCGTAATCTGGGCGAGTGGGTGGGACTGTCTCGTGAGTTCCGCTGGATAGGCCGGACCAAAATACGCCTAAATCCAAACAAAAACAGGTTCTTAGGTCGATTTTCGACTCGTCCGAGTGAAGATGCTCTTAGAATTATAGGTAATTTAACAAATAAAATATAAGTTATATAGCATAAAAATTATACTATAGTTATATAGTATAAGAATTATACCATTAGAAAATAGAAGCATCTAAGGCTTATCCGAAGCCTCGGAGGGGAACAAAGCCATTCGTGTGCTCCAAATCGGACAAAGCCATTCGTGTGCTCCAAATCGGACACGTGAACGTGAGGCCTGCGCAGGTGAAATAGTTAAAGGAGCAAATATACACGAGATTACGTCGCTTGAAATGGATTTTATTCGCAGTCGCGTTACATGGATCGGCCAACTAAAGTAACTTCCATCCCCCCTCCAGATGCTACATTACTCGAAACGTAACATCTTTTTATTCGTAGGTGATACGATACGATAGCACCGCTCGGCGCTCGCCGGCACATCCGAACATGTACGTATACATTCGTCCATCCGCCCGTAAGCCGTAACACGCACACTACTCCAGGCCAGGGCTAATGAGAAATCTACTGCGTGCGTGCCTGGTCGAGGCGCTGCTGCGCCCAGTTCTTCACCTCGTGCGCCTTGGCGTCCAGCCTCGCGCCCGCGTGGTCCACCTTGTCGGCCCCCGGCGGCGAGGACGCCCCGTGCGACAGGTACCTGTACATCCACGCCAGCACGCCCATGGCCGCCGCGCCGCACGCCCCGGACGACACGAACCCGGTGGTCAGCAGCGCCACCGCGATGGCCGCGGGCACCAGCACGGGGCTGAAGATCACCATCACCGGCGTCGCCACGATGAGCGCGATCACCGTGCCAGTCAGCGTCAGGGCCGACAGGAACAGCAGCGACCCGGCCCCCGCCGCGGCGGCCACCGCCTTCCCGAGGGTGACGGCCACCGGCTGGTTCTGGCCCTGGCCGTGGCCGCCGTAGCTGTAGTCGTCGCCGCGGATGGCTCGCATGTAGTCCTCCCCGACGGCGCCGCCGCCTCCGTGGCCGTGCGCCCCTCCCCTGTGGTGCCCTTGCTCTCCAGCCATGATGGGCGGATGCGCCGCTAACTTCGCCCTCTCTACTCTGAACACTGAGCCTTAGCCTGCAGGTAAGCAATAGCGAACAATCTGTGCGGTGGGTTCGTCGAGGAGATGGTGGTGGTTTATAAGATGAATGTCAGTAGGGTGACGACGGAGAGCAAGCATTGGACATGTGGATGCTCCGAAGGGTACGTGTCGAGGGTCGTGATCTGCATGGATAGCGATGGCTCGCGTCCTGACACGTACGTGCCAACTTGCAGCCTCCCGCCACTCTCTCATCCTACGTGTCGCAGATCCAACCTCTTCCCAAGCAAAGCTGCTCGACCTGCCGCCTCCAGGACATGGTTCCAACTCAATCGTGTGGCCGTGGCCTTGTTTGCCCACGAGCAGGGAGTTGAGCTCGACGCCGCTTAATAATTTTACCTTTTTCGAGAAACCACTCGAACCCCGTATAAAAATAATGACCTTACTACCCGGCTCCATGTGTCTCCACGTGTCTAAAAAAACTAAATCTTACTTTGGCTATATTATTAAGTTATTATTACTGTTAGCTACATTAAGTTTTTTTCTACATAATGTCGCGCAGAAAAAGCCGTCTAAGAAAAGACTATCCTCGCTGGAGACTTTACCGAAGATCTCGTCCAAGATATTATAGCAAAAAATTATGCTAATAAAGCAAAACCACTTCATCAGAAAATCGTCGGAGACTTTCACTGAGATACCTTGCCGAAGACGCACAACCTTTCCGCTATTGTAGCAGAACCATACTTTTATAGCAAAAATCCGACACTACACGTAGCACATCAGAAGGGTCTCATAGCAGCTGTATGTAGCAAAACCCAACGTCTCTTGTAGCACCGTCGGCAGCCGCACGTAGCACCACCGGCGACCGCACGTAGCAAACCTCGACGCCATCCGTAGTAGCACCGGTGGCCTTCGGTAGCACCGTTGACGTTGTGTGATCATGTCAATGCCCATAGTTTATGGACGTGGGCTTTAATTTGAGGAAGAGCGGCACGCTGGAGACTTTGTCGCCTAACAAACAAGCAACACGGGAAAACACGAGTTTATCCGAGTTCAGGCCTTCAGAGGAAAAATTATACTCCTGCTTATCTGCTCTTGATTGATGATGAATCGAAGAGGGTGCCTTGATGCCGATGATACGCTGATTAGATCTGGCAGGTGTATGCGTACTAGGGTTTTGGTGTCTAGATCTATTGTCTATTGTGCGAGGTGTCCTTCTCGTTGGACCCTCCTAACCTTTATATATGGGGAAAGCTAGATCTTAGTATCAATACGAGTAGGTTACAAGTTTAATTCAAAATCTAGTCTTAAGATTTACTTGTCTTGCCCATTTAGAGTCCGTATCCATATGGACTTCATACCAGCCAAACGTCATGGGCATCATGGACCTTGGCTGGTCGTCGAGTAAGCCTCCCGTCTGGCCGAGCTAGGTAGGACAAAGTCAGGTGCCCGTTGGGCATACTTACTTCAGTAGTCCCCGGGTGTCCATATGAATCGTAGATTTGGGTGGAGACTTAGAAGTCTTGAATCCTGCATTTGATAGTCGAAGTCGATAGTTGTATAAGGTGAAAGGTACTGACCTAGAAGTACATCAGGTCATCTTGTTTACAGATGTTTAATACTAAAGGGATATTGGTAAGTGTGCCTAATGCTTTCGATGGATCAGAATCAGTTAATTGCTCTCGAAAAAACAACACCACCTACTTCAAACTCGAATCCCTATACTCGAATCCAGTATGGGCTGGGGTAATTCGACTCATGTCGCGGAGGCCTTACTAAGTCAAATTCTAGCCTATAAGTCTATACCCAACGCGTCTGTCAGGATTTTTTCATGCCGTAGGCATGGTATTTATCTGGTAGAGTGTGCAGCGGATGCGGTTGCCAGGCCATCACATAGGATCTGTAGATCTTATCTTTGCATCGTAGACAAAATTCTCATGCGATTCGGGCAGTCGACAAATTTCTTCAATAGTAATCTTGAAGTTCTTTGGATAGCTTCGCGGATGCAATCGGTGCAGGTGCTTCTCTTTATTTTTGATTCACCATCAGCGCTCCCTATGGGAGTAGCCACCGAGTGTTTAATCGAATCGTAGATTCGAGTAAAGACTCGAATTTTAATCCATCTGAAGATTACGTCTTGATGGAATGAACCCGGAAGTGCATCGGGTGCGCGTCTACCCGAGTGGTAGACTCCGATAGAGACTCGGGTCTTGTATCATGCGGTCACAGTCGACAATCATGCGGGGAGAAACCATTGACTCGGAAGTGCATTGAGTCAGCGTCTCATGTATAAGGAGCCAAGAGTCGATGCTGCAGTCAGAGTCGTGCGACGTTTAGCCGGAAGGACTTAGTGTCATGGATGAGGTCGACGTAGTTTCTTCTGTCGGGTGTGTGGCTTGCGTCACTTCTATCGGGTGCGTGACCAGCGCCGCTTCTGCCAGGTGCGTGACCAACATCGCTGCCATCGACAACTTAAGTGGTCATTCGAGGAAAGTGTCGACTCGGGTCTTGGCGTCTATTGACGTGACTGGCATTGGTTGAATCCGTTGGAGAACCCGATATAATTTCTCTATGCACTCAACGTCTTTGTAGGATGCAGAAAACGTAAATAATGATGAAGTACTTGTATCTTATAAGAATATTTACCTATGGCCTTGTAAAATAAAATTATGGTGCCAATTGAGTGGACACTTTTGCACTATATTCTAATTTTTTTCGTTGGTGTGATTACCCTTAGTATCAGTACCTTGCCGAGTTACTCGTACTTTAAGGATTCGACGATCGGGTAGAATAAACAACTACTCGGGCTATCGCGTATGAAATGCTTAAGTGTATGAAGTCGACAGCACATTAGATTACTCGAAGAGGGCGCAACCCCCGAGTGTGTTAAGTGCGAGTTAAAAAGAATCAACTCTAAGTAGAGGGTAACTTAGCTTTATTGATAGTCGTCGTAGACAGATCACCACGGCATCGGGTCGCGGGAGCCAATGTGATCGACGAGTCGCGGTCGAGCGAGCCGATGCGACTGATGGGTCGCCGCAGCCGAAGACCCATCCGATCGCCAGAGCCAAAGACTGCAGCGAGGCATCGCAACCGAAGATTCAGCGGGGCACTGGAGGCGAAAACTGTAGCGGGGTGCTAGCGGAAGGAGTTGACGTGGCCATCGGTTGGCGCAGCCCCCAGCCATAGAGTCGACACTGTCAAACCGAGTTGCTGTAGCGGCGAGTCATGTGGCCGAGGTCGACGGAGTGGCGTGGTGGATATAATTCGACGCAGCAGTGGGTTGGCGCAACCGAAGACCACAACGGGTGGCGCGGCGGAGTCGAGGCAGCCCCCGGGTGTAGAGTCAACGAATGGACGTGCAGTCAACATGGAGGACAGGAGTCGACACTGCCGAGTCGGGGCTGCCCCCGGAGTGTGGAGCTGGTGATGAAGGGATCACAGGTCCTCGGGCGGAGTCATGCAGCAGAGTTGTCGGGTTTTTGTCATCCGGAGTCGGCACGGCGGACGAGATCATCAAATTTTTGTTGTAGTAGTCGACGCGGAAGAGACCCTCAGCGGAGGCGACTGAATGTACTGATGCTCTATGCTCCGCTACTGAATGTATTGATGCTCTATGCACGTACATGCTAGCCCCCAAGACATCAACTTAGATCAATTATTTGTTGGGTCGACTAGTGATCTGATCCGAATCATTTCTTTTCTTACCATGCATGAGACAACTCGTGGAAGCAAGTCAATTCATCTATTATAAGAAGGATCAATGAGGGATATTCCGTTATTGTTTATTGTATGGGTTCTTTGAGAAGTAAGCCGCATGTGTATAATAAGTCCATAATTAATGGTGCGTCGAATTCATCTTTTTAATAATAACATATAAATATAAACAAACATAAACATAAGATGCATCCGGAATCAACAGCTTAAATAACAACTAAACATGGTTTTAACAGCACAATGATATTTTTAACCATCAATAGTACCCAGAGATAGGCCATCTAATGCAGCCTTAACAAGCTCTAGAGAACTGGAAACATCCACATACATATCATGAATCGCCCATAGTGAAGGGAAAATTTCTTCTCTGGCTTCCTCCTTCACTTCATTCTCGTCATCGGAGCGATCGCTCAGATCTTGATCAATGGTTTTCTTTCAGATTTTGACAACGCACGCTATAGGTGCTTCGAGTATGGTGTATCCTTCCATAACAAGTACAGGCACTTCGGTGTTTTGTAGTGACAACCGAAGAACCGCGACCGGTGTGATGGCCATGGTATGCGATGTGTCTGCGCAGGAATATTTTGCAAAAACATCTTCTCTTGTAATGATAATGATAAGTACACCATTCCAAGATGGATCATAGATCTAGCGCGGCACTACGTGGCCTAGGAAAATCCTCAGATTAAATTTGTTTGTGAGATCTAAATCGATATCCACAGGAAATTGTCAAATTGGATCTAGACTAGAATCGATATCTATACTATTAAAAAGATTGAGGACGTTTGTCGAACGAATTTTTTTCCGTCTGCCAATTTTTTTACTGTTTTTCCCCTGATCATTTGATGTTATTACAAGAGTGCCATGGCCAACTGGAGTCAACTGTTTGGTTTGGTGAAAATAAAATAAAAAGAAAAAAGTCTACATAACCCCCATAAGTATCTGATCTTGGACTGAGAACCCTCTAACCTAAAAACTGTCATACTTAATCCCCTAAACTAACTGAAACGAGACAATTAACCCCTAGAGCGGGTTTGTCCCCTTGTTTTGCCAGCGTGGACGCTTGTTTAGTCCAGCGTGGACTCCGACGGTTAGAAAACATAATCCCAGGATAAATCCCCCTCCTCCCCTTCCCCCGCGCTTCCTCTGTTCTTATTGTGTTATGGTTCTTCCTCTGTTCTTCGTCTCTCCCCGCCCGCGCTCGTAGGCATGGAGGACAGCTCCGGGAGTTCGTCGAGGGGTGGGGCAACGCTGCGTCACCACCGGCAAATGGCAAGCCCATACCTTATCGCCAACTCCCATTCGACTACACTCCCGCCGTGTACTGCAACTGCGGACTGAACATGCTGCAATGGATATCTTGGAGCGATGAAAACCCCGGGCGAAGGTACCACAATTGCAGCACACGCTTAGTTAGTTCTCTTGTCTGAAGCTTCCCTTTATTCTCTTTCTTTTCTTCTTTCTGAATTGTTGGATGTTGATTTGGTTGTCGATTTCCTCTATCATATTCATGCTGGTAGAGGGTGTGGCAAATTCAGTTGGGTTGATGCGTCAATGTCCAAGTTTCAGAAGGAATTAGTTCGAGACCTGCGTGATGCTGTGTGGGACAAAACCGAAGAAATTGGAAGGCTAGAAGAAGAAATTCAACAGATGCAAGTGAAACAGAGCAGTGAGCAATTGAAACAGATTAGTGAGGCAGAAAAAATTTAGCAGATGCATGAACAAGTGGAGATGCAAACAAGTGAAATAGCAGGGTTGAAGATGCAAGATGGAGGAAGCAACATGCTTATTATTTGGATTTTTCCTGTAGTTTTTGCAATGTAATGTGGAATGGTAATGAGTAGCTAAAAATCTGGCAGTACTTTGTATGCAGTTTGTACTGAATGTTTGTCAGCAATAAATATGAAATTTGGCAGAATTTTGTCTGTACACATCAGTTCAAACAAGTTTCAACAGAATTTGGCAGAATTTTGTCTATACATATCTTGTATTAGAAAATCATAGAGATAATGTATGCAAACAACATTGTTTTCATCCACATCAGTTCAAAAGACAGGGGTTTTCACACAAATAACAATGCAAACAATATTGTTTTCATCCACATCAGTTCAAAAGACAGGGGTTTTCACATATCACATAGATAAAGTGCAAGAACGTATCAGCACTGCATGTTCAAAAGACAGGGGTTTTCTATACTACTCTTTGTCTAGATTGTGAACTACACTACTCCTTGTCCATCTTCTCCACCTTGCCTAGATTTTCGACCTTTGTTTTTATTTCCCCACAGATACCACTGCATTCTCCCAGTACCTAGCACTGATTCAGTCACTACCTGAGACATTGGGATTGTAGTTCTAGCTGGTTGGGAGCTTGACTAAGTGGGACCTTGGCTGCTTGTAGTTTTTTTGAACAGGAGAGCCCCTTTGGCTGGAAGCCATTCATTATAACAAGATGGTGGAGGTACAAATTTTCACACAGGACCCTAAAGAACTGGAAAACATAACTAGGTCCAAACGCTTTACAAATAGAACCCTACAAAAATACAGGAAAAAGCAATCGGGTCCTCCTTCCAACTCATCTCAGCAATAACTGGGCCTCGCAAAGGAGGTTGAAGGATCGCCGGACTCTGCCGGCAAGCTAGAAGGCCTCGATTTGGCCGGGATAATCGGCTGGCATCCTACCTCCGATTTGGAACTGCAGAAAATGTCGGCTTCACTACTCCAAGGTTGACCGTCGCCGTTGCAACTCAGAGAGCCATCCCTTTCAGTCACAACCGCTGCGCCCAGGAAGAGAAGACACTCCGAAGAACAGCAGCAATGAGCAACCAGGATTCATCGACGCTACACCAAGAAACCAAGCTCTCTCCTCAGAGATCCTGCCCGAGATGAGGAGAAGAAACCGTAGAAGATGCAGCATCGACGAACCCGACAAACACCCTCCCCCAAAAGAGAGGGCAACAACCACCAGATAGAAGAAGGGGATTTTTTCGTACCGGTCCGCCCTCCCTCGCCACCAAGGCCGGCCAAGGGGGACACGGGAACACCCTCCAGTAGATCGCCACGTCGCTCCTCCTCGCCACCATGGCCGGCTAGGAGCGTCGCCGCAACTACACCTCCAACGCAACAATGGTCAACAACGGCTTTATTGGATAGGGGTCTCACGTGAGGAAAAAAATCCGACGCCTCCCACCATGGAAGTTCACCGGAGAGTCCAGCAGGTAACGCCCTAGCACCGCGCCTAGGTGCCTGGACGGGAGGAACCCCCCCCCCCCCCACCGCTCTAAAGAACTGCTGCCAAATCCGCTGCTGATCCCCTTCCCCTCGCCACCACGGCCATCCAAGAGGGGGAACAACAACAGAGCAACAAACCAGAGCCCAGAATAGTCATAAGAAGCCTTTATTGCGGAGATCCCGAGCATGGCGGAGCTCGCCGCCGCCTCCATCCGCCGGAGCGCAGCGACAAGAAACCAGTACCGGAAGCACCAGATCCGGCCCCAAGGACCTAGCACCCTACTCCAAACTAACAGCAGACCGCCAGGAGACCTACAACTAAGCCTAGATACAACATCGGCGCCTCCCCTTCCCCATCTTCTGCCGGCAGCGCCGGTGGAGAGGGGTCGGGATCGGCCCGGATTTGGCGAGTCAACGCTCAGACGAGAGGAGCTCAGGGGAGAGAGGAGTTTTGTCTAGAGTAGAAGTTTGGCTGCTTGTAGTTGAATCCTTTTTCTGCCTTTTCTTTGGCACATTAGCTTGCTGCACACAATAATAATAGATGGACTATGTTACCTTTTTCTGCTGCAATGACAAATAAATGAAAATATTGACAAGTATGTTACCTTGGCTGTTGTTTGCTCATTTTTGTTGCCTTTTCTTTTGGCTGCTTCATTCACCTGGACATGTTCCTTAGCAGCAGCTGGGTAGCTTGTGCATTTTCTTTTATTGTGATTTTGTCCTCCACACAAGGAGCATGTCATTTTGACTCCTTTTTTGGATAATTGTGTGCCCTTTGGTTTCTCTCCCTCTTCTCTCCTTCTCTCTGTCTTGGGACTGCCTGTCATGTTGATTTTCATAGGTGGAAATAGCCTAGGATTGTTAGCCACTGGCCAGCTTTCTTTTCCCTCCATAGGTTGCAACACATGGCTATATGCCTGATCATACACATCAATTCTATAGCATGGAGAAATGTACTCATCTATTTCCTTCCCAATAGTATAGATGACACTGATTGCATGAGGGCAAGGTAATCCAGAAAGCTCCTAGTATCTACAAGAGCATGTCATATTATCCAGGTTGACAGTAAATCTTCTCCAATGCCCTTCTTCAACTTCAAATCCATGTACTCCATTGTACAAAACCTTGCATATGTTTGATCTTAAATTTAGCTTCTTGAAAATGTTGGGGCAGATTGTCCGTGGCCATTTCTCTGATTTTTTCTTATTCTCTGCAATCCTTGTAGTAAGATTTGTCCTTATGACTTCCATCTGTGTAATCACAGGATAAAATCTAGCTCTCATGATGGCATTGTTAAAAGCTTCACAGAGATTGTTCTCTACTGAATCACAGTAAGAACCTAGCCTGAAAAATGCTCTACACCAATGTATAGGTGTTGTCTTCATCATTGCCTATGCTCCCTCTGGTGTCTTCTGTTCTAATTTGGCTCTACTGTAATTGAACTGTATCTGGTCAGAAGATTTAGCACATGCGCAAAACATTTTCTGGAAATTCTTGTCTCTGTAGTTCTTTCTCCAGTTGGCATAGGTATGCCTTGCACACATCCTATGCTCAGCCTGAGGAATTATCTCACTTACTGCCTTGATGAGCCCCTTTTGCTGATCTGATATAATTACCCATCTCTGTCCACCATCATTTATCTGTATGTCCTTCTGAAGCAAAGAGAGAAACCAATACCAACTGTCATAATTTTCATTCTCCACACAGGCCCAAGCAATTGGATACATTTAGTTATTTGGATCTCTACCAACTGCACACAACAACTAACCTTTAACAGGACCCTTAAGAAAACACCCATCCAATCCAACAATCCTTCTACACCTAGCTAGAAAACCCTTCTTGCATCCATCTAAACAAATGTACATTCTCTCAAATACTGTCCTGTCAGTTACATCAGGGTTTAAGGTCATAGCCATAGTGCTTCCAGGGTTGCTTCTCACAATCTCTAGGTGATAGTCAAAAACCCTTGAATATTCTCCATTTGTCTGATCAATTATCCTCTCAATAACCAGCTTTTTTGCTCTCTTACATTTTGATGTACTCACATCTGCACTCAAATCTTCTAGAACGGCCTCTTGCATTTTCTCCACCCTGGATTATCTTTGATTTGCCTGAAATATTTCTCTACAATGACAGTGCTTGTGACCAGCTTGTTATCCCTCTTGAGTGGGCATGTGTGCACATTGTAATACCTGGAAACAATCAGCCATGGTGACTTACTGCTGACTGATCCATAAATTTTCACATGTCGGAAAATTGCATATGGCACTGACCGTTCTTTTCTCATCCTTTGGAAATTTTAGGTGATGAAAATTCTTGATGCCATAATTCAGCAAAGCTTGTTTAAATAGCCTGCTTTCAGTGAAAGCCTGACCAAGATGAAAATTATTCACTTCTGCACTCTCATCATATACTCTATGTTTTGTCTTCCTTGTCCTCACTTTATTCTCATCTTCGCTGTCCTCATCATAGGAAAGTTCCTCCTCACTGTCATAACAATCTCCTTCTTGTTCTTCTTCCTTCATAGATTCCCCAAGAAACTCATCTGGGATCTTGCAGGTTTCATCTATCTTCTCACCAAGCATTTTTTCTTCACTTTCTTCTTAAGTTCACTTGCAATCTTTCTGTAGCAAATTGCCTCTTCATCTTCACCAGAGTTGTCACTATCATCTGCTCCATGAGAAACATTTTAATCATTGTCATCAGATGAATCACTGGAAGCTGCCTCCTGGTCTTGACTCAATTTTGGTGCTTTCCCTTTCTCATGCAGTAATGCCCTTGTAACTGACAACTTCTATGGTTTTTCTGCTTGCACATTGCTGCAGCAGGAAACTCTTCTCTATGCATATCATACTCCAATGGTGCATTCTCTATCTGAACATGTTCTTCTTCATCTGCCTTGTCACCTGAATCCAACTGAGCTGGTATCTTTGCATAAATGTCCATTACACCACCATCTTACACATAGTTGGCCATATTCATAACAGATATTTTGTCATAAATATTAACTAGTGCAGATGTAACAGGCCCAACTGGCATCTTCCAACACAGATCAGTATTCTCCATTACTTCTTCAAAGATGGCAACATGATCTGCAAGATGTTTTTTCAACTCTGCAACCGAAAGTTTGGAATACATAATAGTGGACATCCCATGTCTTCCCCCTTTCAAATGCCATTATTTTTGCTTCCATTCGAATTCTCCACGAAAATGAAACCTCACCGACAAATATTCCAGAGGATCCATCTAGAATCCTATGAAACTGACCAAAATAAAGTCAATTTCAGGGTAACTTTACTAAATTTAATGAACTAGTGAAAAAATCTTCCTTTGGAGCACTGACCCGAACATCAATTAAATTTCTACAGATTTTTCGTGCATACTGACCGCACCTTGCAACAACATGAACCCAATGCCTAGCCCAAATCTAACTAAAACATCCCCAAATCGACCACCAACGAGAACCATCTAAAACCCTACCTAAACCTGCCTCGGGCACTACGAGAAAGGTAAGGGATTTCACTACGAGAAAGGTAAGGGATTTGATTTTTGCATGGGGAAGAACATTGCTAACCTTGCTTGGTTGATGCGTAGACTGGAATCGTCAAATCATGTCGGCGATCGACCGGTCGCCGCCGTGTACGAAGAAGTTTCCGCGGAGGAGAAGCGGAGAGGAGGAAGAAGCGGAGAGCACGAAGAGGCGCATCGGTTGTGACTCGACCAGACCGGGTCATCCAGACCAGGGGGTCATTTGAGCACGCGCCATCAGGGCCCAGGGGTTATGTGCTAGACAGCCCATCTTTCCGTGCGTGGTATGCCCACAAGCGTCCACGCTGGCAAAACCAGGGAGGAAAACCCGAGGGTTAATTGTCTGGTTTCAATTAGTTTAGTGGATTAAGTATGACAGTTTTCAGGTTTGGGAGTTCTCCGTCCGGATACTTATGGAGGTTATGTAGACTTTTTCCAAAGAAAAAAACCCAGCTTTGCCGTTGCGACGCTTCTCCGTTCTCGGGCACCAAGTGCCACCGCCGGGACATGCCTTCACACGCTCCCGCTCGCCTCCAATCGCCGTCGCACCGCCATGCTGCTCGACCCTGACCCTGTAGCGCGAGCTTGCCATGGGCTCCAATGACGCCGGCTCCCATCCCCGTCAAGGATCGCATCGCTACGGAGCCCCTCGGGCCTCGACCCGATTCCCCACCGACCGACCAAGTGCCGTCGGTTGGTACCCTATGCCTCCCCGGTCTATGGCCGCCGCCTTTTTCGAGGGCCATGTCACCGCTCTTGTCGACCTCGTTCCAACTGCCCTTGGTGGATTGAGGAGCGCCGTGGAGCAAATGGAGGCCGGAAGCGGAGCAGGGAGGCCATCGTTGGCTGCGGCGACGAGTATGGAGGCGTAGTAGGGGAGGCCTCTGTCGGCCGCGGCTACGAGTATGTAGGCGGTGGCGCTCTGTATCAATCCGCACGTGGGGATGTCCTACAGCAGTGCCGCTAGGGGGTGCTCATATGCACACCAGAGCAGTCGCGCATGACATGGCTGGATTGCTCCTGAAAACAGTCTCGGCATCGACCAGGTAAACTCTCGCTTACGCAGAATGTGGCTGGACTGCAACTGATTTTCCTGCATATTCGACAAACTGTGCTATGAATTGGCAACATCACAAATACTTTATTCATACTATGGTTGTGAGCTAAACTCAGCCATGGTAAGTCCATTTTGCAGCTAAGCACATAGAACCACTCGAAGAACAAAAATCAACAGCATGTTGCACAATACTCATTAGTGAGTACAGAGCTTAGTACTGATCGACTATGGGAATTTTCGGGTGGGGATTATACTTATACCAGTGTTGTATGTGCATTGGAGCAGGGCAATAGTGCTGACTGCATTGTTCATCGTGTTGCATACTTACATTCCATTCAGTGGCTGATATATACTTCAACGGCTTCCCTAAATGCCGCCATTCCGCACATCTGTGACACTGAAATGTTCACTTGCATGGTTGTTTCGGTATAACCGCATCAGCCTTGGGCTGACGCTCGGAGCTGAGTGCTGCTGTTTTTTCTAGGAACGAACTTGTTGCTGCTGCTCTATTTACTCTTGCAATTAACCATAAGCAGATTCTACCTTGTCTGAAATAAAATAAAACTAGGATGGTGAAGCTTTCTTAACTCGTGAAAATTCTAGGAAGGTGAAACTATCAACAAACATGGTTATAAAACCATGCATTATAGAGATGCTTTGTCTTTGCAAAACACAGATTCCCGACAATGAAAAAGAGGAAATAGCATCAACAGTCAACAAAGTTGTCAGTCTTTTGTGGCCCCAACTAAGAGAGAGATAATCGCAAACATGAAGCAATACATAGGCTAGCATGAATCGTGCATGAAATTTTGGTACAAAATTAGTACTTCCTCCGATTCATATTATTTATCACTAAAATAGATGTATTTAGACATGTTTTAATGCTAGATACATTCATTTTAATAACAAGTAATATGGATCGTAGAATATACTTAACTCTGAATGGCTACGGGCTCAATTTCAAACCAGCTCAAGTTGGCGGTAGTATGTCCAATTGCGAGGTATACAGTATAGTACGACATTGCCAACCTAACGCTCGCATTTTATTTCTGTGGCATCGCAAACATTAATTGCCGCACTGCAATCATGAATTTGTGTGTGAAATATATACTGTAAAGTACAAATAAAATCTATATAGATAGGTTCAAATATATTGAACCGTGGCAACGCACGTGTATTTAGCTAGTATGACTAACTTACATATCCACCACCCTTAGGAGGCTCCATCTCGGTGCAGTGTCGCTAGCGATCGCCTGGACAGTCTCCGCCTCCACCTCCGCCGCGCGATATAAAGAAATAGCTCGGTGGTGGGCCACGCTAGTTAGTGAGATAAGTATAACCTGTCATCCAGACGTCTTTGACCATTCTCCAGCGTTGTGACACATAACGCAACCTATAATACCTTTGTTGGCCAAACGCGGCATTAAATACCACGCTCTTGTGTACCACCCAACACGGCAAAAATATCTACTGGTATTGCCCGGGCCGTTTACAGAAATTCGGGGCCCCGTGCGAAAAACAAAAGAGGTCCTAAATTTTGAAAACTTTACATAATTATAATTACTAAAACACAATTACACTTTCGTATATAACTGCAATATGTGTTGTTTCATACAATACATAGAAATATCAAACATTAATTCGACTAAAAAGTAAAAATATACCACGGGAGGAATAAACAAACCTCAAGTTCTACTAAAAAAGCATCATTCATCATGTATTTTTTGAAATGAAATCTTCAATTGTATCTTCATAATTAATCTCCTCTACGATATCATTAGCTTGCTATTTTATAAACAAAAATAAGTATTTCAATGAATTAAAATACTACATGGATTTAACTTGCAATTGGCAGTTGTCAAGATAAATTAATAGAAGAAGGAACTTCAAACCTTGATCGCCCTTGAATTTGAGCTCTGGAGTTGGGGGCATGGAGCATCGGAAGACCGAGAGTATTGACAATTGAGATCAATTTGGCCTAGAACCGTCGGAAAAGAAGGCAGTAGCCGGCTGGGCAAGTTGATCGATTGAATTGGGGCAGTAAAAACTAGTGGCGAACAGGCGCACTGGCAATGGCGGAATTAACTGATCTTTTCTAATCAGAATTTTTGGGTAAAGGCATAGGAACGGACGAACGATGGGCTTGTCTAGGCGCGATACATAATTCCGATCGATCCGAATTCCCTGATCGATGGAAGTACTCCTAGTGGAGCGACAGAGACTACACCTAGTGGGCGGTGGCCTCACGCCTGCAGCATGGCATGCAGATAGGCCGCCTTCCTAGCCCAGCACAACATCGTTTTTCTGGTCGTGGGATTAGGGACTTCGGTCTGGGGCAAAAATTGCACAGAATAGTAATATATATATATATGGGCTGTACGTTGGAAAATTGGGGCCCCTGTGTGGTCACCTAGTTTGCACTGGGCCTTGGACAGGCCTGGTATTGCCGCCGCGACCAAATGATGTTGGGGTTGCTCATCCGCCGGCTAACCAACTTTTGCAGGCGTATTTTGCATGTGCTGTCCAAAGAAGTATCAGGGATAGGGGTATTTTTGCAGTGGATGGGAGGGTTTTGCTGAGTTGTGGCCACTAAAGTGACGGGAGATAGAGCAAAGTGTGTGGAGGGCGAGCTGCAGTGCTGTCCAAAGAAGTATCAGGGCAGCGCTGCGAGCATATGGGCGCGAGGGAGAGATGGCCCTGACGACTTTAGCAGGAGAGAAAGAGGAGGTGTAAGATACAGGTAAAGAGCCCAAGATAAGGGTATAGATAGTGTGAGCGGGCTTGGGTTCGGGCCTAGGGAGTTACTAGTGGCGTATGCAAATAAAAGCAAGCCACTAGAAGTTTGGGTCCAAGCGATCCTCTAAAAGGACCTCTCTGGCTTCATAGAGCCACACCAAATTCTCAATCGATTAACTAGTAGGATCATCTGTGGCTGAGATATCCAAATTAATCATAACCAAGATAAATGGTTGCATTTAACTTATACGAACGTCGATATAGTCTAGCCAGTGGTGGCGTTGGATATAACCGAATGCCACGAGTATGCTTGTCCTGGTTGGATCTATGAATCCGTATTAGTGATTGTGTTCGGCTTTTCGTGAACGCCACTAGTACAAATTATCGGTGGCATCCAGGTTTTTCAAACCCTTTCAGTATTTTTCCTAGAACCGCGACATGCAAAAACTATGGCACACCACTACTAAAATGACGCAGTAGCTACTGCCCAATCATGAAATCACCATGAACCTTTCTTAATCACTTTCTCCCAATCACCCAGACAAAAGCATTGTAAGATGAATTGATTCGGCCCGATTTCCCTGATATTGATCCGAGTAGTGGAGTTCCACGCATATCGCATCTACTGGAAGAAAGTCTCATGGCTAAATTTCTTAGGGCAAACTACCCGTGCCACCACAAGCATCTAGTACTCTCCTTAATCGCCACATCGTCCCTAGGTAGCTCAAAATCATCAAACTATTCGATCTCTCACAATCTAGACGATTCAGCTTCTGCACCATCAGCACCCGCGCTCGCCGACGGTCGTGGATGATAGTCGATCCGACATGGTCGTCTAGGGTTTAGGCCAACCACTCGAACCAGCCCAAAACCTCACGTGGAATAGAGGATCTTGCTTCAAGACGGTAGGAAACCGATAGGAGCCTTACTGAACAGAGTCCAGAAAGATTTAGGTCGGAAAATCAAAGAATTTCGGTGGAAAAAAAACTAAGGGTACATCCTTTGCTACTTTTTTTTGACAATCTTTGCTACTTTTTGTTGACGGAACTAGAAATCGAGAGATTAGTCGAGCGATTCTTTGGATGGTGATGATATATTGTGTGGCTTTTAAATTAGCCCGAACAGAACTTATTTACTAGGGTTACTCTCCGCCTCCATAGCGACTCGTTGTGACGTGAGCCCTTGGATTCACGGTGGCCATATGGGCGGCCGCAGCGAGAACACCGCGGTATCACCTGCGGCGACGATGGACAACGTTCCAGACGACCTGCTCAACCAAATATTCCTACGCATGTCCTCGTCTCTCAATCTCGTCCGTGTCGCGTGCACGTGCAAGCGCTGGCGCCGCATTGTCAGCAGTACTGACGATGAATTGAAGGATACACTTGCTCATAACTTGAAGGACAACAACGAACAACCAAATGGGCTTCCAAGCCAGTTGGGCCGGGCGACCCAGAATAGAAGACTTCCAGCCCATTACAGGGATTAACTAGCATTGTTTCTTTCTTGAGCTATAAGACTCGCTGGCTTGTAGCGAGGGGGAGGGGAGGATATGACGGAACTGGTAGAAACTAGAAGAATGGATTGGACGATGGCTGTGCGGGTGGCTGGGCGGATCGGCCATCGCCGATGAGCACTATTCCCAATTTCTTTAATTCATTGCTGGAATTGAGAGATAGTAGTTGTACCTTAACACTTGGTATCAGATTCAGTTAGATTCTCTTGTTTCCATCCCACCGCTTCAATACTCGCCTCAAGGCTCTTAGTCGTTCGGAGCTCATGGCAGGGCTCAATCCTGACGCCCGCGTCATCTACAACCTCGTCCATGGCGAGATCGAGGACCTCCTCGACAAAAAGCTCTCTGGGTTCGCAGACACGCTCACCAACTCCATCAACACCAAATTTGATGCGACAATGCTGAATTTCGCGAATCAGATCAATCGACCTGCGAGATGAATTCAGTTTTGCAGCGGCTGGCGAGCACCCGAGCGATGATGCCAACTGGCCGGAAAAGCCTCTGTCGTCCTCGACTCCTTCTCACGCGGCGGGCCTTCCTCCGTCGTCTTCCCAGTCGCCGTTGCTGAATACTCACCCAGAAGGGTCCGGCATGAACAAGCTGCACCGGGGGAAGGGTTACGTACGCACGTCCCTCCTCTAGCGAGAGGTATGCGCCCAGATCCCATCGCTAATTCTCATCGCCGACAAATGGAACCAGTTTCTGCCGATACTGATGATGTATTCGGTACTGGTCCGCAGGTTGAACTACCTCGATTTGATGGCTCTCACCCTCGTCTTTGGCAAGATAGATGTGAGGATTATTTTCAGTTTTGGGGGACATCAAAACACCTGTGGATTCAGTATGCATCAGCTAAATTTGAAGGAGCAGCAGCTCGATGGTTGGAATCTGCACGTCGTCGCATTCCTAAGGCCAATTGGGAAGAGTTTTTCCTCCATCTGATGACCAAGTTTGGTCGAAATCAACACAGAACTTTGGTTGACTTACACTATAACTAACTATGTGGAACGTTTCCGTGAATTATATGACCAATTGTCTGCTTATGAGGTTACACGACTCGGTTTATCGAGGGGTTGCGGCCTGCTATCCGTATGGCTGTTTCAATTCAGCAACCACATGATTTAGACTGTGCTGTTGAGCTTGCCTTACTGTATGAAGAACTGGAGGATGATCCGGTGTTTTCGTCAGCTTCTTCCTCTCCCATGTATCAGCAGTCCGGTTCTAAACGTTGGCAGCAACCGGCTCAACACAAAAATGCATTTCCTCATCTAGCTAAAGAGCGCAAATAAGCAACCAATGCTAAACCGATAGCTATGGAAGATAAGTGGAAGCTACTTCGTAACTTTCGCAAGGCAAAAGGGCTTTGTTTTATCTGTGGTGAAAATTGGTCTAAGGAACATCAGTGTCAGGCTTCTGTACAATTACACATCGTGCAAGAGATGCTTGAATTCCTGCAAACAGATGAGCAGCGGCATTATGAGTGTGAAGACCCTGCTGGTGTTGCACCTAATAAGTTGATGTGTATTTCTTCAGCTGCTACTGCTCAAACTGAAGGGGAACAAACAATGCAAATTAATATTGTAGTCCAGAGATTGTTACTCACCTTCCTGATCAATTCTGGAAGTACCCATTCTTTTCTTAATTTGAACCTGATGCCCAAGTTCACCAGCATTTCAAGTGTTAAGCCTCTTCCTGTGAAAATAGCCAATGGTGCCTTTGTTGGGTTCGCAACATAGAAAACAAAAATTTTCCTACGATGGGAACTAAGTACCAAGATCTATCTATTAGATACAAACAACGAGCGGATGTATATCCATAGAGAACATACCCTTGAAGACCGACAAAGCTTAACGAGTTCGACTCATGGTTGATGTAGACGATCTCTTGTCGATCTCAAGATCGAGAGAAAGTCCTAGCGCCACAAATCATCAGCGCATCCGTTCTCGCACACACGTTCGAGGCACCGAGCAACCTCCGCCTCCTCGCTCCAGCGATGCAGCGGAAGCACAACTCTTTCTTGCCGAATAGCCACCGGGAACATGTATCTCGCTAGTCCGAGACCATGGGGATAAATTCTAGAGGGGGAGAGAGATCCTTCACGAGGAGGTGTGAGTGAGAAGTGAGAGGAGGGGCTCCTTATATAGGGGAGGGGGCAGCCCAAGGGGGCATGGCTGCCGGCCATGGAGGGTGCCCCCACCTCTCCCTCATTCATGTGGGTGGACACTCCACTCACAAAATGGCCCTTCAATTTTCTCCACTCAAAAACCCAATCAAATTCCCATTAAATTTCCACCAAATTTAATGCAAACTCTCATTAAATAAAACTCTTTTATTTTATTCAGAATTTTGTCAATTACTTTAATGACAAACATTCACAAATAACCCCTTGCTAGAATTCTATTTCACATGCATAACCACTTTATGCAATTTCACCCGAAAACCTGTTTCGGTATCTAGTGAAATAAATTCCTGCGCTTGTTCATTCTTTCGGCATGAAACTTTTGCTCCAATTGGATGTCGGTGTCTCTTAAGTGTGTCACCCTACGGTTCGTGAATAATGCGGACATGATCGAGACCCCTCTCGGATCAATAATCAGAAGCGGGATCTGGAGACCCATACTGACTCCCACATATTCAACGATGACTTTCTTGTGATCGTCGGAACCTTTTACGTTAGTATATTAATCCCTTTGTTTCACGATATATTACATGTCCGAGATTCGATCATTGGTATCTCCATACCTAGTTTGATCTCGTTACTGACATGCACTCTTTTCTCGTTCCCGTGATATTTTGAATACGTTTATATTTTGAATGGAGGAGCTGTGAGCTGGAGAAGCTGCATGCAAAGCGTGATCGCGGGATCTACAGTAGAAGTAGAATACATGGCTGCT
Organism: Avena atlantica; assembly: GCA_910589765.1. Lineage (NCBI taxonomy): Eukaryota > Viridiplantae > Streptophyta > Magnoliopsida > Poales > Poaceae > Avena > Avena atlantica. The sequence continues at coordinate 431,518,092 of OU342736.1, read as the reverse complement.
GCAGAAGCGTCAAGTGAAGGAGTTTGGATCAGGAACTTCATCACTGAGCTTGGTGTGGTTCCAAGTGCATTGGACCCACTGGAGATATTGTGTGACAACACTGGCGCCATAGCACTCGCTAAGGAACCAAGATATCATCCAAAGACCAAGCATATCAACCGCAAGTTTCATATAATCCGAGATTATATAGCAGATGGAGATCTGAAGATTAGCAAAGTACATACATATCTGAATGTCGCAGATCCATTGACTAAACCTCTTCCACGTGCAAAACATGATCAGCACCTTAGTGCCATGGGTGTGAGATTGTTGCCAAATGTAAACTAGATTATTGACTCTAGTGCAAGTGGGAGACTGTTGGAATTATGCCCTAGAGGCAATAATAAAGATGTTATTATTATAATTCTTGTTCATGATAATGTTTATATTCCATGCTAGAATTGTATTAAGCGGAAACTTTAATACTTGTGTGGTTTGTGAACAACACCGTGTCTCTAGTACGCCTCTATGGACTAGCTCATTGATTAATGATGGTTAAGGTTTCCTAACCATAGACATGAGTTGTCGATTAATAATGAGATCATATCATTGGGAGAATGATATGGTGGACAGACCTAAACTAAGCGGAGCAATTAGATCGTGTCATCGTGTTCATCTTTGCGAAGCTTTTCTTATGTCAAATATTGTATTCCTTAGACCATGAGATAATACAACTCCCTGGTATCGGAAGAAAGCTTTGAGGTCATCAAACGTCATCCTAAGAGAGGGTGATCATAAAGGTGTCTCTCAGGTGATCGGAAAGTACCTATTGGGTCGTATGTATCGAGATGGGATTTGTCCCTCCCAAGTCGGAGAGATATACTTTGGGCCCACTCGGTAATCGATATCAACACCGCTTGCAAGCATGTGGTTAAGGAGTTAATCACAAAGTGATATCGGATTACGGAACGAGTAAAGTACTTGCTGTGAACGATATTGAAATAGGTATGACGGTACCGACGATCAAATCTCGGGCAAGTAAAATATCGCGAGACGAAGGGAATATATATATGGGATTGATTGAATCTTGGCATCGTGGTTCATCCGATATGATCATCGATGAATGTGTGGGAGTCAATATGGGTTTCCAGACCCCGCTGTTGATTATTGATAGAAGATCATGTATGCATATTCTCGAACCCGAAGGGTCACACACTTAACGTGTCTCGACGCTAGGATAGATTGGATAATTGGTTTATGAGTTTTTGTTCGGAGTCTCGGATGGGATCCGGAACATCACGAGAGGTTCCAGAATGGTTCGGAGAATAAGATTTATATAAGGCAATGCAGTTTTTGGAGTTCGGAATTGTTTCGGGTTAATCAGTATTATACCGGAAGCTTCTAGAACCTTCCGGAGGGGGACCAACGTAGCCCCACCTGCCGGGAGGGGGCATGGGCCTATGAGGGAGTGCCCTGGCCGCATTGGGCCAGGGGCACAAGGCCCCATAGGGCCCAGCCGGCCAGATCTAGGGCAAACCCTAGGAAAGCTTCTAGAAGGGGGGGGGACTTGCCCCCCACTCCTCCCTCCTTGGCCGCCGGCCTAGGGCTGGGGCGCACCCTCCCCCCACACCTCCTCCACAACCCTATCCGCCCTGCTACCCTCCTCTCTCTCTCTCCCTCCCGACTGCACGTAGGCGAAGCCCTGCCGTAGAAACTCTCCACCACTTGCACCGCGCTGTCGCGTTGTAGATCCAATCCGTCTCTCCACCATACTTGCTGGACCAAGGAAGGAGGAGATTTCGAGGTGCCGCACGTGTGCATATCTTGGAGGCATCGCCACTTGCGGTGTTAGATCGGATCAGATCGCGAGGAGGAGAAGCGAGTACGACTACATCACCCACGTTCCGTCGAACGTTCCGCTGTGCGAATCTTCAAGGGTATGAAGATCTCATCTAATCCCCCTCGTTGTTTGCATCTCCTAGATTAGATCTTGGCTTTCCCATTCGCATCCGTAGAATTTTTTTGATTTACTATGCTGCGAAACCCTTCACAAAGTATATCTATCCGTCATCGGGATGAACAAATTCCACTCTCGATCCATGGGCCTCAACATAACACTTTATTAGTTCTGAATCCATCTTTATAATCACCCTATTACGGTGTGACGTTTGATGTTATCAAGAAACTCTTCCGGTGTTAGTGATTGACATGATCTCATGGTCTAAGGATTAGGATCACTTCGTAAGTTGTTATAGCAATATAAACTCAATGACTTTGATCGTAATGCTATACTTCGGATGAATGTTCATCACACCATTACATTAATGTTGTGATCCCGTTATTAACAACATCCAATGTCCATGATCAGGAAACCCTGATCATCTTGTTAATCAATGAGCTAGTTTATGAGAGAGGCATAACTAGGAACTTTCTGTTTGTTTATTAAACACACATGTATTAACGTTTCCGTATTAATACAATTATAGCATGCAAAATAAACATCTATCATATACTTGGAATACACATAATAAACACTTTATTATTGCCTCTCAGGGCATGTTCCCTTCAGTCTCCCACTTGCACTAGAGACAATAATCTAGTTACATAGTGATAAATCTAACACCCATTGAGTTCTGGTGTTGATCATGTTTTGCTCTAGGGAGAGTTTTAGTCAATGGATCTGCAACATTGAGATCCGTGTGTACTTTACAAATCTTTATATCTCTATCCTTGACATGCTCGTGGATAGAGTGAAATCGGCGCTTAATATGCTTGGAATGCTTGTGAGACCTTGGCTCTTTGGCATTGGCAATGGCACCATTGTTGTCACAATATATCACCATTGGGTCCAACGCGTTTGCAACCACTCCTAGTTCGGATATGAACTCCTTCATCCAAACTGCTTCCTGAGCCGCTTCCAAAGCAGCAACATATTCGGCCTCCGTTGTTGATCCCGCCACCACAGGTTGTTTGGAGCTCCTCCAACTAACCGCTCCGCCATTCATGAGAAATACGTATCCGGATTGAGACTTAGAGTCATCCGGATCGGTGTCAAAGCTAGCGTCAACATAACACTTAGCGACGAGCTCTTCTTCACCTCCGTATACAAGAAACATATCCTTAGTTCTTCGTAAGTACTTAAGGATATTCTTGACCTATATCCAGTGTTCTGAACCTGGATCCGATTGGTACCTACTAGTCAAACTAATAGCATGTGCCACATCCGGTCTTGTACATAGCATGGCGTACATTATATAGCCTATGGCTGAAGCATAGGGGACTTTGTCCATTATCTCTCTTTCTTCCACCGAAGCCGGACTTTGAGTCTTACTCATTGTCTTGCCTTGCAACATAGGTAAGAACCCCTTCTTACTTCCGTCCATTTTAAACTTCTTTAAAATCTTATCAAGGTATGTACTTTGCGATATCCCTATTTGGCGCTTAGATCTATCTCTATAGATCTTTATGCCTAATATGTATGACGCTTCACCTAGGTCCTTCATTGGAAATTTGCTGTTTAGATAACTTTTAACACTGTTTAAAAGATCTATATCATTTCCGATCAATAATATGTCATCCACATATAATATAGAAATTCCACATTGCTCCCACTCACTTTCTTGTAAATACAAGCTTCTCCATAAGTTTGGACAAATCCAAACTCTTTGATCACCTCATCAAAGCGGAGATTCCAACTTCGTGATGCTTGCTTCAATCCATAGATGGATCGATGAAGCTTGCACACCTTGTTAGTATCCTTAGGATCGACAAAACCCTTTGGTTGTATCATATACAAATCTTCTTCAATATTACCATTGAGAAACGCGGTTTTGACATCAATCTACCATATCTCATAATCGAATATGCAGCAATTGCTAACATAATCCTAACTGACTTTAGCATCGCTAAGGGAGAGAATGTCTCATCGTAGTCAAATCCTTGAATTTGTCGAAACCCCTTTGCGACAAGTCGAGCTTTATAGACGGTCACATTACCATCAACATCAGTTTTCCTTTTGAAAATCCATTTGTTCTCCACGGCCTTTCGGTTGTGAGGTAATTCCACCAAGTTCCAAACTTGATTTTCATACATGGATTCCATCTCGGATTTCATGGCTTCTAACCATTTGTTGGAATCCGGGCTCATCATCGATTCTTCATACGTCGCAGGGTCATCATTTTCATCAACCATGAAATTCATGACAGGATTTCCGCACAGCTCGGGAGCTGCACGCGTCCTGCTAGACCTGTGAGGTTCGATAGTACTCTCTTTCGGAGTTTCATGATCATTATCATTAGTTCCCTCTTCAACAGGTGAAGTCAACTCCGGAACAACTTCCAGCGCTGTGCTACTCGCCATACTTTGAAGAGAAGGTTCAATAACCTCTTCGAGTTCTACCTTCCGACTACTCACACCTTTCGCGAGAAACTCTTTCTCTAGAAAGGATCCATTCTTGGCAACAAAAACCTTGCCCTCGGATCTGTGATAGAAGGAATACCCAATAGTTTCCTTAGGGTATCCTATGAAGACGCATTTTTCCGCTTTGGGTTCGAGTTTATCCGGTTGAAGTTTCTTCACATAAACATCGCATCCCCAAACTTTATGAAATGACAACTTAGGTTTGTTTCCAAACCACAATTCATACGGTGTCTTTTCAACGGATTTAGATGGTGCCCGATTTAAAGTGAATGCAGCAGTTTCTAGTGCATAACCCCAAAATGACAATGGCAAGTCCGTCAGAGACATCATAGATCGAACCATATCTAATAAAGTACGATTACGACGTTCCGACACACCATTTCGCTGTGGTGTTCCGGCATGTGTGAGTTGTGAAACAATTCCACACTCTTTCATGTGAGTGCTAAACTCGTAACTTAGATACTCACCTCCACGGTCGGACCGTAGAAATTTGATCTTTCTATTACGATGATTTTCCACTTCATTCTGAAATTCCTTGAACTTTTCAAAGGTTTCAGACTTGTGTTTCATCAAGTATATATAACCGTATCTACTCAAATCATCCGTGAAAGTAACAAAATAACGATATCCACCTCACGCCGACACACTCATTGGACCACATACATCACAATGTATGATTTCCAATAAATCTGTCGCCCGTTCCATTGAACTGGAAAACGGCGTTCTAGTCATCTTGCCCATAAGGCATGGCTCACATGTATCAAATGATTCAAAATCAAGTGATTCCAAAAGTCCATCCGAATGGAGCTTCTTCATGCGTTTAACGCCAATATGACCTAGACGGCAGTGCCACATATATGCAGATATATCATCATTAAGTTTAATCCTTTTAGCATCAACATTATAAATATGTGTAACATTATCATCGAGATCTAATAGAAATAAACCATTCATCATCGGTGCATGACCATAAAAGATTTCATTCATATAAATAGAACAACCATTGTTCTCGGATTTAAATGAATAACCACTTCGCATCAAACACGATCCAGATACAATGTTCATGCTCAGTGCAGGCACCAGATAACAATTATTCAAGTTTATAACTAATCCCGACGGCAAATGGAGAGGTAGCGTTCCGACGGCGATCACATCAACGCTTGATCCATTGCTGACACGCATCTTGACCTCACCCCTTGCTAGCGGTCGCTTGTTCCGCAGCCCCTGATTCGAGTTACAAATATTAGCAACTGAACCGGTATCGAATACCCAGGTGCTACTGCGAGCACTAGTGAAGTACACATCAATAACATGTATATCATATATACCTTTGTTTGCCTTGCCGGCCTTCTTGTCTGCCAAATACTTGGGGCAGTTGCGCTTCCAGTGGCCAGTCCCCTTGCAATAGTAGCACTCGGTATCAGACTTAGGTCCAACTCGTGGTTTCTTGTCAGGCACGGCAACCGGCTTGCCTCCCTTACTTACCTTCCGTTTTCCCTTCTTGTCTTTCTTGAAACCAGTGTTCCTATTGATCATCAACACTTGATGTTCCTTTTTGATCTCCACTTCTGCAGATTTAAGCATTGACAGAAGCTCGGGGAGAGACTTCTTCATGCCTTGCATATTATAGTTCATTACAAATCTCTTATAGCTAGGTGGCAGAGACTGCAGAACACGATGGATGCCTAAGTCAATGGTAATCGATATTCCCAAGGACACAAGCTTATTGACGTAACCCGACATCTTGAGTACATGCTCACTAACGGAGCTGTGCTCTTCCATCATGCAGCTAAAGAACTTTTCTGAAGCATTGTAACTCTCTACAGCAGCATGTGTGTCGAAAATCATTTTCAACTCACCCATTGTATCAAATGCATTGCCGTTTTCAAAACGCTTTCGAAGTTCCGGCTCTATCCCATACAATATGCCGCAATGAACTAAGTTGTGGTCCTCCTGACGAGTCTGATAGACATTCTTCTCCTCGTCAGGGGCATCCTCAAAAGGTGGGGTTCCTAGCGGCGCTTATAGCACATATTGTGAAAGGATACAAATGTCACCTAGAGGGGGGGTGAATAGGCGATAAAAACTTTTCCTAGAGTGGCTTAACAAAGGCGGAATAAAACTAGCGTTTTACTTTGTCAAGCACAACCTAGAACAACTAGGGTTCACCTATGTGCACCAACAACTTATGCTAAGCAATACAAACAACAAAGTGATAGCAAGATATAGATTACTTCAAGCATGAAGGCTATCACAATGTAAAGTGCATAAGTAAAAGCTCGGGTATAGAGATAACCGAGGCACGCGGGGACGACGATATTTTACCGAGTTCCTCCCAACATGGAATACGTCTCGTTTGGAGAGGGGGTGGTATCAAACCACCAACGCCACAAAAGTCCTCCCTTATTCTCCGGTGAATCTCACCCCAATGGGATCGATTCACGCATCCACTATCGGTGCACTTGTCGGTGGCAACCGGAACCTCTCACAAGGTTGGGGCACAACTACACAACTTAATTGGAGGCTCCCAACAAACCCCGCAAAAGGCCTCAACAAATGCCACCAAGGCTACAATGCCACCAAGGCCACAAAACCGTCTAGGGTTCCAAGAACCCAAGAGGGACAAGCTCCAATGAGCAATTCAAACCAAATCCTCCGAGGAGAACTCAAACCGAGGCAACAAATGCAAATGGCAAGAACACCACAAAGATGCTCAAATCCCTCACTCTCAAGTTCCAACAAAGCTACTAAAGCTATTGGGGGAACAAGAGAGGAGGAATCAAAGAGAGACACAAAATCCCCCAAAATCTAGATCCCCAAAGATACACTCACAAAGAGATGTTTTGGTTTGGTCAAAACGTAGATCTAGATCTCCTCCAACAACCCCTCAAATATATGCAAGAATCAATGGAGGGGTGTGTAGAAATCAAGCTTAAAGAGTAAAGCAAAGGGGGGCAAATCTTGGACAAGAAAAGGAGGAAGAAGTAACCCAAAAAGCCAAAGGAGCAAAGATATTTAAAGAGAGGGGCCAAATCTGCCCGTTGGGGCATTTTTCCTGGACGGACCGGTACTACCGGATTTAACCGGTACTACCGGACCCAACAAACATACAGGCGAGCATGGAAAAAAGGGCGAGCGGTCAACGCGGCGGCCGGCTCGCATGCACCAGCGCAGCGCAGCGCACGCATGCAGGCAGGCTGGGCCCCAGCGCAGGCGTGCAGCCGCTTCCATGCAGCAGCAGCAGCTGAGCAACAGCGGCGGGCGGGACAGCGCACGCGCGCAGTAGCAGCGTAGGGCCACACGGCAGCAGCAGGCGGGTGGGCGCGCAGCTGCGCGCGAGCGGGCGACAGGGGCAGGCGGGGCCAGATGCATGCAGCGAGGCAGCAGGCCAGCGCCAGCGAGGCAGAGCGGCACGGCGGGCCCACCGCTCAGCGAGGCTCCAGGCGCGCGGGTGAAAAGCGACAGTGGATAAGGCTGAAGCGGGCCAAGCGGGATATGGGGAAAAAGGTTCCTGGGCCGGCCGGTACTACCGGCCCACCCGGACGATACTACCGGGCCGACCGGTAGTACCGGATTTGACTACCTAGGTAGACAGAAAGAAAACGGGCCGTTTTCAGGCCCGGGCGGTAGTACCGGCCCGTCCGGGCGGTAGTACCGCTCGGCCCAAAAAACAGACAAACATGCAAATATTCAAACGGCAATAATTTTTGACTGGAAGCTCTGATTGACCCGATTCAAATTGCGTTGGATAGAGGACGACAAGGGCTTACCAATAAAAAGTGGAAATATTGATTATCACCAAGTGAGAAAGTATCAAGTAGAATAATGTGATATACCTCACTTGGTGAGAAACCGAAAAGCCGCATAAATCAAAATCGCAACAAGATACAAATGGGAGATCCGATTTTGATGAACAAGAGCTTGTTATGGAGATTACCACAAGCTCTATATCCTCACATGTATAAGACCAAACAACAACCAAATACGATGATGAAAGTATGCAAAGGTTTGAGCTCTCTCAAAACGATGTGACCGAATTACTCATACGAGAGCCCCTCTTGATAGTACGGTTATCTATCCTAAACCCGGTCTCACACACACACCATGAGACCGGCAAAAGGGAAAACCTATCACGATTATACCTTTGCCTTGAGCATTCCACTTGAGCTCGATGTAGACGATCTTGCCCTTCTCAAGATGGAACGCCTTTCTTAATTCCTCATCATCGACCTAGCATATTGAGCTTGCCCAACATATCTTATTTGCATTTCATCGACCTTGAAGCCAACACATGCTCCAAGTGATGCCAATGGACAAATCCTACAAGTATAACTTAATACACACATTAGTCCATAAAGATTGTCATTAATTACCAAAACCACACATGGGGGCCCAACATGTTCTTTCATATTGCTTTTGTGCAGCAGGGAGGAGAATCCTCAAATTCATGGCCCATTCGGTAAAGTTGCTACCGTTCGTTGCAAGTTTCTCTTTATCCATGAACACATTGAAATTAAAAGCAGGTGGTGCCATCTACAATAGAATTTGTAAAGTTTAGACTAAGTTTATGATAGATTGAGTTCAACTAATCCATATTACAAATGAACTCCCACTCAAAAACGACATCCCTCGTGCCTTTTTGGTGATTACATGAACCAAATCCACTACACCAAGTCCGATCATCACGTGAGTCGGTATAGCTTCAAGGCCGAGCATCAAATGGGCATCATATCTACTATATGACTCATGCTTAACCTTTCGGTCCGTGTTCCGAGGCCATGTCTGTACATGCTAGGCTCGCCAAGTTAGAACCTTAGTATTCGTGTGTGTAACTATTTTACACCCGAAATATGGTCGTGGATCCAAGAACACCCGATCATCACGTGATGTCTTGGAGCGACGAAAACATAATTGGTGCATACTAAAGGAAGAACACATTCTTATCTTGATATTTAAAAGAGGGATCATCTTATTATGCTAACAAAGCGCTAAACAAGCAATATAAGATGCAATCAAACATCACATGTTTATTAGTGAAATGATATGGTTCCCGCATATGATCTCTATCATGTGCATCGTGGTATGATCACTATCATACCTATATGTGTAAGTCCAAGGTCTATGGAGATTACACGTTATGTATGTTGTAACATTATCATCTCATACTTCTACTTACAACATCACCATATCATAACACTAGCCCATCAACAATCTAAACTAGACGCCTCTAATTTATCCATTGCAAGTTTTACGTGGCTTAGGGCTTTCGAGATAGAACCGTTCTTACCTACGAACATGAACCACAACGAGGATAACTAAATTGTTGACAACTCGTTGCAAAATAGATATTGACTATAGTAGGAGAGACAGACACCCACTAGCCACTTATGCAAACTAGTTGCATGTCAAGCGTGGAACAGGTCTCATGTGCGAGGACATGTAAAGTTTGTCCAGGCCGCTTCATCCCACTATGCCACCAATATCCAAAATTACAACTAAGGAGCAACAACATGATCATCATCGCCCACATACTCATATGTGTACTACCCGTGTAAAGCATCTACGCATAGATCCGGCTCTGATACCACTGTTGGGTTCGCAACATAGAAAACAAAAATTTTCCTAAGATGGGAACTAAGTACCAAGATCTATCTATTAGATACAAACAACGGACGGATGTATATCCGTAGAGAACATACCCTTGAAGACCGACAAAGCTTAACGAGTTCGACTCATGGTTGATGTAGACGATCTCTTGCCGATCTCAAGATCGAGAGAAAGTCCCAGCGCCGCAAATCAGCAGCGCATCCATGCTCGCACACACGTTCGAGGCACCGAGAAACCTCCGCCTCCTCGTTCCAGCGATGCAGCGGAAGCACAACTCTTTCTTGCCGAATAGCCACCGAGAACATGTATCTCGCTAGTCCGAGACCATGGGGATAAATTCTAGAGGGGGAGAGAGATCCTTCACGAGGAGGAGTGAGTGAGAAGTGAGAGGAGGGGCTCCTTATATAGGGGAGGGGGGCAGCCCAAGGGGGCATGGCCGCCGGCCATGGAGGGTGCCCCCACCTCTCCCTCATTCATGTGGGTGGACACTCCACTCACAAAATGGCCCTTCAATTTTCTCCACTCAAAAACCCACTCAAATTCCCATTAAATTCCCACCAAATTTAATGCAAACTCTCATTAAATAAAACTCTTTTATTTTATTCAGAATTTTGTCAATTACTTTAATGACAAACATTCACAAATAACCCCTTGCTACAATTCTATTTCACATGCATAACCACTTTATGCAATTTCACCTGAAAGCCTGTTTCGGTATCTAGTGAAATAAATTCTTGCGCTTGTTCATTCTTTCGGCATGAAACTTTTGCTCCAATTGGATGTCGGTGTCTCTTAAGTGTGTCACCCTATGGTTCGTGAATAATGCGGACATGATCGAGACCCCTCTCGGATCAATAATCAGAAGCGGGATCTCGAGACCCATACGGACTCCCACACATTCAACGATGACTTTCTTGTGATCGTCGGAACCTTTTACGCTAGTATCTTAATCCCTTTGTTTCATGATATATTACATGTATGAGATTCGATCATTGGTATCTCCATACCTAGTTTGATCTCGTTACTGACATGCACTCTTTTCTCGTTCCCGTGATATAACATTCTAGTGATCAAATCACTTGCTTGCAAGCTAACCAATGTGATATCACCGAGAGGGCCCAGAGTATATCTATCCGTCATCGGGATGAACAAATTACACTCTCGATCCATGGGCCTCAACATAACACTTTATTAGTTCTGAATCCATCTTTATAATCACCCTGTTACGGTGTGACATTTGATGTTATCAAGAAACTCTTCCGGTGTTAGTGATTGACATGATCTCATGGTCTAAGTATTAGGATCACTTCGTAAGTTGTTATAGCAATATAAAGTCAATGACTTTGATCGTAATGCTATACTTCGGATGAATGTTCATCACACCATTACACTAATGTTGTGATCCCGTTATTAACAACATCCAATGTCCATGATCAGGAAACCCTGATCATCTTGTTAATCAACGAGCTAGTTTGTGAGAGAGGCATAACTAGGAACTTTCTGTTTGTTTATTAAACATACATGTATTAACGTTTCCGTATTAATACAATTATATCATGCAAAATAAACATCTATCATATACTTGGAATACACATAATAAACACTTTATTATTGCCTCTCAGGCATATTCCCTTCAGCCTTATTGTACTGTACAAATCAGTTGGCAGCTGGTCAATGGAGCATTGGTGGTAATACTTTTTCCAGTGACTTTCCTTTCTTGACTTTGGGCCATTATGATGCCATAATTGGCATGGATTGGTTAGTCCAACATAGTCCCATGGAGATGGATTGGGCACAAAAATGAATGAAGGTTCCCCACCATGGTAGCAAGGTACTAATCACTGGTAATTGCAAAGGTGTAGTAGCTTTTACTCTTGTTGAGCTCTCTGCAATACTTGCTCAAGATACTATACCAGTTCCTTCTGTGATTCAATCAGTCTTGGATGAATTTGCTATCATTTTTGATTATCCTACTGGGTTGCCGCCTCGGCGTGCTTATGATCATGTAATTCCTCCTATTCCTGGTGCTCGTCCTGTGTCTATGCGTCCTTATAGAGTTGTCCTGAGATGAAAACTGAGATAGAAAATCAAATTGCTGAACTCTTAGCTCAGGGCGTTATACAACATAGTAACATCCCATTTTCTTCTCCAGTTTTGCTAGTTAAGAAATGTGATCTTACTTGGCGTATGGTGGTTGACTATCGTCATTTGAATGCTCTGACACTGAAGGGTAAATATCCTCTGACAATTATCGACGAGTTGCTTGATGAGTTGGCGGGTGCTTGTTATTTTTCAAACTGGATCTTAAGGCTGGCTATCATCAGATACGCCTTGCGCCAGGAGAGGAGTTCAAAACAGCATTTCAAAGTCATAACGGCCACTATGAATTTAAGGTTATGGCTTTTGGGTTGTCGGGTGCTCCAGGTACATTTCAAGGTGCTATGAACACTACTCTGGCGCCTGTGTTGCGTTGTTGTGCGCTCGTGTTTTTCGATGACATTTTGATCTATAGCAAGAGCATGGAGGATCACATTCAACACTTGCGCCAGGTTTTACAGCTTCTCTTAGCAGAACAGTGGAAGGTGAAACTTTCTAAATGTGCCTTGGAACAAGAGTGCATTGCTTATTTGGGTCATGTGATCATCAAATATGGTGTGGCCACGGATGGCATTAAGATTGAGTCCATTCGCAATTGGCTTGTTCCTGCCAATGTCAAGGATGTCATGTCATTTTTGGGCATTACTGGCTAATACCGCAAATTTATTCGTCACTATGGTGTGATTAGCAAGCCCCTGACTAATTTGTTGAAAAAAGGCACATTGTTCATTTGGACAGCTATTGAACATGAAGCGTTTGATACTCTGAAAGATGCCTTGGTTGCTGCTCCAGTTTTAGCCCTACCTAATTTTACACAGGTGTTTGTTGTTGAAACTGATGTGAGCGATCGTGGTATTGGGGCGGTTTTGATGCAGAACAACCATCCTCTGGCTTATGTCAGTAAGGCATTGGGCCCCAAAACTAGAACTCTCTCTGTTTGGAACAGTGGCGTCTCTACTTGCAAATGAAGGAATTCATTATTAGGACCGATCATAAGAGCTTGCCAAACTTAAATGAGCAACGTCTGCACACTAATTGGCAGCACAATGCCTTGACTAAGTTGATGGAGCTGCAGTACAAGATAATTTAAAAAAAGGTTGTGAGAATGGTGCGGCTGACGCCTTGTCTCGCAGGCCTCATGATACTTGCCATCTGCTTGTTGTATCTTCAGTACAACCTGTTTGGCTCTAAGATATTGTCAGTTCATATGCAACGGATGCTAAAGCTCAAGACCTATTACAGAAGCTTGCGCTCAGCTCTGATTCAACTGATGGTCCTTACAGCTTGGTGCAGGGTATAATTCGGATTCAGGATAAAATCTGGGTGGGACACGACCAAGCATTGCACTTGAGGATATTTGTTGTTTTTCATGCAAGTCCTATTGAAGGTCATTCTGGCTTTCATGTGACTTATAACCGCATCATATCCTTATTCAAATGGGTTGGCATGCACTCGTTTATCAAAGCTCAAGTTCAATCTTGCTTAATCCGTCAACAAGCCAAACCCGAGAGAGTGAAATATCCTGCTTTGCTTCAGCCCTTGCCTGTACCTAAAGGAGCTTGGAAAGTTGTGACTATGGATTTTATCGAAGGTCTTCCCTCTTCTGGAAAATTCAATTATATCATTGTTTTTGTCGATGCCTTCACAAAATATGCACATTTTGTTCCATTGTGCCATCATTTTACTACTGATCAAATTGCCGAGGATTTCATAAATATAATATTCAAGTTGCACAACATGCCTATTCATTTGGTATCTGACCGTGATCGTATTTTTCCAAGTCATTTCTGGCAAACTGTGTGGAAACATACTGGAACCAACTTGCACATGAGTACCGCATATCACCCTCAATCTGATGGACAGACCGAGCGCGTCAATCAGCATATCGAGTGTTATCTTCACTGCTTCAGCAGTGCTCATCCCAAAAAATGGAATCAATGGTTACCTCTTTGCGAGTTTTGGTATAATACTATCTGGCATTCTTCGCTAGGCAAGTCTCCTTTCGAGGTACTGTATGGGTATTCCCCTTGCTACTATGGTATTTCCACTGAAGATACCTTACCATCCTTTGATGTTAAGGAGTGGCTAGAACAGAGGGCACTTGTGACTGAATTTGTTCGTCAGCACTTGCTGCGGTTAAAGCAAAGAATGAAGAACCAAGCTGATAAGAAGCGTAGCGAGCGGCAATTCTCAGTTGGGGATAGTGTCTTCCTTAAATTGCAACCTTATGCACAGTCTTCCGTCGTGCGTCGAGCTTCCCATAAGCTGGCCTTTCGATTCTTTGGCCCATATCAAATTATACAGAAGATTGGCATTGTTGCTTATAAGCTGGCTCTCTCGGACACCAGTCATATTCATTAGGTCTTCCATGTTTCTCAACTAAAGAAGTTTGTGGAGCCTCCTCATCAGGTACACTCTGAATTACCTTATGCTGATGCTGAGCTCCAGGTTCCCTTCAGTATCTTGCAGTGACGTGTGATCACTCGAGGCTCTGACTCAATTGCTCAAGGATTGGTTCGCTGGAGTGATTCACCACCTGATCTTGCATATTGGGAAGATCTTGATTCTTTGCGACAGGCTTTTCCTCGTGCTCCGGCTTGGGGGCAAGCCGATTTTAATGGAGCGGGAATTGTCAGCAGTACTGGCGATCAACTGAAGGATACACTTGCTCATGACTTGAAGGGACAACGAACAACCAAATGGGCTTCCAAGTCAGTTGGGCCGGGTGACCAGGAACAGAAGACTTCCAGCCCATTACAGGGATTAGCTAGTGTTGTTTATTTTTTGAGCTATAAGACTCGCTGGCTTGTAGCAAGGGGGAGGGGAGGATAAGACGAAACTGGTAGGAACTAGAAGAATGGATTGGACGATGGTTGTGCGGGTGGTTGGGCGGATCGGCCATCGCCGATGAGTACTATTCCCAATTTCTTTAATTTAGTGCTGGAATTGAGAGATAGTAGTTGTACCCTAACACGCATCGTCGACAGTGGCGGCTTCCTCCGCCGCGTCTGATCCCTCCACCCACACCATGTCCTCGCTGGCCACTACCACGTAGATAGGCATAAGCATGGGTCACGTCCGCCAGGATACCACCCCGTCTTCTCACTGTCGCAATCGGCGGACATCGTCGGCATGCGCCCCGAGCACTTGTCGCTTGACTTCCTCCTGAACTGCCATGGCCGACCCTGGGATATCACCGACAGTCGAGACGACATCCTCCTCACCGAGTGCCCCGACGACTTCTTCACCAACTTATCCTCTCTCGTTGTCTGCGAGCCAATGACGCGGTGCTACAACAAGGTGATCAATTTCCCAGGGTTCCTTGTGGACTGGGACTGCTTCGACGCCTTCCTACTCGACCGGGGAAGCCGACGCGAACGAGACCGGTGGGCGCATCAGCGTCTCAAACTTTAGGATAATCATCGCGGTGTACAGCAAGGGCGCTGCCAGGACGAGTGTGTTCTCGTCCGCCGACTACAAGTGGCGGCTCGTCGGCGGACAAAACCCCTACCCGGTGTCGTGGAGCCGCAGATTTTTCTTGTCCGGCAAGACCGAGGACTCTATCTACTGGACGACCTGAGACAGCAGGAACACCAAAGTCCTTGCTCTCAGTAAGCAGGGTCGTCTCTGACCCATGGCCAACATGGGCACTGCCCTAGGGCCCATGCTTGGGGAGGGACCATTCTTCCTACCTTGACAGCCGATGTTTTGTGTTGGGCTAGAAAAATGCAGCTGCAAAGGCCTAGCGCAAGGGGTGAGTTAGGTCCATCGGGAGAGGAAAAGAACGCTGCTGCCTACCCAGCGATCGAGGATGATCAATCTCATCTACGTCATGTTCGTGCTCGGCTGTCCGTTATTGTTTGTTCGACTGCCCCCCGCCACCCTTGCTCGTAGTCTTTGAATTGGAGATCATCAGGGGGGATCCGTAGTATTAAAGTGGTGGAGATGGTGTTGAAGTCCAGCGTGACTGTGGCGGCGTTCCGGCGAGTAGGATCTGCAGATCCGGCGATCGACGACTTCCTGGCTGCCTCAGGGCTGACTCCTATCCAAGGCGTGAAGCAGAGCAGCGGCAGCGACGCGCCACCGACGGCTTCCGTGTGGCGTCCCCGTCGAGATCTAGAAGAAGGGCCTTGTTGTAATTTTCAGTTTCTTCTGGATTTATCTGTAAAATCGCTGGTTTAATATTATCTCCTCCATTCCGCAAAAAAAATATATTAATCATTTTTATACATCTCAAACTAAGAATGTGTGTCTGGATGTTAACTCACAGTACTTTGCAAGTAAAAATAGGTTTATATATATTTATATACTTTTTAAACAAGAGTTTATATATTTATATATGTGTGCCTTAAGTGCCATGTCGTCGACTTCGCCTAGCGCTCTCCAAAACATAGAGCCGGACCTGTCAGTAAACACACCAAGAACTTTTCCCAATTTTTCGGAGCAGCTGCCGTACTGGCCGGTTGAACTTGAACCCAAGTTGAGGGTCGTGCGCGGCGACGACGGCAGGGTGCGTATTGTGCTACTGGACGTGGACCTGGAGCAGTTCAGGGTCTACATTCAGGGGGAGGGAAGCCGTAAGTGGGGACGGAAATGTCACTCCGTGGTGTGGGCGAAGGATAGCGACCATGGTAACGCGGGGGAGCTAGCGCCGCCGCCGGCCTGATTTCTCCACTCCGGCGTCCTCTCCGGCCACCGAGACTAGATCGAGCTTCCCCTCTGCGCCCTCTTTCCAGCCCTCCGCGCGGCATGTAACGCAGTGCCTGCAGTCGCCGTGGCGCTGCCGCGTCCGGAGCTTCCGCTCCACCTCTCCGTGCCCGCGACGGCGGCCGCCCTGTCCTCGCCGTCCCTCGCTCCTGCTCCCTCTGCTCCGCTCGCCGCAGCGATCCTTGCCTCGCGCAAGTCCGCCCTTACAGTTCGTGGGCGGCTGATGGTGAGGCGCCCGCTCCTCCCCAAGGCCGCGAAGGAGGCTTTTCCGGCCGCCGCCCCGCCACTCGTCGGCGTCTCCTCTGGCCGGTCCCTGGAGCTGCTCCCTGCAGGTGTGAGCCGCTGCCCCGGCCTGCTGCGTCGGCGGCGACTTTGAACCTGTCGGCAGATGTTGAAGACCCGCAGCTGCCGCCTGCAACCTCGCACGGGCTCCACTCCGGCGGGATACCGGTCCATGGTGCCAGCTCGTGGACCTCCCTTGCGGAGGAGGACGAGGTGGATGGCATCGACGAGGAGGAGTTAGCCCCGAGGACGCTGCTGGCTTCCCAATTTGGGTCCCTGGGCACCCCGGCCATTGGGGCCGTGGCGAGCGGAGGTTGGCGGGAGGTGTTGCCGCGGTCGTCCTTGGTGTGCCATCCCGACGGGATGCTGCAAGATCCGGCTGTGTTGGTTGAGGGGCTCGGGTCCCTGTCATTGTCACCGGCTTCCTCGGGCAGCGTTGTCTCTGCCGAGGCGCCCCTTTCTAGTGGTGTTGCGCTGCCGGCTTCGAGCCTGCACTGGGTTGGCTCTTTGAGATCCTCTGAGGACGACCATGATGAAGAGTTGGTCTCACAAACGCCATTGGCCTCCACCAACGACGTTCCTGGTTCGGTTTGTAGCACCGCTAATGTGTGCCATGGTGGGAAGGCGCATGCAGAGCTCTGCGGCCCTCTCTGTGATGCAGCTGCGGCTCTTGGTGGTGACGAAGGTTGGATGCGGGTGGGTCGAGGCGACCGTCCTGGTCGCGAGCCATCGGCGTTGCTTCGCAAGGAAGGTGTTGAGCGTAGCCTCGACTTCAAGCGATGGGCTCGAGGGAGATGCTTTCGGTGCCTCGAGCGTGGACACCAGGTCAGCTCATGTCGTGAGCCCTTCAGATGCATTCGTTGTCGTCGTCCTGGTCATCGGGAGCGTTTCTGTCGTGTACGCTTTCCTGCTACTCATTCTTGCTCTCCGGATGCTTGTGCCCGTCCTATGGACGCTCGTGCTCCATGCCAGCGAAGCCACTCTCCGTCCGCTCAGCCTCGTCATCCCGGAGTTGGGCTAATGTCGTGTCCCACTCGTTGTTGTGTCCTGCGGTGCCACCAAATCCCTCTCCTAGGTGTTGCGAGGAGTTCAAGATCAACACAAGTTTGGAATCACTTGTTCAGTCCCAGATTGTGCTGATGCGCACAAAGCTCCTCCAGTTGGTTGATGTCTGCATCGAGGAGGCGACTCGCCCCCTTCGTGAGGAGGTGGCAACGCTCAAGAGTTTGTTGGCGTGCGATGGTGTTTCTTCAGAGCCGACAGAGACGCATGCTTTGGTCCCGCTTGACTCCACTGAATAGAAGTCGTGTGTAGATGAGGAAGACCATCTACATGGTTGTTTCTCTCCTCGTGGCAGTCCCTTCTCATTGCCACAACTTGATGTGTCAGCTGCCTCTAAGGGTGATGGATCGTGTGGGCTCATGGCTCCGGTGTTGCAGATCACACCAAAGCTTCATGAGTTGTGTGGGGAATCTGGCGTGGTGCTTCCTTTGGAGTCGGGCTCTTTTGAGGACTTGGTGGTGGCCACGGCACCCTCGCCACCACAGTTGCCCGCCTCTGTGGTCAATGGAAGTGTGTTGGCGCATAGCTCCGAAGATCTTTTTGCTAGAGAGCTTTGCGGCTTGCTCGCTTGTTTAGAGGTTGCGAGCCCCGGATATGGCAAGGACATTGATTGTGTCTTGGCAGGGAAGGCTTTAGAGGACAAAATCAGGAAGGTGGAGAAGTCTCTCAGGAAGACTTCTCTTAGAGGAAGAAGAAGGAGAGGTGTGGCGAGGAAGGTTTTAGTTGATACTTGATCGTTTGAAGTCTCTTTTGAGTCGTCCATTAGGTTGGTCATCTTTCCGGTGTCGTGTTCCAGGTGCCGTCAGTTTGCGGTTGAGGTTGTTTGTTGGTTCTAGAGTCAAGGTGGCAACGGGGCCGGGTATGGCCGGGTATGCCTCCACCGTCCCCGCCCCGATCCCCGCCAATCCCCGTACCCGCCAGTCCCCGCTAAGCTATCGGGGGGAAAATGGTCCCCATCCCCGCCATTGACGGATACCCGATCCCCGCCGGGGTCTCCATGGGGACCTTGACGCGGAAGAGCTCCTCCTTACGAAGCCTGCGAAATCCTCGGAGAAGAGACCCTCCTTGCCATGGGTGACCAAGCTCCTCCCGTCGGTGGTCACCCTGACTCACCCACCTCGCTTTCTCGAGGAGGAGGAGGAGGCAAGGGAAAGGCGCAGGCAGGGACTGGCAAGCCGACGAGGAGGAAAAGAGGCACAAGTCACGGGAAGGGGCAGGCCGCAGGTGTAGCTGGCGAGCCGGCAACGACCGACGAGGTGCAGGTGGAGGCGATGGAAGAGTCGTGATTTGGGGAAGATGAGTAACGGCGGCTAGGAGGTGAGAGGGGAATAAGAATCTATGTGGTCGAGTGGAGATATTTATCTATGTTTTTTTTTGGTATGTAATATTGTCTATCTGTATGACAGGTGGGATCCGGGGTATCCATGGAGACTCCATGGACGGGATTTAATCCCCATACTCGCCCCACTATCTTGTCGGGTACCCGCCCCGCTATCCCCGTGGAGCCGATCTTCCCCCCATCCCCGGTTTTAGGCGGGTATATACCCGCGGGTACCCGGCCCCATGGAGAAAATTGCCAACTTGATTCTAGAGGTTGCGTATTTTTTAGATGTTGTCCTCTTATGGTTTTGGTTTGATATTTGTTGTAACGGTTTTTGCTCGCTTTTCCATAATTAACTAGGTAATTCTCTTCTTCTTAATTAATAGATTATTAAGACAAATCTTTTGCCCCGTTTCAAAAAAAAAAAAAGTAAGTGGGGACGGCGGGAGGCTCGTCTCAGTCGATCTCGCCACCATGGAGTTCAAGCGCGTGCTCGGCCGGGTCAATTACCCGCCGTACATTCACCACCTGTCATGGCCTCCGACAATCCGAGCTTGCTTACCATGAACCGGCATATAACAGTTTTAGAGCTCGATCTGTGTACTTGCTTTTCAAGTATGAAGTGCGGAACAATGATTTTGGATCTTTTACCATTTGTGAACATAGTAAACATCGTTTTGCATTTTCCGTATCATCATCGCTGTCTGTCTTTTACTATTTTTTGCCTTAATTGCTACAGTGAACTTTGTACCTGAGCAGTTTTTTTCTCATCAGTAATTGGCAAACAAGTCAATCTTGATATGAGGTGTCTAGTATGAACTTTTTTTTTTGCGTTATTGTTTGTCTAGTATAAACTTGACCAGCAGGGATGCTAGGGTTCAGACTTTTAACCAAATATTTTTGAAACTTCAGTTACGCTCAAAAACTGGGTACCAAAAATTAGTTACCGCAAATTTTCTAAGTAGATTTCAAACTAAATTAGATTCAAAATTGGGTAAGAACCCTGTGAATTCTGCTCAAAGAAATCAAACCAACATTTCTTTTTGCAATTTCTGAAATATTGAAGTCTTACTACTAAATGTCCGTGCATTGCTCCAGGAGCAAAAAAAAAAAAAGAACAAACAATACAAAATTGAGTGGTAGAAACAATAAATTAATCATCATATTTTACAAAACCAGTGTTTTGGATTACGCTCATGTAGTTGCAATGAGAGAAGAAAACGTGTGTCCCCCTACGGCCTCCTCCGGTGCGGCTTGATTTTAGGTTGTATGGAGGGCGTCGGATTGGCTGCCCCCCCCCCCCCCCTCCCTACAAAAAAATTGAACATTAAAAATTCATGTAAATATGAAAATACTCTAGATTTCACAGCAGTTCAAACATGTTTATACAAAATTTGGAAAAGAAAACTAATCTAGTAGCGGCATCGGCCAGGCCCGCCTAGTCCAAGCCGACGGTACATTGCCTTCGCGTAGTCGTCGTCGACACTGGGCTCTTGCTTCGGCGACGGCATGGTGTTGCAGCCCTAGCCTAGATCGCCACCATCGTCGCCCTAACCCGAGTAGCCGGCCCCGTCGTCGCCCTCCAGGTCGATGAGCATCCCGAGGCGGCGCGCGCTCGGCCTGCTCGCGCCGATACTCCGCCACGGACCAATCTTCGGCGAATGCGTTCGTCGCTGGCGGCATGACCTCGAAGGAGACGCGCTCGGCGACACACTTGTCGGGAGGATTGTCCTCCGGTACCCAAAACACACTCCGAAACAGATAAAAAAAAGGCAAACATCAACCAAAATGGGAAAATTGCAGCCAGATTCGCGTATCCCAGCCGGCCCACAACCACGCCTCTACCTTCCAGCCCCCGTTACACGGGGCCTTCCTGCCTGGGCTGGCCGCTTCCCTCTTGGGTCGGCTGGCCCAGCCCGCCACCGCTCCACCCAGCCTCCCCGGTTGGGCCTCTTCCCCACTCCGCGCTTCCCGCTGCACGCGCCTCCTGTCTCTTGGCATCTCTATCTCCATTTTTATATACTTAAAAAAGCCAGAGTATTCCGTGTTCTGCACGAAGGGCGTTTCGCTCTGTCCTTCGTCCGACCTCTATCCTCCTTTGCCCGGAAAAAACAGATAGGAAACGCTCCTCGCTTCCCACGCCCTCGAACGATCCACGCATGGAAAAAAACTGGATCGGAAACGCTCCCCGCTTCCCACGCCTTCGAACGATCCACGGTTGCGGAGTTCTCCGTCTACCCTCTCTTGCATCCGCCACCATCTTCCCCGTGGTCGCCTCCGCATCCATGTGTGCACGGGACTCCCCGAAGTCATCTTCTTCTCCGGCGTGAAGTCCGCCGCGACACCACAGTGCTGCGAGTCCTTGCGGTCAACCTGGAGGGCGACCATGATGAGCCTGTGACGACGGGTCGCATTACCGAAGAGGACGACCTACTTCCTCCGCCCCCATGCTTCTCCTCCAATCGTCCTCCGTTGATCCACCAAGGTAACACGACTACACCGTAATCCCTAACCCCCTTCCGCAGTATCCTTAATCCTACCGCAGCACATCATTGTTCGTTCAATTCTGAAGAAATCGGCCTTCAATCCTTAATCCCCTCTGGTAGTCTGGTACTGTTGGTTTATACATAGGAGCAGCGACACCCAGTGGGAGTCAATTAATCATCACCCAGGTTGGGTTGTTACTGTTAGATTCAATCATTTAAATTCGACCACTCGGGTGAGGTTGATAATCATTTAAATTCTATAAATGACCTGCTAACACTTGGTCTTTTCCTTTGGTCCAGAACATGGATTCGGTGGCGGATCATTTCACAATAGTAGGTATTCTTGGGCCTTTTTCAGTGGTTTTTCACACATACAACTCAGAACAGAAGTTACGGATTCAAATATACGTATTTGTTTCTGGTTCTATCAATCCGTCCCTGCCTCCGAGAGACATATCACAAAATGTGTTTTATCCTCGTGGTGAGTTACAAACTTAAGATAGTGAGTTTTCTACTTTATCTCAGAAAACAACTTCAGTTTTTATGTGGGGTTGATTTTGGTAGGATTCACACCGCATGGCCACTATGCTCCATCATCAGTTGAAAGCTTAGCAAAGACCACCGGTGTTCCATCTGTGTCAGAAGTCAGGGGTACCAAATGCAGTCCTTGTCTTGCTGGGGATTTCAGTTGTGGGGTGCATACTTTCCATATAAAGGACCATTACTGTGGTAAGTTATTTTACTTACCTTGACTTATTTATGAACCCGGCGTTAAGCTGCTTTGCATCATTATGACCAAAATTTTCTAGGTGATGCTCATTAAGTTGATATGTCACAACCTCGACCTATGGTAATTAAAGTTTTTGTCTACTATGTGTGATCGATCCAAAAATTCTACAACTGATAACTAAGTACCATCATCACTACAACAGAGAACGTGATGAAGATTTGTATACGCGTCGTCATCCAATATAGACTCAGATCAGTTGAATATCATAGTTGGAGGCCATGACTTGTCGTATTTCGCCATGTTTTTGTATATTTGAGTTAATAAGATTGTCGTATCTCTATGACCAATCTACAATGCGCCGGAACATCAAATGCGAATGCGGAATATCAGATGTAGTGCTGAAACTTTAATCTCATGGCAAGGCATTGGAAGCGTAATTTTATGATGGTTTTAAGCAAGACGAAAGTAGTATCAAAGCACTAATTGAAGGGTTTCGCAGCATAGTAAATCAAAAAAATTCTACGGAAGCGAACGGAAAAGCTAAGATCTAATCTAGGAGATGCAATCAACGAGAGGGATAGATGAGATCTTCATACCCTTGAAGAAATCGCACAGCGGAAACGTTCAACAGAACGTGGGTGATGTAGTCGAACTAGCCTTCTCCTCCTTGCGGTCTGATCCGATCTAACGCCGCAAGTGGCGACGCCTCCGAGAGATGCACACGTACGGCACCGCGATGTCTCCTCCTTCCTCAGTCCAGCAAGTGGGGTGGAGAGATAGATTGGATCTACAGCATGACGGCGTGGTGCAATGGTGGAGAGTTTTTGCGGCAGGGCTTCGCCTACGCGCTGTCGGGAGAGAGAGAGATCTCGAGGGCAGCAGGTAGGCGGCTAGGGTTCAAGGAGGGGTGTGGGGGGAGGGTGCGCCCCTGCCCTCTTTATATAGAGGGCTGGACGGCTGCCCTTTCCCCTCCTCCAAGCCCTAGGGTCGGCGGCCACATGGGGTGGAGAGGGGGGCAAGTTTCCCCCTTCTAGAAGCTCTCCCTAGGGTTTTCCCTAGGGCTTGGCCAGCTGGGCCTATGGGGCCTTGTGCCCCTGGCCCAATGCGGCC
Source organism: Avena atlantica (assembly GCA_910589765.1). Taxonomy (NCBI): domain Eukaryota; kingdom Viridiplantae; phylum Streptophyta; class Magnoliopsida; order Poales; family Poaceae; genus Avena; species Avena atlantica. The sequence goes on along the minus strand of OU342736.1, from coordinate 431,494,292 downwards.
AGGGCACTCCCTCGTAGGCCCACGCCCCCTCCCGACAAGTAGGGCCACGTTGGTCCCACTCCGGAAGCTTCTAGAACCTTCCGGTACAATACCGAACATTCCGAAACAATTCCGAAATCCAAAAACTGCTTTCCCTTATATGAATCTTATTCTCAGGACCATTCTGAAACCTCTCGTGATGTCCTGGATCTCATCCGAGACTCCGAACAAAAACTCATAAACCAATTATCCATTCTATCCTAGCGTCGAGACACGTTAAGTGTGTGACCCTATGGGTTTGAGAATATACAGACATGATCTTCTATCAATAATCAACAGCGGGGTCTGGAAACCCATATTGACTCCCACATATTCATCGATGATCATATCGGATGAACCACGATTCCAGGATTCAATTAATCCCATATATATATTCCCTTCGTCACGCGATATTTTACTTGCCCGAGATTCGATTGTTGGCATCGGAATACCTAGTTCAATCTCGTTCACAGCAAGTACTTTACTCGTTCCGTAATCCGATATCACTTTGTGATTAACTCCTTAACCACTTGCTTTCAAGCGGTGTTGATATCGATTACCGAGTGGGCCCAAAGTATATCTCTCCGACTTGGGAGGGACAAATCCCATCTCGATACATACAACCCAACAAGTACTTTCCGATCACCTGAGAGACACCTTTATGATCACCCTCTCAGAGGATGACGTTTGATTACCTCAAAGCTTTCTTCCGATACCAGGGAGTTGCATTATCTCATGGTCTAAGGAATACAATATTTGACATAAGAAAAAGCTTCGCAAAGATGAACACGATGCCATGATCTAATTACTCTGCTTAATTTGGGTTTGTCCATCATATCATTCTCCCAATGACATGATCTCATTATTAATTGACAACTCATGTCTATAGTTAGGAAACCTTAACCATCATTAATCAATGAGCTAGTCCACAGAGGCATACTAGGGACACGGTGTTGTTCATAAACCACACAAGTATCAAAGTTTCCGCTTAATACAATTCTAGCATGGAATATAAACTTTATCATGAACAAGAATTATAATAATAACATCTTTATTATTGCCTCTAGGGCATAATTCCAACACTAATATGGTTGTGTGAAGAAAAGTAGTACTCCCTCCGACCCATATTAGTGTTAGAAATAATGGGACAATTCTTTTAGGCCCATGTGCATTTCAGATTTTTCCTAAATCTCAAAGCCCAAATTTGTGGCAGCCCATATGTGTTTGAGCCCATGTTTGTGGCAACTCACATGGAAGTATGGTGGGAGCTCAAGTTTAGTCCCACTTGGAAAGTTGGAGGAGAGTTGCACCACCTTATAAGGTGGAGTGTTGCACCACTTTGTAAGTGAGTGGCAATAAGAGAGATACACGCGCGCGCTCCTCCTCCGACGATGCCACCGCTCGCACGCCCGCCCGCCCGCTCGTCTCGTCACGTCATGTCACGACACGGGCCGAGGGAATCTCGCCGAGCTGAGCTTTATTTTGCTGCTCAGGAAAACTGCGAGGTTTTGACAGACGTGTCAAACAGTTAGCTTATTCGGGTCGCTTCCGGATCATGGGCTATTGTAACTGACCCGAATGTGCGCAACGTGGACTCGGCCCACGTTCGCCTCCATTAGGGTTTCTTGAGCTCCTCTATATAAAATCCTGCGCGGCTACCGCCACAACACCACCGAAAACCAATCTCGGGTTTTGCCATCCTCTCTACTTGCGCCGTCACCGTAGTCTACTCCATCCCGCTTGCCGATGTGCACCGGCGGACGGGAGCCGAAACCACTCGCCCTTGAGATCATGTACGGGAGAGGGCGAATAAGGTTTTTGGGAAGCGCTCCGCGCGACTGCTCAAGTTCGTCATCACGGCGCGTCTTCCCGGTCGTCAAGTCGGAGCTCGTGCTCGACATCTTCAACGCCGACTTCTTCGATAGTCTACTGCAAACGCTACACCAACAGCGACTTCATCGGCAACCGATCAGTACGTATACCGTTGTCAGATCAGTTGCTTCAGTATGGTTATTAGTGCGTATATTCTGTTACTGTTCATGTTTATCAATACATCTAGTATGTTAGAGGTTCACGTGATTATAGCTGTTGTTGTCATGATTTATATTATGGAATTAATCGTGGAAATTATGCCTAATATTCCAACAATCCAAAAACCTTATTGTAGGCAATTTCCTGAATTAATAATGGATGGTTTTACCGATGCACTAAGGCCGGATAAGTTTACCGGTGTGCACTTTAAGAGGTGGCAGTAGAAGGCTGAGCTTTGGCTGACCACGATGAAAGTGTTCCATATCAGTAAAGGCAAACCTGAAGAAACTATATCTGACGAGGATACCAATACTGTCTTTGTGGGATGTATTCTGAGCATTCTTGCTGACCGTCTGTGTGATGTGTTTATGGACATAAAAGACGGGAAGGAGCTCTGGGATGCACTGGATGCAAAGTTTGGTGCTGTAGATGCTGGCAGTGAACTGTATATCATGGAGAGCTTTCATGATTTTAAGATGACAAAGGACCTTCATGTGGTTCAACAAGCTCATGAGATACAGTGCATTGCCAAAGAGCTCGAACTCCTTAAGTGTACCTTACCCGGCAAGTTTGTGGCGGGTTGCATTATTGCTAAGTTGCCCCCTTCATGGAGGAACTTTGCCACAACTCTCAAACACAAGAGACAGGAGATATCAGTTGAAAATCTGATAGCGTTCCTTGAAGTTGAGGAGAAGGCTCGGGCTAAGGACACTACTGAGAAAGGAGAGAGTCATGCTACTGCAAACTTTGTGCAGAAAGGAAAATCCGTAGGCAAGAACAAAGGGAACTTCAAACCCTCCTTTAATAAGCCTATAAAGACTACAACCTTCAAGAAGAAGAAGACGAACAGGGACAAGAGTGAACTGTCTTGTTACACTTGTGGAGAGCCCGGCCACTTTTCCAAGGACTGTCCAGAACACGCAGACCACAGAGAGAAAAAAGCCAAGACTGTCAACGTCGTGACCGCTAGCAATACTGATGGGTATGGTAATTTATTTACTATTCTTTCAGTATTTCAAACACCATGTTGGTGGCTTTATATGGGTGCTAATGTTCATATGGGTGCTGACATCTCTATGTTCACTTCTTATCAGGTTGCTCGGGATTCATCCGTCCTAATGGGCAATGGATCACATGCTTCTGTTCGTGGTGTTGGCACGGTGGATCTTAAGTTTACTTCCGGAAAGATCGTGCAGCTAAGGAACGTGCAGCGTGTCCCTACTATGAACAAGAATCTCGTTAGTGGCTCCCTTCTTTGCAGAGATGGGTTTAAGGTTGTCTTAGAGTCTAATAAAGTCATTGTTTCAAAACATGGACAATTTATTGGTAAAGGTTATGAATTCAGAGGCTTGTTCCGGTTTTCACTTTTAGAGTTTTGTAATAAATCCGTGAATCATATTTGTGGTGGTGTTAATGATGATACCAGTATTTGACATTCTCGTTTATGTCACATTAATTTTGGTTTGATATCTCGGATGTCCAGTATGAGTTTAATTCCGAATTTCACTATTGCCAAAGGTTCTAAGTGCCATAGTTGTGTGCAATCAAAGCAACCTCGAAAGCCTCACAAGGCTGCCGAGGAGAGAAACTTGGCAGCTCTAGAACTCATACATTCTGATCTATGCGAGATGAATGGTGTGTTGACAAAAGGTGAAAAGAGATATTTCATGACGTTGATAGATGATGCTACTAAATTCTGCTATGTTTACTTGTTGCAAACTAAAGATGAGGCTTTAGACTACTTTAAAATCTATAAGGCCGAAGTTGAAAATCAACTAGAGAGAAAGATCAAGCGTCTTAGGTCGGATCGTGGTGGTGAGTATTTTCCCAAAATATTTGACGAATTCTGCAGGAACATGGAATTATTCATGAGAGGACGCCTCCCTACTCGCCCCAATGAAACGGGGTTGCCGAGAGGAAAAACTGCACGCTGACTGACTTGGTGAATTTCATGTTAGCCACTGCTGGTTTATCAAAGGCATGGTGGGGGGAGGCTTTGTTGACTTCATGTCATGTCCTGAATAGAGTTCCTAACAAGAATAAAGAAAAGACCCCTTATGAAGAGTGGGTTGGGAGAAAACCATCACTTTCGTATATGCGCACTTGGGGGTGTTTGGCGAAGGTCAACATACCGATCCCTAAGAAACGCAAGCTCGGACCCAAGACAGTGGATTGCATCTTTCTAGGATATGCTCCACGGAGTGTAGGCTATAGATTTCTAGTGGTTAAATCTGAGGTACCTGATATGCATGTTGATACTATAATGGAATCTCGTGATGCAACATTCTTTGAGAATATTTCTCCTATGAAAGATATGCATAGCATTGGTAGGATTTCTTCTGAAATACTTCCTGAATCTAGTGCATCTATTGAGAATTCTGAACAACCACATGAGGAATTTCTTGAGAAGGATGACGATGAACCTCTCACGAGGAGTAAGAGACAGAGGGTTGGAAAATCCTTTGGTAATGACTTCATCGTGTACCTTGTGGATGATACTCCCAGATCCATTACCGAGGCATATGCATCTCCTGATGCAGATGATTGGAAAGAAGCTATCTAAATTGAGATGGACTCAATTCTTTCTAATGGAACTTGGGAATTATCAGAACGACCCTATGGTTGTAAACCTGTGGGATGTAAGTGGGTGTTCAAGAAGAAGCTAAGGCCTGATGGTACTATTGAGAAGTACAAGGCGCGTCTTGTAGCTAAGGGCTACACACATAAAGAAGGCGAAGATTAATTTGACACCTATTCACCTGTCGCTAGACTGACCGCCATTCGAGTACTACTATCCCTGGCTGCCTCTTATGGTCTTCTCGTTCATCAAATGGACGTGAAGACAGCTTTCCTTAATGGAGAGTTGGAAGAGGAGATCTATATGGATCAGCCGGATGGGTTTGTGGTAAAAGGTGAAGAGACAAAGGTGTGCAAGTTATTGAAATCTTTATATGGCCTGAAACAAGCACCTAAGGTATGGCATGAGAAGTTTGACAGAACTCTACTTTCTACTAGCTTTGTCATTAATGAGGTTGATAGGTGTGTTTACTATCGCCATGGTGGGGGCGATAGCGTTATATTATGTTTGTACGTGGATGACATTATGATCTTTGGTACAAACATGAAAGTGATAAATGAAGTCAAGTCTTTCCTGTCAAAGAGTTTTGATATGAAAGATCTGGGAGAGGCTGATGTCATTCTGAACATCAAGCTTATTAAGAACGAGAATGGGATTACTTTAACACAATCTCATTATGTTGAGAAGGTCTTGAGCCGATTTGGCTTTAATGATGGCAAGACTTCTCCAACACCTTATGATCCCAGTTTGACATTACGAAAGAATAAGAAGGAACCAACAGATCAGCTGAAATATTCATAAGTTGTTGGTTCTCTCATGTACTTAGCAAGCGCTACAAGACCCGATATCTCTTTTGCTATGAGCAAGTTGAGTAGGTTCATGTCTAACCCGTGTATTAATCATTGGCATGCACTTGAAAGGGTCATGCGCTATTTATGTGGTACAATGAGCTATGGGATTCACTATTCAGGGAACCCTGCTGTACTTGAAGAATATAGTGATTCGAATTGGATCTCTGACATTGATGAACTCTACACCACGAGCGGGTATGTGTTTACCCTTGGAGGTGGCGCAGTGTCATGGAGGTCTCGTAGACAAACCATATTGACGAGGTCAACTATGGAAGCAGAACTTACTGCTTTAGACACAACCACTGTTGAGTCAGAATGGCTGCGTGAGCTCTTGATGGACTTGCCTGTGGTTGAGAAACCTGTGCCGGCAATCCTTTTGAATTGTGACAACCAAACCGTTATTGTCAAAGTGAATAATTCTAAGGATAACGCAAAGTCATCAAGACACGTGAAGAGACGTTTGAAATGTGTCAGGAAATTGAGAAACTCTGGAGTAATAACTGTTACGTATATTCAAACAGACAAAAACCTGTCAGATCCCTTTACAAAGGGACTATCACGAAATGTGATAGAAAGTGCATCGAGGGAGATGGGGTTGAGACCCATGGATATCACACCTTAGTGGTAACCTAACCTATGTGATCGGAGATCCCGTGAATTAGGACCTGGGAAGAACAAGCTAGTGGTTCGACGAAGGAGAGTATTATAACCCTCTCTATGTGAAGATGCATAACTCTCATAATCTGTAAGGCAGGTTGGCAACATGCCTTAATGTTTTTCTGTTGGCTTTAATTAGCAAAGATGCCGTCCTACAGGGCATTCTTGAAAGAACACACCTATATGAGCTCGACTGTAAATGTCGCGGTCTATGAGACTTGGGTGATCTCTAGTAAACTCATAAAGAGACCAGGGAGTATGACGCATATGCTCCAACCCGCGGGGTAGGCTACTGGCAGCCAAGTACTAGTTATGATTTTGAGTGAAATCTATTGGCACCAAACTTGCAATTCAAGGTTCGTCCATTGTTCAAGTTGTTGATAGACGTAGTTCAAGATTCTAGGCGGAAGTTCAACTTAACAGTCTCTGCTGAAACACTGGTATATAAACAAGTAGCGAGGATTGGCAAATCTTTAAATGGGCATTTGAGATCTGGTGGGGGATTGTTAGAAATAATGGGCCAATTCTTTTAGGCCCATGTGCATTTCAGATTTTCCCTAAATCTCAAAGCCCAAATTTGTGGTAGCCCATATGTGTTTGGGCCCATGTTTGTGACAGCTCACATGGAAGTGGAGTGGGAGCTCAAGTTTAGTCCCACATGGAAAGTTGGAGAAGAGTTGCATCACCTTATAAGGTGGAGTGTTGCACCACTTTGTAAGTGAGTGGCAATAAGAGAGATACACGCGCGCGCTCCTCCTCCGATGACGCCGCTAGCCTGCCCGCCCGCCCACTCGTCTCGTCACGACGCGCGCGCACCGCGGGTTGTGGCCGAGCGAGCTTTATTTTGCTGCTCAGGAAAACTGTGAGGTTTTGACAGACGTGTCAAACAGTTAGCTTATTCGGGTCGCTCCCGGATCTACTGTAACCGACCCGAACGTGCGCAACGTGGACTTGGCCCACGTTCGTCTCCGTTAGGGTTTCCTGAGCTACTCTATATAAACTCCTGCGCGGCTACCGCCACAATACCACCGAAAACCAATCTAGGGTTTTGCCATCCTCTCTACTTGCGCCGTCACCGTAGTCTACTCCATCCCGCTTGCCGGCGTGCACCGGCGGACGGGAGAGCAGGTCTCCGGAACCACTCGCCCTTGTGATCATGTACGGGAGAGGGCGAATAAGGTTTTTGGGAAGCGCTCCGCGTGACTTCTCAAGTTCGTCATCACGGCGCGTCTTCCCGGTCATCATGTCGGATCTCGTGCTCGTCGTCTTCAACGCCGACTTCTTCGACAGTCTACTGCAAACACCACCAACAACGACTTCGTCGGCAACCGATCAGTATGTATACCGTTGTCAGATCAATTGCTTTAGTATGGCTGTTAGTGCGTATATTCTGCTACTATTCATGTTGATCAATACATCTAGTATGTTAGAGGTTCACGTGATTGTAGCTGTTGTTGTCATGATTTATATTATGGAATTAATCGTGGAAATTATGACTAATATTCCAACAATAAGTTGACTTGGATTTGTAAAAATTTGGATAAACCTATATACTAAATATTGGCTAGATTCATCCAAATTTAGACAAATTTAATTTGAGTCAGAGGGAGTAGCAACATTGCTATGGTTGTATAACAATGAAGCATAAGTGTAGATACTACTAATAGGGAATATATAGTACTTTCTCCGTCCAAAAATAACTGACTTAGGTTTGTCTAAATTCAAATGTATCTAGACGTGTTTTAATGTATAGATATATTCATATCTAAACAAACTCAAGTCAGTTATTTCTGAACAGAAGGAGTAGTAAAACTGAAGCATATTTAAACTCTCATGCTGATGAGCCAAATAATCACATCTGCAGATATTGCAGGCACGGGGAAGCATAGTATGCAAAAGGACGAAGCAATGCATCTATGAAGCACTTATGTTACAGGCAGTCAAAAACAAAAATAATGGCATGTTTGTGTCTACATGATGGCAAGCATGAGGGACGATGCCGACTACAGAAGCAGAACCGTGACTTTGGTTGTGAGGCATTATGCCTGTATGGCAGCTAGACGATCTGCAAGCGCACTGGGATGGCCTAGGTACCGGCCGTCATGCACACCATCCTTACAAGCACAGAACCGGACGGGGCGTCTAAGCACCAGCGGGCAACAACAGAAATAGAATGCCCGGACTGTCGAAGTGCATGTTGACGACGATGCAAACATAGTGCAACGCTGTCAAAGCACTCACAAACGACATAGAAGCAGAATGCCAGGGCCGTCAAAGCACCCGTCGATGAAAATACAAACACAACGCCAAGGCAATGCAATGCAAGCACCCGTGCCAACGACGGAGTGGAGGCAGCCTATGACGAGGCGTGAGGTGCATGCTTACTGGTGCTGCATCAGATCGCCAAGCATAGGTCCAGTTTTAGTGAATGGTAACCATATTTTGCACTAGATGTTCCATGTATCGTACGTATCTTTTCACTTATTCATAATATTTCTATTCTCAACATTATTGCAGATCAAAAGCTACAATTAGTTTATAAAATTCTTGCTTATGAGAGGACTAATATGTTTTCATTAGTAACCTATTTCCGCTTAGTAATTATCCTCATAAGAGGTGATAACATGGATACACCTTACGGGTACCTGATATTAGCCTACCCGGTATTGGCCTGACAGAGCCCACGTGATTACCTCGTGCGGAGATGAAGTCCGGAAAGGATTCGGGTGACCAAGGTCCACACGAATGCGTCTTCTTGGAGAACAAAACTAGCTATAGATAGAATTTCAAAAGGTTCAACCTTAATATGTAACCGACTCGACCTATCCCCGGGACCTAGCCTATCTATATAAAGGCCAAGGGCACGACGAGGAGAGCACCTAATAACCTTAGCACACACTTCACACCAGATTGCATTTGTGCATCCCTGTAACTTTCGACCTTGCCATCAATCAAGAGAAGACAAACAAGAATAGGGTTTTCCCTCCGGGGGACTGAACCTGGGTAAACACCGTGTCCCCGTGTTGCTTGCTTATTAGCTGTTTCGCTATCTCTAGGTTCCACTCCTTCTCCAAAACTCAAGTTCATAATAATGGGCATTGATGAGTCCAAATCTCGTCAGGTGGCGAGTACTTATTTCAAGGATGAGAGCAAGCATTAGGTTTACCTTTCATGATAGACCATTATCTTGCAATTTTCGTATTGAATCAACGACAACTAACATGGATCGGACTAATATGGAGGGAGTACAAAAGAAGACGCCTGATGTTTTTCTTTGTACTGTTAGCAAATTTATAACTACGGAATATAAAAAGAAACATAAATAGAGAACATCTCTATGGATTATTATCATGTTTTTACTAATTGGCTCATAGCGGATAGTGACAAACTGATGTTATGGAGCCTACAAGCTTCCTATGTTTGAACAAAGATAGGCCCAGTAGTGAGGACGTGTGAAATAAAATTAGTTACTCCATTGTGTCATTTCTTTTATTTTCTTCTACTCTTTGTTTTGATCCATTTTGGAGTCTTTTTTGTCTTTTTCGTATCTCCTTCTATACATACCTCAGTTTGTACTCAAACTATGTGCGACTAATACAAAAAGGTCTCTGACAACAACTGCTATCAAAGAAATTGTTGTCAACAATTTCCACCAAAGAAAAATATATTTTTGATGTCTCATGCCTAAACGTACCATGTATTAAAGCACAACCATTTGAAAGAAATTACACTTTCCTTGTCATTATCGAACGGGCGTGGATCGTAGAAACAACAAATTCAGCTTGATGCATATTTCTAAAATACTCCTTCCATCCCAAAGCTAAAGGCCAATAACTTTTTTTTAAAGTCAAACCATATTAAGTTTGATCAAAATTTTAGAAAAAACTATCAAAAACTATTATATTATATAGATATCACGTGAAAATATGTTTCATTATGTTTGAAAGGTATGAATTACGTATTATAAATATTAATATTTTTATCTTTAGATAATTTGACTTTAAAAAAAGTTATAGGCCTTAAGTTTTAGGACGAAGATAGTATAAAATAAAGATATTTATCCGTAGCAACGCACGGGCAATTTCCTAGTACTCTATAAATGACCAAGAGAGACTCATAGGAAAAGAAGCACACGCACTAGCACATGACTATCGATCACTCCATCTGCTAGCTAGCTTGCCCTCATTCGAAGCACACTCAGACACATACACATGCATACGGGGTCTCAGTTGGATAGATAGCACTCATATAGCTTAACGAGCGATTGTAGTTCTTGGTATTCATCCAGATAGTCAGATTGGTAGGAGTAGAAGTGTTATCTCACCATGAGGGCTTCGAACTTGGGTACATCTTGTGTCATGTTATACATGCTTGTGCTTAATCCCGCCCTTGGACACCGTCGTTAGCTTCTCTGCTTGCTCCCATCCTCTATCTAGACTTCTTAGGCACTATCGTAACAAGAACTACGAAAGTTGGCGTCCATCATGGGGCCAGCTAGCTACTAATGGAGTATCCTTCTGCACGGGACCGATTTTCTTGTCGCCAACTCGGCTCCAAAAATCGCCCGGGGTCCGTCGCCTTCGCCGCGTCTTCGTCTCTGGCTCCGCTCTGTCGAGTCTCTTGCAGGCTCGTCGTCGCCTCCGCACCATTGCCACGCCAAGAAGCCCGGGGCTCGCCGCCGCCATCGTGTCCTAGCTGCCCGCGTGATCCGGCTGCGCCATCCTCGATGGCACCGCCGTCACTCGCGTCGTACCATCCGCTCGTGCGCATCAGTGAGCTGCCCCTGCACACCCATCATTGCAAGATCCCTATGCGCCTTAATCAGCGAAGTCCGCCCTCGCGCACGCTTTTCCTGCCAGCTCATCCGCGTGTGCTTGCCTCCCGTGCATACAACACCACTACCATGCCAAGTTCATGCGCCGCCGCCCCTCGCGATCGCGTGCGCCTTCACCGCTCTGCACCGCAAGCTCCCCGGTGAATCTCTGCACTGCCTATCCCTTCCTTGTCGTGTCTGAGTGAGCGCACGTCGCCGCACCCGCAGCATTTCCCACTACACTTCCGCGGGTGGCAAACTCCACCTCCCCGTCTGCAGCAAGCCCCTCTGCCCGTCCCCGTGCGCACCAGCTGTTAGCTTAATCTTGATCAGTTTGGTAGTGTCCGATTTGGACATGGAGTGTGACTCCTAGTCCAAGTACTAGTGTGTCCGAGTCTACGTAGGTTTTCTAGTTTTGTAAGTTTTAGTTGGTCTGTCTAGTTTGAGTCGGGTTTGGTTTTGTGTTGGTGCCAAGACGTGTATATATACACGGGTAGGGCTATAACTTTGATGTACCGTGTGAGAGTAAGAAAAAAAGAAATAAACAGAAAATAGAGGGCACGATACGAGCCCTTGGCCATAAGATTTTTCGAGCGTGCTTGTTGGTCTAGTTTGATGTAGTCGATCTGTGGCCAAATTCCAACAATTGGTATCAGAGCGACGTCGAAGATTTCAAGTCACGCTTGCCCCGGGGAGGCGACCCTACTAGAGCCTCGGGGCGGGCAACCAGGTGGAGGCGGCGAACATGCCGTCATCGGTGAGGCGGCGGGCAGTCGTCGCTCAGAGGAGCGACAAGGAGGAAGATAGCGGGCGAGCGTCGTCAGTAAAGTGGTGGATGGGGATGATCGTTGATGAGTGCGGTGGTACCGGGGTGCGGTGCTGGAGAATCTTGTCAAGATCGTCGTCCAGGAGAGTATGAGTCAAGGAGTCATGGTCGTGCGGGTTAGCACATTAAGTCGGCGTCGTGTTTGTGAGTCGCTGTCGAGTCCAAGTGCTTGTCTCTGTGAGGATCCGTTGCAGTTGAAGCGAGTGAAGGTTGAGGGATTGTTCATCCTATGGATGAAGACGTAATTTGCGTGCCTCGATCAGGTCGTCTATGTGTCTCGACGAGAGGATCAAGTTCAAGTATGAAGGGGGCAGTAAACCAGTGAAGGTGAGTCTCTTCAATGAGGCCATGTCTCTACATGAGGCCGAAGTGGATGGTCTAGTCCATGCCAGGAGGTAGGCATGTATTGCGCTAGGATGGACGGTGTGTTCCACGGGTGGTGCGATTCCACAAAGTTTGCTAGCGTGGCTGGGTAGTCCGGATCATACTTGAGTTGTTCCGTAAATTCGCCAAGTCAAAATTGGGGAGAGCCAATTAGACTTGTTGTGGTGCGAGACCTAGAAAAGACGCGGATCTACAACGAGTCAAGACCAGAAGAAGCACGGAAGACAAAGAGTCGTTGATTAAGATTAGGAAGAGATTGTTAGCTTAATCTTGATCAGTTTGGTAGTGTCCGATTTGGATGGAGTGTGACTCCTAGTCCAAGTACTAGTTGTTTGGTACGTGTGGTGTGTGTATGTCCGAGTCTAGGTATGTTTTCTAGTTTTGTAAGTTTTAGTTGGTCTGTCTAGTTTGAGTCGGGTTTGGTTTTGTGTTGCTGCCAAGATGTGTATATATACACGGGTAGAGCTATAACTTTGATGTACCGTGTGAGAGCAAGAAAAGAAGAAATAAACAGAAAATAGAGGGCACGATACGAGCCCTTGGCCATAAGATTTTTCGAGCGTGCTTGTTTGTCTAGTTTGATGTAGTCGATCTGTGGGCAAATTCCAACACCAGCACCGCTCGCTTCCGCCACATATCTCCTTCTCCGGCCGCCACCCGCCTGCCGCAGCAGCGCTGCCCACAACAAGCTCCTTCGCCCGCGAGCGCCAGCACCACCACACGCACCCACCACTGTCACCTTCCCTATTGTGGGCTCTGTGCCGCGTCTCTGGTGAGGGCGCCAGGCCCGCATCCGCGCCGCTCTGCGTGCCTCCCTCGTGAGCCCCATTGCCCGCCGTGCGCCTGGATGACTATGCCGCCCCTGGCCGCGCGTGTCGGCTCCCAGGGAGGAGGAGTCGGGAGAGAGAAGGAAGAAAAGAAGAGAAAAAAGAAAGGGAGGTGGTGGGTCCAGCTGGGAAAGGTTGTGGTGCCGACTAGAAAAAGGAAAGAAAAAAAAAGAAAAAGTGGAGAAAGTCAATCCGGCTGGCTGTAGTTGGCTGGAGAAGAGGAGAGGTGGGCCCGCTCGGTTTGGAAATAGAGAGGAAAGGAAGAAGATAAAAAGAAAAGAAAGGAGAAAGAAGAAGTGAGCCGGGTAGAAAAGAAAACGAAATAGAAAGAAAAGAGAGAGAAATCTGGTTTTAAAAAGCTAATCTGGCTGAGAGAGAAAGAAAGAATAAGAGAAAGGAAAAATGGGCCGGCTAGAATAAAACCGGTTAGAAAAAGAAAGAAAATCCTGATCTGGCTATGTTTGCCTGGCTGTTTGGTTCGTCGTCTTGGCTAGGACTATCTGGCTAGGGTCCGGTTTGACTGGCCCACTGTTTTTTTGTCCGGCTCGGTCACGCTCTGGCTGGGCCAGGCTGGCTAGGCGTGACTTCCCCCCGTTTGGTTGCCGATTTGGCCAGCTAGACCTGATTCGGCTGGGCCAGGCCGGCTCAGTGTGTCACAACGCGTTTGGTTGTCTGGCCGGCTGGGGACCGAATCCGTCTGCGTCGTGTTTGGTTGCCTGGCTAGCTAGAGCCAGGCCATCCGGCTGGAATGCCTCTTCGGTCGTTCCAACGACATAGAATCGCGTCTTCGACCTGACTATGCCAGCCACAACAATGTGAGTGTTTTTCTAACCTCGAGCTACCCTCGGGGGCTCCTTGCCAGATATTGGCATGCTTTCTATTTTTTTCGGCTCCGGTAACCCCTCACCCGAGGGCTCGCCGGTTGACACGACAAAATATGCCATAGATTGGTCGTTCCGGCCAAGTGCCTAGTTTGTATTTTTCGGCTGCTAAGCCCCTAGTACCATGCGCAATGTATTATCATCTCCCCATTCGGTTATGGCTCCAGACCACAACCCGGATGCCCGGCAAGGACACAACGTAAATAGAAGAGCGCATGGGAAAGCGACTAAGTTTGTAGTTTCCGGCCAAGTGCCTAGTTTGTATTTTCCGACTGCTAAGCCTCTAGTACCATGCGCAATGTATTATCATCTCTCCATTCGGTTCTGGCTCCAGACTGCAACCCGACTGCTCAGCAAGGACACAACGTAAACAACAGAGCGCATGGTAAAGTCACTAAGTATTCAAAAAAGCACCAGCTAGTTTTTTCAGAAAATAAAACCATCAGTTGGTTGACATCATGTGTACTATATGTTAACGTAGTGACAATCAATTCATCTTTATGTGTTTGTTTTGCATGAACTCCACCGAGTCGATTACAAGATGCAGATAATATTTGAAGCACCTCACTTTGTTAGCTACTTTGAATTTTGGGGTCTACATCCACCGGGTGCGCTCGCACGCCCCCCGTGTAATAAAGTGCTCCTGACTGGCTGAAGGCGTTCCGCCGGATAGCAAGTTCAAGATGTTAAAAAGGGCAAGAAAGATAAAAATTTGAAGCACCTCTCTTCTGTCAGCTACTCTGAATCTCTGGGGCTACACCCAGCGGGTGCGCTCGCGCGCCCCTGCCAATGTTGTATTGCTTTCCGAGCTAGAGATGTCCAGTCGGACGTCATTCCTATCAACTTCATGTACAACGACAACATCAAGTTTTGCGGAGCCCGTGCGAATTTCCCCTCCGGGTGAAATCATCACGCGCTCGGTGGCTAGTGTCGGGGGAATTGTCCCCGGGTAACCCAAAATACACTCCAAAACAGGTAAAAAGGCAAACATCAACCAAAATAGGAAAACTGCAACCAAATTCGCGTCCTGAGCCAGTTGGAGCCTCCTAGCTGGCCCACGACGGCGCCTCCACCTTCCAGCCCCGCTACATGCCTCCTTCCCGCCTGGGCTGACCGCTCCACTCCTAGGCTAGCCCAGCCGGCTGCCGCTCCACCTAGCCTCCCGGTTGGGCCCATTCTCCGCTCCGCGCTGCCCGCTGCACGCGCCTCTCGCCTGGTCCAACCCGACCCCGCCCAGGATAGGCCGTCTCGCGCCCCAGTCCGGCTGGGCCACGTCGCCTGCTCCCCGGCTATGCCTCTCACGTAGCACCGCATCCCGCTCCCGGTAGACCCGCTCCGATCTGCCCATGACTGGGCCTCCATGTCGCCACCCTACTCGGTTGGGTCGCCCAGTTCCCATCCGGCTAGGAGGCCAGTGGCAGAGGCAGTCGCCTCGCTGCCCTAGTAGGATCGATCGCCTACACCGACCGATATCAAGCCGACCAGGTGCCTCTTTCCAATCGGTAGCTGCTATTACATCGATCAATACCAAAACCGCTATCTACATTGGATTCCAGCGCCAGACAGACATGCGTATGACCAGAAGACAACAAGAAGATAAGAAGAAGGACGTGAGGGCATTCTTCTAACCTATACACTAAGGTATCACTATACGCTGTACCTGAACACTATAGCACTTTATCAGATGACATAGGAAATAGCAAGTTAGGCATGTGGGCCCGCCTTGTCCCTTAGTATACTCTATAAATGACCAAGGGAGGATCACATGAAAATTAGGACACGCACTAGCACATTCCCATCGATCACTCGATCTTCTAGCTACCTTGCTCTCATTCAGAGCACACTCAGACACATACACATGCAGATGGGGGTCTCAGTTCGATAGATAACACTCATATAGCTCAAGGAGCGATTGTAGTTCTTGGTGTTCATCGAGATAGTCAGATCGGCAGGAGTAGGAGTGTTACCTCACAATAAGGGCTCCGAACCTAGGTACACCTTGTGTCACTCTATGCATGCTTGTGCCCAATCCTGCATGTGGATGATGGCTGTACACGTGGTTGACGTGGAGCTTGTTGGGAACCCCAAGAGCAAGGTGTGAAGCAGCACAACAACAAGTTTTCTCTCAGTAAGAAACCGAGGTTATCGAACTAGTAGGAGGAAGGAAATGTCACACAGGTGTTGCACGCAACGCGGAGACCTGCACAACACAAACTCAAGACTTTTCCCCAACGAATCAATGAGGTTGTCAAGCTCACCGGTTTGCTGCAACAAAGGATTAAACGTATGGTGTGGAAGGTAATGGTTTGCAGCAAGTAAATAGGTAACAGTGGAAGATGTATCAATGGTAAATATTGGACCGGGGTCCATAGTTCACTAGAGGTGCTCTCCTTAGATAAACAACATGACATGAAGGGTAAACAAATTACAGCAGGGAAATTGACAGGAACTGAGCAGGGCATAACAATGCAATACCAGACAAAAAGGTCCTATGAGATTCGATTGGGCAATACAACAATATACATAGACCTCCATCCAAGTGTATATATGACTAGAAGTCCACCTTCAGGTTATCATCCGAACCCCCTCCAGTATTAAGTTGCAAGCAATAGACAACTGCTTTAAGCAAAGTGTGTAAGGTAAACAATCCACTTGTTCCATGAACAAGAGACCATTGTTTTCTCCCTAGTAGCAACAACACATCTACAACCGAAGATATTTCTGTCACTTCCCTTGAAAACTAGAGGCATGAACCCACTATCGATCATAAATACCCCCTCTTGGAGTCACTAGCAACTACTTGGCCAAGATAGCTACTAACAACGGAGAGCATGCAAGATCACAAACAACACATACATGATAGTATCAAATAGACAAAACTATTAATCAATCTGACATAGTAATCTCAATATCCATCGGATCCCCGCAAACACCACATGCATGATTACAAATAGATTAGATCTTGATCATGAACGGAGATCACAAGATCTAAACATGAAAGCACAAGGAGGAGATACAACCATCTAGCTACTACATGAACCCATAGTCCAAGGTGGAACTACTCACGCATCATACCGGAGAAGAAGGCCTCCGGGATGATCTCCCCTCTGGCAGGGTGCCGGGAAGAACTTCAGATCCCCCCGATCTAGGGACGATGGTGGCGACGGCTACAGAAGGTTTCGTGGACTTCTGATCGGGTGCCTAGGGTTTCTGCATCGGGGGCTTCTTATAGGCGAAGAGGCGAGGCTGGGAGGCGGCCAGGGGGCCCACACCCTACCCAGGTGAGGGGTGGTCCCACCAGCGCCTAGGGGGGTTGTGGCGGCCGTGATTCGCCTTTTCGTATCCCCTCTAGACTTCGTGTCGCCCACGGTAAAATATCGACTTTGGCTTTTGTCCCATCCAATTCCGTGAATATTGATTTTATTCCTTTCCGGAACCAAAAACAGAAGAAAACAGACAACTGACACTGTGGCAACTTGTTAATAGGTTAGTTCTAGAAAAGATATAAGAACACCTCAAAGTGTAGACAAAGCAAAGCAAAGTAGATACTAAACAAGCATGGAGCATCAAAAATTATAGATACGTTTCCGACGAATCAAGCATCCCCAAGCTTAACTCCTGCTCGTCCTCGAGTAGGTAAGTGATAAAAGAATATTTTTTGATGAGACATGCACCATCAAAACCAAGATCAAACCATTTGCAAGCATTGAAAGCTGGGATCAAAGAACTCTAAACAAGTGCATGAAAGATGGAGTTGTAACAATAGGACATGGTAACTATGTTTGGAACATGAAAGGCTACAAACAAAGATCATGAATAACATGCATTGAAAAATGTTTGTTTGTTTCACATACAGAAAACATGGCATAGTGGCAATCAACTTGTCCCTCATAGAGTAGCAAATAGATGCATAGGACACCTTCAAAGTTCACAAGGGTGACTAGAAACAAGTAGCACAAGAACAAGTAATATCACAATATGCATCAATCAATAAGTTTTGGGACACTACACACAGAATGGCAACTATGCTCTCTTAATGGTGCCTAAAAGTAGAAGGTGGAGACTCAAATAATGGTGGAAGAAAGTCCCTTCACAAAGGGAAGCAGGGATTTCAAGTTTCAAAAAGAGCTTTCAAAAATTATAGTACTTGTTAGCTTTCATCCCTCATTGCCCCTAACATAAGAATCTTGAAGTGGTTAAGGTTAAAGTGAACAAACTATGGAGTATATGCTTGACAAATTATAAGTTGGCAATCTTAAGTCCCTTGAATACGAGGGCCACACCTCATGCTACTCAACTTCAGTCACCTATAAGTTCTTTTCATTGTAAGTACATGTGTATCATAGAGAACCACCAAAGGGGTACCCCTTGCACATGGTATAGGAGCTATCCCATAACCAAAATGACAAGGCAAGCAGACAATGAGCATCTCAGCGATCTTTTTATTTACTATATGCATAGCTTTTTATTGAGGATGCTTCATAGATAGCTCACTATGGTGATGCTGCAAGTTTCCACCATGATTAGGCATGGCTTAGGCTAGAGGCCCAGGTGTTTCTCTAACACAAAATACATACTCCATGGACTTACAAGTTCCCTCTTTATTTCACACCAGTGACATCCATAGACAAAAGAGCATGATATCAACTGAGTACAAAGTACAAGTGCAATGTTGAAAACGTTCCTCATGACAGCACGGTTCTGCTAATTCCAATGTATAAGTGCAAGCATATACAACATAGATGGCATAATGGTTCAAGTTTATTAGGGGCAAAGAATATAAAGTGTGCCATCAAGTTCGTGAGAGCTTTAATCACTAAGTTTTCACATAACAAAATACTTTTTACTTGGAAGATAGCTGAAAACAAGAATATACTTGGAATGGTGTAAAACACCATGCATAGGAGTTTGTAGTGGACACTTTGGAATAACTTGGTTTCTTGGGATTTGGAAGCATGAGTAGAGCTTACTCATACAAGTGGAGGCTAGCAAAAGACTGGGAGCAACCAACTAAGAGAGCAATAATGGCCATAATCATGCAGAGCAACAAAACATTACTAATCAAAGCATAGAGTGGTACTACAAGTCAAGGACTAAATGATCATAGAGGCTATGGTGATTTTTCATAATCATAACATGGTGTGAGCATGTGCCAAGTCAACCCAAACAAAGCATTAATTAGTTTTAGTTTGGTTTGCTTTCTCTTATCAAAAACACAAAAAATTAGTTCCTGCTCTGCTGCTGCTGTTTTTGGCTTGTCCACCTTTGCCAAATGAACTCTGCCGAGAACACCAAGTTGTGTGACTTCACTAGCACAAACAACAATGATTTTCTTAGCACTCCTATTGCTCTACCTGCTCCTGATGCTACCTTTTACGAAATTAAGCCTGCTTTGTTGAATCTTGTGATGAGAGAGCAATTTTCTGGTGCTAGTTCTGATGATGCTGCTGCCCATCTCAATAACTTTGTTGAACTTTGTGATATGCAAAAGTATAAGGATGTAGATGGAGATATTATTAAGCTCAAGCTGTTTCCTTTCTCCTTGAGAGGAAAAGCTAAAGAATGGTTGCTATCCTTGCCTAGAAATAGTATTGTTCTTAGACTAAGTGCAAAGATGCTTTTATTGGAAAGTACTATCCTCCTGCTAAGATTATATCTATGAGAAGTGACATTATGAAATTTAAACAACTTGATAATGAACATGTTTCTCAAGGTTGGGAAAGAATGAAATCTTTGGTTAAGAATTGTCCCACTCATGGACTCACTGCTTGTATGATTATCCAAACTTTTTATGCGGTTTTGAACTTCTCTTCAAGAAACCTATTGGATTCAGATGCTGGAGGTACCTTTATGGGCATCACTTTGGGTGTTGCAACAAAACTCCTTGATAATATGATAGTTAATTACTGTGAATGGCACACTGAGAGAGCTCCACATGGTAAGAAGGTAAATTCTGTTGAAGAAACCTCCTCTTTGAGTGATAAGATTGATGTTATTATGGCTATGTTAGTTAATGGGAAAGCTCCTTTAGATCCAAATAATGTTCCCTTAGCCTCTTTGGTTGCTCAATAAGAGCAAGTTGATGTGAACTTCATTAGAAACAACAATTTCAAAAATAATGCCTATAGGAATAATTTTGGTGGTAACAACAATTATAGGCCTTATCCTCCTAATAATGGCAATTCCTATGGAAACTCCTACAACAATGCTAGAAGTGCCCCTTCTGAACTTGAAGTAATGCTCAAAGAATTTATTAGTAAACAAACTATTTTCAACAAGACTATGGAGGAAAAACTTTTAACTGTTGAAAAAAAAATTTCCTCTTTGTCTGAAACACAGTCCTCCTTGATTAATAAAATGGCTGCTAAACCTGAAACCATGGAAAGTACCTTTTCTTCCACTCATACCATACAAGTTACTATTGATGAAATTTTTAGGCTGTTAGCTCAACTTCATGCTAAGTGGGAAAGGGAAGCTGAAATTGATAGAAACAATAGTGTGTGCACCATCAGTAGAATGGATACCACTAAATTACAAGAAGTCCCTATTCCTCCTCCTATAGTGCCTAAGCCTATTGAGTCTACTACTAGTGATGATAAGTTTGATTTTGATATAGATGGTTGCAATATTTCTGAAGTGATTCTATTCTTGCAAAAGCTTGCTAGAAGTCCTGATGCTAGTGATATGCATGTTGCTTTCACCAAACACATTACAGATGCTCTTGTGAAAATTAAGGAAGAGGATCTAAAACACAAAGCTTATATTCCTAGGAAAGTAGGAGATAGTTGGAAACCCATTATTAATATGCAAGTGAATGACTTTGATCTCAAAGCTTCATGTGATCTTGGTTCTAGTGTCTCTATTATGCCTAGGAAGATTTATGAAATGCTTGATTTGCCACCTTTGGAAGATTGCTATTTGGATGTCTCACTCAATGATAATGCTAAAAAGAAACTCATGGGTAGTATTAATGATGCTCTCATTATGGTTAACAATGCTATGTACCTGTTGATTTCTATGTTTTGGATGTTGAATACAATGCTTCTTGTCCTATTACTTTGGAAAGACCTTTTCTTAGAACTATTGGTGCCATCATTGATATGAAAGAAGGCACCATTAAATATCAATTTCCATTCAAGAAAGGTATTGAACACTTTCCTATGAGGAGGTATAAGTTGCTTTTTGCTACTCCTCTGAAATCAACGTTGGATGTTAATGCTTCTTCATTTGAAAATACTTGATTCTTCTTGCTTCTTGTGCCTAACTTAAAGGCGTTAAAGAAAAGTACTTGTTGGGAGATAACCCAAGAGTTTCCTTGAGTCTTGCAAGTTATTACTTCAGTAATGACCTCTCCTTATCCTTTTTGTTTGCTTTTTGTGCCAATAATGACCTCTAATGAGAGGGAAGTAAGATATGGAGAGTTGCTGTCCCGAAACAGATTTCTATTCTCCACCATAAAAATTCATGAGGAGTCTCTGTAACTCGGATTGAGCTGAAAATTTATGAATAAATCCCCCAGTATGTTAGATAACTTTCGTTAGTTCAACAATTTTTTATTTGAGCAACAGAAGATTTTTGAAAAAATCGGTTTCTATCTGCTGGTCTGTTTTGACAGATTCCTGCCATTATTTACATTTGCTTCTTATTGATTCCTTTTTGAGTTCTCTTTGGGGGAATTGAGCTTTTTGAAGGAGTTGATACAGTAGCTTGTGTTTTTAATGAAAAGTCTTTATGTTCCAAAGCTTTTCCTAAAGTTCTATTATCTTTTGAATACACTAATGTTGCTAATGAAGATTGTGTGAAGTTTTGTATGAAGGAAAAATTTCAGGTGTAGAGAGAGAATGATGTAATGAGATGAGAATCGACAAAAGCTCAAGCTTGGGGATGCCACCATGGTGTCACCCTAAGAAATATCCAAGAGGTACAAGCGTCAAAGCTTGGGAATGCCCAAGGCATCCCATTCTTCATCAACAAAAATCTCAGGTCTGTCTAGACACTTCGTTTTTATTGGTTCATGCACTGTTGTGTTGTTCTTAGAGCGTCTTAGTTTTTGTTTGGTTTGCTTAGTTGTTTAGTTTGCTTGAATAAAGTAGTTTGGACCCCCGTTCTCGCTGTGTTGCTTCAAATAAGTTGCTTCGTGTTGGAAAGGAGTAGGAAGTTCCTTCTTGAAAGTGCAAGAGGAGCTTGCATTGACTGTGACTTAGACTTTAGCATGACATGCTAGCTGTTGTTTTGACCTTGATTAGTGATTATTGCTGTAGCATGTCTTGTTCCAAACAATTGGGATTGCTTAGTGTGCCTTGAAGAAATTATGCGTTGTTTTAGCTTGCAAAAGCATAGTAGTGTGGTATTCTCCTTTGATGCTTTGTTTGGGTTGACTTGGCACAAACAAGCCACCATAGCCTATATGATCATTTAGTCCTTGACTTGTAGTACCACTCTATGTTTTGATTAGTAATGTTTTGTTGCTCTGCATGATTATGACCATTATTGCTCTCTTAGTTGGTTGCTCCCAATATTTTGCAAGCCTCCCCTTGTATGAGTAAGCTCTACTCATGCTTCGAACTCCCAAGAAACCAAGTTATTCCAAAGTGTCCAATATAAACTCCTATGCGTGGTGTGTTACACCATTCTAAGTATATTCTTATTTTCAGCTATCTTCCAATTAAAAAAGTATTTTGTTATGTGAAAACTTAGTGATTAAAGCCCTCACGAACTTGATGGCACACTTTATATTCTTTGCCCCTAATAAACTTGAATCATTGTGTCATCTATGTTGTATATGCTTGAAATTATACGTTGGAATTAGCAAAACCGTGCTGTCACAGGGAACATTTTCAACATTGCACTTGTACTTTGTACTCAGTTGATATCATGCTCTTTTGTCTATGGATGTCACCGGTGTGAAATAAAGAGGGAACTTGTAAGTCCATGGAGTATTTATTTTGTGTTAGAGAAACGCCTGGGCCGCTAGCCTAAGCCATACCTAATCATGGTGGAAACTTACAACATCACCATATTGAGCTATCTATGAAGCATCCTCAATAAAAAGCTATGCATATAGTAAATAAAAAGATCGCTGAGATGCTCATTGTCTGCTTGCCTTGTCATTTTGGTTATGGGATAACTCATGTACCATGTGCAAGGGGTACCCCGTTGGCGGTTCTCTATGATACACATGTACTTACAATGACAAGAACTCACAGGTGACTGAAGTTGAGTAGCATGAGGTGTGTCCCTCGTATTCAAGGGGCTTGAGATTGCCAACTTATACTTTGTCAAGCATATACTCCATAGTTTGTTCACTTTAACCTTAACCACTTCGAGATTCTTATGATAGGGGCAATGATGGCTGAAAGCTAACAAGTACCATAATTTTTGGAAGCTCTTTTTGAAACTTGAAATCCCTGCTTCCTTTATGAAAGGCCTTTCTTCCACCATTATTTGAGTCTCCACCTTCTACTTTTAGGCACCATTAAGAAAGCATAGTTGCCATTCTGTGTGCAGTGTCCCAAAACTTATTGATTGATGCATATTGTGATATCACTTGTTCTTGTGCTACTTGTTTCTAGTCACCCTTGTGAACTTTGAAGGTGTCCTATGCATATATTTGCTACTCAATGAGGGACAAGCTGATTGTCACTATGCCATGTTTTCTGTATGTGAAACAAACAAATGTTTTTCAATGCATGCTATTCATGATCTTTGTTTGTAGCCTTTCATGTTGCATCCATAGTTACTATGTCCTATTGTTAGAACTCCATCTTTCATGCACATGTTTAGAGTTCTTTGATCCCAGCTTTCAATGCTTGCAAATGGTTTGATCTTGGTTTTGATGGTGCATGTCACCTCAAAAATTATTCTTTTATCACTTACCTACTCGAGGACGAGCAGGAGTTAAGCTTAGGGATGCTTGATACGTCGGAAACGTATCTATAAGTTTTATGCTCCATGCTTGTTTAGTATCTACTTTGCTTTGCTTTGTCTACACTTTGAGGTGTTTTTATATCTTTTATGGAACTAACCTATTAACAAGTTGCCACAGTGCCAGTTGCATGTTTTCTTCTGTTTTTGGTTCCAGAAAGGCAGAAAATCAATATTCTCGGAATTGGACGGGACAAAAGCCAAAGTCAATATTTTACCATGGGTGACACAAAGTCCAGAGGGGATATAGAGAGGCGAACCAGGGCCTCCACACCCCTTAAGGCGCGGGTGGGACCACCCCGCGCCTAGGTAGGGTGTGGGCTCCCTGGCCACCTCCCAGCCTCGCCTCTTCGCCTATAAGAAGCACCCGATGCAGAAACCCTAAGCACCCGATCAAAACTCCATGAAACCTTCTGTAGATGCCGCCACCATCATCCCTAGATCAGGGGGGATCTAAAGTTCTACCCGGCACCCTGCCGAAGGGGAGATCATCCTGGAGGCCTTGTTCTCCGGTATGATGTGTGAGTAGTTCCACCTTGGACTATGGGTCCATATAGTAGCTAGATGGTTGTATCTCCTCCTTGTGCTTTCATGTATAGATCTTGTGAGCTCCGTTCATGATCAAGATCTAATCTATTTGTAATCATGCATGTTGTGTTTGCCGGGATCCGATGGATATTGAGATTACTATATCAGATTGATTAATGGTTTTGTCTATTTGATACTATCATGTCTGTGTTGTTTATGATATTGCATGCTCTCCGTTGTTAGTAGCTATCTTGGACAAGTAGTTGCTAGTGACTCCAAGAGGGGGTGTTTATACTCGATAGTGGGTTCATGCCTCTAGTTTCGAAGGGAAGTGACAGAAATCTCTCCGGTTGTAGATGTGCTGTTGCTACTAGGGAGAAAACAACGGTCTCTTGTTCATGGAACAAGTGGATTGTTTACCTTCCACACTTTGCTTAAAGCAGTTGTTTGTTGCTTGCAACTTAATAATGGAGGGGGTTCAGATGATAACCTGAAGGTGGACTTCTAGTCATAGATGCAGTTGGATGGCGGTCTATGTATATTGTTGTATTGCCCAGGATCTTTTTGTCTGGTATTGCATTGTTATGCCTTGCTCAGTTCCTGTCAATTGCCCTGCTGTAATTTGTTTACCTGTCATGCCATGTTGTTTATCTAAGGAGAGCACCTCTAATGAACTATGGACCCCGGTCCAAAATTTACCATTGATACATCTTCCACTATTACTTGTTTACTTGCTACAAATCATTGCCTTCCACACCATACGTTTAATCTTTTGTTACAGCAAACCGGTGAGCTTGACAACCTCACTGATTCGTTGGGGAAAAGTCATGAGTTTGTGTTGTGTAGGTCTCCGCGTTGCTTGCAACACCAGTGTAACATTTCCTTCCTCCTACTCGTTCGATAACCTCGGTTTCTTACTGAGGGAAAACTTTCTGCTGTGCTACTTCACACCTTGCTCTTGGGGTTCCCAACAGGCTCCACGTCAACCACGTGTACAACCATCAGGGTGCGGGGAAGAACTTCAGATCCCCCGATCTAGGGACGACGGTGGCGGAGGCTACAGAAGGTTTCGTGGAGTTTTGATCGGGTGCCTAGGGTTTCTATATCGGGGGCTTCTTATCGGCGATGAGGCGAGGCTGAGAGGCGGCTAGGGGGCCCACACCCTACCCTGGCGCGGGATGGGCCCACCCGCGCCTAGGGGGGTGTGGCGTCCCTGGTTCGCCTTTCCATCTCCCCTCTGGACTTCGTGTCGCCCACGGTAAAATATTGACTTTGGCTTTTGTCCCGTCCAATTCTGAGAATATTGATTTTCTGCCTTTTTTGGAACCAAAAACAGAAGAAAATAGGCAAATGGCACTGTGGCAAATTGTTAATAGGTTAGTTCCAGAAAAGATATAAAAACACCTCAAAGTGTAGACAAAGAAAAGAAAAGTAGATACTCCCACCGGTTCAGGGCTTAAGGCGTCCTCGTTTTGCGTGTTTTTTCTTTGACCAAGAATTACTCTAAATACGTAAAGAGTTTTGGTATAAAACTATTATCACTGGAAAGTATTTTTCAATACGAATCCAACGTACTAATTATGTATAATATAATCAAAATTTTGTTACTCAATTCTTTTGGTCAAACTTTGCTTTGGAAAGCGTGTGCGCCTTAAGATTTGAAACGGAGGTAGTACTAAACAAGCATGGAGCATCAAAAATTATAGATACGTTTCCGACGTATCAGTGGACGTCGTCGTTAGCTTTCCTGCTTGCTCCCACCCTCTATCTAGCCTTTAGGAACTGTCGTAACCAGAACTACGACAGCGTTGGCCGGATACTCCTTGATCTTGTGCTGGAGGGACGCAACCTTGTACTCCGGCGGAGGAGTCCACTCCTTCCTCACCTAGCGCTAGGGCCTGGCGAGGCTCAGGCGGCCATGCGGAGTGGACGGCACACGTCGGCCCCGAATTGCAATGCCATCGGAGCACCTGCACGACTGCTGCGATCGCGGTGTCTCCTTGTACTCGTCCTTCACCGAGGCAAGTAGAGTGGAGAAGCGTGGAGATAGCATGGAGTACGGGGAGTAATGTCCTATGGACGACGAAGACCATGACAAGGAAGATGTCGAGGAATAACGGGCGACATGGCACGGCGCCCACCGTTGTTTCGGGTAGCGCAGCCTCTACCATGGAGGCATCGTCAGCGGTGGGTTGTTGGCGGGAGCGATGTAGTCTAGGACCCAGGCAAGCATCCTTCCTGGGATGCCCCACCACCGGATACACCCTTCGAGGTTGTTGTCCCGAAACAGATTTCTGTCCTCCACCATAAAAATTCGTGAGGAGTCTCTGTAACTGGGATTGAGCTAAAAATGTACGAATAAATCCCCCAGTATGTTAGATAACTTTCGTTAGTTCAAGAATTTTTTATTTGAGCAACAGAAGATTTTCGAAAAAATCGGTTTCTACCTGATGGTCTGTTTTGACAGATTCCTGCCATTATTTGCATTTGCTTCTTATTGATTCCTTTTTGAGTTCTCTTTGGGGGAATTGAGCTTTTTGAAGGAGTTGATATAGTAGATTGTGTTTTTAATGAAAAGTCTTTATGTTCCAAAGCTTTTCCTAAAGGTCTATTGTCTTTTGAATACACTAATGTTGCTAATGAAGATTGTGTGAAGTTTTGTATGAAGGAAAAATTTCAGGTGTAGAGAGAGAATGATGTAATGAGATGAAGAATGGACAAAAGATCAAGCTTGGGGATGCCACCATGGTGTCACCCCAAGAAATATCCAAGAAGTACAAGCGTCAAAGTTTGGGGATGCCCAAGGCATCCCGTTCTTCATCAACAAAAAGCTCAGGTCTGTCTAGACACTTCGTTTTTATTGTTTCATGCACTGTTGTGTTGTTCTTAGAGCGTCTTAGTTTTTGTTTGGTTTGCTTAGTTGTTTAGTTTGCTTGAATAAAGTAGTTTGGACCCCCGTTCTCGCTGTGTTGCTTCAAATAAGCTGCTTCATGTTGGAAAGGAGTAGGAAGTTCTTGCTTGAAAGTGCAAGATGAGCTTGCATTGACTGTGACTTAGACTTTAGCATGACATGCTAGGTGTTGTTTTGACCTTATGATTAGTGATTATTGTTGTAGCATGTCTTGTTCGAAACAATTGGGATTGCTTAGTGTGCCTTAAAAAATTATGCGTTGTTTTAGCTTGCAAAAGCATAGTATTGTGGTATTCTCCTTTGATGCTTTGTTTGGGTTGACTTGGCACATGCTCACACCATGTTATGACTATGAACAAGTCACCATAGCCTATATGATCATTTAGTCCTTGACTTGTAGTACCACTCTATGTTTTCATTAGTAATGTTTTGTTGCTCTACATGATTATGGCCATTATTGCTCTCTTAGTTGGTTGCTCCCAGTATTTTGCTAGCCTACCCTTGTATGAGTAAGCTCTATTCATGCTTCCAACTCCCAAGAAACCAAGTTATTCCAAAGTGTCCAATATAAACTCCTATGCGTGGTGTGTTACACCATTCTAAGTATATTCTTATTTTCAGCTATCTTCCAATTAAAAAGTATTTTGTTATGTGAAAACTTAGTGATTAAAGCCCTCACGAACTTGATGGCACACTTTATATTCTTTTCCCCTAATAAACTTGAACCATTGTGTCATCTGTGTTGTATATGCTTGCAATTATACGTTGGAATTAGCAAAACCGTGATGTCACGGGGAACGTTTTCAACATTGCACTTGTACTTTGTACTCAGTTGATATCATGCTCTTTTGTCTATGGATGTCACCGGTGTGAAATAAAGAGGGAACTTGTAAGTCCATGGAGTATGTATTTTGTGTTAGAGAAACGCCTGGGCCTCTAGCCTAAGCCATACCTAATCATGGTGGAAACTTACAGCATCACCATAGTGAGCTATCTATGAAGCATCCTCAATAAAAAAAGCTATGCATATAGTAAATAAAAAGATCACTGAGATGCTCATTGTCTAATTGCATTGTCATTTTGGTTATGGGATAACTCATGTACCATGTGCAAGGGGTACCTAGTTGGCGGTTCTCTATGATACGCATGTACTTATAATGACAAGAACTCACAGGTGACTGAAGTTGAGTAGCATGAGGTGTGTCCCTCGTATTCAAGGGGCTTGAGATTGCCAACTTATACTTTGTCAAGCATATACTCCATAGTTTGTTCACTTTAACCTTAACCACTTCGAGATTCTTATGATAGGGGCAATGAGGGATGAAAGATAACAAGTACCATAATTTTTGGAAGCTCTTTTTGAAACTTGAAATCCCTGCTTCCTTTATGAAAGGCCTTTCTTCCACCATTATTTGAGTCTCCACCTTCTACTTTTAGGCACCATTAAGAGAGCATAGTTTCCATTCTGTGGGCAGTGTCCCAAAACTTATTGATTGATGCATATTGTGATATTACTTGTTCTTGTGCTACTTGTTTCTAGTCACCCTTGTGAACTTTGAAGGTGTCCTATGCATATATTTGCTACTCTATGAGGGACAAGCTGATTGTCACTATGCCATGTTTTCTGTATGTGATACAAACAAATGTTTTTCAATGCACGCTATTCGTGATCTATGTTTGTAGCCTTTCATGTTGCATGCATAGTTACTATGTCCTATTCTTAGAACTCCATCTTTCAGGCACATGTTTAGAGTTCTTTGATCCCAGCTTTCAATGCTTGCAAATGGTTTGATCTTGGTTTTGATGGTGTATGTCACCTCAAAAATTATTCTTTTATCACTTACCTACTCGAGGACGAGCATGAGTTAAGCTTAGGGATGCTTGATACGTCGGAAACGTATCTATAATTTTTATGCTCCATGCTTGTTTAGTATCTACTTTGCTTTGCTTTGTCTACACTTTGAGGTGTTTTTATATCTTTTATGGAACTAACCTATTAACAAGTTGCCACAGTGCCAGTTGCCTGTTTTCTTCTGTTTTTGGTTCCAGAAAGGCAGAAAATCAATATTCTCGAAATTGGACGGGACAAAAGACAAAGTCAATATTTTACCATGGGCGACACAAAGTCCAGAGGGGAGACGGAGAGGCGAACCATGGCCTCCACACCCCCCTTAAGGCACGGGTGGGACCAACCCGCACCTAGGTAGGGTGTGGGCTCCCTGGCCGCCTCCCAGCCTCGCCTCTTCGCCCATAACAAGCCCCTGATGCAGAAACCCTAAGCACCCGATCAAAACTCCATGAAACCTTCTGTAGATGCCGCCACCATCATCCCTAGATCGGGGGGATCTAAAGTTCTTCCCGGCACCCTGCCGAAGGGGAGATCATCCCGGAGGCCTTCTTCTCCGGTATGATGTGTGAGTAGTTCCACCTTGGACTATGGGTCCATGTAGTAGCTAGATGGTTGTATCTCCTCCTTGTGCTTTCATGTATAGATCTTGTGAGCTCCGTTCATGATCAAGATCTAATCTATTTGTAATCATGCATGTTGTGTTTGCCGGGATCCGATGGATATTGAGACTACTGTATCAGATCGATTAATGGTTTTGTCTATTTGATATAATCATGTCTGTGTTGTTTGTGATATTGCATGCTCTCCGTTGTTAGTAGCTATCTTGGCCAAGTAGTTGCTAGTGACTCCAAGAGGGGGTGTTTATGCTCGATAGTGGGTTTATGCCTCTAGTTTCCAAGGGAAGTGACAGAAATATCTCCGGTTGTAGATGTCTTGTTGCTACTAGGGAGAAAACAACGGTCTCTTGTTCATGGAACAAGTGGATTGTTTAACTTACACACTTTGCTTAAAGCAGTTGTTTGTTGCTTGCAACTTAATACTGGAGGGGGTTCGGATGATAACCTGAAGGTGGACTTCTAGTCATAGATGCAGTTGGATGGCGGTCTATGTATATTGTTGTATTGCCCAATTGAATCTCATAGGATCTTTTTGTCTGGTATTGCATTGTTATGCCTTGCTCAGTTCCTGTCAATTGCCCTGCTGTAATTTGTTTACCCTTCATGCCATGTTATTTATCTAAGGAGAGCACCTCTAATGAACTATGGACCCCGGTCCAATCTTTACCATTGATACATCTTCCACTGTTACTTGTTTACTTACTGCAAACCATTACCTTCCAAACCATACGTTTAATCTTTTGTTACAGCAAACCGGTGAGCTTAACAACCTCACTGATTTGTTGGGGCAAAGTCTTGAGTTTTTGTTGTGCAGGTCTCTGCGTTGCTTGCAACACCTGTGTAACATTTCCTTCCTCCTACTCGTTCGATAACCTCGGTTTCTTACTGAGGGAAAACTTTCTGCTGTGCTACTTCACACCTTGCTCTTGGGGTTCCCAACAGGCTCCACGTTAACCATGTGTACAACCATTAGGGTGCCGGGAAGAACTTCAGATCCCCCGATCTAGGGACGACGGTGGCGGAGGCTACAGAAGGTTTCGTGGAGTTTTGATCGGGTGCCTAGGGTTTCTACATCGGGGGCTTCTTATAGGCGATGAGGCGAGGCTGAGAGGCGGCCAGGGGTCCCACACCCTACCCAGGCGCGGGGTGGGCCCACCCGTGCCTAGGGGGTGTGGCATCCCTGGTTCGCCTTTCCATCTCCCCTCTGGACTTCGTGTCGCCCACGGTAAAATATTTACTTTGGCTTTTATCCCGTCCAATTCTGAGAATATTGATTTCCTGCCTTTCTGGAACCAAAAACAGAAGAAAATAGGCAAATGGCACTGTGGCAACTTGTTAATAGGTTAGTTCCAGAAAAGATATAAAAACACCTCAAAGTGTAGACAAAGGAAAGAAAAGTAGATACTAAACAAGCATGGAGCATCAAAAATTATAGATACGTTTCCGACGTATCAGTGGACGTCATCGTTAGCTTTCCTTCTTGCTCCCACCCTCTATCTAGCCTTTAGGAACTGCCGTAACCAGAACTATGACATCGCTGGCCGGATACTCCTTGATCTTGTGCTGGAGGGACGCCACCTTGTACTCCGACGGAGGAGTCCACTGCTTCCTCACCTAGCGCTAGGGCCTGGCGAGGCGCAGGCGGCCACGCGGAGTGGACCGCACACGTCGGCCCCTAATTGCAATGCCATCGGAGCACCTGCACGACTACTGCGATCGCGGTGTCTCCTTGTATTCGTCCTTCACCGATGCAAGGAGAGTGGAGAAGCGTGGCGACAACATGGAGTACGGGGAGTAATGTCCTAACGACGACGAAGACCATGATAAGGACGATGTCGAGGAAGAGCGGGCGGCATGGCACGACGCCCACCACTGTTTCGGGTAGCGCAACCTCTACCATGGAGGGATCGTCAACGGTGGGTTGTTGGCGGCAGCGATGTAGTCTAGGACCCAGGAAAGCATCCTTCCTAGGATGCCCCACCACCGAATACACCCTTCGAGGTTGTTGTCCTCTGGTGGGAGGGGTCGTTGCCATCATAGGCTTGAAGGAAGGACTAGCTTTGGTTCTCGAAGAACATGTCCCATGCCGTGACATTGTCGGGATCCTAGGAAGGTTCATTCTGCTCCTCCGGTGTGAGGAAGTCCTAGTAGTGATGGTAGATCTCCACCGAGCGCGACTGACCACGGGGGCCGGCGGGACGGGTATGCCTCCGGTGCTGAGGACCCAGTGGTGAGGGAACCGCATGTCTAGTGGCACTGGGTAGCCCGCCTCCCATAGCGACCGCGCCTCGTGGACGTGCAGCGAGCGCCGCTCGAAACCGTTCGTGGAGGCACCATCTCCGGAAAACCTCTCCATGGCCAACATGGTGGGTGGTCGGGAAAGACGGGAGAGGAGGCTACGAGGATGGTGTGCATCGAAGGAGCAGGGAAGAAGGGTTTTTAAATCCCAGGTCAGGGAGACGGCCATTGAATGCGCGGAGGCACGACAGATAAGGAGGGTGGTGGATGAGACGCATCGGCTGCTCGCCTGCAAAAGGCTGATCGGCAGGTAGCAGCGCCATTACCGGGGCATGGCAGGCGAGGAGGAAGATGGACTGTGCATGGAACAAACGCGTCGGTCGTTGAAGCTGATGGGGTGTCCCGCGATGACCAGCCGTTTTGCGCGTCATCTTCTCTGCTCCTTCCTGCTAGAAACGTGGCATCCGGCGCCCCCGCTAGCCCCCCATGGGTTGTGTTACGCCTGAGGGTGCCGAATAACAAAACAGGTTGCGCCGGCGCCAAATAAAATTGGGGGGGGGGTGGGATGGGCGTCAATTCGTCTGCTGACGCCCCCGATAGACCTTTAGGGGGGCTTTAGGACCCCTGAGTTGAGATGCTCTTAGCCCCATCCATTCCTCCTCAATCCAATGCATCTGTTATGGATCCCTTCTATTGCATATGTTATGGTTGTTCTACCAAAGGTCGAGGTGACGCTCCTTGTAGGTCCTAGAGGATGGTGAGCACCTCCCCGACAGCAGACCGAAACGATGGTCGCCGATGTGCATCACAGTATTGCATTGCGTTGGCATCAACCCAACGACTATGGCATGAACACTGACACACACGGGGCACACCACACACACACCACACACGCCCAGTAATGCTAGAGTTATGGACACATTCTACATAATTTTTTACAGACTCACAATGTGGTACAACATGGATGCAAGAAATGAGGAAGTGGAATTTTTTCATACAAGTTGAACCAACCGGCTGAGTGTCCATAGAATTTTCAATGCCCATCTAGTCCATAAGTGTAGCATTGATCACCACCACAAACTACCAACACCACCTACCCCAAGCCACCTCCATCCTGAACGGAGCGCCCCCATCGGAGCCTCCTTCCCCTCCGCCTTGCCTCCCCCCTAGCGTAAAGCCGACCTCTCGTTCCCCAGCCTCATCGGCCGCCGCTCCCTCGAGCACATGGCTTACCAGCGAGGTCCTAGCGCCACCGCCTCCCACGTTGCTCTCCACCTCCACCTCCACCTCTCACCATGGTCGCCGCTAGGTTCTGAGTCGGTGCCCTACTTTCCTACTAAGCACGACAACTCTCGGGTCGACGTCGTCCCTCTAATACATCTCGCGGACGGTGACCCGAACCTCCCCGAGCAAACTGCCCCTCCCTTTCCCTCGTGCGGGCACACGTCGAGCCACCCAGAAGGACCACCTCCGCGGCCAATCCTTGTCGTCATGGCCGGTCATCAAGCTGCGCACCGCCACACCGAGTGTCGGGGTTAGGGACTGGAAAAGGTAGTAGGTGGGGTTGTGGTGGACTGTCCCAGTAGTAACAGCAAATCTGGCATTCCTCCACATGCATGCAAAAAAGTGGTCTAAGTACCATGCGAGCCAAAATTTTGAGGTTGTCTGAGCAAACAATCACCCGATTTTTGGCCTGCAGGATGCGATAAAAGCCATCATGGCCAACCAAATACGCTCTAAACTTCCTCTGCATGGCTGCAGCTGCAGACACACTCACTACAGGAATGGCGATGTGTGCAGACGGCCGGCCGCTACGCCGACGACCAAAGGTCGGGGCCGTCGGCCTAGCACCGGGCCAGGCCAGCCCAGCTTCCGAGCCCTCGGCGTAGCGCAGCCGTCGGCGTAGCGGCAGGTACGCCGAGGGTGACCGTCGGCGTAACGTTGCCGTCGGCGTATTTATTTATTAGTATCAATTATTTAGGTTCTATTTTATCAATTGGATGGATTCGTAGCCTCCGAATAATAGTCTTAATGCCCACATGAAATGTCGAATCTTCTCACAAGCTGAGAAATTTGCATGTTTGTGTGTTATTATCACATGTGCGTGAAATTTATATGTCACAAATTTTTGTGAAGTTCTTCAAAGATTTAATCACATGTGCGTGTCCCCCCTCGTATGCATGCGGAAGCGAAGGTTCTGGACCCGTATAAGGGGGAATCTCCCAGTTTAGGTGAAATCGGGTAGGATAGTGCCCCAACTTGTGAACCAACATGGTTTTACATCACCCTATGACCTAAACAAACAGAAAACAAGAGAGAGCTATGCCGGGCTACCCCTGTCAGAGGAACGTCTAGGGGGGTAGACGATCCGAGTGTGCACAGATCAGGGTTTCGCCGGAGGAAGACCACGAGAACATCGGAATCAGATGAAAAATTGCATGTGTCCCTAGCATATGTGTGTGAGTGTGGTGATAGGTTGGTATAGGTGCTTGCATGTGTCCCCCTCGCATGCATGCGCTCTAACCTAGAAGCGAAGGTTCTGGACCCGTATAAGGGGGAATCTCCCCGTTTAGGTGAAACCGGGTAGGATAGTGCCCCAACTTGTGAACCAACATGGTTTTACATCACCCTATGACCTAAACAAACACAAAACAAGAGAGAGCTACGCCGGGATACCCCTGTCAGACGAACGTCTAGGGGGGTTGACGATCCGAGTGTGCACAGATCAGGGTTTCGCCGGAGGAAGACCACGAGAACATCGGAATCAGATGAAAACTTGCATGTGTCCCTAGCTTATGTGTGTGAGTGTGGTGAGAGGTTGGTATAGGTGCTTGCATGTGTCCCCCCTAACACGCATGCGCTCTAACCTAGAAACGAAGGTTCTGTACCCGTATAAGGGGGAATCTCCCCGTTTAGGTGAAACCGGGTAGGATAGTGCCCCAACTTGTGAACCAACATGGTTTTACATCACCCTATTACATAAAGAAACACAAAACAAGAGAGAGTTATGCCGGGCTACCCCTGTCAAAGAAACGTCTAGGGGGTAGACGATCCGAGTGTGCACAGGTCAGGGTTTCGCCGGAGGAAGACCACGAGAACATCGGAATCAGATGAAAACTTGCATGTGTCCCTAGCATATGTGTGTGAGTGTGGTGAGAGGTTGGTATAGGTGCTTGCATGTGTCCCCCCTTGCATGCATGCGCTCTAACCTAGAAGCGAAGGTTCCGGACCCGTATAAGGGGGAATCTCCCCGTTCTAGTGAAACCGGGTAGGATTGTGCCCCAACTTGTGAACCAACATGGTTTTTCATCACCTTATGACCTAAACAAGAGAGATAAGCCGGGATACCCCTGTCAGAGGAACGTCTACGGGGGTAGACGATCCGAGTGTGCACAGATCAGGGTTTCGCCGGAGGAAGACCACGAGAACATCGGAATCAGATGAAAACTTGCATGTGTCCCAAGCATATGTGTGTGAGTGTGGTGAGAGGTTGGTATAGGTGCTTGCATATGTCCCCCTCGCATGCGCTCTAACCTAGAAGCGAATGTTCCGGACCCGTATAAGGGGGAATCTCCCCATTTAGGTGAAACCGGGTAGGATTGTGCCCCAACTTGTGAACCAACATGGTTTTACATCACCCTATGACCTAAACAAACACAAAACAAGAGAGAGCTACGCCGGGCTACCCCTGTCAGAGAAACGTCTCCGGGGGTAGACGATCCGAGTGTGCACAGATCAGGGTTTCGTTGGAGGAAGACCACGAGAACATCGGAATCAGATGAAAACTTGCATGTGTCCCTAGAATATGTGTGTGAGTGTGGTGAGAGGTTGGTATATGTGCTTGCATGTGTCCCCCCTCGCATGCATGCGCTCTAACCTAGAAGTGAAGGTTCTGGACCCGTATAAGGGGGAATCTCCCCGTTTAGGTGAAACCGGGTAGGATAGTGCCCCAATTTGTGAACCAACATGGTTTTACATCACCCTATGACCTAAACAAACACAAAACAAGAGAGATCTACGTCGGGCTACCCCTGTCAGAGGAACGTCTAGGGGGGTAGACGATCCGAGTGTGCATAGATCAGGGTTTCACCGAGGAAGACCACGAGAACATCGGAATCAGATGAAAACTTGCATGTGTACCTAGCATATGTGTGAGAGTGTGGTGAGAGGTTGGTATAGGTGCTTGCATGTGTCCCCCCTCGCATGCATGCGCTCTAACCTAGAAGCGAAGGTTCTGTACCCGTATAAGGGGGAATCCCCCGTTTAGTTGAAACCAGGTAGGATAGTGCCCCAACTTATGAACCAATATGGTTTTACATCACCCTATGACCTAAACAAACACAAATCAAGAGAGAGCTACGCCGGGCTACCCCTTTCAGAGGGACGTCTAGGGGGGTATACGATCCGAGTGTGCACAGATCAGGGTTTCGCCGGAGGAAGACCACGAGAACATCGGAATCAGATGAAAACTTGCATGTGTCCCTAGCATATGTGTGTGAGTGTGGTGAGAGGTTGGTATAGGTGCTTGCATGTGTCCCCCCTCGCATGCATGCTCTCTAATCTAGAAGCGAAGGTTCCGGACCCGTATAAGGGGGAATCTCCCCGTTCTGGTGAAACCGGGTAGGATTGTGCCCTAACTTGTGAACCAACATGGTTTTACATCACCCTATGACCTAAACAAACACAAAACAAGAGAGAGCTACGCCGGGCTACCCCTATCAGAGGAACGTCTACGGGGGTAGACGATCCCAGTGTGCACATATCAGGGTTTCACCGGAGGAAGACCACGAGAACATTGGAATCAGATGAAAACTTGAATGTGTCCCTAGCATATGTGTGTGAGTGTGGTGAGAGGTTGGTATAGGTGCTTGCATGTGTCCCCCCTCGCATGCATGTGCTCTAACCTAGAAGCGAAGGTTCTGGACCCGTATAAGGGGGAATCTCCCCGTTTAGGTGTACCCGTGTAGGATTGTGCCCCAACTTGTGAACCAACATGGTTTTACATCACCCTATGACCTAAACAAACACAAAACAAGAGAGAGCTACGCCGGGCTACCCCTGTCAGAGGAACGTCTACGGGGGTAGACGATCCGAGTGTGCACAAGATCAGGGTTTCGCCGGAGGAAGACCACGAGAACATCGGAATGAGATGAAAACTTGCATGTGTCCCTAGCATATGTGTGTGAGTGTGGTGATAGGTTGGTATAGGTGCTTCCATGTGTCCCCCCTCGCATGCATGCCCTCTAACCGAGAAGTGAAAGTTTCGGACCCGTATAAGGGGGAATCTCCCCGTTTAGGTGAAACCGGGTAGGATTGTGCCCCATGTAGTGAACCAACATGGTTTTAAATCACCCTATGACCTAAACAAACACAAAACAAGAGAGAGATACGCCGGGCTACCCCTGTCAGAGGAACGTCTACGGGGGTAGACGATCCGAGTGTGCACAGATCAGGGTTTTGCCGGAGGAAGACCACGAGAACATCGGAATCTGATGAAAACTTGCATGTGTCCCTAGCATATGTGTGTGAGTGTGGTGAGAGGTTGGTATAGGTGATTGCATGTGTCCCCCCTCGCATGAATGCGCTCTAACCTAGAAGCGAAGGTTCTGGACCCGTATAAGGGGGAATCTTCCCGTTTAGGTGAAACCGGGTAGGATAGTGCCCCAACTTGTGAACCAACATGGTTTTACATCACCCTATGACCTAAGCGAACACAAAACAAGAGAGAGCTACGCCGGGCTACCCCTGTTAGAGGAACGTCTAGGGCGGTAGACGATCCGAGTGTGCACAGATCAGGGTTTCGCCGGAGGAAGACCACGAGAACATCGGAATCAGATGAAAACTTGCCTGTGTCCCTGGCATATGTGTGTGAGTGTGGTGAGAGGTTGGTATAGGTGCTTGCATGTGTCCCCCCTCGCATGCATGCGCTCTAACCTAGAAGCGAAGGTTCTGGACCCGTATAAGGGGGAATCTCCCCGTTTAGGTGTACCCGTGTAGGATTGTGCCCCAACTTGTGTACCAATATGGTTTTACATCACTCTATGACCTAAACAAACACAAAACAAGAGAGAGCTACGCCGGGCTACCCCTGTCAGAGGAACGTCTACGGGGGTAGACGATCCGAGTGTGCACATATCAGGGTTTCGCCGGAGAAAGACCACGAGAACATCGGAATCAGATGAAAACTTGCATGTGTACCTAGCATATGTGTGTGAGTGTGGTGACATGTTGGTATAGGTTCTTGCATGTGTCCCCCTCGCATGCATGCGCTCTAACCTAGAAGCGAAGGTTCTGGACCCGTATAAGGGGGAATCTCCCCGTTTAGGTGAAACCGGGTAGGATAGTGCCCCAACTTGTGAACCAACATGGTTTTACATCACCCTATGACCTAAACAAACACAAAACAAGAGAGATCTACACCGGGCTACCCCTGTCAGACGAACGTCTAGGGGGGTAGACGATCTGAGTGTGCACAGATCAGGGTTTCGCCGGAGGAAGACCACGAGAACATCGGAATCTGATGAAAACTTGCATGTGTCCCTAGCATATGTGTGTGAGTGTGGTGAGAGGTTGGTATAGGTGATTGCATGTGTCCCCCCTCGCATGCATGCATTCTAACCTAGAAGCGAAGGTTCTGGACCCGTATAAGGGGAATCTCCCCGTTTAGGTGAAACCGGGTAGGATAGTGCCCCAAATTGTGAACCAACATGGTTTTACATCACCCTATGACCTAAACAAACAGAAAACAAGAGAGAGCTACGCCGGGCTACCCCTGTCAGAGGAACGTCTAGGGGGGTAGACGATCCGAGTGTGGACAGATCAGGGTTTCACCGGAGGAAGACCACGAGAACATCGGAATCAGATGAAAAATTGCATGTGTCCATAGCATATGTGTGTGAGTGTGGTGAGAGGTTGGTATAGGTGCTTGCATGTGTCCCCCTCGCATGCATGCGCTCTAACCTAGAAGCGAAGGTTCTGGACCCGTATAAGGGGGAATCTCCCCGTTTAGGTGAAACCGGGTAGGATAGTGCCCCAACTTGTGAACCAACATGGTTTTACATCACCCTATGACCTAAACAAACACAAAACAAGAGAGAGCTACGCCGGGATACCCCTGTCAGACGAACGTCTAGGGGGGTTGACGATCCGAGCGTGCACAGATCAGGATTTCGCCGGAGGAAGACCACGAGAACATCGGAATAAGATGAAAACTTGCATGTGTCCCTAGCTTATGTGTGTGAGTGTGGTGAGTGGTTGGTATAGGTGCTTGCATGTGTCCCCCTAACACGCATGCGCTCTAACCTAGAAGCGAAGGTTCTGTACCCGTATAAGGGGGAATCTCCCCGTTTAGGTGAAACCGGGTAGGATAGTGCCCCAACATGGTTTTACATCACCCTATTACCTAAAAAAACACAAAACAAGAGAGAGTTATGCCGGGCTACCCCTGTCAAAGAAACGTCTAGGGGGTAGACGATCCGAGTGTGCACAGGTCAGGGTTTCGCCGGAGGAAGACCACGAGAACATCGGAATCAGATGAAAACTTGCATGTGTCCCTAGAATATGTGTGTGAGTGTGGTGAGAGGTTGGTATAGGTGCTTGCATGTCTCCCCCTCGCATGCGCTCTAACCTAGAAGCGAAGGTTCCGGACCCGTATAAGGGGGAATCTCCCCATTTAGGTGAAACCGGGTAGGATTGTGCCCCAACTTGTGAACCAACATGGTTTTACATCACCCTATGACCTAAACAAACACAAAACAAGAGAGAGCTACACCGGGCTACCCCTGTCAGAGAAATGTCTCCGGGGGTAGACGATCCGAGTGTGCACATATCAGGGTTTCGCTGGAGGAAGACCACGAGAACATCGGAATCAGATGAAAACTTGCATGTGTCCCTAGAATATGTGTGTGAGTGTGTTGAGAGGTTGGTATAGGTGCTTGCATGTGTCCCCCTCGCATGCATGCGCTCTAACCTAGAAGTGAAGGTTCTGGACCCGTATAAGGGGGAATCTCCCCGTTTAGGTGAAACCGGGTAGGATAGTGCCCCAATTTGTGAACCAACATGGTTTTACATCACCCTATGACCTAAACAAACACAAAACAAGAGAGAGCTACGCCGGGCTACCCCTGTCAGAGGAACGTCTAGGGGGTACACTACTAGGAAAACGGCTATAGGTAATCAGCACATCCGTGGCTCACATGGTTGAAGTGCCCCACGGCTAAAACAGGAGTGGCTCACCTATGGGCAGTGCCCTACTAATAACTATAACAACCGTGGCGCACATGACTATAGTGCGCCACAGATGTGTGTGGGCCAGGGCCCTGTTGGCCACACGCCAAACATCTGTAGCGCACTATAGTCATGTGCGCCACGGTTGTTAGGGTCATCTGTGGCGCACGTGTGCCTGGTGCGCTACGCATGAGCGCATGCCCACCTCTGCTCTGAAACGGCCACAAACTTCTGTGGCGCACTCCGCCTAGTGCGCCACAGGGACTAGGAGCATCTGTGGCGCACTCGGCCTAGTGCGCCACAGAAGTTTGTACTCCCTGTGGCGCACCTGGGCCGTGTGCGCCACGGATGTGTCGATTCTTTTAGGACAGCACTTTATGTGCACATGTGTGCCCACACATCCACCACCCACACTTCACTTTCCCCTTCTTCTTCCTCCTTAGATCTAGTCGGGATCTTCTCCTTCCCACCTTAATTTCTCCATACATTCACCATTTTTAGCATGTAAAACTTGCTTTGGATGTTACATAAGTAATAGAGGAGGTCTCCGGTCTCTCATCTATCCGTCTCCGGTCGACGCGCGCACCTCTCCTTTCCATCTTTCTCGCGATCGGTCTCTCATCTCGGTAAGTTGTCCATGTAAGGATGTGTTCATGTGTATATGGATGATGCATGTGCTCATATGTATGTAGATGATCGATGCTCATGATGTGTGTATGTGTGTGGAGAGGATCGATGGTCATATGTGTGTGTATATGG
The DNA here is from genome assembly GCA_910589765.1 of Avena atlantica. NCBI lineage: Eukaryota > Viridiplantae > Streptophyta > Magnoliopsida > Poales > Poaceae > Avena > Avena atlantica. The sequence goes on along the minus strand of OU342736.1, from coordinate 431,453,374 downwards.
AGAGTATCGATGATGCTCATGCATGTGTGTATGGAGAGGATAATGATATGTTCATGTGTGTATGGATCGGTCTCTCTCTCTCTTGTGTTTGTATGTGAAAAAGTTTCCATTTGTTTTGCCAAAATGTTGATTCATTTCCATTTTGGCAAGACTTTGGCATTTTGCAAAGGTCCTAATTTTAGGATAGGTCATGCCGAAATTTTCTATCGACCATTGCATGCATGCATTCATTATGTGGTTCTAATAGACTTCAAAATTGTACCGTGTACATCGTGCAGGCAAAAATGGTCCGCATAATGAGCGAAGGCATTGTGGCTAGATTTTTGAAATGTGCGACGGCCGACATGATACGAAATAACAAGACAGATATAAGATGTCCGTGTAGAACATGCAAACTCAACTGGGTGATCGACCCAGATTCCGGGAATCTGCAGGCGCACCTGCTCCGCCATGGTTTCATGGATGGATACACTCGTTGGATAAGCGATGGCGTAGATGATGGAGACGGTGAAGAAGGTGGCCAACATGACGATGATCATCATCACGGCGAGAACGGGCGAGATGATGAAGAGGCTCCTGGAGATGGTGAAGGTGCGGAAGCAGACCGGGATGATGATGATCTAGATGCCGGAGGAGCAGACGACGATGGAACAACGTCAGGCTGGGTGCGGGACCCTTATGTGCAAGAGCTGCTTCTCAAGCAGACGAGTAACGCCAGGGCTGCCGCTAGAGAGAAAGCCAAGCTTGCGCAACTTGAGAAAGACGCGGTTACTCCATTGTATGAAGGATGCAGGCCCGATGATACCCGGTTGAATGTAACGCTCAAGGCTATGGAGATGAAGGCAAAGCACAAATTGAGCGACGCAAGCTTCGACGATATGATGGCATTCTGGCACGATCGTCTCCCGGAGGGGAACACATGTCCAACTAGTATCGAGGATGCCAAGAAAATCGTCTGTCCTCTCGATCTACCGCATGTTAGATATCACGTATGCATCAACGATTGCATCATTTATCGGGGCGAGGACGCGGAGAAAACCACATGTCCGGTGAGCGGCGTGAGTCGATACAAGAAAGGGAAGAAAGCACCTCGAAAAGTGGTATGGTACTTTCCTATCACCCCTCGTCTGCAGCGCTATTTCACGGACCCTAAGGAAGCGAAGCTCATGCGATGGCATGCGGAAAGGAAGAAGCCATGAGATGATGATGACCCCGAAAAGGATGAGCTGCTGACGCACCCTTCAGATGCTAGCCAGTGGAAAGCATTGGACCTCGAATTCCCAGAATTCGGTGGAGATTCGAGGAACATCAGGCTTGGTGCGAGCACCGATGGACTCAATCCGTTCGGTAGCCAGAGCAGCACGCACAGCACTTGGCCCGTGTTTGTATGGATGTACAACCTCCCTCCATGGTTGTGCATGAAGAAGAAGTACATACAAATGAGTATGCTAATTCAAGGGCCGAAACAACCTGGTACCGACATCAATATGTATCTCGGGCTGTTGAAAGAGGAGCTAGCAACGTTATGGGAATCTGGAGCCAATACTTACGACGCCGTCGCACAAGATTATTTCACTATGAGAGCCGCGTTGGTCACTACGGTGCAAGACTATCCAGGTTGCGGGTATATCTCGGGGCAGGTTATCCAAGGATTCTGCGCATGCGTTAGGTGCATGGATAACACAAGCTATCTCCAACTAGAGAAAGATCCAGGGTCATCGAAAACCGTGTTCATGGCGCACCGTAGGTGGCTCGGCAAGAATGATCCATGGAGAAAACGTGGAGACCTGTTCGATGGCAAATCAGAGACCCGAGGAATCCCAGAGCGTATTATGTGGAGGCGAATCCGATCAGGTTTCGGGACGGGCCACCAAGACCCGAGGGTATTATGTGGAGGATTCATGTGGCGGGTGAGCCCATGATACCTAAGAATTTGCGGAAGCTCGCCAGTTCGGAACTGCAGAGTGTGCATGACGGCGTGCTGACGATAGAGAGACGCCTTCTATCGGAGAAAGATCCCTCGCACCCGGTATTCGTGGTTAAGGTGCCACCAGGCATGGGCTTCGTCGACACTGCCCCCGCGGATCTGTTCTTCCTGCGGTTCGAGGACATCTTCAATATGTTCCACCTATACCCGCTGCACTATACCATGGTCCGTCTCTTTTCTCTCAGCCTGGCCACGCAGATCATTAGAGAGAACACACCGGGCATCGCTATAGTGGACCCCTACTACATGCGTGACGGCTGCTTGGGTTCCCCCGCCGAACGACGTATCGTGGCCTCGTACCTAAAAAGAATCCTCGTGGCGAACAAGACAAAGGAATACATTCTCGTGCCTTACTTTCCCGAGTAAGTCGTTATTCAGTCGCCACCGTCGATTGGCTTTATTAGATCATCATCATTCTTTTTTCAACACATTCCATTTGAATTTTTTGCGCAGAGATGAACACTGCACGCTCATCTCCTTATCGCCGAAGCATTCCCACGCCACGTATTTCGACTCGGGGAGTCTAGAAAAGAAGAAAAACTACGACAAGATCAAGGAAGTTCTGGATGATGCTCTCACTGGCTTTGCCTCGACGGAAGGCACCAGCTTCGCGCGTAAGAAGGTCAAGTTCGGAAGGCACGTCTTCAACCACGTAACAGAGTTCCCCTGCGTGAAGCAGCCGGAAAACAGTAAGAAGGAAGCCTACTACGCACTCCATCACATGAGGGCGTTCCTACTTGACCAGCAGAATTCTACGCTGCCAGATCATCTCAAACAGTGGGCCGAAGCAAAGGCCAAGATCAATGATTCGGATATTAGACAAGAGATGTATCGCATCCAGCAGCAGTTTGGGGTAATCATCTTTCGTGATGTCATGACTTCGGGGGGGGATCTTCTACGGAGGAAATATCCCGAATAACCGTGACATAGAAGATCGCCTAGAGATGCAGGGTGACTATAGGAAGTTCATGACGAGACAGGGCGTCCTCCCGTTCCCTAAGCCGAGCCAGAAGGCTTGATGTTGGCCTAGTTGTAGTTTCAAACTATAGATGACCTTTGTGTGTGTGTGTGGACGACAAGTGTACTTATCTTATTAGGTTTATGAATCACCGCTTACTTATTTTGCTTATTATTATTATATATCAATCAATGCTTGGTTTTTTTGCTTACTCTTTGGTTTTTTGCTTACTCTTTGGTTCTCGGACGACAAGTGTGAGTTATTTTTGTCTTTTTCGAGAATATGCCGATGATTGAAATGTCGTGGCACAATATATATGTGAATGTGCTATGACGGGATTGTTAGCCTTGTGATATGCACAAGTCCAGGAATTGTGCATCCTACTTGGCTAACAGTCCCGTCATAAGCATATTCCTGTGTCCAACGACCTAGCTAGCTAGTTATATATGAGGCATGCTTTTCGAGTTATTTTTGTCTTTTTCGAGAATATGCCGATGATTGAAATGTCGTGGCACAATATATATGTGAATGTGCTATGACGGGATTGTTAGCCTTGTGATATGCACAAGTCCAGGAATTGTGCATCCTACTTGGCTAACAGTCCCGTCATAAGCATATTCCTGTGTCCAACAACCTAGTTATATATGAGGCATGCTTTTCGAGTTATTTTTGTCTTTTTCGAGAATATGCCGATGATTGAAATGTCGTGGCACAATATATATGTGAATGTGCTATGACGGGATTGTTAGCCTTGTGATATGCACAAGTCCAGGAATTGTGCATCCTACTTGGCTAACAGTCCCGTCATAAGCATATTCCTGTGTCCAACAACCTAGTTATATATGAGGCATGCTTTTTGAGTTTGCTCTTTTTGATTTAAGAGTACTTTCTATAAGTGTATCTTCATATGCGACTTTAATTATACATGTTTTTTCAATCACCGGTTAGTTATTATTGTCAACTTGTAGATGACGTGGTACGTCGTGTACAAGGGACGGGTTCCCGGAGTCTACGATGATTGGGAAGACTGCCGGAGACAGGTGCACCGTTTCAGTGGCAATAGCTACAAAGGGTACAACACTATGGCGGAGGCGGAAGCTAGATACACGCGCTATCTAGCGGTAGTTAGGACAAGGAACCGGATGAAGACCTACACCTTCGTCGCGGCGGTGATCATGCTTATCTTCTTTGGTTATTTATCCCGCGTTTGTGTCTAGCTAGCTAGTTTAGATGTCTAGGTGAGCTTCCGAGCTATAACTTGTTCGATCGACACATGTATTCGCATGTCACCAACTACTACTTTGTAACATGATCAAAACAATGTAACTTGGACTATGTATTCATGTATGAGACTTATCTATATGTATTTGTTTCAATCTTGTTTTTCATATTGAGTATTTATATATATAATTGTATATCTTGTATCTGTGTATGTATATCTGCTGTAATATTGTATATAATCTGTATTGCATATAATCTGGCTTGGAAATTAAAAAAAACAAAAAATACATCTGTGGCGCACATGGTCTACCTTCTGTGGCGCACTACACCTAAAGCGCACCATGGATGTTTAGTGGCGCACTAGGTAGTGCGCCACAGAAGATCCAAGGGGTAGCGCACCACGCCAAACTTCTGTGGCGCACTAGGTGGTGCGCTACGCCTATCTCTACACAACCGTGGCGCACTAGGCAGTGCGCCACGGCTGAGAGATAGCCGTAGCGCAAGGCCCGTGGCGCACTGCAGGTGCGCCACAGATGATGGTTTCAGGTGCGCCACTAAAGGCCGTTTTCCTAGTAGTGGTAGACGATCCGAGTGTGCATAGATCAGGGTTTCACCGGAGGAAGACCACGAGAACATCGGAATCAGATGAAAACTTGCATGTGTCCCTAGCATATGTGTGAGAGTGTGGTGAGAGGTTGGTATAGGTGCTTGCATGTGTCCCCCCTCGCATGCATGCGCTCTAACCTAGAAGCGAAGGTTCTGTACCCGTATAAGGGGGAATCCCCCGTTTAGTTGAAACCAGGTAGGATAGTGCCCCAACTTATGAACCAACATGGTTTTACATCACCCTATGACCTAAACAAACACAAATCAAGAGAGAGCTACGCCGGGCTACCCCTTTCAGAGGAACGTCTAGGGGGGTATAAGATCCGAGTGTGCACAGATCAGAGTTTTGCCGGAGGAAGACCACGAGAACATCGGAATCTGATGAAAACTTGCATGTGTCCCTAGCATATGTGTGTGAGTGTGGTGAGAGGTTGGTATAGGTGATTGCATGTGTCCCCCCTCGCATGAATGCGCTCTAACCTAGAAGCGAAGGTTCTGGACCCGTATAAGGGGGAATCTCCCCGTTTAGGTGAAACCGGGTAGGATTGTGCCCTAACTTATGAACCAACATGGTTTTACATCACCCTATAACCTAAACAAACACAAAACAAGAGAGAGCTACACCGGGCTACCCCTATCAGAGGAACGTCTACGGGGGTAGACGATCCTAGTGTGCACAGATCAGGGTTTCACCAGAGGAAGACCACGAGAACATCGGAATCAGATGAAGACTTGAATGTGTCCCTAGCATATGTGTGTGAGTGTGGTGAGAGGTTGGTATAGGTGCTTGCATGTGTCCCACCTCGCATGCATGTGCTCTAACCTAGAAGCGAAGGTTCTGGACCCGTATAAGGGGGAATCTCCCCGTTTAGGTGTACCCGTGTAGGATTGTGCCCCAACTTGTGAACCAACATGGTTTTACATCACCCTATGACCTAAACAAACACAAAACAAGAAAGAGCTACGCGGGGCTACCCCTGTCAGACGAACGTCTACGGGGGTAGACGATCCGAGTGTGCATAAGATCAGGGTTTCGCCGGAGGAAGACCACGAGAACATCGGAATGAGATGAAAACTTGCATGTGTCCCTAGCATATGTGTGTGAGTGTGGTGAGAGGTTGGTATAGGTGCTTCCATGTGTCCCCCCTCGCATGCATGCGCTCTAACCGAGAAGCGAAAGTTTCGGACCCGTATAAGGGGGAATCTCCCCGTTTAGGTGAAACCGGGTAGGATTGTGCCCCAAGTAGTGAACCAACATGGTTTTAAATCACCCTATGACCTAAACAAACACAAAACAAGAGAGAGATACGCCGGGCTACCCCTGTCAGAGGAACGTCTACGGGGGTAGACGATCCGAGTGTGCACAGATCCGGGTTTTGCCGGAGGAAGACCACGAGAACATCGGAATCTGATGAAAACTTGCATGTGTCCCTAGCATATGTGTGTGAGTGTGGTGAGAGGTTGGTATAGGTGATTGCATGTGTCCCCCCTCGCATGCATGCGCTCTAACCTAGAAGCGAAGGTTCTGGACCCGTATAAGGGGGGAATCTCCCCGTTTAGGTGAAACCGGGTAGGATAGTGCCCCAACTTGTGAACCAACATGGTTTTACAATACCCTATGACCTAAGCGAACACAAAACAAGAGAGAGCTACGCCGGGCTACCCCTGTTAGAGGAACGTCTAGGGCGGTAGACGATCCGAGTGTGCACAGATCAGGGTTTCGCCGGAGGAAGACCACGAGAACATCGGAATCAGATGAAAACTTGCCTGTGTCCCTGGCATATGTGTGTGAGTGTGGTGAGACGTTGGTATAGGTGCTTGCATGTGTCCCCCCTCGCATGCATGCGCTCTAACCTAGAAGCGAAGGTTCTGGACCCGTATAAGGGGGAATCTCCCCGTTTAGGTGTACCCGTGTAGGATTGTGCCCCAACTTGTGAACCAATATGGTTTTACATCACTCTATGACCTAAACAAACACAAAACAAGAGAGAGCTACGCCGGGCTACCCCTGTCCGAGGAACGTCTACGGGGGTAGACGATCCGAGTGTGCACAGATCAGGGTTTCGCCGGAGGAAGACCACGAGAACATCGGAATGAGATGAAAACTTGCATGTGTCCCTAGCATATGTGTGTGAGTGTGGTGACAGGTTGGTATAGGTGCTTCCATGTGTCCCCCCTCGCATGCATGCGCTCTAACCGAGAAGCGAAAGTTTCGGACCCGTATAAGGGGGAATCTCCCCGTTTAGGTGAAACCGGGTAGGATTATGCCCCAAGTAGTGAACCAACATGGTTTTAAATCACCCTATGACCTAAACAAACACAAAACAAGAGAGAGCTACGCCGGGCTACCCCTGTCAGAGGAACGTCTACGGGGGTAGACGATCCGAGTGTGCACAGATCAGGGTTTTGCCGGAGGAAGACCACGAGAACATCGGAATCTGATGAAAACTTGCATGTGTCCCTAGCATATGTGTGTGAGTGTGGTGAGAGGTTGGTATAGGTGATTGCATGTGTCCCCCCTCGCATGCATGCGCTCTAACCTAGAAGCGAAGGTTCTGGACCCGTATAAGGGGGGAATCTCCCCGTTTAGGTGAAACCGGGTAGGATAGTGCCCCAACTTGTGAACCAACATGGTTTTACAATACCCTATGACCTAAGCGAACACAAAACAAGAGAGAGCTACGCCGGGCTACCCCTGTTAGAGGAACGTCTAGGGCGGTAGACGATCCGAGTGTGCACAGATCAGGGTTTCGCCGGAGGAAGACCACGAGAACATCGGAATCAGATGAAAACTTGCCTGTGTCCCTGGCATATGTGTGTGAGTGTGGTGAGACGTTGGTATAGGTGCTTGCATGTGTCCCCCCTCGCATGCATGCGCTCTAACCTAGAAGCGAAGGTTCTGGACCCGTATAAGGGGGAATCTCCCCGTTTAGGTGTACCCGTGTAGGATTGTGCCCCAACTTGTGAACCAATATGGTTTTACATCACTCTATGACCTAAACAAACACAAAACAAGAGAGAGCTACGCCGGGCTACCCCTGTCCGAGGAACGTCTACGGGGGTAGATGATCCGAGTGTGCACAGATCAGGGTTTCGCCGGAGGAAGACCACGAGAACATCGGAATCAGATGAAAACTTGCATGTGTACCTAGCATATGTGTGTGAGTGTGGTGACAGGTTGGTATAGGTGCTTGCATGTGTCCCCCTCGCATGCATGCGCTCTAACCTAGAAGCGAAGGTTCTGGACCCGTATAAGGGGGAATCTCCCCGTTTAGGTGAAACCGGGTAGGATAGTGCCCCAACTTGTGAACCAACATGGTTTTACATCACCCTATGACCTAAACAAACACAAAACAAGAGAGATCTACACCGGGCTACCCCTGTCAGACGAACGTCTAGGGGGGTAGACGATCTGAGTGTGCACAGATCAGGGTTTCGCCGGAGGAAGACCACGAGAACATCGGAATCTGATGAAAACTTGCATGTGTCCCTAGCATATGTGTGTGAGTGTAGTGAGAGGTTGGTATAGGTGATTGCATGTGTCCCCCCTCGCATGCATGCGTTCTAACCTAGAAGCGAAGGTTCTGGACCCGTATAAGGGGGAATCTCCCCGTTTAGGTGAAACCGGGTAGGATAGTGCCCCAAATTGTGAACCAACATGGTTTTACATCACCCTATGACCTAAACAAACACAAAACAAGAGAGAGCTACGGCGGGCTACCCCTGTCAGAGGAACGTCTAGGGCGGTAGACGATCCGAGTGTGCACAGATCAGGGTTTCGCCGGAGGAAGACCACGAGAACATCAGAATCAGAAGAAACTTGCGTGTGTCCCTAGCATATGTGTGTGAGTGTGGTGAGAGGTTGGTATAGGTGCTTGCATGTGTCCCCCTTGCATGCATGCGCTCTAACCTAGAAGCGAATGTTCCAGACCCGTATAAGGGGGAATCTCCCCGTTTAGGTGAAACCGGGTAGGATAGTGCCCCAACTTGTGAACCAACATGGTTTGACATCACCCTATGACCTAAACAAACACAAAACAAGAGAGAGCTACGCCGGGCTACCGCTGTCAGAGGAACGTCTAGGGGGGTAGACGATCCGAGTGTGCACAGATCAGGGTTTCGCCGGAGGAAGACCACGAGAACATCGGAATCAGCTGAAAACTTGCATGTGTCCCTAGCTTATGTGCGTGAGTGTGGTGAGAGGTTGGTATAGGTGCTTGCATGTGTCCCCCCTCGCATGCATGCGCTCTAACCTATAAGCGAAGGTTCCTTACCCGTATATGGGGGAATCTCTCCGTTCTGGTGAAACCGGGTAGGATTGTGCCCCAACTTGTGAACCAACATGGTTTTACATCACCCTATGACCTAAACAAACACAAGACAAGAGAGAGCTACGCCGGGCTACCCCTGTCAGAGGAACGTCTACGGGGGTAGACGATGCGAGTGTGCACAGATTAGGGTTTCGCCGGAGGAAGACCACGAGAACATCGGAATCAGATGAAAACTTGCATGTGTCCCTAGCATATGTGTGTGAGTGTGGTGAGAGGTTGGTATAGGTGCTTGCATGTGTCCCCCTCGCATGCATGCGCTCTAACCTAGAGGCGAAGGTTCTAGACCCGTATAAGGGGGAATCTCCCCGTTTAGGTGAAACCGGGTAGGATAGTGCCACAACTTGTGAACCAACATGGTTTTACATCACCCTATGACCTAAACAAACAGAAAACAAGAGAGAGGTACGCCGGGCTACCCCTGTCAGAGGAACGTCTAGGGGTAGACGATACGAGTGTGCACAGATCAGGGTTTCGCCGGAGGAAGACCACGAGAACATCGGAATCAGATGAAAACTTGCATGTGTCCCTAGCATATCTGTGTGAGTGTGGTGAGAGGTTGGTATAGGTGCTTCCATGTGTCCCCCCTTCCATGCATGCGCTCTAACCTAGAAGCGAAGGTTCTGTACCCGTATAAGGGGGAATCTCCCGTTTAGGGGAAACCGGGTAGGATAGTGCCCCAACTTGTGAACCAACATGGTTTTACATCACCCTATGACCTAAACAAACACAAAACAAGAGAGCTACGTCGGGCTACCCCTGTCAGAGGAACGTCTAGGTGGTAGACGATCCGAGTGTGCACAGATCAGGGTTTCGCCGGAGGAAGACCACGAGAACTTTGGAATCAGATGAAAATTGCATGTGTCCCTAGCATATGTGTGTGAGTGTGGTGAGAGGTTGGTATATGTGCTTGCATGTGTCCCCCCTCGCATGCATGCGCTCTAACCTAGAAGCGAAGGTTCCGGACACGTATAAGGGGGAATCTCCCTGTTCTGGTGAAACCGGGTAGGATTGTGCCCCAACTTGTGAACCAAAATGGTTTTACATCACCCTATGACCTAAACAAACACAAAACAAGAGAGAGCTACGCCGGGCTACCCATGTTAGAGGAACGTCTACGGGGGTAGACGATCCGAGTGTGCACAGATCAGGGTTTCACCGGAGGAAGACCACGAGAACATCGGAATCAGATGAAAACTTGCATGTGTCCCTAGCATATGTGTGTGAGTGTGGTGAGAGGTTGGTATAGGTGATTGCATGTGTCCCCCTCGCATGTATGCGCTCTAACCTAGAAGCGAAGGTTCTGGACCCGTATAAGGGGGACTCTCCCCGTTTAGGTGAAACCGGGTAGGATAGTGCCCCAACTTGTGAACCAACATAGTTTTACATCACCCTATGACCTAAACAAACACAAATTAAGAGAGAGCTATGCCGGGCTACCCCTGTCAGAGGAACGTCTAGGGGGTAGACGATCCGAGTATGCACAGATCAGGACCCTCAGAATCGGCCCTATGCAAGTCTTAGCGAATCCCGCCAAACCCGCATAGAAACGATTCAAAGGTGCCCACCAGGCACTTGCGTGCGGGTGGAAAACGAAGTAATATCATTACACATTAGTCCACGATGGAACCCACAAAACAGATATATACAACGACGACTCATCGAGTCAAGAATACAATATACAGTACAAAGATCCAAATCACCTTGAAAACGATACAACGTCCGAGTACGGACAAGATGCAAATTGGGCTAAGAGCCCTGAAGAATAACCAATGGCGTCCATAACCCTGCCCAGGCCAAGCCGGAAGGGTAACCCTGCTAACGACGTCGATCTCAAAACCTGCTTAAACAAAAGGGGTGCCGACAAAGGGCAAAGGAAAAAGAGAGCGGTCAGTACTGAGGCCAGTACACGGCGAGACTAGAATTCGGCGGTCCTCGCCTACATAGATATGGTGGACTGAAGCGGCAGCGCAGCATGCACTAAACAACCTATAGAGACTCAATACAACTGGCGGCTATCAGATAGTGATAAGAAAGACCTATTCGGATCCAACCTTTTACTATCACCAAGCATACCCATCCTGGAATTTCCCACTCGATACCAAACGAGGAAGTCAACCGAGGAACTCACACAGTTGGCAGTTTTATTTATTCAGTATCGTTGCAGCAATTACTAGTCAGGTATATATAGTCATCCTGATATAATAAGCATTGGACACTTTTACTTAACCATTCCGTTGTAGTTGTGACACTTACTAGTCAGATATAATTAGCATGAGATATCCCAAACCCAGCAGTTGTTGGTACTTTTATTTAGCCATTCTGTTGTAGTGAAGCTAATTACTAGTCATATTGGATACAAGTCAAGTTATAACAGTAAACTTTAGTTATAGTTGTCTATGATCGAGAACTATGCTCCAAGTCGTCCATAACCGCGGACACGGCTTCTCGAAAAGATTTAACCCTGCAGGGGTGCACCAAAGTTTCCACACGCACCTACACCCTTGTTGTCAGATCAGGTAGGTACAAGATCACAAAACATACACCCAACGGTATGTCGACGGGGTTTCGGACACGACGTTTCCCAGACCCAAAGCAAGCACATGGGGGGCCACCCCACTAAGCTACCCGTAACGAAGTCGGCCGGTCTCCGAGACGGACCCAGGGTTTGCGAGAACGGCTGTAAACGATTGGGAACCCGAAAGTGTGGCTGGGCTTGTCGATACCGCGAAATCGTGCCGCGATCCAAAACAATACAAGCGCTCCACGCGCAATCATAAATAAAGCAGTAAAGCATGGCATAAGTACAAGATAGTAATAAAGCCCCTAACTACTTTGTGGCCCCCGGTACAATACTTTGAAATCAGGTACTAATCGATGGGGGTGCCCACACACCCCACCTGTGGTTAGCGCGCTCGATCTCGGAACAGCTGTCAAGAACTCGGGGTCCTACGGGACACCAGTGAGCGGTTAAAAACCAAATATTGTCTATTACCCACCGGTGCCTCTGCATTTACCTACTTCAATTTTAGTTATTAAACAATAATTAAAGCCATGATCATCTCCAACATAAAGCATATGGCAGCCTTCCAACAACCGTGGTACTGGACGACACGCAACAGCACTTGAGCAGGCGACTATGACGCGCAAGTCCAACTATCTACCAAACAACAGGTAATAGGATGTGTCCAAGGCAATATGAGGCTGCATGGGATATCCCGGGTACGAAAACTAGAGCATCGCAACACAGATAGAAATAGATCAACAGGAGGGAATAAATATTATAAAGGTAAGATAGGTAGAAAGGGGGAGAATGCTCGCCTGAAAACATTGCCGAAGTTTCATCCGAAGATCGGGTCGACACTCGCATCAACTCATCGGCCTACTCCGCGAAGAAGCAAAGCACTAGAAGAAACATCGGATGCACTATTTAATACTACGGCAAAAGATCGGGCATGATGCATGTATGATGTATGACATGGCAAATATGCGATGCAATTAGGTCATATTAAGCGGAACCGGGGTCCCGACAATTATTAAGTGGTTCAAGTTATTTAGATACCTGCAATTTAAATGTTGTCTTAACATGGAAAAATATGGTATCGGTTCGATGCACAAATTTAAATGGAGCCAATATTAGACTAGATTTGCCCGTATATGGCCTCCACATTTAATTATGAGGTGAACCTGCTAAAAGCCCCCAAACCACATGATATGAATGCAATCATGAACAATTTATATGCGACAGATATATATTATATATTATATAAAATATTGGTCTTATAAAAGGGATCACACATCGGGGGGATGGTCTTGGACCCGAGAGGTTTGGTTCAGTCTTCGGGGTTCGACGAGGGATCGGGGTCTTCGGATCCTTGCCGAAGATCTAGGCGTTGAGCGGCAGAAGCCACTCCATCCTAGCACAACTGCAGACTCGCACAGTTAGAAAGCGATCACACATCCACAACAACAGGAAATCTAACTCGGGACTTGGCGCACCGCAGGAAGCAGAGGACACGGTGTGTTGGGGCTTGAGGCTGGTTGCAACCATGGACAGTGAAGGCGCCGGGGACCTGGCCGGGAGTTGGCGACGCAGAGGGGCACCGGCGAGGGGAGGACGCCGGACGGGGAGCGGCGCTCTGGTGCCAAGGAAGGGCCGCATGGCGAGCTCGGGACGCGATCACGGGAGGCGAGAGGAGGCCGACAGGAGGGAGACGTGCTTGCGGCGGGGGTTGGTGGTGGAGTTCGGGCAGAGGGTGGTCGGCCAGCGGCGGAGACGCGGCGGAGGTGATGCTGCTCACATGAGGGGTTACCGCTACTGAGGGGAGAGGGAGGCGGCGTCTTGCGCTGGGGCGGAGGCGGACAGCAGCGAGGCTTGAGGGTGTGCCGGTGCAGGGCAGGATAGAGCCACGATGGCGGCGCTGGTCGTGGCCGTCGATGGAGACAAGAGGAGTCGTAGCTTGCGGGAGGGCGGCGATTAGCGGGGAGAGATGACGGCGGTGGCGGCCGTGGACGGGGACGAGGGGAAGGGGCCGCATCGGGGCGACGGGGTTGGGTACGGGAGAAGCGGGGTGGGGAAGGTTTGCAGAGGGCGAGCAGACGAGTCCCACAGGTGAGGCGAGCGAGGTTTGCAGGGCACTAGGTGCAGGAGCGCGTCGCTTCCTCGTCGGTGTGGCATCGCTGCAAGTGGGGCCGGTCGGAGCGGGGTCTGCGGGGAGTGGTGGGTCAAGGTGGGGCAGGGGTTTGACCGCATGATGCGGAGCGAGAGCTGGCAGCACCAAGGGAGCATGCGTGCGTTTTTGGGTGGGGATCGCGTGCGGGGTGTGGTGTTTGGGTCCAGAGAGAGGTGGCGGCGGGGAGAGGGAAAAAAATGTGGTGATGTCTAGGGTTTGGGAAGGTAGGGATTAGGGTTAGAGGTGGGGTTGTAGGTGGTCTCTGGTTGGGCCTTTGGGCCTGGCCGGTTGTCTGTCTCTCACAGACAAAAGATTTAGGGTTTTTATATTTTATTTTAAAAGCTTTTTGTAATTTGTTTTTAGACAAACTGAGATATTCGGAAGCACCGGTGTTTTGATTTGAAGTAAAAGGAAGGAATTAATATAGAAAACAAAATAGGTCTTTTAGCAAAATATTTTTAGACAGATAGATGTATGATGATGTCATGATGATGCACATAGATAAGACACACGATTTTCTAGTAGTGATTTTACCCGGGGTTCTACAATTACTCTGTAACACCCTCAGAATCAACCCTATGCAAGTCTTAGCGAATCCCGCCAAACCCGCATAGAAACGATTCAAAGGTGCCCACCAGGCACTTGCGTGCGGGTGGAAAACGAAGTAATATCATTACACATTAGTCCACGATGGAACCCACAAAACAGATATATACAACAGCGACTCATCGAGTCAAGAATACAATATACAGTACAAAGATCCAAATCACCTTGAAAACGATACAACGTCCGAGTACGGACAAGATGCAAATTGGGCTAAGAGCCCTGAAGAATAACCAATGGCGTCCATAACCCTGCCCAGGCCAAGCCGGAAGGGTAACCCTGCTAACGACGTTGATCTCAAAACCTGCTTAAACAAAAGGGGTGCCGACAAAGGGCAAAGGAAAAAGAGAGCGGTCAGTACTGAGGCCAGTACACGGCGAGACTAGAATTCGGCGGTCCTCGCCTACATAGATATGGTGGACTGAAGCGACAGCGCAACATGCACTAAACAACCTATAGAGACTCAATACAACTGGCGGCTATCAGATAGAGATAAGAAAGACCTATTCGGATTCAACCTTTAACTATCACCAAGCATACCCATCCTGGAATTTCCCCCTCGATACCAAACGAGGAAGTCAACCGAGGAACTCACACAGTTGGCAGTTTTATTTATTCAGTTATCGTTGCAGCAATTACTAGTCAGGTATAGATAGTCATCCTGATGTAATAAGCATTGGACACTTTTACTTAACCATTCCGTTGTAGTTGTGACACTTACTAGTCAGATATAATTAGCATGAGATATCCCAAACCCAGCAGTTGTTGGTACTTTTATTTAGCCATTCTGTTGTAGTGAAGCTAATTACTAATCATATTGGATACAAGTCAAGTTATAACAGTAAACTTTAGTTATAGTTGTCTATGATCGAGAACTATGCTCCAAGTCATCCATAACCGCGGACACGGCTTCTCGAAAAGATTTAACCCTGCATGGGTGCACCAAATTTCCACACGCACCTACACCCTTGTTGTCAGATCAGGTAGGTACAAGATCACAAAACATACACCCAACGGTATGTCGACGGGGTTTCGGACACGGCGTTTCCCAGACCCAAAGCAAGCACATGGGGGGCCACCCCACTAAGCTACCCGTAACGAAGTCGGACGGTCTCCGAGACGGACCCAGGGTTTGCGAGAACGGCTGTAAACGACTGGGAACCCGAAAGTGTGACTGGGCTTGTCGATACCGCAAAATCGTGCCGCGGTCCAAAACAATACAGGCGCTCCACGCGCAATCGTAAATAAAGCAGTAAAGCATGGCATAAGTACATGATAGTAATAAAGCCCCAAACTACTTTGTAGCCCCCGGTACAATACTTTGAAATCAGGTACTAATCGATGGGGGTGCCCACACACCCCACCTGTGGTTAGCGCGCTCGATCTCGGAACAGGTGTCAAGAACTCGGGGTCCTACGGGACACCAGTGAGCGGTTAAACACCAAATATTGTCTATTACCCACCGGTGCCTCTGCATTTACCTACTTCAATTTTAGTTATTAAACAATAATTAAAGCCATGATCATCTCCAACATAAAGCATATGGCAGCCTTCCAACAACCGTGGTACTAGACGACACGCAACAGCACTTGAGCAGACGACTACGACGCGCAAGTCCAACTATCTACCAAACAACAGGTAATAGGATGTGTCCAAGGCAATATGAGGCTGCAAGGGATATCACGGGTACGAAAACTAGAGCATCGCAACACAGATAGAAATAGATCAATAGGAGGGAATAAATATTATAAAGGTAAGATAGGTAGAAAGGGGGAGAATGCTCGCCTGAAAACATTGCCGAAGTTTCATCCGAAGGTCGGGTCGACACTCGCATCAACTCATCGGCCTACTCCGCGAAGAAGCAAAGTACTAGAAGAAACATCGGATGCACTATTTAATACTACGACAAAAGATCGGGCATGATGCATGTACGATGTATGACATGGCAAATATGCGATGCAAATAGGTCATATTAAGCGGAACCGGGGTCCCGACAATTATTAAGTGGTTCAAGTTATTTAGATACCTGCAATTTAAATGTTGTCTTAACATGGCAAAATATGGTATCGGTTCGATGCACAAATTTAAATGGAGCCAATATTAGACTAGATTTGCCCGTATATGGCCTCCACATTTAATTATGAGGTGAACCTGCTAAAAGCCCCCAAACCACATGATATGAATGCAATCATGAACAATTTATATGCGACAGATATATATTATATATTATATAAAATATTGGTCTTAGAAAAGGGATCACACATCGGGGGGATGGTCTTGGACCCGAGAGGTTTGGTTCAGTCTTCGGGGTTCGACGAGGGATCGGGGTCTTCGGATCCTTGCCGAAGATCTAGGCGTTGAGCAGCAGAAGCCACTCCATCCTAGCACAACTGTAGAATCGCACAGTTAGAAAGCGATCACACATCCACAACAACAGGAAATCCAACTCGGGACTTGGCGCACCGCAGGAAGCAGAGGACACGGTGTGGTGGGGCTTGAGGCTGGTTGCAACCATGGACAGTGAAGGCGCCGCGGACCTAGCCGGGAGGTGGCGACGCAGAGGGGCACCAACGAGGGGAGGACGCCAGACGGGGAGCGGCGCTCTTGTGCCAAGGAAGGGCCGCAGGGCGAGCACGGGACGCGATCGCGGGGAGGCGAGAGGAGGCCGACAGGAGGGAGACGTTCTTGCGGCGGGGGTTGGTGGTGGAGTTCGGGCAGAGGGTGGTCGGCCAGCGGCGGAGACGCGGCGGCGGTGATGCTGCTCACAGGAGGGGGTACCGCTACGGAGGGGAGAGGGAGGCGGCGTCTTGCGCTGGGGCGGAAGCGGACAGCAGCGAGGCTTGAGGGTGTGCCGGTGCAGGGCAGGATAGAGCCATGATGGCGGCGCTGGCCGCGGCCGTCGATGGAGACAAGAGGAGTCGTAGCTTGCGTGAGGGCGGCGATTAGCGGGGAGAGATGACGGCGGTGGCGGCCGTGGACGGGGACGAGGGGAAGGGGCCGCATCGGGGCGACGGGGTTGGGTACGGGAGAAGCGGGGTGGGGACGGTTTGCAGAGGGCGAGCGGACGAGTCCCACAGGTGAGGCGAGCGAGGTTTGCAGGGCACTAGGTGTAGGAGCGCGTCGCTTCCTCGTCGGTGTGGCATCGCTGCAAGTGGGGCCGGTCTGAGCGGGGTCTGCGGGGAGTGGTGGGTCAAGGTGGGGCAGGGGTTTGACCACATGATGCGGAGCGAGAGCTGGCAGCACCAAGGGAGCATGCGTGCGTTTTCGGGTGGGGATCGCGTGCGGGGTGTGGTGTTTGGGTCCAGAGAGAGGTGGCGGCGGGGAGAGGGAAAAATGTGGTGAGGTCTAGGGTTTGGGAAGGTAGGGATTAGGGTTAGAGGTGGGGTTGTAGGTGGTCTCTGGTTGGGCCTTTGGGCCTGGCCGGTTGTCTGTCTCTCACAGACAAAAGATTTAGGGTTTTTATATTTTATTTTAAAAGCTTTTTGTAATTTGTTTTTAGACAAACTGAGATATTCGGAAGCACCGGTGTTTTGATTTGAAGTAAAAGGAAGGAATTAATATAGAAAACAAAATAGGTCTTTTAGCAAAATAGTTTTAGACAGATAGATGTATGATGATATCATGATGATGCACATAGATAAGACACGTGATTTTCTAGTAGTGATTTTACCCGGGGTGCTACAGTATATGTGCTTGCATGTGTCACCCCTCGCATGCATGCGCTCTAACCTGAAGCGAAGGTTCTGGACCAGTATAAGGGGGAATCTCCCCGTTCTGGTGAAACCGGGTAGGATTGTGCCCCAACTTGTGAACCAAGATGGTTTTACATCACCCTATGACCTAAACAAACACAAAACAAGAGAGAGCTACGCCGGGCTACCCCTGTTAGAGGAACGTCTACGGGGGTAGATGATCCGAGTGTGCACAGATCAGGGTATCGTCGGAGGAAGACCACGAGAACATCGGAATCCGATGAAAACTTGCATGTGTCCCTAGCATATGTGTGTGAGTGTGGTGAGAGGTTGGTATAGGTGAAGGGAATATGCCCTGAGAGGCAATAATAAAATGTTTATTATGTGTATTCCAAGTACATGATAGATGTTTATTTTGCATGCTATAATTGTATTAATACGGAAACGTTAATACATGTGTGTTTAATAAACAAACAGAAAGTTCCTAGTTATGCCTCTCTCATAAACTAGTTCGTTGATTAACAAGGTGATCATGGTTCCCTAATCATAGACATTGGATGTTGTTAATAACGAGATCACAACATTAGTGTAATGGTGTGATGAACATTCATCCGAAGTATAGCATTACGATCAAAGTCATTGAGTTTATATTGCTATAAACAAACTACGAAGTAGTCCTAATCCTTAGACCATGAGATCATGCCAATCACTAACACCGGAAGAGTTTCTTGTTGACATCAAACGTCACTCCGTAACTGGGTGATTATAAAGATGGCTTCAAAGCTACTAAAGTGTTATGTTGAAAATCATGGATCAAGAGTGGAATTTGTTCATCCCGATGACGGATAGATATGCTCTGGGCCCTCTCGGTGATATCACATTGGTTAGCTTGCAAGCAAGTGATTTGATCACTAGAATGTTATATCACGGGAACGAGAAAAGAGTGCATGTCAGTAACGAGATCAAACTAGGTATGGAGATACCGATGATCGAATCTCGGACATGTAATATATCGTGAAACAAAGGGATTAAGATACAAGCATAAAAGGTTCAAACGATCATAGGAAAAGTCATCGTTGAATGTGTGGGAGTCAGTATGGATCTCCAGGTCCCGCTACTGATTATTGATCGGAGAAGGGTCTCAATCATGTCCGCATTATTCGCGAACCGTAGGTTGACACACTTAAGGGACACTGGCATCCAGTTGGAGCAAATGTTTCATGCCGAAAGAATAAACAAGCGCAGGAATTTATTTCACTAGATACCGAAACAGGTTTTCGGGTGAAATTGCATAAAGTGGTTATGCATGTGAAATGGAATTCTAGCAAGGGGTTATTTGTGAATGTTTTCCATTAAAGTAATTGACAAAATTCTGAATAAAATAAAAGAGTTTTATTTAATGAGAGTTTGCATTAAATTTGGTGGAAATTTAAATGGGAATTTGAGTGGACTTTTGAGTGGAGGGAATTTAAAGGAATTTTGTGAGTGGATTGTCCACCCACATGAAGAGGGGAGGGCAAGGGGGCAGCCCCCATGCGCCGGCCACCCCCTTGGGGTTCCCTCCCTCCTCCTATAAAAGGAGCCCCCCTCCTCACTTGTCTCTCACACCTCCTCGTGAAGGATCTCTCTCCCCCTCTAGAATTTATCCCCCATGGTCTAGGACTAGCGAGATACATGTTCCCGATGGCTATTCGGCAAGAAAGGGTTGTGCTTCCGCTGCATCGCTGGAGCGAGGAGGCGGACGTTTCCCGGTGTCTTGTACGTGTGTGCGAGCACGGATGCGCTGCTGCTTTGCGACGCTAGGACTTCCTCTCGATCTTAAGATCGGCAAGAGATCGTCTACATAAACCACGAGTTGAACTCGTTAAGCTTTGTCGGTCTTCAAGGGTATGTTCTCTACGGATATACATCCGCACGTTGTTTGTATCTAGTAGATAGATCTTGGTACATAGTTCCCATCGTAGGAAATTTTTTGTTTTCTATGCTGCGAACCCTACAATAGGTGCTTGAATGTGTCCCCCCTCGCATGCATGCGCTCTAACCTAGAAACGAAGGTTCTGAACCCGTATAAGGGGGAATCTCCCCATTTAGGTGAAACCGGGTAGGATAGTGCCCCAACTTGTGAAACAACATGGTTTTACAGGACCCTATGACATAAACAAACACAAAACAAGAGAGATACGCCGGGTTACCCCTGTCAGAGGAACGTCTAGGGGGGTAGACGATCCGAGTGTGCATAGATCAGGGTTTCGCCGGAGGAAGACCACGAGAACATCGGAATCAGATGAAAACTTGCATGTGTCCCTAGCATATGTGTGTGAGTGTGGTGAGAGGTTGGTATAGGTGCTTGCATGTGTACCCCTCGCATGCATGCGCTCTAACCAAGAAGCGAAGGTTCTGGACCCGTATAAGGGGGAATCTCCCCGTTTAGGTGAAACCGGGTAGGATAGTGCCCCAACTTGTGAACCAACATGGTTTTACATCACCCTATGACCCAAAAATAACAAAACAAGAGAGAGCTATGCCGGGCTACCCCTGTCAGAGGAACGTCTAGGGGGGTAGACGATCCGAGTGTGCATAGATCAGGGTTTCGCCGGAGGAAGACCACGAGAACGACGGAATCAGATGAAAACTTGCATGTGTCCCTAGCATATGTGTGTGAGTGTGGTGAGAGGTTGGTATAGGTGCTTGCATGTGTCCCCCCTCGCAAGTTTGCTTGGAACTTAGAAGCGAAGGTTCTGGACTTGTCTAGGGTTTGCTTGGAAAATGAGCACAAGACAAAATAAAAAAGTATATATAGTAATAATATATTATAGTTTCTTCTATAATAATAGACACAAAATAATATATTATGATTTGTGATATTACTAGACACCAAATAAAGTTTCTTGTATAATTTGTTATTAATTAGAAAAATAAAAATATTCGCCCTATCTACGCCGACGGCTGCCCTCGGCGTATGCCTGGCCGTCGGCGTAGCCTCATACGTTTTTTGACCCGCGGCCACTCGTTTACCAGCCTCAGTCTATCCCCAACCCCCTCTCCACCTCCCGCCTCCCAACCCCCTCCCCACCCCCCGACCCGCCGCCACCAGCCGCCGGCCCCCGAGCTCGGCGCCGCCGCCGCTAGCCCCCCTCTCTCCCTCCCGCGAGCGACCGCCGCCTCCCCCACAGCCCCGACCGTCACCACCCCCACTGCCCCTCCCCCACCGCACCCCGGCCCTCCCCCACTTCCCCACCCCACTGCCCTGCCGCCACCACCACCCCGCCGCCACCACCACTACCCCCCCTTCCCCACTGCCCCGGCCATCACCACCCCCACTGGCCCTCCCCACTGCCCCACCCCAGCCCTCCCCCACTTCCCCACCCCCACCACCCCGCCGTCACCACCACCCCGCCGCCACCCCCACTTCCCCATTGCCCCACCGCCTCCCCCAGTACCGCCGCCACCACCCCCACTGCCCCGCCGCCACCCCTACTGCCCCACCCCTCCCCCACTTCCCCACCCCAACCCCACTGCCCCACGCCCAACCCCACTGCCCCGCCACCTCCCCCACTGCTCCACCCCCTTCGACACTGCCCCACCCCTCCCCCACTGCCCCGCCCCTCCACCGAGCACACCCTCCCTTCCCATTGGTTAGTTTTTAAAAAAAATTGTTCTTGTTTTTATTTTAGTTTGTAGTTTTAGTTTTAGTTTTAGTTTGTACTAATTGTAGTTTGTGGTTTTAGTTTGTAGTAGTAGTTTGTAGTAGTAGTTTATAGTTTGTAGTATGTAGTTTTTCTTATGTACTAGTAGTTTGTAGTAGTAGGTTGTATCTAGAGGAAGTTTGTAGTTTGTACTATGCAAAACAATAGTTCATG
Organism: Avena atlantica; assembly: GCA_910589765.1. NCBI lineage: Eukaryota > Viridiplantae > Streptophyta > Magnoliopsida > Poales > Poaceae > Avena > Avena atlantica. The sequence goes on along the minus strand of OU342736.1, from coordinate 431,431,446 downwards.
TTTAGTATAATAGATGAAATTTGCTAAATATATGTTGTATATGGTATGTTGTTTGCAGTTACAGGAGGGTGAGCGGGGGGAGTGTTTCGACGACGGGTCTCGGATCATCTTCTACGATTTGATCACGCTTCGAGGGTGAGAATATGTTCGCCTCTCTTGTACCTAGGTTTTATTTTTGTGTCTAGATCACCAAGTCTGTCGCGTCACCTAGGCGTCATCCCGACTGTAAGCGTTACGCGACTTAATATGCATTAGTGGTCTCGCATATTTTGAACCGTAACGCTTACGGCTTTTATCGGGCAGTCGGCGGATTCGTAGTTGGGTATGGTTCTCCCTGGCTCTACCTCGATTCGAGACAGGATTTCGGTGGCGCCTCCTCGTTGTTCTCCGGATGCACATGCTCTTGGCTTTTGTCGAGACGTGTATCAGGAGAGCAGCGGGGAGGTGCTGCCGAAATTCTGCTCGGATCGAGGTAGAAATAGGGAGAACTTACCCAATCTACGGATCCGGTGGCTGGTTAGGACCCTCTTTTCCTATTAGACATGTAGGTTGATGAATGCGTAAAAATATGAAGCATTTAATCTCCTGTTTGATATAAAATGTTATATTTGTTGTTTGTCTCCCAACAAAGCAGAAGAGGATGGCTGGTAATGGGTGGATGTACAGTGGCCGTATTAGTGTGACTAATAAAACAGACGATTGGGTATAGAACACTCATTTGTTAGTGAATGAGTTAGTGTGTGGTTCGAAGGCAATGGTTTTGGCACTTTGTCCCTGCGCTCATTGCACTAAGCGTCATCGTCAGGGAAAGGATGACATGTATAAACATCTTCTACAATATGGGTACATGTCTAACTATGTCACGCAAGTCGACTTTGCTCGGTACGAATGTGACAGAGGTGAGGTGATGCATCGGCGGCTCAATGGCAATGAGCACGATGTGATTAGAAACATGCTAGATGATCTCATCGATGCCGACCAGCCGAATTCGCCACCTCCACGGGAGGAATCACCAGAACCGGAGGAACCGCTAGAACCGGAGGAACCGGAGCCAACCGCGAAGGCCTTCCTTGATATGATGGCCGCGGCTAAGAGGCCTCTGTACGAGGGTGCAAAGATTTCTCAGCTCGATGCCATCGCTCAGTGTCTAGCCGACAAGTGCCAGTACTCCGCCACCCGTTCTAACTTTGAAGCTAATCTGAGAACATGTGGTAACATGTTGCCCGAAGGGCATTGTCTGCCTAAAACCTTTCACGAAACAAAGGAACTCATGAAGGAGCTCAACATGGATTATGAAAAGATAGATTGCTGTCCAAAAGGATGCCTTTTTTTTGGAAACAATTTGAGGGTGACAAGTACTGCTCCATTTGTAAGGCCTCTAGATATGAAGAGATAAAGGGGAAGGATGGCCAGGTGAGGCAGTCGAAGGTCGCTAAGAAGATACTTCGGTATCTCCCATTCATAAAAAGAATCCAGCGGCTTTACTGGAGTGAGGAGACTGCCAAACAGATGACGTGGCACAAGAAGGGGAAACGATACGAGGACGAGCACGGACGGAAGAAGATGGGACATCCATCTGATGGTAAGGAATGGAAGAACTTCGATGACAAATATCCCCGATGGGCAGAAGAGGCTTGGAATGTTAGAATTGCGATAGCAACAGATGGCTTCAACCCATATGGTATGTAGACGGCCTCGTACAGCTGCTGCCCGGTGTATGTTATTCCGCTCAATCTCCCTCCCGGAGTATTAATGCAACGGAAGACCATGTTTTTGTCGCTGATAATTCCAGGACCTGAGTATCTGGGGAAGAACTTGAGTGTCTACATGCAGCTGATTGTGGATGATTTGAACCACTCTTGGATACACGGGACGTTGACATACGACCGAGCATCAAAGAGAAACTTTTTGATGAAAGTTTGGTTGCAGTATACTATGCATGACATGCCCGGGTACGCCCTAACGTGCGAATGGTGTACAGCTGGTAAGTGGCCATGCCCAGTGTGTAGGCACCGACTTGAGTTCCTTTGGCTAAAGTCGGGTCGCAAATATGTTGCATTTGACACGAATCGACATTACCTCATAAGAAATCATTCGTTCATAGAAGATAGAAAGAACTTCAAGAAGGGCAAAGTTATGCATGAAGTAAAAGAGGTACCAAAGTTCGAGGGTGCAACTGTTGATGCCGAGCTACGTGCTCTCGTGCCCGCGGCGCCGGGAACTGGCCATCAATTTGTGGGATATGGTGAACGCATAATTGGACTCACGTGGCAGCCTTAACGAATCTCGTGTATTACAAGGACCTCGAACTTCCCCATAACATCGATGTGATGCACACCGAAAAGAATGTCGGGGAGTCCCTTTTCCACACAGTCCTGAACATTCCTGGGAAGTCAAAGGATAATATCAAGGCTAGAGTCGATGTTGAGAAGCTTTGTGATAGGAAGAGATTACACATGCAGCCTCCTACTGTCCGTCGAAAGAATTGGTTCAAGCCGCATGTCTACTACTGCCTTGATAATGTCCAAAATAAGGAGTCATTTAGGTGGCTCAAATACGTCGTGATGTTCCCTGACGGTTATTGTTCGAATATAAGTAAGGGAGTCAATCTTTCGAAGGGACAAGTCACCGGGCTCAAGAGTCACGACTATCATATATGGATTGAGCGGCTGATGCCGGTGATGGTTCGAGGGTATCTCCCCGAGAAAGTATGGCGAGTTCTTGCGGAGTTGAGCCATTTCTTCCGCACCCTCTGTGCTAAGTAGATATGTCCTCTGGTTATTGAGAAGCTGCAAATTTCGGTGCCGGAGTTGCTATGCAATTTGGAGATGATCTTTCCGCCAGGCTTGTTTACTCCGATGGCACATCTAATTGTGCACCTCGCGAACGAGGCACTCTTGGGGGGCCGGTGCAATTTTGTTGGCAATTTTGTATTGAGAGAGATTTTAAGTATATTCGAAAGATAACTGGAAACAAAGCCAGGATTGAAGCATGCATAGCTGAAGCAACATGCCTTCGAGAGATGGCAGACGCCGCAACAACCTACTGGCCCGATGATGTTCCCACTATGCATAACCCGGTCTCTCGTTACAATGCCGACCTGCCCAAGATTGACCCCAAGCTCGAACTATTCCAATTTACCGGTGGCAAGGCCGGTAAAGTACTAAAATATAGGTTGCCGAAGGAAGATAAGGATTGCATAATGCTCTATGTGCTTATGAACATGAAGGAAGTGGTCGATTTCATTAGGTAAAATGGTGAACACCCTATTTCTCTATGCAGCTAGTAACTCGGTCTCCATCTAATGCTTATTTTCTCCTTCTTAGCGATTTCACGGATGAACAGTGGTCGGGATCGACGGATCCCTCTCCCATGGAGTTGGACACTCTACTGAAAGAGAGTGCTCCCGGAAATAAAAAAACTTTGTGTCCTGGTTTATGGAAAAAGTAATTTCTAACATATCCCTCTTACCTTGCAATATGTGACTTGTCCCTCTTATTCCACGTAACTACTGAACGCAACAAATTTGAACTGTACCTGTAGGGAGCTGATCCCAACGTTGTGATGTCAGATGAGCTGAAATGTGTTTCCCAAGGTTGTAACTGTGTCGTCATGAAGTATGAGAAGTATGATGTGAATGGGTTTCGCTTCCATAAAGAGACGCACCAGAAAGGGCGACCGAATGAAAAAAGGTAAATACTGGGGTGTTCACCAGAGGAGTCGATTCCCTTGATTACTACGGAAGGTTAGAGAATGTATACGAGCTGACCTTCAATTGTACGAATGTCGAACTCAATCTTGTTGTGTTCAAGTGCCACTGGTTTGACCCAAGGGGTTGTGGCATCCCACAAAACCACTACTAGAAAATCGCGTTGTTTTTGTGCATTGCATCATCATGACCGCATGCTCATGTCATCATGCCACATTGCATTTGAGCATCGTCATCATCTTGTATTTGCTTGTGTAAAACTATTTCGGGAAAACCTAGTTTTGTTTTCTAAAACGCCCCGTCTTTTATTCAAACGCCAAACCCCGGGGCTCCGGATTATTTTATTTGTCGGCTATCGGTTTGCAAACGGTGTTTTAAAAACAAATAAATTATTATATTATTTTAGTGGGGGCAGTCGAACGGGCCGAAACGACCCGAACGACCACCCCCGTACAAACAGATCGGTCCACCTAATTCCTAAACCTACCAAACTACCTACCCACACCCACCCCTCCACCTCACCCCACCCTATGGCATGCAGCCACCTCACCTCCCAACTCTCCCTGAACCACTCCCATGCTGCCACCTGGTCCACCCCCTCTCTCTCCTCTCTCTCCCCACTCCCAGCAGCCCCACCCTGGGCCACACACAACACACACCACACAACTCCCCAGCACACACGACGCACACACTCACGCGGTCACGCAACCCACGCACCCGCGCGCAGCCAGCAACACACGCACGCGCACGACACCCACCTGCCCGCGGGACCCCCGGCCCCACCGTCTGCCTGCCTCGGGTCCCACTCGCCCCGCGGCCCACCCTCAGCCTCACCCTCTCCCAACCATCCAGCCGCGCCTCCCTGGCACACACCCCGACCCCACGCGGCCTCTCTTCCCCACGCGCGACACGCCCCGACCCCGCCTCGTCCCCGTCCTCTCCCAAGCCCCCTCGCCGGCGCCGCCTCCTGCTAGCCCCGGCCTCGCGTCCTCTCCCTCCGCCTCTGAGCTGCCGCCCCCGAGCGCCCGCACCCCGCCTCTGCTCCGCCGGAGCCGCCCCCTCCTCCACCTACCCCGCTCGACCCCCCTCCGCCCTCTGTCTCGTCACCGCCAGCCTCCGGCCGCCCCGCGCCCCACCAACCCTCCTCGCTGCCGGCCCCGTCACGCAGCCCCCTGCCTCCCCTGCCTGGCCCGCGCCCCACCGCGCGCTCGCCCCGCCTCCGGTCTCCTCGCCCCGCGTCGAGCTTCCTCCTCCGGCGCGCCCCCTGCCTCGCGCGTCCCACGCCTCGGCCCCGCCGGTGCCGCGCGACCCCGCCCTGGCAGGCCCCGTCCGGCTCCGTCGCGCCCCCACCTCCGGCCTTCATCTCCTCTCCGGTGCGTCCTCCGGTCGCCACCGTCCGCCCCGCCCTGGGCTCCCTCCGGCGAGCTCCTGTTGCTGTGGCCCTCCTCCGGCCGACCGCGCGTTGCCGGCTCCCCCTCCTCGAGCTGCGCCGCCCGGCCCGTGCTCGCCGGCCGAACCCGCCCTCACCCGCGTCCGTCGCCCTCGACCCGCTGCCCCGCCGTCGATGACCGCGGGCAGCCCGACCCCGTCTCCCTCCGAGCCGAGCAGTGCGCCTGCGAGCCGTCCCCATCTTCCCGCCTCGCCTCGAACAGCAGCAGACCTGGCCGCTTCCTCCTCCTCGTTTTGGCCCTGGTGCCTCAGTGTTGTTGCAGATGCTCCATGTCTGTCCCTTCCGCGTCAGAGGTTGTTCCAAAGCAGGCCCTTGGATTCGAGGTGGCGTTTGTGTGTGTAGATGGACCCGCTGCACGAGTAAGGACCAGAGAGATTAAGGTACTTGAAAACCACCGATGTCGGTTCAAGATCTCCACCGCATCTGTATCGGGAACCTGGAGTACTTCATCACGAGCTCAAGACCTCGGCCAAGATCTTCTCGGGACATCAAGTTCTCCTTCACGGAGCACCAAGGAACCCTTCATGGATCCGAAGACCGGACCCTCGACACGCCAAGATCTACCCTCGGACGCCAAGACCCGAACCGGGAGGACGCAAAGATCGCCACGAGAACGACAAGCCCTTCACCCCGAAGCCAAGACCGACCCGACTTGAGGACCCGACAAGACCTTCGCGACGACAAGTTCGACATCGGCCCGGAAGAATCCGACACGCCCGACACCGACCCAAGTCCTGCTTCCCGGACGCGACAAGAACTACCCCCCGATATCCGAGAACGCCCCCGGAGTCCGAGAACGATCCCGTCGAACCCTGGACCCTGAGACCGACCCCAAACCCGGAACCCCAAGATCTGCCGAACCCTAATGTGTGAACCCCTTCCCGAAACCCTATTTTATAACATAATACAACTTGTTGCATATTGAATTGTCATGTTGCATGCATATTTGTCTTGGTTTGGGGGCCTTATGCCGATTCACCTTAATTAAATATAGGGCCCATATGCGGGCAAATCTAGCCTTATATTGGCCTCATTTAAACTTGTGTAGCGAACCGTTGTCATCTTTTGTCTTGCTAATGCAACATTTAATTTGCGGGGTAGATAAATAACTTGAACCGTTTAATTAAATGTCGGGACCCCGGTTCCGCTTAACATGACCTAATCACATCGCACTTTTGCCTTGTCATGCATCATACATGCATCATGCCGATCTTCTGACGTTGTATTAAATATTGCACCCCGTGTTTCTTCTAGTGTTTTGCTTCTTCGCGGATAAGGCCGTTGAGTTGATGCGAGTGTCGACCCGATCTTCGGTTGAACCTTCGGCAATGTTTTCAGGCGAGCATCTCCCCCTTTCTACCTATCTTACTTTTATAGTATTTACTCCCTCCTGTTGATCTATTGCTATCTGTGTTGCGATGCTCTAGTTTTCGCACCCGTGATATCCCTTGCAGCCTTATATTGCCATGGCCACGACCTATTACCTGTTGTTTGGTAGATAGTTGGACCTGCGCGTCGTAGTCGCTCGCTCAAGTGCTGTTGCGTGTCGCCATGTACCACTGTTGCTGGAGTATTGCCACCTGTTTGATGTTGGAGATGATCTCGGCTTTATTTATCGTTCACTTTAATTCCTGTTTAACAACTAAAATTGAAGTAAGTAAGCAGAGGCATCGGTGGGTGATAGATAACATTTGGTTTCCGAACGCCCACTTGTGTCCCGTAGGACCCCGAGTACTTGATACCTGTTCCTTGACCTATCGCGCTATCCACATACGGGGAGTATGGGCCCCCCTTAGCCAGAGATTGATTCATACTTATTTCTTGGGGCCACAAACTAGTTTGAGGTTTTATTTACTATCCTGTACTTATGCCATGCTACTGCTTAATTTACGATTGTGCGAGGAGCACACTGTACTGTTTAGGTAAGCGGAGTGTTTTCGCGGTATCGACAAGCCCAGCCACACTTTCGGGTTCCCAGTCGTTTACAGCCATTGTCGCAAACCTTGAGTCCGTCTCGGATCTTGCTTACTTCGTTGCGGTTCTACTCAATGGGGTGGCCCCCTGAAATATTTCTGAATCTTGTGATTGCTCTGTCGTGAAGACCTCGTTGGGTTTTGATTTGGTTTTTCCGAGGTTGATCGTGTGTGTGTTGCTATTTGTGCACCCCGGCCGGGTTAAAACTTTCTGAAAGCCGTGTCCGCGGTTATGGACGACTTGGAGCACAGTATCTCGACCATAGACAAGCATAACTAAAGTTTATTGCTATAAATTTGACTTTATAATGACTAGTAATCAGCTTCACTATAACGGAATGTCTAATTAATACTGCCCACAATTGCTTGTTTTGGAGTGTCGCTTGCGACCATTGTACCTGACTAGTAAGTAATGCAACTACAACGGAATGGCTGAATAAAAGTACCAACAACTGCTGGGTTTTGGGTTTATCTCATGCTACCTGTATCTGATTAGTAATTGTTGCAACTACAACGGAATGATTAACTAATAGTGCCCACTGCTTATTTTATCAGGATGACTATATACACCTGACTAGTAATTGCCGCAACGATAACCGAATAAATAAAAATGCCAACTGTGTGAGTTCCTCGGTTGACTTCCTCGATCGGTGTCAAGGGGGGAAACGCCAGGATGGGTTTGTTTGATGGTAGTATCAGGTTGGTTCCGAATAGGTCCTTCTTACCCCTCTCTGATTGCCGCCAGTTGGATCGAGTCTCTATAGGTTGTTTAGTGCACGCTGCCGCTGCCGCTTCAGTCCACCATACCTATGTAGGCGAGGACCGCCGAATTCTAGCCTCGCCGTGTACTGGCCTCAGTACTGACGCTCCTCTTTTTCCTTTGCCCTTTGTCGGCACCCCTTTTGTTTAAGCAGGTTTTGAGATCGACGCCGTTAGCAGGGTTACCCTTCCGGCTTGGCCTGGGCAGGGTTATGGACGCCATGGGTTATTCTTCAGGGCTCTTAGCCCCATTTGCATCTTGTCCGTAGCTGGACGCACTATCGTTTTCAAGGTGATTTGGATCTTTGTATATTATATCTGTATTCTTGACTCTTTGAGTCGCTGTTATATATATCTGTTCTGCGGGTCCCATCGAGGACTGTTGTGCAATGTTATTACTTCGTTTTCCACCCGCACGAAAGTGCCTGGTGGGCACCTTTGAATCGTTTCTATGCGGGTTTGGCGGGTTTTGCTGAAACTTGCATAGGTCCGATTCTGAGGGTGTTACAGAGTGGTATCAGAGCTCAGCAGTTGCGATACCCCACAAGTCCAGCCTGTAGGATAACCTAGCTAACGGCCAAAGTAGAGTGTCAAAACTATTTTGCAAAATCGGTTGGATAGTTCTGATTAGGTCTGATTTTACTCCTTACCCCTCTGCTGTTCTCCTCTTACCTCTACGTGTTTTGAATCCGCTCTCGTCTCTTTCTTCGAGTCCAGGAATTCTCGTGGTTGGGTTTCCGTCGTACCTTCAGGGTTTCGCTTCCTTCTTTGATAACGGTGTCGCTACATCTGGTCTTCATGCTATCCGAGGAATCCTTCGTCTATGATACCATTCTTTGTTCCTTGTTTGTGCCTTCCGGTGTTTTCCGACGCGACAACATCCTCTACGCCAGGTCCGATGCAGAGTCTGCGTCACCCCTTTGTTCCGAACCTCGCTTGTCGATATCTTCAGTCTGATTCCGAGAATGGTTGCACACTTCTCCACTGATTGTGCGGAGTAATAGTTTGGGTGCGTGATGGATTTGCCCCCATGCCGACTACCCCTTCTATTCGCTTTTGTACATTGAAGTGGATGAGAATGCATCGGTTCCCCTTTCCACCGAAGTTAGAGGTGGCTCTATTTGTTGATACCTCTGCTTTCGACCTTTTGTTTCCGGAGTGTTCTCTCAACGATCACGGACAACAACCCTTGTTAGTGGTGTCGCGAGGATCTACACGATGCGAGAAGACGCAGATCGCCGACCTTCCTTCCGGTACCATGAGGCGGATCTCGAGGGCGAGATCCTTTGTTAGTGGTGTCGAATTGTGGCATCCCGCAAAACCACTACTAGAAAATCGCGTTGTTTTTGTGCATTGCATCATCATGACCGCATGCTCATGTCATCATGCCACATTGCATTTGAGCATCGTCATCATCTTGCATTTGCTTGTGTAAAACTATTTCGGGAAAACCTAGTTTTGTTTTCTAAAACGCCCCGTCTTTTATTCAAACGCCAAACCCCGGGGCTCCGGATTATTTTATTTTTCGGCTATCGGTTTGCAAACGGTGTTTTAAAAACAAATAAATTATTATATTATTTTAGTGGGGGCAGTCGAACGGGCCGAAACGACCCGAACGACCACCCCCGTACAAACAGATCGGTCCACCTAATTCCTAAACCTACCAAACTACCTACCCACACCCACCCCTCCACCTCACCCCACCCTATGGCATGCAGCCACCTCACCTCCCCCCTCTCCCTGAACCACTCCCATGCTGCCACTTGGTCCACCCCCCTCTCTCTCCTCTCTCTCCCCACTCCCAGCAGCCCCACCCTGGGCCACACACAACACACACCACACAACTCCCCAGCCCACACGACGCACACACTCACGCGGTCACGCAACCCACGCACCCGCGCGCAGCCAGCAACACACGCACGCGCACGACCCCCACCTGCCCGCGGGACCCCCGGCCCCACCGTCTGCCTGCCCCGGGTCCCACTCGCCCCGCGGCCCACCCTCAGCCTCACCCTCTCCCAACCATCCAGCCGCGCCTCCCTGTCCCACACCCCGACCCCACGCGGCCTCTCTTCCCCACGCGCGACACGCCCCGACCCCGCCTCGTCCCCGTCCTCTCCCAAGCCCCCTCGCCGGCGCCGCCTCCTGCTAGCCCCGGCCTCGCGTCCTCTCCCTCCGCCTCTGAGCTGCCGCCCCCGAGCGCCCGCACCCCGCCTCTGCTCCGCCGGAGCCGCCCCCTCCTCCACCTACCCCGCTCGACCCCCCTCCGCCCTCTGTCTCGTCACCGCCAGCCTCCGGCCGCCCCGCGCCCCACCAACCCTCCTCGCCGCCGGCCCCGTCGCGCAGCCCCCTGCCTCCCCTGCCTGGCACGCGCCCCACCGCGCGCTCGCCTCGCCTCCGGTCTCCTCGCCCCGCGTCGAGCTTCCTCCTCCGGCGCGCCCCCTGCCTCGCGCGTCCCGCGCCTCGGCCCCGCCGGTGCCGCGCGACCCCGCCCTGGCAGGCCCCGTCCGGCTCCGTCGTGCCCCCACCTCCGGCCTTCATCTCCTCTCCGGCGCGTCCTCCGGTCGCCACCGTCTGCCCCGCCCTGGGCTCCCTCCGGCGAGATCCTGTTGCTGCGGCCCTCCTCCGGCCGACCGCGCGTCGCCGGCTCCCCCTCCTCGAGCTGCGCCGCCCGGCCCGTGCTCGCCGGCCGAACCCGCCCTCACCCGCGTCCGTCGCCCTCGACCCGCTGCCCCGCCGTCGATGACCGCGGGCAGCCCGACCCCGTCTCCCTCCGAGCCGAGCAGTGCGCCTGCGAGCCGTCCCCATCTTCCCGCCTCGCCTCGAACAGCAGCAGACCTGGCCGCTTCCTCCTCCTCGTTTTGGCCCTGGTGCCTCAGTGTTGTTGCAGATGCTCCATGTCTGTCCCTTCCGCGTCAGAGGTTGTTCCAAAGCAGGCCCTTGGATTCGAGGTGGCGTTTGTGTGTGTAGATGGACCCGCTGCACGAGTAAGGACCAGAGAGATTAAGGTACTTGAAAACCACCGATGTCGGTTCAAGATCTCCACCGCATCTGTATCGGGAACCTGGAGTACTTCATCACGAGCTCAAGACCTCGGCCAAGATCTTCTCGGGACATCAAGTTCTCCTTCACGGAGCACCAAGGAACCCTTCATGGATCCGAAGACCGGACCCTCGACACGCCAAGATCTACCCTCGGACGCCAAGACCCGAACCGGGAGGACGCAAAGATCGCCACGAGAACGATAAGCCCTTCACCCTGAAGCCAAGACCGACCCGACTTGAGGACCCGACAAGACCTTCGCGACGACAAGTTCGACATCGGCCCGGAAGAATCCGACACGCCCGACACCGACCCAAGTCCTGCTTCCCGGACGCGACAAGAACTACCCCCCGATATCCGAGAACGCCCCCGGAGTCCGAGAACGATCCCGTCGAACCCTGGACCCTGAGACCGACCCCGAACCCGGAACCCCAAGATCTGCCGAACCCTAATGTGTGAACCCCTTCCCGAAACCCTATTTTATAACATAATACAACTTGTTGCATATTGAATTGTCATGTTGCATGCATATTTGTCTTGGTTTGGGGGCCTTATGCCGATTCACCTTAATTAAATATGGGGCCCATATGCGGGCAAATCTAGCCTTATATTGGCCTCATTTAAACTTGTGTAGCGAACCGTTGTCATCTTTTGTCTTGCTAATGCAACATTTAATTTGCGGGGTAGATAAATAACTTGAACCGTTTAATTAAATGTCGGGACCCCGGTTCCGCTTAACATGACCTAATCACATCGCACTTTTGCCTTGTCATGCATCATACATGCATCATGTCGATCTTCTGCCGTTGTATTAAATATTGCACCCGGTGTTTCTTCTAGTGTTTTGCTTCTTCGCGGATAAGGCCGTTGAGTTGATGCGAGTGTCGACCCGATCTTCGGTTGAACCTTCGGCAATGTTTTCAGGCGAGCATCTCCCCATTTCTACCTATCTTACTTTTATAGTATTTACTCCATCCTGTTGATCTATTGCTATCTGTGTTGCGATGCTCTAGTTTTCGCACCCGTGATATCCCTTGCAGCCTTATATTGCCATGGCCACCTCCTATTACCTGTTGTTTGGTAGATAGTTGGACCTGCGCGTCGTAGTCGCTCGCTCAAGTGCTGTTGCGTGTCGCCATGTACCACTGTTGCTGGAGTATTGCCACCTGTTTGATGTTGGAGATGATCTCGGCTTTATTTATCGTTCACTTTAATTCCTGTTTAACAACTAAAATTGAAGTAAGTAAGCAGAGGCATCGGTGGGTGATAGATAACATTTGGTTTCCGGACACCCACTTGTGTCCCGTAGGACCCCGAGTACTTGATACCTGTTCCTTGACCTATCGCGCTATCCACATACGGGGAGTATGGGCCCCCCTTAGCCAGAGCTTGATTCATACTTATTTCTTGGGGCCACAAACTAGTTTGAGGTTTTATTTACTATCCTGTACTTATGCCATGCTACTGCTTAATTTACGATTGTGCGAGGAGCACACTGTACTGTTTAGGTAAGCGGAGTGTTTTCGCGGTATCGACAAGCCCAGCCACACTTTCGGGTTCCCAGTCGTTTACAGCCATTATCGCAAACCTTGAGTCCATCTCGGAGCTTGCTTACTTCGTTGCGGTTCTACTCAATGGGGTGGCCCCCTGAAATATTTCTGAATCTTGTGATTGCTCTGTCGTGAAGACCTCGTTGGGTTTTGATTTGGTTTTTCCGAGGTTGATCGTGTGTGTGTTGCTATTTGTGCACCCCGGCCGGGTTAAAACTTTCTGAAAGCCGTGTCCGCGGTTATGGACGACTTGGAGCACAGTATCTCGACCATAGACAAGCATAACTAAAGTTTATTGCTATAAATTTGACTTTATAATGACTAGTAATCAGCTTCACTATAACGGAATGTCTAATTAATACTGCCCACAATTGCTTGTTTTGGAGTGTCGCTTGCGACCATTCTACCTGACTAGTAAGTAATACAACTACAACGGAATGGCTGAATAAAAGTACCAACAACTGCTGGGTTTTGGGTTTATCTCATGCTACCTGTATCTGATTAGTAATTGTTGCAACTACAACGGAATGATTAACTAATAGTGCCCACTGCTTATTTTATCAGGATGACTATATACACCTGACTAGTAATTGCTGCAACGATAACCGAATAAATAAAAATGCCAACTGTGTGAGTTCCTCGGTTGACTTCCTCGATCGGTGTCGAGGGGGGAAACGCCAGGATGGGTTTGTTTGATGGTAGTATCAGGTTGGTTCCGAATAGGTCCTTCTTACCCCTCTCTGATTGCCGCCAGTTGGATCGAGTCTCTATAGGTTGTTTAGTGCACGCTGCCGCTGCCGCTTCAGTCCACCATACCTATGTAGGCGAGGACCGCCGAATTCTAGCCTCGCCGTGTACTGGCCTCAGTACTGACGCTCCTCTTTTTCCTTTGCCCTTTGTCGGCACCCCTTTTGTTTAAGCAGGTTTTGAGATCGACGCCGTTAGCAGGGTTACCCTTCCGGCTTGGCCTGGGCAGGGTTATGGACGCCATGGGTTATTCTTCAGGGCTCTTAGCCCCATTTGCATCTTGTCCGTAGCTGGACGCACTATCGTTTTCAAGGTGATTTGGATCTTTGTATATTATATCTGTATTCTTGACTCTTTGAGTCGCTGTTATATATATATATATCTGTTCTGCGGGTCCCATCGAGGACTGTTGTGCAATGTTATTACTTCGTTTTCCACCCGCACGAAAGTGCCTGGTGGGCACCTTTGAATCGTTTCTATGCGGGTTTGGCGGGTTTCGCTGAAACTTGCATAGGTCCGATTCTGAGGGTGTTACAGGGTGGACTGAGAAGTACCCCTTCCATTGGGTTAGTTGAAGTTAGGCCTTCAACCACCTATAGCGGAGCCGACGTCTTTGTTGCTCACCAAGCCAACCAAGTTTATTATTTGCCCTACCCATGCTAGAAAGCGGAACTCCAGGGATGGGAAGTCGTGTTCCAGGTATCGCCACATGGTAACCTACCGATTCCCTCCGAGGACGATTACAACAACATTAACCCTGTAACGTACGAGAGAATTTTCTATCAAGAGCAAGAGGACTTCGGGCACTTTGATTTAGAACCGGTTGATCTTGAGGACCTTGGGAACGATGTAGAAACTCGTGGTGAGTCAGTGGTGAATCTACATGACATAAGTATGCTCGAGAAGCTCCATACCGAGAATGACAACGATGATGAGCCTCCACCCTTCGATGAGAATCCAGATTTCTACTTAAAAGATAGTGATAATGAGAATGAGAATGAGAATGAAAATGATAGTGAGTATTTATTTTTCAATGCATTTTATTTTGTCTTTGTGCTTAACTGTTTTCTTAATTGCATTATGCCTTTATTCTTTGTGTATACATTTTATTATGTCTTTGTGCTTAACTGTTTTCTCTTACTTAATGCAGGTGATTGAACAATATGAGCAGCGGCAAGGCAACCAGTTCGTCTTTTCTTAATGCGCTGAAGCAATGCAAGAAAAGAGTTACACGGAGTGGGAGACAGCCAAATCCCAATCCGCGTTACCCCAATCTTGCTCCTGCTGGCGGAGGACGCGGTCGAGGCTGAGGTCGAGGAGGACGAGGTGCCACGGGAGGAGGCGTGGACTTTGACCCGCCACCCTCTGCTTGTGGCGACGTGGCTCCTGAGTTGTTCCTGATAGAGCAGCCTTTCAGGGCTGAGAGGGAGGCAGAGTCCGAGAGGGAGGCAGAGTCTGAGAGGGAGGCGAGGACCGAGAGGGAGGCGGGGACCGATACGGAGGCGGACACTAGCCGCGAGTTGGTGGGGCTGAAGAAATTGCGGAATCGTGGGGAATCGGGAGTCCTTGAGGAGAAGTTTGATCCTAGGACTCAAGAGGCGAAAGCCCTTATTATTCCAGATGGCCTTGAGTAAGTGTACTAATTTGGTAGTTTAAAACATTTTATTTCATGTTGGTCATAAATAATTTGGCATGTGTACTAATGTTTATTATTGTGCAGCAATTGGACATTTCCTCTGGGGACCAAGGCCCGCCTTCCTAACAGCCTCGTTGGAGATCTGATTAGGAAGTTCTGGCCGGGATATCACATTACCCACGAGGGTGACAGTAAGCTAGCTACTACTTGGGCGGACTACCAGACTACCCATGTCCCGGGCTTTCCGACAGCTGCTGATGCTGTCATCACCAAGTTTTGGGTAAGGCATATTTCTCGAGTTATGTTCATACCTGATGACCCCACCATGCTAACTCATGACTCTTATGCATGATTGAAGTGCTTTTACCGTGTGGCTGAGGAGGACCAGGAGAAGGCGGACAGGACTTTGCTTGGGGCTTGTGTGAAGTTGACCCCCCAGGTGTGGTACAACCAGAAGGTCACGACCGCTAGCCACTTCTGGGCTGACAGGGGCGTGAGGGTCAGGAAGGAAGACATTGTCGGTAGGAACCCTAATCCTGAATACTCGATGACGCTAGAAGAGTACATGTCGGTGAGTAAACTGTCAATGAGATTCTACATTGTTGCTAAGTTGCCATTGCATTGTCTGGAGTTGAGTATTGCATTTTCGGGTTATCCCCGATTGGGCCGAGCCGCATCGACTCGCATAGGAGGAGCTGGTTAGGACAAGGTGGCTCAGAGAAGACGAGAAGTTTGCAACCTTGTCGAGGCGGAACGCGGATAACCGAGGCGATGGTGAAACACACTGCGCGGAAAACCGCAACTTTGACCGCTTCAAGGGGAAGGTGGTACGTATGTACATGGAATGACCTGCATGTATTTCTCGTCATGTTTGTACTTCATATGCATAATATTTCTTTTCGCGATGCAGGTGGCCGAGGCACAACCCGGGGAGGTGATTCATGACGTCGTCGTCTATGAGATGATGCGGCGAAAGAAGCCCAATTACTCGGAGCCTCAACCCTCGTTGCCTGTGTACTTCGGAACTGCCCAGAACGACTTGGGTAACTACATCACGATGGTGAAGGCTCATCACCCCCATGTGGATGACCCCATTCACGCGGAGATCGACGAGGATTCGTTGGTTCTATCGGGGCACGGATTGCAGCATGGACGCCTCAAGATTCTGAATAAGATGGTCAAGCCTACCCTCAACAGGAGCTTCAGCCGTCTCCAGGCTACCTACCCCGCCGACGGCCCCCCTATCCCGCCTCATGGCCATCGATCCAGAGATGATGTAAGTTTGTCTCGTTTTCATCATCTTTATGACTTTTGTTCCTGCATGGCTAACCGCTGACGAGAATCCTTGTATTTGAAATTGTATCCTGAGTTAGATGCGACCTACGATGCCGCTCATGAGGAATATCAGGTGGCCTTTCGGCAGCATCAGGAGGCGAATGCGATCTACATGCAATACATAAATGTAAGTCCGAACCTTTATTTTTGCAAAGGATACAAGTCTCACTTCCCCCCGTTTGTTGTATTACGGCCTGACATCTAAACTATCTTGCAGGCCATGTTGGTGAATATTCAAA
Source organism: Avena atlantica (assembly GCA_910589765.1). Lineage (NCBI taxonomy): Eukaryota > Viridiplantae > Streptophyta > Magnoliopsida > Poales > Poaceae > Avena > Avena atlantica. The sequence continues at coordinate 431,415,006 of OU342736.1, read as the reverse complement.
CTGGACAGAATAGAGATTTAGGGCCCGTGCCTCCCATGCCAGGGCCGGCGCCATTTTTTCCATCGAAGGACAGCTTCGCTAGGACCTACTACGCATCGACACCGGTAAGTTCTTTGCTAACCCACTGGTTATCGCTTTACTTTACCTCGCAAGTTGCTAACCTGTAGGCAACATGTAGGGAACGGGAGCTCTTGGGAACCGGCACTTTGTCCACGCCTCGCCGGATGGGCGTCAGATCACACCGCTTCATGACAATGGTCCTTCTCCTGGCCATTCTGCCGATGGTTCTCCCGAGCTTCACACTTCTACTCCCTCGCCAGGTGGCTCTTCTGCTACTTCTACTGGACGCAACTCTCGCCAGAGGTCGCCACTTTTCACTAGGGGAGATCTCGGGTACACCCCGTCTCCTCCAGAGTTGTAGGTTGTTATTGTCTATGCATGTGCGATGATGTTTGTACCCTGTATGAATGGTGTGATCTTGTTTGATACATGTTTAAATGATGTATGAATGATGTGATCTTTGTTTGATACATGTATGGCATATGTGATCTTGTTTGAATTGCTATGGAATATATTTCCACATATTGCTGTGAGTATTGCTGTGAAAATTGGTATATATTGCTGTGAAACAAAACTGTGCAGGTGGTATATATCGCTGTGAAACAGAAAAAAAATTCTGGGCAGGTGATACGCCGAGGGCCTTGCCGTCGGCGTAGAGCCCTGCTATGTGCCATTTGGTCTATGCTACGCCGAGGGCCTGGCCATCGGCGTATGCGTGGCCCATACGCCGAGGGCCGTAGCCGTTGGCCTAGCGTCGGCCTGGGGAGGCCCAGGCGCCTGCCACGTGTTGCTCGTACGCCGACGGGCCGTCGGCGTATGCCTGTCCCTACGCCGAGGGTTGGGGCCGTCGGCGTAGGTCGCCTCCTGGGAAGGCCTAGCGCGCGCCACGTGTCGCCGCTACGCCGAGGGCGCGGCCGTCGGCGTACATGCCGCGCTGTTAGCCGACCGTGTAACGGCGAGGATGCCGTGCGCCGACGGCTAATACGCCGACGGGCCGCCCACGGCCGTCGGCAAAGATATACGCCGACGGTCAGAGGATACGCCGACGGCCACTTTTGCTCCGCCGAGGGAGCTACGCCGACAGCAGCCCTCGGCGTAGCGTACGCCGACGGCGAAAGGGGCTACGCCGAGGGCTTTTTGCCGTCGGCCTAGCAGTCTGTTCCTGTAGTGACTCCCTCATGGCATGACCAATTTGGCAACAATAATGATAGGCATGGATCAATTATTATGATGATACACACTCCAAGTCCAATATTTCTGGGCGGTGATTTCAGCTGAGAAAAGTTGTTATATTTTTTACTTAAAATAGGCTTTTGTCATGCTTTATAATAAAGCCGCAAACGGCACATATTGACAAGAAAACCCTCTTACAAACAAATCAAATATGAAATAAAAACAAGGAAAAACTGGACTTGCCATGAAAGATAGTTACGAAAGACTGAAGGGTACCAGGCTCCAGAAGATTCCCCCAAGAGGTTGCCACGGGAGCCCACATGTGGGGGAAGGTAGCCACAACGATGCCCCCAAGGAGGGAACAACAAAGAGGCATTGCCAACGTTGACACTGGAGCTTGAGCTTTTGCTCGAGAAAACCCTCGACACACTACGCTCGGCAAGTCAGTTCGCAAACTCGCCCCGAGCCATGCCTAACTATGATCTAGAAGCAGACTTTGCCGAAGCGCCACCAAACCAACGGAAACCTGTCGCCCTCTCCTTGCCACCCAAATGGCCAAAGAGGAGGCCATCACCACCGCCATGTTGCTCTCTTTATAGAACCTGTGCAGTCCACCTTTCGAGGCCGCTGCCATGGCTTCCGAGAGCTTGCACTCACGACTAAAGCTAAAATGACATTGACGAGTTTGTCACAGCATGGAAGTGAGGTTGGGGACAACCAATCAGCCTCCAGACATCACGAAATAACGAGCAGAACACACCCGCAAGCCGACTCCGCAACCCCTGAGCAGAGTTATCAAGTAGTAGAATTTCTTTAGTATAACTTTTCTTCTCGTGTAGATTTTTTTTAATGGTGTAGAAATTTTTATAATGGTATAGGAAAAGTTATCAAGCAGTCATCAGAACCTACAGCATTAAAAAAAATTCCTAGCAATTCTTTAGTATAACTTTTCATCTCCAAAAATCATAGCACCTAAAGTTTAGGTTCCGCAAATTTTCACCAGTAATTCATTTCTCGTTCTTCCCGTGCAACGCATGGGCATAATTTCTAGTAAAACTATAAAAAAAAACAGAGAACACCGTGAACTAGTCCAGCCAGGTCAACCTACCAAGCGCAGGGGTGGCCCAGATCACCGGCTATGGTAACCAACGCCTCTGTTATTAAAAAGTAAAAAAACAACGGCTGGGACTCACGGATCACCGGCTACGGTACAAAGACAATCTCTTACTAGCTCTAGTTCCGTATATATACTCGTGACTCATGTGTTGGAAATAATCTTGCCTCAATGAAGAAGTCGTGTGGAGTTATAGTCCAAGCTAGTATTTGTCTACTCCGCTATTTGGAGTCAGGAAGGTTGCGTAGAGTTTGGTTAGTTTTGTTAACTTGCATATGCCATGGTTTATCTCTTGTGTTGTAGTCAAACTAGGATTACATGTACGTCTGGGTAGTCGGTACTCGTCCGGTATTTCTGAGTCCTTGTTCGAGTCACAACCAAGGGTGTTGTAAGCCTCACCGGCACCGCGTGAGTTTTGGAAAGAGAAAATAAAGGGGACATATATAGCTTCGGCCAAAGTTTTTCGTGCGTTTGATCCGTGGGCCAAACCTAACATGAAGAAATCCCGGACGGAGTTTCCGGTGGCCAGATGCAAGGGAGACCGCCGGGAGAAGGTCGCGCCGTCGCCTACCACAGTGCACGACGATGTCCCAGACGAGCTGCTGGAACTAATATTTCTGCGCCTCCCCTCTTCGCTCCACCTCATCCGGGTCGGGTGCACGTGCAAGAACTGGCGGCGTGTCGTCGCGGACGGCGGCTTCCTCCGGCGGTTTCAAGCTCTTCATCCGCCTTCTGTCGTCGGCCACTACCGCGTCTATGAGCGTGCATTTGGGTCATGTCCGCCAGACAGCAATCCCGTTTTCTCCCTCTCCCCATCGACGGGCACCGCCGCTGATCTACGCGCCCACAACTTCTCTCTCGATTTCCTCCCGCGCTGCGACTGTGGCTCCTGGAATCTTGCTGACAGCCGAGGCGGCATCCTCCTCCTCTGCGATCGCACTTGGGGGTACTTTCCACAGTTTCGCCAAATCGTCGTCTGCGATCCCATGATGCGGAGCTGCAGCATGGTGATCACTCCCCCGGCATTTCATGGTTGCTACTTCCTTGGCGCGTTCTTGCTCGATAACAATGCCGACGAGTCCGGTGGGGGCATCAGTGTGACAAACTTTAGGATACTGGTCGTCATCTATGGCAAAGGCATCGGGAGGTCCTGTGTATTCTCCTCCAGCAACTGCAGCGATGGTGGCTGGACCGTGACAACAAGCAAGACGGTCAAACGGAGTAGCATATACTTTGTGGGCCATGTTGCCGATTATGTCTACTGGACTACAGTACTCAATGAAATTCTCGTTCTTGACAAAAACACCGCAGAGTTGAAATCGTCGTATCTTTTGTTCCCGGATGTGTACGGGGACAGCGGCTTCTATTCAAGGTCCAGGGTCGTGCGATGCCGTGATGGCGAGGTGCGCATTGCCCTCCTGATCCCTGAACAGGGGCACCTCAGGGTCTTCATACAAGCGGAGGGTAGAGATGAATGGGTGGAGGAGAAGAGCATCCAATTGCTGCAGTTGATCCCCGAGGTTCAAGTAGATGGTGGTGCGACCATGCTAATAAACATTGTCTCGGTGGCAGAGGGGTCCGTCGTGTTGGGGACGAAGGAAGGAGTGGGGCTCGCCTCCGTCGACCTTGCCACCATGGAGTTTGAACGCGTCGAGAAAGATGTGAACAAGTATCATGGGTCCGCGCACGTCTACCAGCTGCCATGGCCTCCGACAATCCGAGCTTGTTTACCTTGAACCCGTAGTTTATTGCTCTGTTATAACTATGCTCTCGTGTATGAAGTGATGCACAATCTTGGCTGATTTGTATTTAGTCATAGGATTTTAAATGCTTTGTCCCGTGTGATTGTAGAAAGCACCCTTAATTAGTGTTTCGGTTTCTTTGAATTTATACTCCTACAACATAGTCCTTGGAATTTGTAGAACATACTTAAAAGTTCAAACACCCCAGCTCCTCACACCTCTCAACTTGGGATCGATGCTGCCACACACGTGGCACAAACGATCGCCGCTCTCACTTCTGTAGAAATTGAAATCGACGCGATGACTGAACCTTCGCCAGGTCGATCGCCTACCAATCTAATATCAAATTCAACCTTTGAGGGGTAGTTTTCCCACCTGTCCTCCACCAAAATCGTTCCTCCTCTCTATCAACAACATTCACACCGACATAATGTCACGGTCACCTAATGATCCGCCCATGCAATCCCCTTCTGCTTAGACTCCTTCCTATACAACCTCACTTCATCGGGCTTCCTTTGTTGAGTAAAAGAGCAATTTACCAAGCGAATTACCCATAATAAACGCTAGATAAAACATGGTTAGAATAATAGTCAATATACTAATCATGTGAAATAGCGAATATATATTAAGGCAGATAATCAAACAGACTGCAAGACGTAGAACTTAAGATGCGATCAGAACAAGATTGAGAAAGAAAATATACACGGCAGCAGCAGCAGAGGAACCACCGGTGTTCGCGTTGGCACCATCGTTAGCCATGTCGTCGAGGAAGAGGGTGTTGATATCGCAAAGAAGTCCTCGTTGGGGAAGACGTCAGCGCAATCACTACCCGAGAGGAAGTCCGTGATGAAGCCAGTAGTCGCGCTGATAGCGCTCCCCAAAAACCTTATCGCCCTTCTTCCGTATAGGACTCGAAGCAGCGGGGTCTCGGAGGCCTACTGTCCCGGCTCGCGGTACACGCCGTAGGACGGGATGGGAAAGACTAGGTAGCGTAGTGCTCTGAAACTGGAGGCGCAAAAGATGTATGGCATTGTGTCTGAGAGGAGGCGCGATCTCTCTCTTATAGGCACAAAGGGAAAGGCAGACATACTGCGCAGGAGATAAAATGAATGGACGGAATTGAAGCGAACTGACGGCAGCCCACCGGACAGCCTCCACTCAGTTCGTATTCATTTAACTTGTATTAAAAGTCCACTCGAGCAAAACGTTTCAGCTTCTGTACAACTGTTTATATACCATTTATGCGTGGAAAAATAAAGCTCAGCTCGGCGAGATTCCCGCAACCCGCAGCGCGCGCGTCGTGACATGGCGAGGAGAGGCGAGGCGTGGCGTGGCGAGGCGAGCGAGGAGGAGGAACACGCGTGTATATGTCTTCTCTTCTCAAGCTCGTACAAATGGTGGAAGAGCTTTCCTTATAAGCTGGTCCAACTTCCACTCAACTAGCAATGTGGGACTAAACATTTGTCTCGGCTCTTGCCTGCATGAATGGGCCAAATGGGCCTCTAGGATTTCAGCAATTATTGGCATATAATAAATGGGTTGGGCCTATTTAGGCAAAATTTCCAACATCCTTTGCATGGCCGCAACTACAGACACATTGCCTCTTCACACGGACCAATTTGGCCACAACGATAGAAATGGACCAATTATTATGATGGTACATGCTGCAAGTGCAGATTTTCTAGTCGGGTCATTAGATACATGAACCTGTTTGACGAGGTTTTTGTCATGAAACTAAGAGGCACCTGTCACTAAGCATTGACTTTTAGAGGTGAGGACTAACTATGATGGGTGTTACTACTGAATTTGTATGTCATGGATGGAGAAATGAATACCACCTTTGATCATCGCTGGCGGATTTCTTAGTGCCTCCTAGCAATGTGTCGTCGGCAACATGATCTTTTGTACTAGTGAAGAACGGTAGTAGCATGGGGCCTCCATCTCTATATCCATGGTGGACGAGGGAGGACGGAGACGACGTATCTTGATAGGGCTTGTGGTTGAGAAAGTACGGTGAAGGAGATGGGGCATAGGAGCATGGGCAAGATGAGACGGGCTAGACAGAGGTTGTGATGAGGAGCATGATGCACTCAGATCAATGTAGAGCTTCATTGGGAGACCCCAAGAGGAAGGTATGATGAGCACAACAGCAAGTCTTCCCTCAGAAAGAAACCAAGGTTATCAAACTAGTGGGAGGAAGGAAACAACCCAAAGGTGTTGTTAGCAACTTGGAAACCTGCACAACACAAATTCAAGACTTTGCCCCAGTGAACAGTGAGGTTGTCAATCTCACAATTTTGCTAAAAACAAAGGATTAACTATATGGTGTGGAAGGTAATGGTGGTTTGCAGAAAGTAAACAGGAACAGTGGAAGATGTATCAGTGGTAAAGATTGGACCGGGGTCCATAGTTCACTAGAGGTGTTCTCCTTAAGATAAACAACATGGCATGCTGGTTAAACAAATTACAACAGGGCAATTGACAGGAAAGAGCAAGGCATAACAATGCAATACTAGACATTTATGATCCTATGAGATTTGATTGGAAAATACAACAAGATACATAGACCGCCATCCAACTGCATCTATGACTAGTAATCCACGTTCAGGTTATCATCCGAACCCCATCCAGTATTAAGTTGCAAGCAACGGATAACTGCTTTAAGCAAAGTATGTAAGGTAAACAATCCACTTGTTCCATGAACAAGAGACCGTTGTTTCCCCCTAGTAGCAAGAGCACATCTACAACCTTAGAGATTTCTGTCACTTCCCCAGATTAAATAGAGGCATGAACCCACTATCGAGCATAAATACTCCCTCTTGGAGTCACTAGCATCTACTTGGCCAAGATAGCTACTAGAAATGGAGAGCATGCAAGATCACAAACAACACAGACATGATAGAATCAATAAGATAGAACCATTAATCAATCTGACATAGTAATCTCAATATCCATCGGATCCCTGCAAATACAACATGCATGATTATAAATAGATGATCTTGATCATGAATGGAGCTCACAAGATCTAAACATGGTACCACAAAGGAGGAGAGACAACCACCTAGCTACTACATGGACCCGTAGTCCAAGGTGGAACTTCTCACACTTCATACCGGAGGCTGGCAGGATGATGAAGAAGGCCTCCAGGATGATATCCCCTCCAGCAGGGTGCCGGGAAGAACTTCATATCCCCCTTGATCTAGGGACGATGGTGGCGGCGGCTACGGACTTTTTCGTGGAAGATTGATCGATTACTTAGGTTTTGGGTATCGGGAGCTTCTTATAGGCGAAGAGGCGAAGCAGGAGGCAGCCAGGGTGGCCGCACCCCCCTAGGCGCGGGCCAGGCCTGGCCGCGCGGCCAGGGGTGTGGCCCCTGGTGGCTCTTCTCCGTCTCGTCTTCTGGCTCCATGTTCCCCACGCTAAAATATTGACTTTGGCTTTTGTCCCGTCCAATTTCGAGAATATTGATTTTCTGCCTTTTCTGGAACCAAAAACAGAAGAAACAGGCAACTGGCACTGTGGCATCTTGTTAATAGGTTAGTCCAGAAAACAAATAAAAACACCTAAAAGTGTAAACAAAGCAAAATAGATACTAAACAAGCATGGAACATCAAAAATTATAGATATGTTTCCGACGTATCAAGCATCCCCAAGCTTAACTCCTGCTCGTCCTCGAGTAGGTAAGTGATAAAAAGAATAATTTTTGAGGTGACATGCACCATCAAAATAAACATCAAACCATTTGCAAGCATTGAAATCTAGGATCAAAGAACTCTAAAGATGAGCATGAAAGACGGAGTTCTAACAATAAGAAAAAATAACTATGCATGCAACATGAAAGGTTACAAACAAACATCATGAATAACAATGCATTGGAAGACATTTGTTTGTTTCACATATAGAAAACATAGCATAGTGGCATTCAGCTTGTCCCTCATGGAGTAGCAATTAAATGCATAGGACACCTTCAAAGTTCAAAAGAGTGACTAGATACAAATAGTTCATGAGCAAGCAATATCAACAATATGAATCAATCAATAAGTTTTGGGACAATGCACATAGAACTAAGGATGGCAACTATGCTCTCTTAATTGGTGCCTAAGGATAGAAGGTGGAGACTCAATATAATGGTGGAAGAAAGGCCCTTCAATAAAAAGGGAAGTAGGGATTTCAAGTCTCATAAAGACCTTCCAAAAATTATGGTATTTGTTAGCTTTCAGCTCTCATTGCCCCTATCATAAGCATCTTGAAGTGATTAAGGTTAGTGAACAAACTATGGAGTATATGCTTGACAAAGTATAAGTTGGCAATCTCATGTCCCTTGAATACGAGGGCCTCTCCTCATGCTACTCAACTTTAGTCACCTGTAAGTTTTGTCATAGTAAGTACATGTGTATCATAAAGAACCGCCAACGGGTTACCCCTTGCACATGATACAGGAGCTATCCCATAATCAAAATGACAAGGCAAGCAGACAATGAGCATCTTAGCAATCTTCTTATTTATCATGGGAAAATGGTGCTTTTTTCTCTCTTTCCTCTTTTCAATATGTCTCTTTTTTATAAGAAGAAAGCTTCGTACATTGCTCACTATGGTGATGCTGCAAGTTTCCACCATGATTAGGCATGGCTTAGGCTAGCGGCCCAGGCATTTCTCTAACACACATACATAACTCCATTGTAAGGTTCCCAACCTTTAATAAGGTAGAGATCCCTGTGTTTACAATGCTAGTCCCTGGATCAATAGCTAGCATCCACAGTTAAGATGTAATATCAAGAAACAAAGGTCATAATACAACTTTATAACCAGGAATAAAGTAATTTATTACATCTTACATAGCTCATTTGGCTATCTCATTACAATACAGCAGAATATAACAATAGCATGGGGTCCTTCATCTTCAAAGTGCCACAGGCAGACAAGTTGGTTGTAGACTTGTAATCCTAATCATTAAACTTCACTAATATCAATCAAACCTGCAACATAACAAGTTACAGCCACAAGGGTAAATACATTTGAATTGTATTGGCAAGTGATACTATGGTAGTATAGTGGAGTCTATCATCTATATGCATTTGGCTAAGTGGAGCTTAGGCTTGCTTTTCTCAAATTATATTTTCATTATCATTTGAAAACACTAAGTTTTTGCTTGACAAAATCTTTCCCAAGGCATCTCCCAATAGAAATTGGTGATCCTTCAACCCTTGTTCAACCACAAGTTTTACTTAGAAATTGGGATGATGAGATTCTTGATAGCTTCCATGTCTTGATGCTCAAATTGTCCTTTGCCAGGGACATGGCTAAGTGCTTAGATTTTACACTCTGCAGAGGTGGTGCACTTTCCCCACAAGACTTGGTTTCACCAAGACAAGATATTTCAGAAGCCTTCCCTTAGACCAGAATGGACGCGTTCCAACCTATCATTCCCCTACCACCAACTGTCCATTTGGCTAAGTTATTGCAACCTATATGATCCAGGCAGAGCCCATAATGCCAAGTGGCTGCACTTGAAGCTTCTCAACATTTGACATCTCAAATATCTTTGTTCCTGGGTGGCCATCCACAAGTGTGACACCAAGTTTTCCCCAGCATGCTGGACTTGGTGATGCCCAAGTTTTCCCCAGCATACTGGACTTGCATGACCACTCAACACAAACCATTCCTTCCATTCCACCCAGGTGATTCATTCACTTGGTTGTTTTATTAAACAAAACACCAGTCCTCAGACTTAGAAATTTTCCATAGCATCAATATATATTCCACCCTTGTTTTCTAATAGCTAAGGTAAGCATGATAGTAGTAGGAATCTTAACTTAGGAAATTTCTACTAAGGTTTCATCTACTAGGATTTCCCATGGCATAGTTTACACTTAGCAAAATTCCATGCAAGTCCTACTTAGAAATATCACTAATGCATAGTGAAAATAATGGGACAAAAGTATGAAGCATCACTTGCCTTTTTGGTAGAGAGTATAAGTTCACTCCTTGTCTTTGAAACAATCACAATCTTCAAGTCACTACAATTCAATCAAGCAAACAATATTTCAATCTACCATTCAAGCAATTCATCACATAAAATGATAGAAACAAAACAATGCATGCAAGCATGCCAAACTTTGTTTTATTTACAAAAGTGGTTTATAATAGTTTATAAACATTATAACACTTATTGGTCATTTTATAAAGTGGCAAAACTATTTGCAAAAGATTTTATCTATAAACCATTTTTAAACCAAATCATTATTTTATGTGGTTGAAAATGTCTTTAGCAAAGTAATAATCTCTATGGAGTTCACCAAACACATTTCCAATTCATAAAGCTTGGTGTTTAGGGTCAGAGAGTTTATTCCAAAACATTTCCCAAAGATTTTCTCCCAAAAGCCTTTTTAATAATTAAACATTATTTTTATTTGACTAGAAATGGTTTAAATCCAAAGTTTATTCTTTTGTTTCACCAAATACATTTTTGAAACCACCAATTGATTCCTAGGGTCAGTAGGTTCAAAAAAACCCATTTGCCAAAGATTTTATCCTCAAAATCATTTTAGAACAATTTTTATATCCTAAACATGCATACACAAGTTTCTGCAAAAACAATCAATTTAACAGAAGCTTTTTACTAAACAAAGTGCATGGTTGGCTAGGGCTTGTCTTGCTGAATCCATTATATAGAATTTGCAAAATTTGGACGTGTAGATTAAAAGTTATAGATTTTACAAAATCTAGCATCTAATAGATCAAATCTGTTTTAAATCAAACGAACAGGGACACGTGGTTGCTTCTCATTCGTCTGTACCGCTTCGGTTGGATCGATAGACAACAGCCGTTAGATCTAAAGTGGATCGTGCGGCACAGGGTCAAGCGTACCCCTTCGCTCAGTCAATCTATCGTGGCCACGCGATCAAGATCCTACGGCTACAAGGAGCCATCCAGGAACTGGCGGCGCTGACGGCGGCTGCGCGGCGGCGACGTTCGGCTAACGGCACTGCGGCGGCTACAGGAAGCGAGGGAGAGGGAGGATGCGCTCATCGGGTTCACCGTGGCATGGGGAAGCTCAAGATGCCTTCTGTTTGTCGAGGGGCGCGCTGGAGTTGCAGGGATTGCTCGTCGGAGAGGTGTCTGGAGACGGGCACGCGCTGTCGTCGTTGAAGGCGACGCTACAGGACACGAGGGAGCAAACGGAAGACACAGTTAGCTTCGTACGCGAGTCACGGACATGCGTGCATCAAAAGGAGGGCAAGGAGGGTCTGGTCTCACCGGTAGTGCTTGTCGGAGCGGAGGCAGACGGTGGTGATGTGCAGCGGTCGTCGTTGTCGAGGTTTTGGGGCGCGCGAGGACGATCCGGTGCTACGGGGAGGTTCGCCAGGAGGTGGAGATCATGTGAGCGTGGTCGTGGAGGCAAGGGGCGACATTGTTCGGCCGGAATTTTTGCCGGAGTGTCGTCGGACAGAGGAGCTTCGAGGTAAAAATTGTAGCAGCCTGGTGGCTCCAGTGGGGTGTGGTCTGGGGGAGAAGGGAGAGGAGACCAGGGCGGTTAATAGGGCACAGTCGTGGCGAGTAATGGTCGCGGCATCAGCGTGTATTGAAGCAAAATAAAACCTGCAGAAACGGCCGGCGAGAGGGGGCGTGGTCAGCGGGGTGGGTGAAGACGATGACTGGAAAGGGTGGGGTCATTTTGTCAGCGAGGAGAGGCAGGGGAGTGGGGTCCAACTGTCTGCGACGCTGCGGGTGTGTGTTTGAGTGAGAACGGTTCGCTGCGGGTGGGGTGGGGAATGGGCTTGCTGGGCCTGGACTGGGTCTGCCGGGTTGGGCTGCTTTGTTTCCCTTTTTTGTTCAGTTTGTTTTTCTTTTTCCTTTTCTTTTATTCTGTTTTTGTTTTTTTTTAACTTTTCAAACCTATATTTGAATTCAAACTTCTCTCAACCTTTTTGTATATTCAAAAACTGATTGCTAACAAAATCAGAAGTCAAAATTAGAATAAATATTTTATTCCTTTAGTGCCTTTTTAATTATTTAAAGTAGGTCCTTGTATTAATTCATTCAAGATTTAATGATGTTTTTAATTTCCATTTGAATTCTAAATCCTTCCAAAATCTTTCAGTAAGTTTTATTTACTTAATAGGGTGTCAAAATGTTCACTTTGAATTAAATGGAATATATTTAATATGATTTATAAATCATTTGAATTGGGTATTTGTTTTATTTCCAATGGTATTAAATATATTTTTAATTCCCTAAATTTCATTTGGAAGATTTATTTCATTTAAGTTAATTAAACAACTTTTATTCTATTTGGGTTAATTCCAAAATACTATTTTCTTATGAATTATAAAATTATTCTTATTAGAGATTTGTCTTTATTAAAAATAGGGATGGAATGGTTAATGCCATTTTATTTTACTTTGGAAATTCTTTATCCTTTTATTTTATTTGGATTTGGATTATATCTTATTCCATTTGTTTATGGATTTGGCCAAGATTTGATTTGGTCTTTAAATATTCTTTATTTAATATTTCTTTCTTCATCTTTATAAAATCCATATCTTTTTATTTAGAGATCCAAATTTGGTGATTCCAATTTGTAAAATCTTATTTGAGATTTATTTATCCTTTTAAATATCTTTAGGATTATTTGCTCACCATTTGGTATGGATTTATAGATATATTCTTTATTAGCTTTGGAAATTTAATTTCCTTATCTTATTATATTCATAAGATTTTTATCCATGGCTCCAAATTAAGTGAAACCAAATTCTATGGTCTTATAATATTTTTATTTGTCTTTCTTGATCATTTGGGAATGTTTGTTGACAACTTTTTATATGGATCAAATCCATAGGCTTGGAGATAACTTGGAAATGATTTTATTCCATTAGGGTTTAGGGTTTGGATTTATTTCTCCAAGTGTTTAAATTTCAAGATGCATTTTATGAGGAATGCATTTCTCTTGAATTGGATTTTGTTGAATTCAAACTTTAATTAAAGTTTGTTCAAGATGGGATTTTAATTTCCATTTAAAAACAAAAGTTTCTTTTCACCCTAATTTTCAACAAAATTTTATTTTGTTTTATTTATTTTTCACATTACAAGATTTGGAAAATCTTGGGATGTGACAGGCTACCACCCTTAAAATAAATCTCGTCCCAAGATTTGGGGAGGCTAGGGGTTACAAGTTGGCTCAAAAGCATCTAGGGTACTACCACCCTTAAAAATTTTCCAACTAAATTACATCTTGGTTTGCTTGGGATCTTGTTGAAATCTCTCTGGGCAAACATCAGCATAGTGTCCTTTGTTTCCACACTTGAAACATGTGACAAGGCTGAGATCCTTCATAGGCTTTATCTTGCGCTTCATCTTTTCTGGACAATTGCTTGCATAATGTCCTTGGTTACCACAATTGTAACATCTGATAAGATTGAGTTCTTCACGTATCTTCTATGGACAAGTTGACACATAATGGCCTAGCTCTTTGTAGTTGTTGCACCACACTTGGCTAATTTCCTTATACTTCTTCTTTTTTGGACATTCATTGGCATAGTGTCCCATTTCTTTGCAATGACAACATTGCACATGGATTTTGTCCTTCTTTTTCTTGGGTTTCTCCAAAGCTAAGAGTGCTTCTAATTCATGTTCTTCATATGTTATCTCAAAGGTAGGAACAGTTCCTGATCTCCTTGACCTTTTCTTATTCCTTGGATAATACATATGTCTCCTCTTTGGTCCTTTAAATTGAGTCATATTGCATGGGGGTGCAAGCTGAGATTTTCCTTTGTCTTCATCCTTCTTGGTAGACTTGGCTCTCTCATGGTAGTCTGCAATCAGTTGTTACACTCCACATTGTTTCCTTTGTTGAACTATGGAATAGATGGGGCATTGGATAGGAACATGATTATTTCCTTCACATAAGTAACAAGTAGCTTGGGTTGTGGGGCATTGATTAGCTGGATGTTTCTCTTCACAATTGGGGCATTGATCTTCATGCTCTTTGGAAGTGTGATCCTTGTCTCCACAAATATTGCAAGCTTGGGTTCCTTCTAGAATATCATCTTGGTCATCCTTGTTGTCACAAACTCCTTTGGAAGAGTTGTTTCCCATGTTGATCATTTGATCTGTCACCTTATGCAACAATTGGGTTTGGGTTTCCAAAAACCTTTGCATGGTTGGATCTACCTCACTGGTGTTGGCTATAAATTGGGCTGTCACTTGGTTCAACTGGGTTTGGGTTACTATGAGTTCTCTCATGTTGTCCTCTTGGTTGTTGTTGTTGTCACCATCCTTGATGTTGGAGTTTCTTGGAGAAGTCATCTGTTTGGGTTGGATTGGGATTAGAATAGGCAAAACATTTTTAAGGGAATAATTCTAATCACACACATCACAATTCACACAAGCAATGTGCAATCAATCACAAACAAACATTCCACTCAAACAACAAGTTTCAAGCATATTTTTAGGCAACCAAAAATATTTTTGTTACACCACTTAAGTTGGTGGGTTTGACTTAAACTAAATATGGTGGTCCATCTATATGGTTCACTTGAGATCATTCTATCCTTCTTGGTGGATTCTTCTTGAATGATATCATGGTTTCCTTGGGAAAATTCTTGGTCACAAAACTTCAAAGGTGATGATGATTCCTAAGTTGTGTTTCCTTAGTCTTCAAGTCTTGAGCAACATTTCTTGTCTCACTTGTAGTCCTTAGTGATATCCAAGGTTGAAGTCCTTGGTGAAAATGTTGAAGATGTTGAAGTCATTAGAGTTGAAGATGTTGAAGTCATTAGAGTTGATATCCAAGGTTGTTGAAGATGTTGAAGTCATTAGAGTTGATGAAGTCCTTAGCTCATGGTGAAGTCTTTGGCCATGGAGAAGGCTTTATCCATCAAGTTGAAATAGAGGAGATGTAGGGTCAAAACCAAAATGGTTGAGGAAAGAGTTTACAAGATTGTTTATAAATAAGTTTTGGAACAAAATACAACTATTTTTCTAAGGGGTTTTGTCCAATCCTAGGCTTACAAATCCTACAGGCAACACAATGCTCTGATACCATATGTAAGGTTCCCAAGCTTTAATAAGGTAGAGATCCCTGTGTTTACAATGCTAGTCCATGGATCAATAGCTAGCATCCACAGTTAAGATGTAATATCAAGAAACAAAGGTCATAATACAACTTTATAACATGGAAAAAAGTAATTTATTACATCTTACATAGCTCATTTGGCTATCTCATTACAATGCAGCAGAATATAACAATAGCATGGGGTCCTTCATCTTCAAAGTGCCACAGGCAGACATGTTGGTTGTAGACTTGTAATCCTAATCATTAAACTTCACTAATATCAATCAAACCTACAACATAACAAGTTACAGCCACAAGGGTCAATACAATTGAATTGTATTGGCAAGTGATACTATGGTAGTATAGTGGAGTCTATCATCTATATGCATTTGGCTAAGTGGAGCTTAGGCTTGCTTTGCTCAAATTAGATTTTCCTTATCATTTGAAAACACTAAGTTTTTGCTTGACAAAATCTTTCCCAAGGCATCTCCCAATAGAAATTGGTGATCCTTCAACCCTTGTTCAACCACAAGTTTTACTTAGAAATTGGGATGATGAGATTCTTGATAGCTTCCATGTCTTGATGCTCAAATTGTCCTTTGCCAGGGACATGGCTAAGTACTTAGATTTTACACTCTGCAGAGGTGGTACACTTTCCCCACAAGACTTGGTTTCACCAAGACAAGATCTTTCAGAAGCCTTCCCTTAGACCAGAATGGACGCGTTCCAACCTATCATTCCCCTACCACCAACTGTCCATTTGGCTAAGTTATTGCAACCTATATGATCCAGGCAGAGCCCATAATGCCAAGTGGCTGCACTTGAAGCTTCTCAACATTTGACATCTCAAATCTCTTTGTTCCTGGGTGGCCATCCACAAGTGTGACACCAAGTTTTCCACAGCATGCTGGACTTGGTGATGCCCAAGTTTTCCCCAGCATACTGGACTTGCATGACCACTCAACACAAACCATTCCTTCCATTCCACCCAGGTGATTCATTCACTTAGTTGTTTTATTAAAAAAAACACTAGTCCTCAGACTTAGAAATTTTCCATAGCATGAATATATATTCCACCCTTGTTTTCTAATAGCTAAGATAAGCATGGTAGTAGTAGGAATCTTAACTTAGGAAATTTCTACTAAGGTTTCATCTACTAGGATTTCCCATGGCATAGTTTACACTTAGCAAAATTCCATGCAAGTCCTACTTAGAAATATCACTAATGCATAGTGAAAATAATGGGACAAAAGTATGAAGCATCACTTGCCTTTTTGGTAGAGAGTATAAGTTCACTCCTTGTCTTTGAAACAATCACAATCTTCAAGTCACTACAATTCAATCAAGCAAACAATATTTCAATCTACCATTCAAGCAATTCATCACATAAAATGATAGAAACAAAACAATGCATGCAAGCATGCCAAACTTTGTTTTATTTACAAAAGTGGTTTATAATAGTTTATAAACATTATAACACTTATTGGTCATTTTATAAAGTGGCAAAACTATTTGCAAAAGATTTTATCTATAAACCATTTTTAAACCAAATCATTACTTTATGTGGTTGAAAATGTCTTTAGCAAAGTAATAATCTCTATGGAGTTCACCAAACACATTTCCAATTCATAAAGCTTGGTGTTTAGGGTCAGAGAGTTTATTCCAAAACATTTCCCAAAGATTTTCTCCCAAAAGCCTTTTTAATAATTAAACATTATTTTTTATTTGACTAGAAACAGTTTAAATCCTAAGTTTATTCTTTTGTTTCACCAAATACATTTTTGAAACCACCAATTGATTCCTAGGGTCAGTAGGTTCAAAACAACCCATTTGCCAAAGATTTTATCCTCAAAATCATTTTAGAACAATTTTTATATCCTAAACATGCATACACAAGTTTCTGCAAAAACAATCAATTTAACAAAATATTTTTACTAAAAAAAGTGCATGGTTGGCTAGGGCTTGTCTTACTGAATCCATTGATATAGAATTTGCAAAATTTGGACGTGTAGATTAAAAGTTATAGATTTTACAAAATCTAGCATCTAATAGATCAAATCTGTTTTAAATCAAACGAACAGGGACACGTGGCTGCTTCTCATTCGTCTGTACCGCTTCGGTTGGATCGATAGACAACAGCCGTTAGATCTAAAGTGGATCGTGTGGCATAGGGGCAAGCGTACCCCTTCGCTCAGTCAATCTATCGTGGCCACGCGATCAAGATCCTACAGCTACAAGGCGCTTGCCAGGAACTGGCGACGCTGACGGCGGCTGCGCGGCGGCGACATTCGGCTAACGGCGTTGCGGTAGCTACAGGAAGCGAGGGAGAGGGAGGATGCGCTCACCGGTTCGCCGTGGCGTGGGGAAGCTCAAGTTGCCTTCTGTTTGTCGAGGGGCGCGCTGGAGTTGCAGGGATTGCTCGCCGGAGAGGTGTCTGGCGACGGGCACGCGCTATCGTCATTGAAGGCGACGCTACGGGACACGAGGGAGCAAACGGAAGACACAGTTAGCTTCGTACGCGAGTCACGGACATGCGTGCATCAAAAGGAGGGCAAGGGGGGTATGGTATCACCGGTAGTGCTCGTCGGAGCGGAGGCAGACGATGGTGATGTGCATCGGTCGTCGTTGTCGAGTTTCTGGGGCGCGCGGGGACGAGCCGGTGCTACGGGGAGGTTCGCCAGGACGTGGATATCATGTGAACATGGTCGTGGAGGCAAGGGGCGAGAGGGCTCGGCCGGAATTGTCGCCGGAATGATGTCGGATAGAGGAGCTTCGAGGTAAAATTTGTAGCAGCCTGGTGGCTCCTGTGGGGTGTGGTCTGGGGGAGAAGGGAGAGGAGACCAGCGCGGTTAATAGGGCACAGTCGCGGCGAGTAATGGTTGCGGCATCAACGCGTATTGAAGCAAATTAAAACCTGTAGAAACGGCTGGCGAGAGGGGGCGTGGTCAGCGTGGTGGATGAAGACGATGACTAGAAAGGGTGGGGTCGTTTTGTCAGCAAGGAGAGGCAGGAGAGTGGGGTCCAACTGTATGCGACGCTGCGGGTGTGTGGTTGAGTGAGAACGGTTCGCTGCGGGTGGGGTAGGGAATGGGCTTGCTGGGCCTGGACTGGGTCTGCCGGGTTGGGCTGCTTTGTTTCCCTTTTTTTGTTCAGTTTGTTTTTCTTTTCCTTTTCTTTTATTCTGTTTTGGTTTTGTTTAAACTGTTCAAACCTCTCTTTGAATTCAAACTTCTATCTACCTTTTTGTATATTCAAACACTAATTGCTAACAAAATCAGAAGTCAAGATTAGAATAAATCTTTTATTCCTTTAGTGCCTTTTTAATTATTTAAAGTAGGTCCTTGTATTAATTCATTCAAGATTTAATGATGTTTTTAATTTCCATTTGAATTCTAAATCCTTCAAAAATCTTTCAGTAAGTTTTATTTACTTAATAGGGTGTCAAAATATTCACTTTGAATTAATTGGAATATATTTAATATGATTTATAAATCATTTGAATTGAGTATTTGTTTTATTTCCAATGGTATTAAATATATTTTTAATTCCCTAAATTTCATTTGGAAGATTTATTCCATCTAAGTTAATTAAACAACTTTTATTCTATTTGGGTTAATTCCAAAATACTATTTTCTCATGAATTATAAAATTATTCTTATTAGAGATTTGTCTTTATTAAAAATAGGGATGGAATGGTTAAGGCCATTTTATTTTACTTTGGAAATTCTTTATCCTTTTATTTTATTTGGATTTGGATTATATCTTATTCCATTTGTTTATGGATTTGGCCAAGATTTGATTTGGTCTTTAAATATTCTTTATTTAATATTTCTTTCTTCATCTTTATAAAATCCATATCTTTTTATTTAGAGATCCAAACTTGGTGATTCCAATTTGTAAAATCTTATTTTAGATTTATTTATCCTTTTAAATATCTTTAGGATTATTTTCTCACCATTTGGTATGGATTTATAAATATATTCTTTATTATCTTTGGAAATTTAATTTCCTTATCTTATTATATTCATAAGATTTTTATCCATTGCTCCAAATTAAGTGAAACCAAATTCTATGGTCTTATAATATTTTTATTTGTCTTTCTTGATCATTTGGGAATGTTTGTTGACAACTTTTTATATGGAGCAAATCCATAGGCTTGGAGATAACTTGGAAATGATTTTATTCCATTAGGGTTTAGTGTTTGGATTTATTTCTCCAAGTGTATCTATTTCCAGATGCATTTTATGAGGAATTCATTTCTCTTGAATTGGATTTTGTTGAATTCAAATTTTAATTAAAGTTTGTTCAAGATGGGATTTTAATTTCCATTTAAAAACAAAAGTTTCTTTTCACCCTAATTTTCAACAAAATTTTATTTTGTTTTATTTATTTTTCACATTACAAGATTTGGAAAATCTTGGGATGTGACAGGCTACCACCCTTAAAATAAATCTCGTCCCGAGATTTGGGGAGGCTAGGGGTTACAAGTTGGCTCAAAAGCATCTAGGGTACTACCACCCTTAAAAATTTTCCAACTAAATTACATCTTGGTTTGCTTGGGATCTTGTTGAAATCTCTCTGGGCAAACATCAGCATAGTGTCCTTTGTTTCCACACTTGAAACATGTGACAAGGCTGAGATCCTTCATAGGCTTTATCTTGTGCTTCATCTTTTCTGGACAATTGCTTGCATAAGGTCCTTGGTTACAACAATTGTAACATGTGATAAGATTGAGTTCTTCACGTATCTTCTATGGACAAGTTGACACATAATGGCCTAGCTCTTTGCAGTTGTTGCACCACACTTGGCTAATTTCCTTATACTTCTTCTTTTTTGGACATTCATTGGCATAGTGTCCCATTTCTTTGCAATGACAACATTTCACATGGCTTTTGTCCTTCTTTTTCTTGCGTTTCTCCAAAGCTAAGAGTGCTTCTAATTCATGTTCTTCATATGTTATCTCAAAGGTAGGAACAGTTCCTGGTCTCCTTGACCTTTTCTTATTCCTTGGATAATACATATGTCTCCTCTTTGGTCCTTTAAACTGAGTCATATTGCATGGAGGTACAAGCTGAGATTTGCCTTTGTCTTCATCCTTCTTGGTAGACTTGGCTCTCTCATGGTATTCTGCAATCAGTTGTTGCACTCCACCTTGTTTCCTTTGTTGAACTATGGAATAGATGGGGCATTGGATAGGAACATGATTATTTCCTTCACATAAGTAACAGGTAGCTTGGGTTGTGGGGCATTGATTAGCTGGATGTTTCTCTTCACAATTGGGGCATTGATCTTCATGCTCTTTGGAAGTGTGATCCTTGTCTCCACAAATATTGCAAGCTTGGGTTCCTTCTAGAATATCATCTTGGTCATCCTTGTTATCACAAACTCCTTTGGAAGAGTTGTTTCCCATGTTGATCATTTGATCTGTCACCTTATGCAACAATTGGGTTTGGGTTTCCAAAAACCTTTGCATGGTTGGATCTACCTCACTGGTGTTGGCTATAAATTGGGATGTCACTTGGTTCAACTGGGTTTGGGTTACTATGAGTTCTCTCATGTTGTCCTCTTGGTTGTTGTTGTTGTCACCATCCTTGATGTTGGAGTTTCTTGGAGTAAGTCATCTGTTTGGGTTGGATTGGGATTAGAATAGGCAAAACATTTTTAAGGGAATAATTCTAATCACACACATCACAATTCACACAAGCAATGTGCAAGCAATCAAAAACAAACATTCCACTCAAACAACAAGTTTCAAGCATATTTTTAGGCAACCAAAAATATTTTTGTTACACCACTTAAGTTGGTGGGTTTGACTTAAACTAAATATGGTGGTCCATCTATATGGTTCACTTGAGATCATTCTATCCTTCTTGGTGGATTCTTCTTGAATGAGATCATGGTTTCCTTGGGAAAATTCTTGGTCACAAAACTTCAAAGGTGATGATGATTCCTAAGTTGTGTTTCCTTAGTCTTCAAGTCTTGAGCAACATTTCTTGTCTCACTTGTAGTCCTTAGTGATATCCAAGGTTGAAGTCCTTGGTGAAAATGTTGAAGATGTTGAAGTCATTAGAGTTGAAGATGTTGAAGTCATTAGAGTTGATATCCAAGGTTGAAGATGTTGAAGTCATTAGAGTTGATGAAGTCCTTAGCTCATGGTGAAGTCTTTGGCCATGGAGAAGGATTTATCCATCAAGTTGAAATAGAAGAGATGTAGAGTCAAAACCAAAATGGTTGAGGAAAGAGTTTACAAGATTGTTTATAAATAAGTTTTGGAACAAAATACAAATCCTATTTTTCTAAGGGGTTTTGTCCAATCCTAGGGTTACAAATACTACAGGCGACACAATGCTCTGATACCATATGTAAGGTTCCCAACCTTTAATAAGATAGAGATCCATGTGTTTACAATGCTAGTCCCTAGATCAATAGCTAGCATCCACAGTTAAGATGTAATATCAAGAAACAAAGGTCATAATACAACTTTATAACCAGGAATAAAGTAATTTATTACATCTTACATAGCTCATTTGGCTATCTCATTACAATGTAGCAGAATATAACAATAGCATGGGGTCCTTCATCTTCAAAGTGCCACACGCAGACATGTTGGTTGTAGACTTGTAATCCTAATCATTAAACTTCACTAATATCAATCAAACCTGCAACATAACAAGTTACATCCACAAGGGTCAATACATTTGAATTTTATTGGCAAGTGATACTATGGTAGTATAGTGGAGTCTATCATCTATATGCATTTGGCTAATTGGAGCTTAGGCTTGCTTTGCTCAAATTAGATTTTCCTTATCATTTGAAAACACTAAGTTTTTGCTTGACAAAATCTTTCCCAAGGCATCTCCCAATAGAAATTGGTGATCCTTCAACCCTTGTTCAACCACAAGTTTTACTTAGACATTGGGATGATGAGATTCTTGATAGCTTCCATGTCTTGATGCTCAAATTGTCCTTTTCCAGGGATATGGCTAAGTACTTAGATTTTACACTCTGCAGAGGTGGTGCACTTTCCCCACAAGACTTGGTTTCACCAAGACTAGATCTTTCAGAAGCCTTCCCTTAGACCAGAATGGACGCGTTCCAACCTATCATTCCCCTACCACCAACTGTCCATTTGGCTAAGTTATTGCAACCTATATGATCCAGGCAGAGCCCATAATGCCAAGTGGCTGCACTTGAAGCTTCTCAACATTTGACATCTCAAATCTCTTTGTTCCTGGGTGGCCATCCACAAGTGTGACACCAAGTTTTCCCCAGCATGCTGGACTTGGTGATGCCCAAGTTTTCCCCAGCATACTGGACTTGCATGACCACTCAACACAAACCATTCCACCCACGTGAATCATTCACTTAGTTGTTTTATTAAACAAAACACTAGTCCTCAGACTTAGAAATTTTCCATAGCATGAATATATATTCCACCCTTGTTTTCTAATAGCTAAGATAAGCATGGTAGTAGTAGGAATCTTAACTTAGGAAATTTCTACTAAGGTTTCATCTACTAGGATTTCCCATAGCATAGTTTACACTTAGCAAAATTCCATGCAAGTCCTACTTAGAAATATCACTAATGCATAGTGAAAATAATGGGACAAAAGTATGACGCATCACTTGCCTTTTTGGTAGAGAGTATAAGTTCACTCCTTGTCTTTGAAACAATCACAATCTTCAAGTCACTACAATTCAATCAAGCAAACAATATTTCAATCTACCATTCAAGCAATTCATCACATAAAATGATAGAAACAAAACAATGCATGCAAGCATGCCAAACTTTGTTTTATTTACAAAAGTGGTTTATAATAGTTTATAAACATTATAACACTTATTGGTCATTTTATAAAGTGGCAAAACTATTTGCAAAAGATTTTATCTATAAACCATTTTTAAACCAAATCATTATTTTATGTGGTTGAAAATGTCTTTAGCAAAGTAATAATCTCTATGGAGTTCACCAAACACATTTCCAATTCATAAATCTTGGTGTTTAGGGTCAGAGAGTTTATTCCAAAACATTTCCCAAAGATTTTCTCCCAAAAGCCTTTTTAATAATTAAATATTATTTTTATTTGACTAGAAATGGTTTCAATCCAAAGTTTATTCGTTTGTTTCACCAAATACATTTTTGAAACCACCAATTGATTCCTAGGGTCAGTAGGTTCAAAACAACCCATTTGCCAAAGATTTTATCCTCAAAATCATTTTAGAACAATTTTTATATCCTAAACATGCATACACAAGTTTCTGCAAAAACAATCAATTTAACAGAATCTTTTTACTAAACAAAGTGCATGGTTGGCTAGGGCTTGTCTTTCTGAATCCATTGATATATAATTTGAAAATTTTGGACGTGTAGATTAAAAGTTATAGATTTTACAAAATCTATCATCTAATAGATCAAATCTGTTTTAAATCAAACGAACAGGGACACGTGGCTGCTTCTCATTCGTCTGTACCGCTTCGGTTGGATCGATAAACAACAGCCGTTAGATCTAAAGTGGATCATGCGTCACAGGGGCAAGCGTACCCCTTCGCTCAGTCAATCTATCGTGGCCACGCGATCAAGATCCTACAGCTACAAGGCGCTTGCCAGGAACTGGCAGCGCTGACGGCGGCTGCGCGGCGGCGACGTTCGGCTAACGGTGATGCGGCGGCTACAGGAAGCGAGGGAGAGGGAGGATGAGCTCACCGGGTTCGCCGTGGCGTGGGGAAGCTCAAGCTGCCTTCTGTTTGTCGAGGGGCGCGCTGGAGTTGCAGGGATTGCTCGCCGTAGAGGTGTCTGGCGACGGGCACGCGCTGTCGTCATTGAAGGCGACGCTACGGGACACGAGGGAGCAAACGGAAGACACAGTTATCTTCGTACGCGATTCACAGACATGCGTGCATCAAAAGGAGGGCAAGGGGGTCTGGTCTCACTGGTAGTGCTCGTCGGAGCGGAGGCAGACGGTGGTGATGTGCATCGGTCGTCGTTGTCGAGGTTCTGGGGCGTGCGGGGACGAGCCGGCGCTACGGGGAGGTTCGCCAGGAGGTGGAGATCATGTGAGCGTGGTCTTGGAGGCAAGGGGCGACAGGGTTCGGCCGGAATTGTCGCCAGAGTGTCGTAGGACAGAGGACCTTCGAGGTAAAAATTATAGCAGCCTGGTGGCTCCTGCGGGGTGTGGTCTGGGGGAGAAGGGAGAGGAGACCAGCGCGGTTAATAGGGCACAGTCGCCGCGAGTAATGGTCGCGGCATCAACGCGTATTGAAGCAAATTAAAACCTGAAGAAACGGCCGGCGAGAGGGGGCGTGGTCAGCGGGGTGGGTGAAGACGATGACTGGAAAGGGTGGGGTCGTTTCGTCAGCGAGGAGAGGCAGGGGAGTGGGGTCCAACTATCTGCGACACTGCGGGTGTGTGTTTGAGTGAGAACAGTTCGCTGCGGGTGGGGTGGGGAATGGGCTTGTTGGGCCTGGACTGGGTCTGCCGGGTTGGGCTGCTTTGTTTCCCTTTTTTTTGTTCAGTTTGTTTTTCTTTTCCTTTTCTTTTATTCTGTTTTGGTTTTGTTTAAACTTTTCAAACCTCTATTTGAATTCAAACTTCTATCAACCTTTTTGTATATTCAAACACTGATTGCTAACAAAATCAGAAGTCAAAATTAGAATAAATCTTTTATTCCTTTAGTGCCTTTTTAATTATTTAAAGTAGGTCCTTGTATTAATTCATTCAAGATTTAATGATGTTTTTAATTTCCATTTGAATTCTAAATCCTTCCAAAATCTTTCAGTAAGTTTTATTTACTTAATAGGGTGTCAAAATATTCACTTTGAATTAATTGGAATATATTTAATATGATTTATAAATAATTTGAATTGGGTATTTGTTTTATTTCCAATGGTATTAAATATATTTTTAATTCCCTAAATTTCATTTGGAAGATTTATTCCATTTAAGTTAATTAAAAAACTTTTATTCTATTTGGGTTAATTCCAAAATACTATTTTCTCATGAATTATAAAATTATTCTTATTAGAGATTTGTCTTTATTAAAAATAGGGAGGAATGGTTAATGCCATTTTATTTTACTTTGGAAATTCTTTATCCTTTTATTTTATTTGGATTTGGATTATATCTTATTCCATTTGTTTATGGATTTGGCCAAGATTTGATTTGGTCTTTAAATATTCTTTATTTAATATTTCTTTCTTCGTCTTTATAAAATCCATATCTTTTTATTTAGAGATCCAAACTTGGTGATTCCAATTTGTAAAATATTATTTGAGATTTATTTATCCTTTTAAATATCTTTAGGATTATTTGCTCACCATTTGGTATGGATTTATAGATATATTCTTATTAGCTTTGGAAATTTCCTTATCTTATTATATTTATAAGATTTTTATCCATGGCTCCAAATTAAGTGAAACCAAATTCTATGGTCTTATAATATTTTTATTTGTCTTTCTTGATCATTTGGGAATGTTTGTTGACAACTTTTTATATGGATCAAATCCATAGGCTTGGAGATAACTTGGAAATGATTTTATTCCATTAGGGTTTAGGGTTTGGATTTATTTCTCCAAGTGTTTAAATTTCCAGATGCATTTTATGAGGAATGCATTTCTCTTGAATTGGATTTTGTTGAATTCAAACTTTAATTAAAGTTTGTTCAAGATGGTATTTTAATTTCCATTTAAAAACAAAAGTTTCTTTTCACCCTAATTTTCAACAAAATTTTATTTTGTTTTATTTATTTTTCACATTACAAGATTTGGAAAATCTTGGGATGTGACAGGCTACCACCCTTAAAATAAATCTCGTCCCAAGATTTGGGGAGGCTAGGGGTTACAAGTTGGCTCAAAAGCATCTAGGGTACTACCACCCTTAAAAATTTTCCAACTAAATTACATCTTGGTTTGCTTGGGATCTTGTTGAAATCTCTCTGGGCAAACATCAGCATAGTGTCCTTTGTTTCCACACTTGAAACATGTGACAAGGCTGAGATCCTTCATAGGCTTTATCTTGCGCTTCATCTTTTCTGGACAATTGCTTGCATAATGTCCTTGGTTACCACAATTGTAACATCTGATAAGATTGAGTTCTTCACGTATCTTCTATGGACTTACAAGCTCCCCTTTTATTTCACACCGACGACATCCATATACAAAAGAGCATGATATCAACTGTGTACAATGTACAAGTGCAATGTTGAAAGCATTCCCCGTGACAGCACGGTTGTGCTTATTCGAACGTATAAGTGCAAGCATATACAACATAGATGACATAATGGTTCAAGTTTATTTATGGGCAAGAAAAATAATGTGTGCCATAAAGTTTATGAGAGCTTTAATCACTAAGTTTCACATAACAAAATAACTTTTTAATTGGAAGATAGATAAAACAAGAATATACTTGGAATGGTGTAACACAACATGCATAGGAATTTATAGTGGACACTTTGGAATAACTTGGTTTCTTGGAAGTTGGATGCATGAGTAGATCTTACTCATACAAGTGGAGGCTAGCAAAAGAGTAGGAGCGACCAACTAAGAGAGCAATAATGGCCATAATCATGCAGAGCGACAAAACATTACTAATCAAAGCATAAAGTGGTATCAAAAGTCAAAAACTAAATGATCAAAGAGGCTTATGGTGACTGGTTCATAGTCATAGCATGGTGTGAGCATGTGCCAAGTCAACCCAAAGAAAGCATCAAAGGAGAATACCACAATACTATGCTTTTGTATGTTACAACAACGCATGATTCCTTCAAGGCACATTAAGAAATCCTAATTGTTTGGAACAAGTCATGCTACAGCAATAATCACTAAGCATAAGGTCAAAACAACATCTAGCATGACATGATAAAGTCTAAGTCACAGTCAAAGCAAGATCCTCTTGTACTATTCAAGCAAGAACTTTCTACTCCTCTCCAACACCAATCAACTTATTTGCAACAACACAGCAAGAACGGGGGTCCAAACTACTTTATTCAAGCAAACTAAGCAAACAAAAATGAAACCTAAGATGCTCCAAGAATAACACACTTGTGCATGAAACAATAAAAACGAAGTGTCTAGAAAGACCTGAGATTTTTATTGATGAAGAAGGGGATGCCTTGGGCATCCCCAAGCTTTGACGCTTGTATCTCTTGAATATTTCTTTGGGTGACACGGGGTGGCATCCCCAAGCTTGAACTTTTGTCCATTGTTCATCTCATTACATCATTCTTCCTCTACACCTGCAAATTTTCCTTCATACAAAAGTTCACACAATCTTCATTGGCAACATTAGTGTATTCAAAAGATAAAAGACCTTTGGGGTTTAGTTTCAAAACAGAAAAACTTTCACTAAAAACACGATCAACTATAGCAATTCCCTCAAAAAGCTCAATTTCCCAAAAAGAACCCAAAAAGGAATCAATAAGAAGCAAATGAAATAATGGCAGAAAACTGTCAAAACAGACCAGCAGGTAGAAACCGATTTTTACGAAGACCTAATGTTGCTCAAATCAAAAAGTGTTGAACTAAAGAAAGTTATCTAACAACCTGGGGCATTTAACCAGAAAATTACAGCTCAATCCGACTTACAGAGATTTTACACGAATGTTTACGGTGGAGCACAAAAATCTGTTTCGGGACAACAACAACAACTCCCCAAATCTTACTTCCCTCTCATTAGAGGTTATTCTTGGCACAAAAATCAAATAAAAAGGATAAGAAGAGATCATTACAGAAGTAATAACTTCCAAGACTCAAGAAAACTATTGGGTTATCTCCCAAGAAGTACTTTTCTTTAACGCCTTTAAGTTAGGCACAAGAAGAAAGAATCAAGTATTTTCAAATGAAGAAGCATTAACATCAAACCTTGCTTTCAAAGGAGGAGAAAAAATCAACTTCTCTCTCCTCATAGGGAAGTGTTCAATACATTTCTTGAATGGAAATTGATATTTAATGGTGCCTTATTTCATATCAATGATGGCACCAACAGTTATAAGAAAAGGTCTTCCCAAAGTAATAGGACAAGAAGCATTGTATTCAACATACAAAACATAGAAATCAATAGGGACATAAGCATTGTTAACCATAAGAACATTATTAACACTCCCCATGAGTTTCTTTTTAGCATTATCATTAAGTGGGACATCCAAATAGCAATCTTCCAAAGGTGGCAAATCAAGCATTTCATAAATCTTTCTAGGCATAATAGAGACACTAGAACCAAGGTCACATGAAGCTTTGAGATCAAAGTCATTCACTTGCATATTAATGATGGGTTCCCAACTATCTTCTACTTTCCTAGGAATAGAGGCTTTGTGTTTCAACTTTTTTTCCTTAATTTTAATGAGAGCATATGTAATGTGCTTGGTGAAAGCCACATTCATATCACTAGCATTAGGACTTCTAGCAAGCTTTTGTAGGAACATAATCACTTTAGAAATATTGCAACCATCAAGATCAAAATCAAACTTAGCATCACTAGTAGTAGGCTCATTGGGTTTAGGCATTATGGTAGGAGGAATAGGGACTTCTTGTGGTTTGGTGGCATCCATATTGGTGGTGGTAATAGTGCACACACTATTGTTTCTAGCAATTTCAGCTTATCTTTCCCACTTAGCATGTAGTTGAGCTAAAAGTCTAACATTTTCATCAATAGTAACTTGTATGGCATGTGTAGCAGAAATTTTAGCTTCTTTTTCTCAGCACTCAAATTTTTTGACTGTAAACTAGGAATTTCTCTATTCAAATTCTCAAGTTGATGACTAATATTTTTCAAGATAGTAGATTGTTCTTCCACAGTTTTAGTGAATATCTTATTTTTTGTCATATTGCATTTGCATAAATTTTTTAGTGGATCTTTCAACTTCTAGAATCCTATCTTCACTAGGCATTCTAGATCTACGAGGATAAGCATTGCCATTATTAGTAGGATAAGGCCTATAGTTATTACCATATGAATTGTTGCCAAAATTAATATTCCTAATGAAGTTCACATCAACTTGCTCTTGTTGAACAACCAAAGAGGATAAGGGAACATTATTTGGATCAATATGAGCTTTTCCATTAAAAAGCATAGCCATGATAACATCAATATTATCACTCAAAGAGGAGGTTTCTTCAACATAATTTACCTTCTTACCATGTGGAGCTCTCTCAGTGTGCCATTCAGAATATTTGACCATCATATTATCAAGGAGCTTTGTTGCAGCACCCAAGGTAATGGTCATAAAGGTACCTCCAGCAGCTGAATCCAACAGGTTTCTTGAAGAGAAGTTTAAAACTCCATAAAAAGTCTGGATAATCATCCAATCAGTCAGTCCATGAGTGGGACAATTCTTTACCAAAGATTTCATTCTTTCCCAAGCTTGAGCAACATGTTCATTATCAAGTTGTTTAAATTTCATTATTTCACTTCTCATAGATATGATCTTAGCAGGAGGATAGTATTTTCCAATAAAAGCATCTTTGCACTTAATCGAAGAATCAATACTATTTCTAGGCAAGGATAGCAACCATTCTTTAGCTTTTCCTCTCAATGAGAAAGGAAACAACTTGAGCTATAATATCTCCATCTACATCCTTATTTTTTGCATCTCACAAAGTTCAACAAAGTTATTGAGGTGGGCAGCAGCATCATCAGAACTAGCACCACAAAATTGCTCTTTCATCACAAGATTCAACAAAGCAGGCTTAATTTCATAAAAGGTAGCATCAGGAGCAGGTGGAGCAATAGGTGTACTTAGGAAATCATTGTTGTTTGTGCTAGTGAAGTCAGACAAATTGGTGTTCTCAGCAGAGTTCATTTTGGCAAAAGTGGAGAAAGCCAACAGCAGCAGCAACTAGAGCAGGAACTAAATTTTTTGTGTTTTTGATAAGAGAAAGCAAACCGAACTAAGCTAAAAAAAATTGGAGTTTTTGATAAAAAAGGCAAATAGAACCAAGCAAAACAAAAACAAAGTAAAGAGAAAGGTTGTGAAGGACTCCCCTTGTGAAGCCCTCCTTAGCCTCCCTGGCAACGGCGCCAGAAAACAGCTTGATGCGCTCAGATTAATGTAGAGCTTCGTTGGGAGACCCCAAGAGGAAGGTATGATGAAAACAGCAGCAAGTATTCCCTTAGAAAGAAACCAAGTTTATCGAACCAGTAGTAGGAAGGAAACGACCCGAAGGTGTTGTTAGCAACTTGGAAACATGCAAAACAGAAAATCAAGACTTTGCCCCAACGAACAGTGAGGTTGTCAATCTCACCGGTTTGCTAAAAAAAAGGATTAACTATATGGTGTGAAAGTGTTGCCTGTCAAAACCCACCGGCGAGCAGCGACGAACAACACGAAGAGCCGGGAGGCTCCCAGAACTGCTGGTGGGCCCTGGTCCCTCGGGCAACGGCCCGCAAAACTCCGGCACACGTCCTGGCGGATGCGAGGGCGTGCCACCTGACCTATACCTGGTCAGGAAGGTGATGGGTTGCTTCGAGTGGTTTCCTGCATGGCAAACAAACACACGTAAAATTCAAGCCGCAACCGGCTCCCAGGTTTCCCTGTGAATCGGCTCCTGGAGCCGATTATCCCATGGTTCTGCATTAGATCTACGATAACATGGGGTTTTGCTTCATCAATACAAGTCAAATCGATCTACGACAGTTTAACGTTTTCACCACATAATTGGAACATCCTACACGTAGTTGAGCCTGGTAGATACAAAAGATGATAGAAAACTAACCCTAGAGAAGGCCTAAAAACCAACGTAAAGTCAATTCCCGGAACAACTCCTCTCGGATTGGCAAACCATATCTTACATATTACTGGATCGTTCAACCCGTTTGCAAGGCCTGATCATGTGGATATCAAACTAAACCTTGGAGAACAAGGCACAACTATAACAGATCAAATCGACTTAAATAAAGATCAAGCAAGATGCCACCCTTACACCCGGGAAAAGGTGCAAAGGCGGCGAGATAACTAGAGGTAGCATAACTAAACGATCATAGCAAAAAAGGTACCGATGCTAGCCTAAACAAATCTATGATAATAGTGCTACTCGCCATCAACAAGGCTTCAATACGAGTAACACCAAATAACGCATAAGTA
This sequence comes from Avena atlantica, assembly GCA_910589765.1. Taxonomy (NCBI): domain Eukaryota; kingdom Viridiplantae; phylum Streptophyta; class Magnoliopsida; order Poales; family Poaceae; genus Avena; species Avena atlantica. The sequence continues at coordinate 431,383,791 of OU342736.1, read as the reverse complement.
GATACTGCCTAGATCGCAAGATGTGATCTAGGCAGCATGGCACTTACCCGAGAAAAACCCTAGAAACAAGGGGTGGCGATGCGCCGAGATTGTGTTTTTCGTGAACGTGATCGTCCTCCTCTTCTCAATAACCTTAGGTACATATTTATAGTCCGGAGACTTTGTATCTTTGGAATAACTCTAACAACTCTATATCTTACCTAAACCGAAACGGAACCTATTACAATATAAGATACACGGGCAATTTAGCCCAAATCAACGCACAAGGCCGATTCAACAACACGTTGCATATACGTATCTTCTAAGCCCATCTTGATTACGGCCCAACTCCTCCTTTGGCCAAAATGTGGCGATAACACATGCCCCCCTGGTTTTGGCAATAATAATTCCAAAACCACTCTGTTTTTTCCTTCTCCTCTTTTTTTCTGTATCGGGTTACGCGTTGCCAGAATGCGTTGCAGAACAGAATCGTCACGCCACCCCCTCATCATGATGCCCTGTCTTCTCCACTTCTCCGCAGTGCATGATTTGACAATTTCGGTAGCACATTCTGGGAAACCGCTATAGCATTGAACCACCTCCCACTATTCCCCTTATTTAAATTCATCTGAGCAGTTTGCAGCCCCATCTTCCTCCAGCAGCCAAAAAACCCTCTTCCTCCGCCGGAAAAAACCCTCTTCCTCCGCCATGGCCTCCTCATCTTCCGCCCTTTCCTCCCAATCTTCCAACACCATTAGCGACCGGGAGCCGACGCCGGAGCACCCGCCAACGGCGGCGTATGAGACTCTCGCCCCACAATGGTGGGACGAGAGGGATTGGAACTTCGCCGCCTGGTCGGAGGACGACGAGTCCTTGACCGACGGCGAGGAGGGCCTGCAGTTCCTTGTCGACGGGGAACTGGAGGCGAAGAGCACCGACGACGCCTGGTCCTGGGATGGCGTCGAATCCTCCGACGAGGAGGAGGAAGCGGAGGAGGACACCTCCTCCGACGAGTACCCGCCGGTGAAGCGCTTCCGCGCCGGGTCCAGCGAGGACACCGAAGACGACGACGAGGACGAGGAGGCCCCCGCTGGCATCTTCATCAGCAGCAGCAGCGAAGACGACGCCGGCAGCAGCGCTGATGACAGCGAACAAGCCGACGATGAAGACAGCGGCGACGACACCGGCCTCTAGATTAGGAACTAGTATTAGTAGTACTAGTAGTAGATTTCCTTTTGTAAGCAATCAGCCCCATTGTAAACAATCGTCTTTTGAATGAACAAAGATCGCTTTTGTCAACTCGAAGATTGCTTTTCCAACTCAATTTTGTCGATAGTCAAAATAGGTCGATGTTCCAGAAGCCGACAGTAATGTATCGGCTTTCACCATGCTACGCTCATACAGTCAACCAAGTCACAGCCCAAAGAGCCGATGGTAAAACATCGGCTTTCCCAAAAACGTTGACAAGGTCAAATTTGGTCGCCTACTTAGACAAATCTGAGCGGCCACTTCCCAGTTTCAAACGGTAGCCTGCGACCCTCTTCAAAAAGGAGCGACCCAGATCTCCAATTGCTCACCGACCAGATCGAGCTCACAGCGCCAAGAACCCTCGATCCCCAATTGCACAGATCCATCTCCGCCGGCAAACTAGATGGCTGAATTGTCCAACACCAACCCAGCGGTCTCTGGTCTGAAGGTACGCCTACTCCTCGCAGTCTGAATACGATGCTAGAATTAATGGCAAACACCTGAATTAATGCCTTATTCCACCATTAAAATTTTTTAGGTCTCAGACATTCTGCTGCCGCATCCTTCTCTCCCAAATTCTCTCTGTCTTGGCCCCCGTACAGAATCTAGTCATGCCCACCTGATCTCTTGCGAAGCAAACAGAATCCCCTTCGTAAGCCAAGACCTAGATTTGAACTCTTGGGCCGACTGCTTGCGAGCCTGGCCTAATCCCCCTGAACATTGGGTCTCTTGGTTCAGCAGAGTAGCTAGAGCTTACCAAATCCAATGGGAAACCACGGGAATAGCCGATGCCTTGCATTTGTCATTGTCTCCCCTTGAAAAACACGAAAATCTTCTAAAAACCATCGGCTATTTCTGGTCCGATGCTCTAAACTGCTTTATGTTCGGCCATGGCCCCATGACACCAACTCTGTTAGACGTGGTGATGATTACTGGTCTGGATGTTACATCACCCAGCCCCTCTGCTTTTAAACTGACCAAGGTCCCTTACAAGCTGTCGTCCAAAACAGACTGCACGAACTGGGGTGCCTACCTCCAACGCCATATGAAAACTAAAGGCCCTGTCACAGATAAAGAACACACAGCTTTTCTCAACTTCTGGCTGGAACATTTCATATTCTGTGGCCCTTCCCTTGCTCCAACCAAAAATTATCTCTCCTTAGCCTACGAGTTTGCCAAAGGCACTCAACTTGGCATCGGCAAACTGTTCCTTGGAGAGGTCTATCGATATCTCCAGTTGATGTCTGTTAAACTATTCTCTGGCATAGCAGTCAAAACAGGAGGTCCTTGGTGGTTCATCCAGCTATGGGCTCAGCTGTATTTTCAAAACCACATCCCAAACTTCCCCCTTTTGGCGAGTTGCACCTTTCCAGATGTCAAAGGGAAGCAGATCCGATGCACCAGCTACGGCCAAGCTTTGTATAGACTGTCGGGTAGTAAACTGATCCCTCAGGAAGCATCCAAGTGGTTCAGCACTTTCTTTCAAGGCCTGGACAATCCTAACTTCTTTCCTTACATGGAAGAATCGGAACATTTTGAAAATCCAATCTCCTTTAGGCTAGACAACTTTGCCGATGACACCAGCACTCGGCAGCTCTTTTCCACTGTGATCCGTCCCTGTTTCCTTCCAGTTGGCATGAGTACATCCAACAGAATAATCAAGCCTGGGTATGAATTCTACCAGCCGGTCGTGGTGGCTCGGCAATTTGGCCTTGGACAAGTACCTCCCCATTTCTTTCTCCACCATCTTATAGAGAGCAGAGCCGACCTGCCCGATCCTCTCACGAGTCAAAGGTGTTATTCCTTCTTCGATGCTCTGACCACCCCAATTCCTAATGACCTCACCTTCGCTTCATCAACCGATGGCTTTGAAAACTGGTGGTCGATGTGGAAGACTCATGTCTTCAGGAGAGCTCTGGGACCGTTGCTGAAACAGCTCGATGCTGAATATGATATCCCCGTAGAACAGGTACTATTACTTGCAAATTTTCTTGATGCAGCTCATAAATGACTCTTCTAATAACCCGCTCTGTCTCCTTACAGCAACAAGATGGTCCTGAACCTACACACGATGATGGCTCCCCCTTCGAATTCTTCCCACCAGCTCCAGTGGTCCTTTTCTGCAAAAACTCGCCACCTTTGAAAATGGTCGTGATGCAGAACCAGCCGATATCACCACAATCGGCTTCTAAGAAGCAAGTAACTTCAAGGTCAGCGGCCCCTCGAGTTCCAACTAAAACAAGAACGGTGGTGAAGAAGGTAGCTGCCAAGAAGACTTTGAGGCGCCGGAGCCCTTCTCCAGGAAGTTCGCATGTACACTGATCCATGCCTTGGTTTATCTCTCTCATTCTTTCATTCTTGCAGACATGCTCGTGTTTACTAGCTCTCCTTCTCTTGCAGGCTTCCGTCGAAGACACCTCCCACGAGGACACACAACCCAATCAAGGAGAATCGAGCCCAACAGACTCTGAGAGGACTGCCACACCAAACCAGCCGGATGTGCCACCATCGGCTCCCAGGAAAAGGCCGGTTCCTGAACCTGCTGCCCCCCGAGCATCAGTCGAGGCGGGGCCACCTGTGAGTCCCAAGCGGGCTCGCAAGGGACTGCAAACTTCTTCGTCGAGCCAAGAGGTTTCGCAAGTCATCACCCTTCATGCTCTTACTACCTGTTTCTTCATCTGCCGATTCATCACCATTCGCATCGGCTAAGCACCTTTCATGCAGACAACCGATGCTTCTAGCGGGAAGGCCGGGGCCGTGCCGATGCCTCTAGCCAAACCAGACCTAGCAATCCCCGAAGGTGCAGATGAAACAGCTACCACTTCGGCAAAGCCCCCAGCAACCACACACAAGCCGATTGCCTCGTCATCTGCTATCCCCTCGGTCTTAGGAGAGGTACGTTAGCTTCTTTCGGCTCATCCTTCCATATTGGACGCACACTGACGCTCTTTCGGGCTGCCAGGGTTGTGATATTTCAGGCTTGTTGACGTTCGACCCTGAATCCATCGAACCAACTCCCTCTGTCGCCAACGATGAACCACAAGCCAGGGCTATTCTACCTCAATTCCAGCGTCTTAAAGCCTTGCTGTCCTCCCCGATTGAGGAGTTGATCGAGGGTTCTGAGGAGGTGAAGAGCGTTCTTGCCGGAATCAAGGACCAACTCCCAGTAGCATTGCAGGTGAAGCTTTGGCCCGTTGTAACTCTGTCTTTCTACGGGTCAAGGGTGAAGTTAGCTCGGGAAAGGATCAACCTGCGCCGCGCCCAACTTCCGCTGAAGGCCAATATTGCAGACAGATGTCAGCAGCTCAACAAGAAAAAGGCGTCTCTGGATGCCAAAACTGACACCTCTGTCAGTACCGCCGAGCTCGCATCCTTAAAAGGGGAGCTGGAAGATCTTGAAGAGAAGGTCCGGGCGACTAAACAGCTTATTCGTGACAAGGAAGCATCCATCGCCCGCTCCCAAGACGAAGCAGAAAGCCTCAAAGCTCAACTGAAGACCGATCTGGCAGAAATACGTGCCCTGAACAAGCAGCTAGTGACGGGCAAGGACGAAGATGACGAAGCCGAGATCGCCGAGGTGGATCGTGTCCGTGTTGACGCCCTCCATGCCTTCGAGGCATTCCTTGAGTAGCTCGTTCATGTAAACTGGCACCTGCTTGTAACAGTTTGAACCTCTAGAGTCGATGGCTGTGCATCGGCTGTATATTTTGTTCATTGGCTGATTTCATGTATCGGCCCCCATATCTCACTGTCCATCATCCCACATGCTTGGGAAATATATTTTTTTATTGGCCGATTTCGTGTATCGGCCCCCATATCTCACTGTCCATCATCCCACATGCTTGGGAAATATTTCTTGAGATGCTGACCGTTGACAGCCACTGGGAATTTCACGCCATCCAGCTCCTCCAGCATGTACCGTATTGCCCGTGCCCTTAAGACCTGATCGACCCTGTATGGCCCGTGCCAATTTGGAGACCATTTACCGTATGCTGCATCCTTGGTTCCTAATGGTAATACAGCTTCCCATACGAGATCGCCAACGTGGAACTCCTTTGGTCTCACCTTCTTATTATATGCACGAGCTACCTTGGCCTTGTTTTCTTTGATTTTCTCAAGCGACCATAGCCTAAGCTCAGTCAGATCCTCAACACTGTCACTCATCAGGGCCGCATATTCTTCGGTTGTTAGATCGTTCTGAAAAGTGACACGTCTCGATCCAGCCGTAATTTCCCAGGGCAATACGGCTTCTTGTCCATAGACTAGATGGTATGGCGAGGTTTTTATCGCTCCATGGCATGACATGCGATAAGCCCATAAAGCCTCTGACAAAACCTCGTGCCAACGCCTAGGGTGCTCATCGACTTTCCTCTTGATCAGCTTGATAAGGCTCTGGTTGGACGCTTCAGCTTGCCCATTTGCTTGAGCATAGTATGGAGATGATCGAATCAGCTTAATCCCTGTGTCCTCACAGAACTTTCTAAACTCGTGAGAAATGAAGACCGAACCTCCATCGGTCGTGATAGTCTGGGGAATCCCGAATCTATGAATGACGTGTTCTTTCACAAAATCGATAACATCCTTCGAGCTCACTGACTTCATAGGGACGGCTTCCACCCATTTAGTGAAATAATCCGTAATGGCCAAAATCCACATGTGGCCTTTGCTTGACGGAGGATTGATCTTGCCAATCATATCCATGCCCCAACCTCGGAATGGCCAAGGCTTGATGATGGGGTTCATTGCTGACGCGGGTACCATCTGAATTTTTCCAAATTTCTGACATGCTTGACACCCTTTGTAGTACCTAAAACAGTCCTCAAGCATGGTGGGCCAATAAAACCCTGATCTCCTGATCAACCATTTCATCTTGTGAGCCGATTGGTGAGTTCCACAGGCGCCTTCGTGTACCTCGTGCAGGAGCCGATTGGCCTCGGTTGGCCCCAGACATTTGAGCAGTAACCCTTCCAGAGTCCTGTAGAACATGTCGTCCCCAATAAGCACATATTTCATGGCCTTGTACCTTATCCGTTTAGGTGCCCCCCGAGCCGAATCCTTCAAGTAATTGAAGATATCGGCTCTCCAGTCGTCCGCCTCCAGGAACTGTACCTGAACATCAGCTCCATCTGCTACGTCCTTGTATCCTGAAGCCATTTGTGCGAGATCATTCGCCTCGATATTCTGCGATCGCGGGATCCAGTGCAAGTTTATGTACCGGAACTGTGCCATCAGCTCACGGCATTGCAACCATAATGGGAAGAGCGACTCGCTCTCGCACTTGTATTCCTCCGTGAGTTGGGAAATCACCAATTTGGAGTCTCCAAAAATTTCCACTGCTTCTGCTCTAGCTTCGATGAGCAACTCCATCCCCTTGCGTATCGCCTCATACTCAGTGACGTTGTTGGTGCAAGGGGTAGCTAGCCTGATGGAGAAGGAATATGTTGCCCCCCGGGGCGACACGAGTAGAATGCCGATGCCGCAACCATCATCACAAACCGATCCATCGAAGAACATAGCCCACGCTCGTATAGACAGTGCTGCTATATTGGTGTTGATTCTTTCGGCAATAAGATCGGCCAACGCCTGACCCTTAACCGCTTTCGCGGGTTGATACCGGATATCAAACTCCGATAATGCAAACATCCATTTGCCGAGTCGGCCTTTCAACATAGGAGCCGATAGCATGTGCTTTATGACATCTGATTTGCATATAATGATAATCTCTGCTGAGAGCAAGATGTGGCGCAGCTTGGTGCAGGTGAAAAACAGGCAGAGGCACAACTTATCAACCTCAGGATACCTTGTCTCTGCATCCAGCATCCTTCTGCTGATGTAAAACACAACTCGCTCCAGGCCATCATAAACTTGCACCACCACTGAGGCGATGGACGTGTCAGCCACTGACAAGTAAATGTAGAATGGCCTATCTGGCTGGGGTGGAACCAACACTCGCGGCTTCGTTAAATATTCTTTGATTTCTTCGAAGGCTCGTTGTTGTTCTGTTCCCCAGCGGAACTCCTCGTCAGATTTAATTTTTACCAGTCCCATGAACGGCTCTATTCTTCCTGACAGATTGGAGATGAATCTTCTGACGAAGTTGATCTTGCCGATAAGAGACTGCAGTTCTTTCTTCGTGGTAGGTGGCTTCATTGTCCGCACTGCCTCTTGACTTTTCAGGCCGATCTCAATTCCGCGTTCATGGACCAAGAAACCCAAGAACTGACAGGCCGTTACACCGAAGGCACACTTCTTTGGATTCATCCATAGGCCGAATTTTCTTGTGCGGTCCAGGACGCGCTGCAGATCGCCCAAGTGTCCTTCTACTGAGGCAGACTTGACCACTACGTCATCGATATAAATTTCCACCAGCTTGCCGATCAGATCATGGAAAATGTAATTCATGGCTCTTTGGTACGTGGCGCCGGCATTCTTCAGTCCAAACGTCATGACCACGTATTCAAACAACCCCACCGAGCCTGGGACTCTGAATGCAGTCTTGTGTATATCTTCCGGAGCCATAAAAATTTGGTTGTAACCGGCATTGCCATCCATGAAGCTCAAGACTTTATGACCAGCAGCTGCGTTGATTAATGTCTCTGCTACCGGCATCGGATACTCATCCTTTGGAGTGGCTCTATTGAGATCCCAAAAATCTATGGCAACACGCCAGCGGCCATCTTTTTTCTCTACAGGTACGATACTAGAAATCCACTCAGCATACCTGCATGGCCTGATCAACTTAGCTGTCAACATTTTCTCGATCTCTTTCTTGACTTCTTCCAAAATTTCGGCCTTCATCTGTCGTGCTCGCTGCTGGAACGGCCGAAAACCTTTTTTAAGCGGGAGTCTATGCTCGATGATGCTCCTGTCTAGCCCGGGCATTTCTGTATAGTCCCAGGCAAAGCAATCTGGATATTCTTTCAACAAAGCTATCATCGGACCCCGCAGATGCGGATCTAACTTCTTGCTGATAAATGTCGGTCGTGGCTTATCCCCAGGACCGATGTCAATTTCTTCTAGCTCATCAGCGGAGGTGAACCCATACCCTAGCTTTCTGTCACCTGTTAAATCGATGCTAAAGACGGGGCAAATAGTTGGTGAGGGTAACAAAAATAATTTGGGCCGATTGCCTAAATCGGCCCCCTTTCTGATTGCATTAGTCAAGGAAGGTTTACAACTTATTTGTGCTCCACAACGGCAGGGCATCTCCCTACTACGACTGCATGACCTGCTTGTCGCAAGATTACTGCTTTTTATTTTTTGCGGCCGATCGCGGGGATCGGCCATACCACGTACGATCGTGGACTTTGCTACTCTGTCAGGCCGGTGGATAAGACCAGCCTCACCCCGTTTTTTGTAACTTCAATGCGCTCACAGCCGTCTAGACTGATTCCAGAGATCGGCTCTTGGTCGTCTGCTTCCCAGACGTTCATGCCAGCTATGGACATCTCGATCGAATCATCTGCGTGAATGACCTCCACTTCATCTCCATCCCACTGTATTAGGCACTGGTGCATCGTGGATGGAATGCAGCAGTTGGCGTGAATCCAATCTCTCCCCAGCAAAACAGCGTAGGTGCTTTTGCTGTCCACGACGAAGAATGACGTAGGGATGGTTTTTCTGCCCACGGTCAGATCCACGTTCAGTACGCCTTGCGTTTCTGAAGTTTGGCCGTTGAAGTCGCTTAACGTGACGTTGGTTTTGATCAGATCTGCAGTGGAGCGTCCCAAACGCCGTAGCATGGAGTACGGCATTATATTGACTGCTGCCCCGGTGTCAACCAGCATCTTGCTGACAGGCTGCCCATTGATATAACCTCGCAGGTACAGGGCTTTCAGATGTTTGTAGCTCTTCTATCGTGGCTTCTCAAAGATAACCGGCCGTGGGCCGCAGTCAAACTGTGCCACTGGTAGCTCGTTGATTCTTGGGGCGCAAAACTCTGGCGGAAGTGTGAACACCATGTTTGTGCCAGCCGATGTCTTTGCGTCGGCTTTTACTGGTTTGGGGCGCCACTCCTTCCTTTTCGGACGAGCCTCCGTTTCCAAGGTTTGCCGAACTTTCACGGCCAGATCGGGCAGTGCTTTCCTTAAAGCGTGGAGGTACTGCGCCTCGGCTTCCTCCAAGCTACGCAGTCGCTGAACTCTACGCTTTTGGGTGTGTCTGAGCCCATCGGGACACCACCTTGGCCGGTGATATTTGTCTTCTTCTTTTGCACCCTTTAGCTCCTTGAGACTTTGTGCTCGAGATGACTCCTCTGGCCTGTTCTGAGGTGGGAGGGGTCCTAGACGCTTGAACACTGAGACTGGACCTGTGCCATCCTTCTGCTGTCCACACTCCGGGCAGTTGTCGATCGTGGGCAATCGGCTCATTCCCGCGTCCCAGCAATACTTGAAGAAAGGACAATCCCAATGTTTATCTGCGCCTTCTTTTTCCTTCGACTTTTTCCTAGAGAGGTGCTCATACCCTTCATTGTCCCTATCGTGCCGACGACGTCGGTCATACTGACGCTCATACTTGTTAAGGAGATGCGTGGAGTGTGGCTTCTGATATCGCACGCTTCTCACTTGCTCCTCGGTTAAATACCGTCTGTCATCATAACGGGGCCGGTCACGTGGACTAGCCTCCTCTCTTTCTCTGCCCCGAGAGCGACCGCCTTCCTCCTTGTATGTGTCACGGTGGTACACAGGTCCTGCCATGTTGACATCGAACGAGAAATCCAACTGGCGCCTCGTGGAGTGGCTATGTTCTACCATGTTGACGCCGGGAAATGGGTTTGTGTCTACTTTCATGGCGAATTGCCCAAGGATCAGACGGCCCTGTTCTATGGCCGTTTGGATCTGGCGACGTAGCTCTTTGCAATCATTGGTGGTGTGGGTGAACGAGTGATGCCACTTGCAGTATGGTCTCCCGTTCATCTCTTGAGCCGTAGGGATTTTATGGCCTTCGGGTAACTTCAGCTGCTTTTCTTTCAGCAGTAAATCGAATATCTGCTCAGCTTTACTCACATCGAAGTCGAACCCTTTTGCCAGCCCTTGCTGCTTTACCCATTTGCAGGACACAGGATCTGCCCCCCGAGCCCATTCAGCCACGGCCACCTCCTGGTCTTGTACAGGGTCCTCTTCTTCTGTATCGACCAGGCCTATCGGACGTTTGAACTTGTCTTGGTACAACTCAGGGTGGCGCTGTTCGTACATTGTCAGTTTCTGGGCCATGTGCGCCAATGAATTGTACTCTACTTGGAAAGCCAGATCTTTGATAGGTGCTAAGAGACCCAATACTGCCAGCTCGACTGATTCTTTCTCAGTTAAACGAGCCGAATAACATCGGTTCTTGACAGTCCTGAAACGCTGGATGTACTCGGCTACCGTCTCTCCCCGCTTTTGCCGCACCTGCGCCAGATCTGCGATGCCAGCCTCGGTGGCTTCTGAATGATACTAAATGTGGAACTGCTCTTCCAGTTGCTTCCAGGTCTGGATCGAATCAGGTGGCAGCAAGGTGTACCACCCAAAAGCTGGTCCTGTCAGAGATTGCACAAAGAACCTTACGCGTAACTGATCCGATGCTGAAATCATGCCTAACTGTGCCAAGTATCGGCTCACATGCTCGATCGAGCTAGACCCTTCTGATCCGCTAAACCTTGAGAACTCAGGAAGCCGATACTTGGGTGGCAGCGGAATCAGATCAAACTCGTTGGGGTACGGCTTGGAATAGCCGATTGTCCTTCTCTTCGGCACGAAGCCGAACTGGTCTCTCAGGATAGTACGGATTTGCTCCACCGTTTGAGCTGCAGGGGTTAAATTCTCATGACTTGTTCCGGTGGCATACTTGGCTAGCCATGCCTGTTTATCAGCGTCCATCCCAGAGATCCCTGCTCCAGAAACACCTGCTCCCGAAGCCCCTGCTCTAGAAACTCCTATCCCAGTGATCCCTGCGGTTACAATCTGGTTCGTGCGCGTCAGGCTATTGCAGTCCGGCACGTAGGTGCACACATATCCATGTGGGATTTCTTTAGGTGGTTCACACAGGAATTGGCAATCGCCAGGGTCACCTCCGACCTTGTAGACGACGTACGCCGGTGCCCCTGGTGGCTCCGGAGCTGCAAGCGTGAATGGCAGTTGTGGCCTGGTCTGGAGCGGTCTTTCTCCCTGGTGAGACCCTAGGGTAGGCCCCGACGGAGAGTACTGATGTTTCATGATCTCCTGAACTACGCGAACCGCGACACGCTCGAAAGCGTTCACTAAGCTCTCTGAATGGCGGTGAAGAGAATGAGCTACCATGTAATTAACTTCCTGTCGCAGAGCTCTGGTGCGCTCCTCTGAAGGAACGGATAGATCCACCTCATCAAGAGCACCTTCGGGTGAGAACCCTTTCCACCTGATGCCATGTTTACGAGTACTCTCAAAAGAGCCGATGAGATCGGCTTCGAAGAGAGCTTTGATATCATCGTACTTTGCCTTGTGCTCCTCAGGCAAATCGTCGTACGTGACCGGTCTGCCCTCCATCGCAGCGTCGGATGTTGATGCAGATGTTGTTGAAGGTCCCACCGGGCGTGCCAGAATGTGTTGCCTGTCAAAACCCACCGGCGAGCAGCGACGAACAACACGAAGAGCCGGGAGGCTCCCAGAACTGCTGGTGGGCCCTGGTCCCTCGGGCAACGGCCCGCAAAACTCCGGCACACGTCCTGGCGGATGCGAGGGCGTGCCACCTGACCTATACCTGGTCAGGAAGGTGATGGGTTGCTTCGAGTGGTTTCCTGCATGGCAAACAAACACACGTAAAATTCAAGCCGCAACCGGCTCCCAGGTTTCCCTGTGAATCGGCTCCTGGAGCCGATTATCCCATGGTTCTGCATTAGATCTACGATAACATGGGGTTTTGCTTCATCAATACAAGTCAAATCGATCTACGACAGTTTAACGTTTTCACCACATAATTGGAACATCCTACACGTAGTTGAGCCTGGTAGATACAAAAGATGATAGAAAACTAACCCTAGAGAAGGCCTAAAAACCAACGTAAAGTCAATTCCCGGAACAACGCCTCTCGGATTGGCAAACCATATCTTACATATTACTGGATCGTTCAACCCGTTTGCAAGGCCTGATCATGTGGATATCAAACTAAACCTTGGAGAACAAGGCACAACTATAACAGATCAAATCGACTTAAATAAAGATCAAGCAAGATGCCACCCTTACACCCGGGAAAAGGTGCAAAGGCGGCGAGATAACTAGAGGTAGCATAACTAAACGATCATAGCAAAAAAGGTACCGATGCTAGCCTAAACAAATCTATGATAATAGTGCTACTCGCCATCAACAAGGCTTCAATACGAGTAACACCAAATAACGCATAAGTAGATACTGCCTAGATCGCAAGATGTGATCTAGGCAGCATGGCACTTACCCGAGAAAAACCCTAGAAACAAGGGGTGGCGATGCGCCGAGATTGTGTTTTTCGTGAACGTGATCGTCCTCCTCTTCTCAATAACCTTAGGTACATATTTATAGTCCGGAGACTTTGTATCTTTGGAATAACTCTAACAACTCTATATCTTACCTAAACCGAAACGGAACCTATTACAATATAAGATACACGGGCAATTTAGCCCAAATCAACGCACAAGGCCGATTCAACAACACGTTGCATATACGTATCTTCTAAGCCCATCTTGATTACGGCCCAACTCCTCCTTTGGCCAAAATGTGGCGATAACCGAAAGGTAATGGTGGTTTGCAGAAAGTAAATAGGAACACTGGAAGATGTATCAATGGTAAATATTGGACCGGGGTCCATAGTTCAATAGAGGTGTTCTCCTTAAGATAAACACATGGCATGCTGGGTAAACAAATTACAGCAGGGCAATTGACAGGACAGATCAAGGCATAACAATGAAATACTAGACATTCATGATCCTATGAGATTTGATTGGGCAATACAAGAAGATACATAGACCGCCATCCAACTGCATCTATGACTAGTGATCCACCTTCAGGTTATCATCCAAACCCCCTCCAGCATTAAGTTGCAAGCAACGAATAACTGCTTTAAGAAAAATGTGTAAGGTAAACAATCCACTTGTTCCACGAACAAGAGACCGTTGTTTTCCCCCTAGTAGCAACAGCACATCTACAACCTTAGAGATTTCTGTCACTTCCCCATATTAAATAGAGGCATGAAACCACTATCGAGCATAAATACTCCCTCTTGGAGTCACTATCATCTACTTGGCCAAGATAGCTACTAACAACGGAGAGCATGCAAGATCACAAACAACATAGACATGATAGAATCAATAGGATAGAACCATTAATCAATCTGACATAGTAATCTCAGTATCCATCGGATCGCCGCAAAAACAACATGCATGATTACAAATAGATGATCTTGATCATGAACGGAGCTCACAAGATCTAAACATGGTAGCACAAAGGAGGAGAGACAACCACCTAGCTACTACATGGACCCGTAGTCCAAGGTGGAACTACTCACGCTTTATACCGGAGGCTGACATGATGATGAAGAAGGCCTCCAGGATGATCTCCCCTCCGGCAGGGTGCCGGGAAGAACTTCAGATCCCTCCCCCTCCTGATCTAGGGACGATGGTGGTGGTGGCTACGGACTGTTTCGTGGAAGATTGATCAGGTCCTTAGGGTTTTGGTAACGGGGGCTTCTTATAGGCGAAGAGGCGAAGCAGGAGGCAGCCAGGGTGGCCGCACCCCCCAGGCGCGGGACAGGCCTAGCCGTGCGGCCAGGGCTGTCCCCCTGGTGGCTCTTCTCTGTCTTGTCTTCTGGCTCCATGTTTCCCATGGTAAAATATTGACTTTGGCTTTTGTCCCGTCCAATTCCGAGAATATTGATTTTTTGCCTTTTCTAGAACCAAAAACAGAAGAAACAGGCAACTGGCACCATGGCATCTTGTTAATAGGTTAATCCAGAAAACAAATAAAAACACCTCAAAGTGTAGACAAAGCAAAGCAAAGTAGATACTAAAAAAGCATGGAACATCAAAAATTATAGATACATTTCTGACGTATCAGAGCACACAGAGGATTAGGGCCTTGACTAGAGGTGGTGGCCAATGTCGACGCATGGCAAGCAAAGGAGGAGCTGGATGGGTGTTTCATTTGCACCTCAATTGGACCTGAGTTTGCTGGGGTGTCAGTGGTGGAGAAGGGTGGTCGGGCGTGATGAGGTGATAAGTAAGCATTGATACATTGGAAACGTATCTATAATTTTTGATGATCCATGCTTGTTTAGTATCTACTTTGCTTTAATTGTCTACACTTTGAGGTGCTTTTTACATGTTTTCTAGTACTAACCTATTAACAAGTTGCAACAGCGCCAGATGCCTGTTTTCTGCTGTTTTTGGTTTCAGAAAAGTTAGCAAAGAAATATTCTCAGAATTGGATGGGACGAAGGACAAATTGAATAACTTTTCGTGGGGAACAAGAAGTCCATAGGAGAGCCTGAGTGGCCGTCCAGAGGGGCCAAACCCCCCAGGCGCGGGTGGGCCCTAGCCTACGCCTGGCTAGGGTTTGGCCGCCCTAGCGGCCGCCTCGGTCTCCCCCTTCGCCTATAAGAAGCCCCCGATGCAGAAACTCTCAGGACCCGATCAGAAATCCACGAAACCATCTATAGCCGCCTACACCATCGTCCCTAGATCGCGGGGGGAGGGGGATCTGAAGTTCTTCCCGGCACCCTGCCGGAGGGGAGATCATCCCAGAGGCCTTCTCTCCGGTATGATTCGTGAGTAGTTCCACCTTGGACTATGGGTCCATGTAGTAGCTAGATGGTTGTATCTCCTCCTTTGTTCTTTCATGTATAGATCTTGTGAGCTCCGTTCATGATCAAGATCTAATCTATTTGTAATCATGCATGTTGTGTTTGCGGGGATCCGATGGATATTGAGATTATTATGTTGGTTTGATTAATGGTTTTATCTTTATGATTCTATCATGTTTGTGTTGTTTGTGATCTTGCATGCTCTCCGTTGCTAGTGATTATCTTGGCCAAGTAGTTGCTAGTGACTCCAAGAGGGAGTATTTATGCTCGATAGTGGGTTCATGCCTCTAGTTTCCAAGGGAAGTGACAATAATCTCTTCGGTTGTAGATGTGTTGTTGCTACTAGGGAGAAAACAACAGTCTCTTGTACATGGAACATGTGGACTATTTACTTTACACACTTTGCTTAAAGCAGTTGTTTGTTGCTTGCAACTTAATACTAGAGGGGGTTCGGATGATAACCTGAAGGTGGACTTCTAGTCATAGATGCAGTTGGATTACGGTCTATGTATATTGTTGTATTTCCCAATCAACCTCGTAGGATCTTTTCTAGCTAGTAATTGCATTGTTATGCCTTGCTCAGTTCCTGTCAATTGCCCTGCTGTAATTTGTTTACCCTTCATGCCATGTTGTTTATCTAAGGAGAGCACCTCTAGTGAACTATGGACCCCGGTCCAATCTTTACCATTGATACATCTTCCACTATTACTTGTTTACTTGCTGCAAACCATTACCGTCCACACCATACGTTTAATCCTTTGTTACAGCAAACCGGTGAGCTTGACAACCTCACTGATTCGTTGGGACAGAGTCTTGAGTTTGTGTTGTGCAGGTCTCCATGTTGCTTCCAACACTTGTGTGACGTTTCCTTCCTCCTTCTGGTTCGATAACCTCGGTTTCTACTAAGGGAAATCTTGTTGTTGTACTCTTCATACCTTGCTCTTGGGGTTTCCAATGAAGCACTCTTCCTCCCTATTGAGTGTAGCATCAAGTAATTTCTGGCATCGTTGCCGGGGAGGCTAAGGACGTCTTCACTAGGGGAGTCCTTCACTTCCTTTCTCTTTACTTTGTTTTTAGTTTTCTTTGTTTCTTTAGCTTGGTTTCGTTTGCTTCTTTTAAAAAAACCCAAAAAAAATTAGTCTAGTTTGGTTTGCTTGCTTTATTCAAAAACACAAAAAAATTAGTGCCTGCTCTAACTGCTACTGTTGTTTTTGGCTTGCCCACCTTTGCCAAAATGAACTCTACTGAGAACACCAAGTTGTGTGACTTCACTAGCACCAACAACAATGATTTCCTAAGCACTCCTATTGCTCCACCTGCTCCTGATGCTATCTTTTATGAAATTAAACCTGCTTTGTTGAATCTTGTGATGAGAGAGCAATTTTCTGGTGCTGGTTCTGATGATCCTGCTTCCCATCTTAATAGCTTTGTTGAACTTTGTGAGATGCAAAAGTATAAGGATGTAGATGGAGATATTATTAAGCTCGGGCTTTTTCCTTTCTCCTTGAGGGGAAAAGCTAAAGAATGGTTGCTATCTTTGCCTAAAAATAGTATTGATTCTTGGACTAAGTGCAAAGATGCTTTTATTGGAAAATACTACCCTCCTTCTAAGATTATTGCTATGAGAAGTGATATTATGAAATTTAAACACCTTGATAGTGAATATGTTGCTCATGCTTGGGAAAGAATGAAATCTTTGGTTAAAAATTTCCCTACTCATGGACTCACTGGTTGGATGATTATCCAAACTTTTTATGCAGGTTTGAACTGCTCCTCAAGAAACATGTTGGATTCTACTGCTGGAGGTAATTTTATGGGACTCACCTTGGGTGCTGAAACAAGGCTCCTTGATAATATCATGGTTAACTACTCTGAATGGCATGTTGAGATATCTCCACATGGTAAGAAGGTAAATTCTGTTGAGGAAACTTCCTCTTTGAGTGAAAAGATTGATGTTATTATGGCTATGCTTGTTAATGGGAAAGCTCCTCTAGATCCTAATAGTGCTCCCTTAGCCTCTTTGGTTACTCAAGAAGAGAAAGTTGATGTGAACTTCATTAGAAACAACAATTTCAACAACAATGCCTATAGGAATAATTTTGGTAGCAATAACAATTATAGGCCTTATCCTCCTAATAATGGCAATTCTTATGGAAGATCTTACAATAATGCTAGAAGTGCCCCCTCTGAACTTGAAGTCATGCTCAAGGACTTTATTAGTAAACAAACCACTTTCAATAAGACTATAGAGGAAAAGATTTTAACTGTTGAGAAAAATATATCCTCTTTGTCTGAAGCTCAAACTTCCTTGGTTAATAAAATGGCTGCTAAACCTGAAACAATGGAAAACACCTTTGCGTCTGCTCATGCCATACAAGTTACTATTGATGAAAATGTTAGGCTGTTTTCTCAACTTCATGCTAGGTGGGAAAGGGAAGCTGAAATTGATAGAAACAATAGTGTGTGCACTATCACCACTAAACCACAAGTAGCCCCTATTCCTCCTCCTACTATGCCTAAGCCTATTGATCCTACTACTAGTGATACTAAGTTTGATTTTCATATTGATGGTTGCAATATTTCTGAAGTGATTATGTTCCTACAAAAGCTTGCTAGAAGTCATGATGCTAGTGATATGCATGTTGCCTTTATCAAACACATTACAGATGCTCTTTTAAGATTAAGGAAGAGAAGCTAAAACACAAAGCTTATATTCCTAGGAGAGTATAAGATAGTTGGGAACCCATTATTAATATGCAAGTGAATGACTTTAATCTCAAAGCTTCATGTGATCTTGGTTCTAGTATCTCTATTATGCCTAGGAAGATTTATGAAATGCTTGATTTACCACCATTAGAAGATTGTTATTTGAATGTCCCACTCAATGATAATGCTAAGAAGAAACTCATGGGGAGTATTAATAATGTTCTCATTATGGTTAACAATGCTTATGTACCTGTGGATTTCTATGTTTTGGATGTTGAATACAATGCTTCTTGTCCTATTACTATGGGAAGACCTTTTCGTAGAACAGTTGGTGCCATCATTGATATGAAAGAAGGCACCATCAAATATCAATTTCCATTCAAGAAAGGTATTGAGAACTTCCCTATGAGGATAGAGAAGTTGCTTTTTGCTCCTCCTTTGAAAGCAAGATTTGATGTTAATGTTTCTTCATTTGAAAATACTTGATTCTTCTTGCTTCTTGTGCCTAACTTAAAGGCGTTAAAGAAAAATACTTTTTGGGAGATAACCCAAGAGTTTTCTTGAGTCTTGGAAGTTATTACTTCTGTAATAACCTCTCCTTATCCTTTTTGTTTGCTTTTTGTGCCAAGAATGACCTCTAATGAGAGGGAAGTAAGATTTGGGGAGTTGCTGACCCAAAACAGATTTTTGTCCTCCACCAAAACAATTCGTGAGCAGGCTCTATAACTCGTATTGAGCTCAAAATTTACAAATAAATCCCCCATTATGTTGGCTAACTTTCGTTAGTTCAACACTTTTTGATTTGAGCAACAGAAGATGTTCGAAAAAATTCGTTTCTACCTGCTAGTCTATTTTGACAGATTTCTGCCATTATTTGCATTTGCTTCTTATTGATTCCTTTTTGAGCTCTCTTCAGGTAAATTGAGTTTCTTTGAAGGAGTTACTTCAGTAGCTTGTGTTTTTATTGAAAAGCCTTGCTATTCCAAAACTTTGCCAGCGGTCTAATATCTTTTGAATAAGCTAATGTTGCTAATGAAGATTGTGTGAAGTTTTGTATGAAGGAAAAATTTCAGGTGTAGAGAGAGAATGATGCAATGAGATGAAGAATGGACAAAATCTCAAGCTTGGGGATGCCACCGTGGTGTCACCCCAAGAAATATCCAAGAGTTACAAGCGTCAAAGCTTGGGGATGCCCAAGGCATCCCCTTCTTCATCAATAAAAAGCTCAGGTATGTCTAGACACTTCAGTTTTATTGTTTCATGCATAGTTGTGTTGTTCTTGGAGCATCTTAGTTTTTGTTTGCTTTGTGCGGTGACCCAGCATACCACTGTATTATGTATTACACTATAGTTGTTGACATAACACCAATGAAACACCGTTCACTAGTATTACATCTCTCAGAGTGGTACAACAGAAACACAGCAGGTCCAAGACATGACTATAGGTTACAACTCAACTCTTTACACAAGAT
Organism: Avena atlantica; assembly: GCA_910589765.1. Lineage (NCBI taxonomy): Eukaryota > Viridiplantae > Streptophyta > Magnoliopsida > Poales > Poaceae > Avena > Avena atlantica. The sequence continues at coordinate 431,364,601 of OU342736.1, read as the reverse complement.
CCATAGAACACTCTAGGTTAAAGAGAGAGAAAGAAACTTCTTACAAAGAAGAATCAGAAATAAACAACTCAAAAACTATCATACTATTAAGACTAGTATCTTAAATAATGGTCTGACATTGCTGCTATTACAATACACTACAGAAATAGGTTCTATGGCTAGAGATTATATGCCTATCTAATCAGTAACTTCGTCTTCATTTGAGTTGATGAATATGTTGACTTCATTGAAGAGCTTTAGTTTTTTATGATAATTCCTGGAGCATAACTTGATGTAGACGTCGTCTTAATGGCTTCAGAATCTAGCAAGGGTTAAGAAGATACGTTGAGTACGAGCGTACTCAGCAAGTTCACTAGAAAAAGAGTATTTGATGCACTATATCTACAGCCAGAGACCATAGGTCGTAGGCAATGCAGGTTTTCATAAACATTTCTTCAAAGGTTGCTTTTATTCTGAAAAGCTATGTCCGTCAGCCTTCACGGGTTTACCAGAACTTTCATGGAGTTCCTTTACCGCAGCGCTCGCAGCTCCTTCCCGGAACAGGGAGTAACAAGTTGCAGTTCTTACACTCTACAGAGGTGCTTTACTTTACCCATGAGAGATCTTAAGCTTTTTTGCATGGCCGGGAGTATGTTCCCGTTCAAACTTCCATGGTTTGAGGCCCAACCTAAGATCCAAGCCAATCACTGCCCTCTCCGCGACCTCATATGTCTGCATGATCCTTCGGGGCCGTCTCACCTCCGTTAAGCCCCCTTTCAGGCAGGCTAAAACCCTGATGAGTTCCCGAAGACTCTATGACCTAGTGATGTCCGGACGAGTACCATTTGAAATGGACCATATCCCTAAACACCATTCATAGATAATCTAGACACCAAAAGTGTGGGGCGTAAGGGTACCCACCCATATGTTGGATCCGCACAAGGAATCACAACATCACATTAAGGTCGTCTTGCCTCCATACGAGAGAAAAAGGATACAGCTGTCTTCTCCGTCCCATTCCAAATCTCATGGTCAACGCATAATATACGGTGCAAGAATCACTGGCGACATTGCTTGTTAAGACCTAGAGGATATATTCCTGAGCAGTGGTATTCCAACTACCAGATTTAATAGATTAGCTGATCACCCTGGATCAGTAACCAATAGTTCACATTATTATCAAAAATAGTGTTCTCTGACCTTTTTGGAATGCAGGTGATGACAACACTTGATTTGCACAATACTTTACAGAAAATAATCAAAGGACATGAGCAAGTGTGAACTTGCCTTTTGTGATTGCAAGATTATGCACTCACGGTCTTCGAGACAATATAAGATCCAATATCTGAAATCAGCATCATTGGTCCGGTAAGGACTAATGTTTAAAGAAGCAAGATGCAATTATGCATAAGTAATGATATGCGTTTTGTAAAACTCCCAAAGTGAATCCCCAATGCTTTGAGTGAAGTGAATTTAGGAGATTTTTTTAAGAGTTGGGTTATCTTCAAATTTTACTTTATAAGTAATGACATTTATAAGGAACTTAAGTGATGACAATTCTAAATATACAGGTAAAGTATAAACTAATGTGATTATGATTAATTGTCATTTGGTGACTAAGATAAAAGTCCTTGGTTTTAATTGTTAAGAGTTGAAGAATTTATTATGAGATTATTGTTTGAAGTGGCAAAAAGAATAACATTTGGAAGAAAAGATTTCCATCCTAAGGTTTAAACAACCCTGATAGGTTTTAGAATGTGATTAATATTGTTTGTGCTTGCTTGAATAGTTTAGACTTGAGATGTTTTATGTCTTAATTTAAATAGACCAAAGTTAACTATAAAAACCTGAGTAGTTTACTGGACATGATATTTATAAGCTTTGAGACTAAAGTTACCTTTAAAAGGGTAAGTAAACTTAAGGTGTGATATGTTTTTTAATTATTCTCAAGTTTTAAATTTTTGATAGGTATAACTAAGGTGTGGAATTATTCACTTCATATTTAAGTGGATGATTGGATTAAACTTGTTTTGATATCATGAAAATAATATGCAAGTATTAAATGAAAGTCTAATATGGATGATTTTATTAATGTGTTAGATTTAAAGTCATGTTAATTATTATTAGATGTTAAGACCATTCTCTCTTCATATAAGTGAATGATATATAAAATTATCTTAAACATTGTGGTTTTGAATTTTGGTTTAGGATTTAAAAGAGTATTATAAATTTAATGATTTATGCTTAAGTTTTATTATAAATATTAGTTATGATTTAGAACTTTAGTAATTAGATTTTAAGGTTTTGATATTTCTAAAGAAATATAATTATTTCTTATTTAAGAAATGTTTTTAAAGAATTTTCAAAATAGATAATAAACAAGGATTTATTACTTTAAAATATTAAAAACATTTCTAATATTATATTTAATAATTTTCTAGTGTAATATACTTTTTTAAGACTTTAAAAATGATTTTTATTTATTTTTAAGTATTATTCTTATGTTTATAAAATTCCATCAATGATTAAATGTCTTTGAATATTTACTTCATATTTTATTTATAAAAAATTAGGCTAGTATTTTTATAAAATAGTACATTTATTTTTTTACAAAAAATGATTTTTATTCATTTTTAGGATTTTTCCTTATTTTATGAAATTTTACTTAGGATTTAATGTTGTTAATATTTATTTGTATTTTATTTATCTTGAACAAGTAATATTATATTTTTACTAGGTAGATATTATTTTTGTGGTTATTTTGATATATCATATGTATTTTTAGGATTTTCCTATATTTTTTTAGAGGTGAAACAATCTTTGGGGTGTTATGGTAATTTTTATTTTTAAATAAGACCCTGGACCCACTAGTCAGTCTAGCCCATGGTTGGGCTAGACCAGCCCGGTCGGTGAACCGAGCCGGTCAAACCGACCCGCTCGATCCAGTTCGTCTCCCCCCCCCTCTCGACCAGCCTCTCTCTGGCGCCTGTGCTAGCTCGCCGCTGGTGCTGCTCGATTCCCGCGAGCTCGACCGCCCTGACTGCTGCTATGGTGTTTATCAGAGTGGTTTTGGATGGTGATTCTCGGGGTCCATCTCGATTTCAAAACCGCCTCTTCCCTAGTCTGTCCCCTTCCTTGTTGAGTGCTAGGGTTTCGGTCATCTTGACCTCACCACTCTAGTGATCTGTTGATGCCCGCTGGAAGGTGGAGGATGGCTAGGATTGGCATGGTGATGTCGCGGTTGTTGCTGCTGGTCGCGACTAGGCGCAGGTGCAGCACCCCGTGCCCCTGTACCGTCGTGTCGTGGCCTCCATCGCTCACTGCTTCACCGCCATATTCTTCTTCCTCTCTGGCAAGTTGTAGCTTGCTACAGGTAGGTGTTTATCTCTCTGCCTCTATCCTCTCTGCTCTACTGTCTTAATTCTCGGATGCTCATAACTTATCTGATCTACTCGGTTGAGCATGCTGTTATTAGATTCTTGGTTCCTTCATGACCCTTATTAGTTCCCATTGCTATTAGGTAAATTTATGGTACTGCTGAATAATTATCAGTGCTTGCTAGTGTAACTGTTCTACTACTTGTTCCTTTGACTGATTGGGATTCAATAATCAATCTTCTACTCTCAATTGGTTCCTGGTGGCTAGCTTATGTTCTTGTTGTGCAATATTATATGCTCTAATAGATGCAGATGGGTAGATCAGATGCAACTAGGACATGTACACACACAAATAATTCCTTGCTAATATCTAGGAAAATGATCTAAAATTTGATGTTGGTTGCCTGCAGATGGTTTTGAATGAGCTATTGATGATCATGCCTTGCAAAGGCATGATCTGGGCTATATTTAATGAAAGTATATTGAGAATGATTCCTAGCAAGTGGTAGCTAGGAAAATGATCTAAAAATTTATTTGAAAATGAGGTTTGGTAACCATGTATGTATCCTGTCAACATGACAGTAATTGACCACATGATTCCTAAATTTGGATGAGCAAGTGCTCCAGTGGTACTAATTTGGGTTAGTGATTCTGGTACTAGTGTTGGTGAGTGCTAAACTGTTGCTCAAGTTGGTAAATCCAAGCCCTAGTGTGATTCTTCTATGCTTGTCTGGATCTTTGATTCAGTAAAATGAGTATCATGTATAGATACTGATTCTTAGGAATACTACCTAGGAATATGATGTAATTCTATTTGGAATGATTTTTCTCTAGTGTTGCTTACTGAATATGGGAGGACAACATGATAGTGAATCATTTGCACAACTTTTTAAACCTTTGGTTGGAAATAAATGATTCAGTGGTTCTTAAGAGTGATTTTGGTGGCTTCTGTTTGCTGTAGAACCCTACTGTGGTGCCTCTAGTGAGTGTGCACAGTAGCCATGTATAGCAACATGATCTGTTGCTTAATTTTACTCACCAAAAATGAAACTTTGGCTGCCAATGATGCCAAGGCTGAGGCCAGATTATAATTAAGAACAGATACTACTTTGCAGCTTTCTTTCTCTATGATGAGCCTTGCATAGCAACTCTATGCAAGACTAAGAGAATATTACTCCTCATCGTCCTAGACTAGATCTAGTTGAAGGGTAGTTGTAGTTATCTATTTTGGATGTTGTTCCCCCTTATTTACCCATGATCCAGGTGATGCAAGCTATTAAGAATAGATGCTACATGATTTGGTGATATTTTGTTGTACCTTGATACTTGATGTAGATTGTTTACTATATATTGGCTTCTTCATCTACTTATTGTTAACTTGAGGATTTGCTAATGTGTAACTGCTCCATCTAGTACTGTTGTCTTGCCCTTGTGATGGATCTTGATTGGTTCATGTCCAATCTGTTGGATATTATTCATGCCTTGGTACAACTGGCCTCTCCTTCCTCCTCTTTCCACTGTCCAGCTCCTACTGCTGTAGTCTGGTCTTCTTTTCCTGGAGCTACAGCATGGCCTTGATTTTCCCTTGTCTTAGCCCTAGGATGGCTCCTGGGAGCAACCAGAGCTAAAGTGTGATGGTTTGGTGGAAGGATTTGTTGTTCTTGTTGATGAAGCTAGACAGATTAGTGATAATCTGATACTGGGCTGTGGTGTTCTTGAGATGGTACTATGGTTAGGTTCTGATGTTGAGAAGTTGAAGTATGTAGGTGCAGATGTGGTGAAACTGGTGAAGTGCTTTCTGGTTCTACGGTTGGCTACTGCTTTTAGCTATCTGATCCAGTCCTTGCTGTGTTGACAACACAACACTTGCATGTGTTGTGTGAGCTGCTGTCCAGTGGCCCCCCTGGTTCAAGTTTCTATGTCTGTGACTCCTCCTTAGAGATGAGATCAAGTAAAACTAGATATTTTGCTGATGCTTTACCATTTGCCTTTTATCTAGCTTTGGTGAAACTTGCCCCATAAGGCCTATGATGGTGCTCTGAGGCCCATTATTATTTTTAAGATAAGAACATATTACTATTTTGCCCCTTTTGAATTACTCTATGATGATATTGGCAGTAGCACTTCTCTGCCTAAACTGAGAGTTCATTTCCCCAACATTCTTTCTTTTGGCTTTTATTTTCTACTGGCTTTTCTTGTTTTCTTATCTCATTTGCAGGGATCCAATAGAGGAGAAAAGATCAGGAAGATGAATAAATCTCCGTAAAGTTTAGTATAGGATTTCATTTGTTTTTATGTAAAGAAATACTGTATTGTTTATTTTATTCAATAAAGTGTACTAGTTTTCTTTTTCTTTTATAATTCATTTGCAAAGACAATGTAATATTTATATCTGCTTGTAATAAAAATATTTTTAGTTATTTATTTATGTAATTCAATTTTATATTTATTTGTTCTTTTATTCTTTTATTCCTTATTGTAATTCTTCATTTGTTTGGAACTTAATAAAAATAGTGTAATGTTTGTATTATTGTAATAAAATGATTCCTCTCAATTTCATTATGTTATTATCCCTTTGGTTCATAATTGTAAAGATAATATAATAATGTGTAATGTAAATAAGATTATTCTTTATCAATTCTTGTTTATTATTTCATTATTGTAATATCATATTACATTACTCATTTCATTTTATTTAAATTTCCACTATCTTTTCAATTGGAATAAAAGATTATACCTTGTTTAAAAAATAAGAGTTCACCTCTTATTTTCTATTACAATTTAGTTTCCAATTATTATTCCATTTCAAATTCTTTTAGAATTCAAATTCACCAATTGATTATTCAAATTTGAATTTCCTTCCCCTCAAACACAAAAGTACAATAGAGGTCATGTCGAAATTCATCGCACCTACCCTGATGTTTTCATCAGAGCAAGAGAGATCTCGATCCCCTATAGCTTCTTTAGCTTTTGCGCGAAAATTATCCGGATTTTCTATGCTTGAATGCAATACACACATCTGGGTTCAACTTATTTCTAAGTTGTAATGCTGGGATGTTACACTTTGCTTAGTTTGTTTAGGTTGCTTTAGTAGTTTGGACCCCCGTTCTCGCTGTGTTGTTTTGCAAATAAGTTTGCTTGGTGTTTGGAAAGGAGTAGCAAGTTCTTGCTTGAAGTGCAAGAGGAGTTTGCATTGACTGTGACTTAGACTTTAACACAACATGCTAGGTGTTGTTTTAGCATTATGCTTAGTGATTATTGTTGTAGCATGTCTTGTTCCAAACAATTGGGATTGCTTAGTGTGCCTTGAATAAATTATGTGTTGTTTTAGCATGCAAAAGCATAGTATTGTGGTATTCTCCTTTGATGTTTTGCTTGGGTTGACTTGGCACATGCTCACACCATGCTATGACTATGACAAGTCACCATTAGCCTCTATGATCATTTAGTCCTTGACTTGTAGTACCACTCTTTGCTTTGATTAGTTTAATTTGTTGCATTGCATAATTATGGCCATTATTGCTCTCTTAGTTGGTTGCTCCCAGTCTTTTGCTAGCCTCCACTTGTATGAGTAAGTTCTACTCATGCTTCCAACTCCCAAGAAACCAAGTTATTCCAAAGTGTCCACTATAAACTCCTATTAATGGCGTGTTACACCATTCCAAGTATATTCTTGTTTTCAACTATCTTCCAATTAAAAACTATTTTGTTATGTGAAAACTTAGTGATTAAAGCCCTCACGAACTTGATGGCACATTTTATTCTTTGCCCCTAATAAACTTGAACCATTGAGGCAACTTTGTTGTATATGCTTGCACTTATAAGTTGGGATTAGCAGAACCGTGTTATCATGGGGAACGTTTTCAACGTTGCACTTGTACTTTTTGTACTCCATTGATATCATGATCTTTTGTCTATGGATGTTACCGGTGTGAAATGAAGTGGGAACTTGTAAGTCCATGGAGTTTGTATTCTGTGTTAGAGAAACTCCTGGGCCGCTAGCCTAAGCCATGCCTAATCATGGTGGAAACTCGCAGCATCACCATAGTGACATCTATGAAGCATTCTTCTTAAAAAAGAGAGAGACGTTGAGAAAAGAGGAAACAGAGAAAAAAAAGCACCATATTCCCATGGTACATAAGAAGAATTGCTGAGATGCTCATTGTCTGCTTGCCTTGTCATTTTGGTTATGGGAAAGCTCATGTACCATGTAAAAGGGGTACCCCGTTGGCGGTTCTCAATGATATGCAAATACTTACAATGACAAGAACTTGCATGGGCCCTAAGTTGAGTATCCATGAGGTGTAGCCCTCATAGTCAAGGTACTTGAGATTGCCAACTTATACTTTGGCAAGCATATACTCCAGCTTTGCCACTTTAACCTTAACCACTTCAAGATGCTTATGATAGGGGCAATGAGGGCTGAAAGCTAATAAGTACCATAAATTTTTGGAAGCTCTTTTTGAAACTTGTAATCCCTGCTTCCTTTACAAAAAGGCCTTTCTTCCATCATTATTGAGTCTCCACCTTCTAACTTTAGGCACCATTAAGAGAGCATAGTTGTCATTTTGTGTGCAGTGTTCCAAAGCTTACTAATTGATGCATATTGTGTTATTAATTGTTCATGTGCTATCTGTTTCTAGTCACTCTTGTGAACTTTGAAGGTGTCCTATGCATTATATTGCTACTCTATGAGGGACAAGCTGATTGCCACTATGCTATGTTTTCTGCATGTGAAACAAACAAACGTTTTTCAATGCATTTTATCATGATCTTTGTTTGTAGCTCGCCATGTTGCATGCATAATTACTATGTCCTATTGTTATAATTCCATTCTTTCATGCACATGTTTAGAGTTCTTTGATCCTAGCTTTCAATGCTTGCAAATGGTTGGATATTTATTGTGAGGATGCATGTCACCTCAAAAATTATTATTTTATCACTTACCTACTCGAGGACGAGCAGGAGTTAAGCTTGGGGATGCTGATACGTTGGAAACGTATCTATAATTTTTGATGATCCATGCTTGTTTAGTATCTACTTTGCTTTACTTGTCTACACTTTGAGGTGCTTTTTACATGTTTTCTGGTTCTAACCTATTAACAATTTGCAACAGCGCTAGATGCCTGTTTTCTGTTGTTTTTGGTTTCAGAAAAGTTACTAAAGAAGTATTCTCGGAATTGGACGAGACGAAGGACAAAGTCAATAACTTTCCATGGGGAACAAGAAGTCCAGAGGAGAGCCCGAGGGGCCGGCCAGAGGGGCCAGACTCTCCCAGGTGCGGGTGGGCCCTAGCCCGTGCCTGGCTAGGGTTTGGCCGCCCTGGCGGCCGCCTCAGTCTCCCCCTTCGCCTATAAGAAGCCCCCGATGCATAAACTCTCAGGACCCGATCAGAAATCCACGAAACTGTCTGTAGCCACCGCCACCATCGTCCCAACATCGGGTGGATCTGAAGTTCTTCCCGACACCCTGCCGGAGGGGAGATCATCCCGGAGGCCTTCTCTCCGGTATGATTCGTGAGTAGTTCCACCTTGGACTATGGGTCCATGTAGTAGCTAGATGGTTGTATCTCCTCCTTTGTGCTTTCATGTATAGATCTTGTGAGCTCCGTTCATGATCAAGATCTAATCTATTTGTAATCATGCATGTTGTGTTTGCGGGGATCCGATGGATATTGAGATTATTATGTTGGTTTGATTAATGGTTTTATCTTTATGATTCTATCATGTCTATGTTGTTTGTGATCTTGCATGCTCTCCGTTGCTAGTGGTTATCTTGGCCAAGTAGTTGCTAGTGACTCCAAGAGGGAGTATTTATGCTCGATAGTGGGTTCATGCCTCTAGTTTCCAAGGGAAGTGACAATAATTTCTTCGGTTGTATATGTGATGTTGCTACTAGGGAGAAAACAACGGTCTCTTGTTCATGGAACATGTGGACTGTTTACTTTACACACTTTGCTTGAAGCAGTTGTCTGTTGCTTGCAACTTAATACTAGAGGGGGTTCGGATGATAACCTGAAGGTGGACTTCTAGTCATAGATGCAGTTGGATTACGGTCTATGTATATTGTTGTATTGCCCAATCAACCTCATAGGATCTTTTCTGGCTAGTAATTGCATTGTTATGCCTTTATCAGTTACTGTCAATTGCCCCGCTGTAATTTGTTTACCCTTCATGCCATGTTGTTTATCTAAGGAGAGCACCTCTAGTGAACTATGGACCCCGGTCCAATCTTTACCATTGATACATCTTCCACTATTACTTGTTTACTTGCTGCAAACCATTACCTTCCACACCATACGTTTAATCCTTTGTTACAGCAAACCGGTGAGCTTGACAACCTCACTGATTCGTTGGGACAGAGTCTTGAGTTTGTGTTGTGCAGGTCTCCATGTTGCTTCCAATACCTCTGTGACGTTTCCTTCCTCCTTGTGGTTCGATAACCTCGGTTTCTACTGAGGGAAATCTTGCTGTTGTACTCTTCATACCTTGCTCTTGGGGTTTTCAACAAAGCACTCTTCCTCCATGTTGAGTGTAGCATCAAGCATGACATCACCCTTGTGCTGACCAAAATTCTGAAAAAATTGTGAAACAAAAAATGAAACTTGTGAAATATCTTCAATAAGTGATGTCGGCATGACATCCTTCATGTACTGATCAAAAATGGAAAACTATCACACCAATCTCAAAGAAAAATGGGCTGTACATAGGACACCGGCACATACCGTCTCCTTTAGAAAAGATTTTTCGCTAGGAGCGCAGGTTGATTTCACTATTCTTGAGGGATGAAAATGCAGCACATGCCAAAGCTTTGACGGATGGTCTTTCGCACAAATCTCCACCCAACCAAGTGTAGAGATAGTGCCAGGTGTCCATCTTTCATGTGAAATCCGTGTTGGTACATGGGCTACCCATTTATCAAAAGCCAAACTAATACTTCTGGTGCCCACTGACTCACTTTAATGGTATGCAGTCTATGACAACCGTTTGTGGCAGTTATCCAAACGGATATATCAGGGGTGGATTCAAGCATGATGCTACTGATGTTGTAGCACCTGCTGAGCGGCTGCACTTCAAGGATAAAGTGCTAATTTTCAAGGCAAAAACATGAAAATCCTAGGTAATTAGCACCATTAGGACAGTAGTAGCACTAGTCTTGGGCTCCTTCCGGCTCCGCCCCTAGGATATAGCACAAGGAACCTTCTAGAGGGATGGAGTTAGAGTCTGCTACTTTCGCCTCTCCTCTCTCCCACCCCTTCTCCTTGAGAGTCGCATGTGAGGTCCAGACCGAACCAAATCCTTCTCTAGCGGCGCGGCCGGCCAGATATGGCAAAGGGGAGGTGTCGGTGTAGATCTTACATATAGTCTAGGATTAGATCTGGCCGTTAGGGCCTTGTCCGGTGTGATGCCACTATCTAGGGTACTCAGGCTGCAGGTGAGCTACAGTTTTAAGATGCTTTCCTTTCCCTGTTTCTAGTGCTTCCATGGTGGGAGTCGGAGGCATTAACAGAGGCAAAAAAAATCATGTCCAATAAACCTCGTGGGCGGAGCTTCGAATCGGGCGGATCATGGGGTTCTTGCTCTACTTCATTGTGGTTGTGGTGATGAACAGGGGGAAGAGAAGGGCTCTATTTCTCATAGATCTACAGCTTGGTGATGGCAACAACTCCGAGTGTACCAACTCGTTGGGACTCTAAGTGCAGAGTGTTGTAGCAAGCATATTTTCCCCCATAAGGGTGACTCGAGGGTTTATATCAAACTCTCGAGGAATTGGCAAAGAGTATCTTTTGCTTCTCCTCTCAAACAACCTACAAAACAAAGTTTTTGCCTTGTGTCTCCAACTCCACCATGTGGTTGTCAAGCACAAGGCTTCGTATTAGTAATATGAAATAATAATAATAATAACAAGTAAAGTAAAACAGTAATAAAATATGCAAGTAAAATAAAGGCAATGATATGATAGTTCTTTTTGTGTTTTGTTTGTGTTTGCAAGTAAATAAAGTATTTTTTGTATTTTAGAAATATTACATGGCAGAAAATATAAATGATAGTAGTAGTGTTGGAAGTTTGTTTCTTATGTTAAAAGTTGCACCGAGGTTCTTGGGTTCACTTGTCTACTCTCTTTTTTAAGTTACAGTGGACATAAAATAATTCATCATCAACATAATATTGGTGAAACTTCAGTATATGTTTGATAAGCAGGCATATCGGTATCACGTCCTAACATAGAGATAATGTAACACATATTTCTTATACTTTTCCAGAAAAGGAAAAACTCTAAGCAATCTAGAATTAAGAATTAACAGAGTATAGCATTAAGTACTTTGAAATGATGTTTGAATAGTGAATATGCTACATTGACCAAACAATATTATCAAGCTATCACAAGATAATTATAGCACATGAATGCACATAATCCCTAGTGAGGTAACAAAAGAAAGGTAAAACCATAGTAGATCTTGAATTTGTTTTCACTATTCAATCACTACCACCATGCTACTCCATCTAATACACACTTTCCCCCACACATGCTCTTGCATACAAGTTGGATCAAAACAAGTAATTAAGAATGGAGTACATGATATGCATCTACCAATACATTTTACACATAGATAGCTTCCAATCACATATATCAAATCATAGAATAAAGATCCACCACACAGAAATTACATATATAACCATAATCATGTTGGGCAGCTCATATGGTACTAGATATATGAAGAACAAGAGAGAAATAGATCAAGATACTGCCACAAACCTATAGTACAGGGGTGGACTACTCCCTCTTCATCATGGTTATCATGTTGTAGATGTTAGAGAAGGTAGAGATCCCTCCAGTGGAGTTTCCTGGTGGATGTGAAATATAGCCATCCACGTCCATATTTAAATTAGATATTATTCATATATCTGATGAAATATCTCTCTAAACCTTGCCATTAATGCCTAATGATCAAAGGGGTATGCAATCCTTTCTTTCTATTTTTCCCTACGCATATAATGACATATGATGATGGGAATCACAACATAAATGTCAAAGATACGAGATTTCCAACACGTTAAAGAAACCAGGAGCCGTGAAGTGGATTCAGAAGACTTAACGACCAACTATACAGCGGGAAATTTATTCCAGCTGTATATTTCTGGCCGTATAGTTGTCATCGACTCCATTAGGTCAAACAGAACAACTTTCGTGAAGGCCCCCCTATATAAAGAGGCTTCAGTCGATGAGAAACAGCGCTTCCTTTTCGACCACAACTCTCCCTGTCACCAGAAGTCGTCACGCCGAAGGAATAGATCTGTATCTAAATCTCCAAACCCTTCTCCACCACCATAGACATACTCCACCACTTGTAATAGTAGATCTCTTCTCCAATTGGCGACATTGTAAGACTATTTGCTATCAATCTTATGATCTCTATTACAATGTTTATGGTTGTTGATTTCATCTATATGTGTGAGTAATTCTCCTTGGGCTAGGGGCTTCGGCCTAGCCATGTAGCTTTTTGTGCATGTTATGTATCATAGATGGGATCATGTATTAGTTTGTATGACATGATGACTATAGTACCCTCTCTTGACTCAATCTAAGGACTTGTTAGGTACCCAAGACCCCGAGGATTGATCCAGGTATAGGGAGTGTGAGTAATGACTGATCTGCAAGTTGGGAACCCTGGTGATAGAAGGGGTAGTATAGATGTATGTGAGGGATTTACTTGGTATTTACAATGACATTACTATGCATATCATTAGTTCTCTTTCTTCTATGGATGAGACTAGTAGTGCTATTGCTATAAGCGGTTGTAGAGGCGATAAAAATTATGGATGCTCTATCCACATATAATTATCTTACTCTAACAATTACATGTACATTTTATTATTATCTTTTATTCCCATTAGATGTTTTGCACATCTACTGGTGAAACTGGAAGCCCTAGGCCCTCTCTCTCTCCATCGTCAAAAACAACAAAAAGATCGCAAACTCTTGGTCCTGTGAAAACACAAAATGAATTCTAAAACTCCCGAAGGTCCGTTAAAGTAATATCACTTTTCTTTCTGCTTCCCAAGGATTCGATAAACCTAGGTCTAAGTAGGGAAAAAGAACTATACTATATCCATAATCCGGATCGAAGGTAATATTTCTCTTTCCAATGTTCGTTGGTTCTATCTCCTTTTTTGGTGTTTATGTGTTTCTGCGGCACTCTCCTCGAGGATGCCCTGGGGGTCCCTTTATATCGAAGTTTCTAGGTCAAATCAAGTCCGTGGGTGGAAGATTGAAGCAAATCGGATAGCTGATGGACAAAAGGCACCAGGTAACGTGCCTAGTGGGGGAGGATGCGCCACCCAGGATCTTTTGGGCCTCCGGGGCCCTCCCGTGAGGTCCAAGCACTAGATCATCACTCTTCGCGAAATATTGGTTTTCCTAGAACCGTAGCTCCATTTGACTTTGTTTAGGTTCCTAAAAGATGAAAATACACAAAACATGGTTTTCCTGTCATGCAGAGTTATAACCAAAATAAAGGGGATCATTGGCAAATCCCCAAAAATCAATATAAAACATGGATATTACATTATATATGTTGCAAATATGTGGGAATATATATCAATAAAATATGAAGTTCATGTATGCTTTTTACATGCATCAACATCCCTAAGCTTAAACTATGCTCATCCTCGAGCATGAAGTTGATAAAACTAAACATGGACTTTGGAGTTTGTTGCTATGTTTCATGTCATACATTGTTACACAAACTTTACAAGGTTCAATCTTTAAATAATAGTAATAAGAAAATGAACTTAAAGTGATATCTCTTGTACACTAAAAACATGCTTAATAATAAGTTGTTTTGTAAGAAAACAAATGAAAGTACCATGAAAAATTAGGCATCCTTTGATGAACCTATGAAATTATGGAGGAATCTTTTATTTATTTTGATATTTTGACACTTTTGTAATAGAAAGTAAGCAAGGAACACATGTGCTAGTCCTTCAATAAAACATATGTAAAAAAATAAAGTTTTGAGATATGTATCTCAAGTAAGAGGTATTCATAAGAGTGGGTTTCCAGGCATATTTTTTGATAGAAGTAGCTACGGTTTATGTGTTTGGACCTTTGTAAGTTTAATGTTTCATGCCCCTTGACCAGAAGTACCAATGGTCAATTCTTGTTTGCCCTTTCTATTTTATTTTAAACGGTTTGCATGCTCTAGTGGTTTTCACCCCACATCTTAATTTCTCATGATCTTTGAACAAAAAAGGAGATTATTTTGAAGTACTTGAAGGCATAGCACATAAATTATACTTGGAGTAGCAAGTGCCACATAGGTAGGTAAGGTTTGTATTGTTGGAGTTTAAGGTATTTGGATATGAAAGTCTTTGATTATTTGAGAATTTTTAGGCTATCAAAAATAATTCTACAAGCATGCCAAAGTGTCCATAGTGCTAATCATTTCTTATAAAACAAAGCTCCTTAAATTTAAAAATCTATGTGTGTGAACAAATGGTAGTACTAAATAAGGCACTTGCAAATTATCATTCATCAAAGTATTTGAAACAAGTAACACTAAGTATAACTGGCATTTCACTTTTGTTTTTCATTCCCTTTTTATTTTTATATCATACTAATGCATGTAAAATGCATACATAATTTTTTTAGTTTTTTTGCTATGAATTTCTACATACTTGCTACATATATGATGTTATATTCATGTTTTACATTGATTTATGGGGATTTCCTAATGATTCCTTTATTTTTTTTATAACTTTGCAGGACAGGAAAACCCTGTTTGTGTATTTTTGCCTTTCAGGGACCTATACGAAATCAAATGGAGTTGGGCTTTTGGGCAATATTTCATCAAGAGAAGTATCTGGAGCACTTGGACCTCACTAGAAGAGCTAGGAGGCCCAAAAGAGCTCTAGTGGCGCTCCCCGTAAGTGTGGGCGCGCCACCTATGCTCTTTTCCTCCTTGGCTATCGATTCTTTTTGATCTTTCGCCCACTGCCTCCATATGACCTAAAAACCACTATAAAAAGGTCCCCTCGAGAGTTCCTAGAGAGAGGCGCCGTAGAAACATCGAAACACCAAAACAGAGCCATAACAAACAAAGATTGGAGGGGAAAACTCCGTCGTAACCGCTGTTGGAGGGATCTCTACCTTATCCAACGTCTCCACCATCATCACCATGGTGAAGAAGGACTAGTCCACCTCTGAACTATGGGGTTGTGGCAGTAGCTTGATCTCTCTCTCTCTTGTTCTTTATAGATCGAGTACCATATCAATCCCGACGACTATGGCACACACACACCACGCACGCCCAGTAATGCTAGAGTTATGGACATATTCTACATAATTTTCCTACAAACTCACTGCATGGATGCAAGAAATGAGAAAGTGGCCAATTTTCCATGCAAGTTGAGCCAACCGGATGAGTGCACTGTCTCTCCATAGGATCTCCTGAGCCACCTCGGTCCCGAACAGAGCGCCCCCACAAGAGCCTCCTTCCCCCTCCATCTTGCTTTTCCCCAACGCAAAGCCGACCTCTCCTTCCCGGGCTCATCACTTGTTGCTTCCAGGAGCACCCGGCTGACCCGCAAGCTCCTAGCGCCACCGCCTCTCACATCGCTTGCCTCCTCCACCTCGCACCATGGTCGCCGCTAGGTTCTGAATCGCTGCCCCACTTCCCTAAGAATCATTTCACCTCGCCGATCAACTTTGTACCTCTAATACATCTCGTGGACGCTGACCCAAACCTCCCCGGGCAAACTTCCCCTCCCGTACCATCGCGTAGGAACACGTCAAGCCACCCAGGAGGACCACCACCGTCGATAATCCTTGTTGTCGTGGCCTATCATCAAGACGCCACACCAAGTGTCGGGTTTAGGGAATGGATAAGGTGGTAGGTGGAGTTGTGGTGGATTGTCCCCGTGGTAACAGCGGATTCTGGCATCCTCCAGATGCAGGCAAAAAATTGGTTTAAGTACCATGCGAGCTAGGATTTTGAGGAGAAAATTGCGGGCAACCAAACACACCCTAAGCTTCCTCTGCAAGGCCCCTTGTAGACACACTCCCTCGTCACACAACCAATTTGTCCACAAAAGTGAGAGGCATGGATCAATTAATATGATGATACACTCTGCAAGTACAAATATTCCTGGCGGTGATTTCAACTCGGAAAAGTTGTTATGTTTTATCCTTGAAACATCTTTTCTTATAATAAATCCACAAACAGCCGAACCAATCAATACACGGTGTTGAGGAAACCCTCTTACAAATATATCAAAGATGAAACAAGAAAAACAAGGAAAATATTGGACTTGCCACCAAAGATAGTGAAGCAATAATAAAGGGTCTAGGCTCCACGTCGATGCTCCCCAAGAGGTTGAGAATGCACTATCGAGACAGAAACGGTCAAGGATTTTCACCCAGAACCCACATATGGGGAAGGTAGCCACAACGACGCTCCCAAGGAGGGAACGACATAAAGAGGCATTGCCAACATTCGCACTGGAGTGTTGAGCTTTCGCCTGAGAAAACCTTCGACATTACGCTCAGCAACTCAGTTCGCCTAATCGCCCCAAGCCACGCCTCCTAACCATGATCTGGGAGCAGACTTTGCCGAAGCCCCACCAAACCCACGGAAACCTGTTGCACTCTCCTCACCACCCAAATTTCCAAAGAGGGGGCATCACCTCCGCCATGTCCCTCGTTGTAGAGACGCCCGTGCAGTCCACTATCTAAGGTTGCCGCCCTAGTTTCCGAGATCTCGCACTCACGAATAAAGTTGAAACGACATTGACGAGTTCTTGGGAGCAAGGAAGAGAGGTTGAGGACAACAAACCAACCTCAATAGCGAGCATGATCAAGGTTTTGGTTCATGACCTGAAAAAAAATCCCGAGGATGGTCGGGATTTCCGGTTACCTCGTTCACCGTAAAACCCCAACCCGGACGAATTTAAAAATTAAATTTCGAATTCACATTCCCCGGTATGAGAAATTATGGAGGAATTTTATAAAATTCAAAATTTTCAAAAAACATTCAAAATTTCGAGATCTTTTGTCCGGTAAACCGGTTTTTTGAGGGTGCTCAGGATATCCGCTTACCGACCGGTAACCAAACCTGAGCATGATACACTCACAAGACGACTCCGTAGCCCATGAATGAAGTTATCAAGCGGTCATCATATTTAGGGTTATCAAGCTTAAATCCAATACCTTAGCCACTAATGGCCGAGGAGAGGGCCCCCGATCTTGTTAAGAGCCACATAAATAGTGTGCACAATAGGATCCATCTAGCATGAATCTGGCCGGGAAGTGGCCCAGTGTATAGGAAAGAAGACATGGTGGAATCACCGGGTGCGCCTATATGTTGCTTAAAGCGGCGTTGCGCGAAGCGCCCCACACCCCACACCCACTCGCCCGCGCGATGGTCTGATGGGCCGCGGGGCCACGGCCCATAAGGTGTTTTCTTCGTTTTCTCTCTCTCTTTTTATTTTCTGTTGTTTTTTCTAATTCTTTTGTATTTTTCAAAATCAAATAAAAGTGTCCAAATATTATTCAAATTTTAAACAGATTTGAAATTCTAAACATTTTTAAATTTAATTTGTTTGAAATCTATTTTTTTCAAAAAAATATGAATAATTTAATTTGGACAACTTTTAAGTCTAAATAATTTTAAATTTTAACAATTTTCAACTCCAGACCATTTTTAATTATTTTTTCAAATTTGAACATTTTCAAATTTTAAAAATATGAATAAGCTTCAAAATCTGAATATTTTTTAAATGTAAACAAAATTCAAAATCATTAAAATGTTATGAAAATAAAAAAAAGAAAACTAAAAGAAAAAAAGAAAACAAAAACAGTAAAAAACTAAAAATAGAGAAAATTATGAACTAGACTAGCCAGGTCAGTCCATGCCAAACGCAGGGGTGTGCCGTGTGCGGCGGACCTGGTCGGCATATAGGATTTTCCCATATCACCGGCTATGGTACAAGGAACAGGTGGGACTCACGGATCACTGGCTACGGTACAAAAAGACAATCTCTTAGCTCTAGTTCCGTATTTATACTCGAGACTAATGTGTTGGAAATAATCTCGCCTCAATGAAGAAGTCGTGTGGGAGTTATAGTCCAAGCTAGTACTATTATTTGTCTAGGCCGCTATTTGGAGTCAGGAAGGTTGGGTAGAGTTTGGTTAGTTGTGTTAACACTACTAGGAAAAAAGCTGTTCGTGGCGTATCTAAAAAGTCTATCCGTGGCGCATCTAAAAAGCCTATCCATGGCGCACTAGTGGTGCGCCACTAGGCGTACGCTACGGCCAAAAAGTGCCTGTAGCGCACTACCAGGTGCGCCACGGTTATATGAGGATAGGCGTAGCGCACTATCAGGTGCGCCACGGGTAGGGAGTGCGTCACGGATGTGTTTTTCAGAAAACAAAAAAAAATGCAAACAACACCCTCGTTTTGAATTGCAAAAGCAATCGGGTCCAGAAATCGCCGCTATCGCGTCGCCTCGCCGGAGCAGTGGCCGTGGCCACGACCTACCACCGCAGGGATGTGCGGGAGGCCGTGGCCGTACTAGTCCTTGTCGGCGTCGAGGCAGGAGGAGGAGGTGCGTCGGGAGATACAGTCGGAGGTGGACGGAGGTATGGTCAGAGGAGGTGGTGGCGGCGACGGCTGGAGGACGTGTGGTCGAAGGAGGCGACGGCGATGGCTGAAGGAGCTGGTTCCCGTGGTCATCCTTGGTCGGAGGAGGCCGAAGTGAGGAGAAGGAGAAGAGAGGGAAAGAGAAGAAGAGAGGGAGGAAGGAAGAGAAGAGGAAGAGAGGAAGGAAGAGAAGAGGAAGAAAGATAAGAAGAGAGGGAGGAAGAGAAGAGGAAGAGAAGAACAGAGGGAGGAAGGAAGAGGAAGGAAGAGAGGGAGAGAAGGAGGTAGGTGGGCGGGGTGGTGATTCGAATTTCGAATCCCGCCCAACTTACTCGTGGCGCACTAGGTGGTGGTGCGCTACGGGTAAGTTGCCTCAATTTTTTTTCTGCAGCAAAAAATCTTATTTTTGTTATAACTTTTTACTCTTTTTGAATTTTGAGATTCTAAAAAATCGCTAAACAACCTAAAGGTGTTACTAGCGGATCTGGAATCTCGTTCTGGTCATTTTTGTATATTATACGTTTTTTTTACATCGTATGCAAAAGTTACGACCGTTTTACCGTGGCATGACGTCGAAATTCATGTTTGTTAATTTTTCTAGAAACTAGACCACATTATCTACCTAAATATGAAGGGATTTTATTTTTTGAAGTGTTTTTCATTTTCTTTTATTTTTTGGTGTAGGCCACTTAGACGTAGTTGACCCAGCTGCTGCAGCACATATACTCGTAGCGCACTAGGTCAAGGTGCGCTACGGCTAAGTTTCACATCCTTAGCGCACCTTGACATAGTGCGCTATGTGTGTTGCGGTCACTGTGCCATGGACCACACATAGCCGTGGCGCACCTCCCCCATGAGCGCCACGTTTACGGCAGTTAGCCGTAGGACACCTATGGACAGTGCGCCACGTCTATTTTATCCGCGTGACACCACTAGCATGTGCGTCATGAATGTGTGGATTACCTATAGTTGTTTTCCTAGTGGTGTAACTTGCATGCCATGGTTTATCTCTTGTGTTGTAGTCAAACTAGGATTACATGTACGTCTGGGTAGTGGGTACTCGTCCGGTATTTCTGAGTCCTTTTTCGAGTCACAACCAAGGGTTTTGTAAGCCTCACCGCGTGCGTTTTGGAAAGAGAAAATAAAAGGGACATATATAGCTTAGGCCAAAGTTTTTCGTGCGTTTGATCCGTGGGCCAAACCTAACATGAAGAAATCCCGGACGGAGTTTCGGGCGGGCAGATGCAAGGGAGGCCGCTGGGAGAACGTCGCGCCCGACGATGTCCCGGACGAGCTGCTGGAACTAATATTTCTGCGCCTCCCCTCTTCGCTCCTCCTCATCCGGGTCGGGTGCACGTGCAAGAGCTGGCGGCGTGTCGTCGCGGATGGCGGCTTCCTCCGGCGGTTTCAAGCTCTTCATGCGCGTCCTGTCGTCGGCCACTACCGCGTCGATGAGCGTCGTCCATACGGGACATGTCCGCCGGACTGCAATCCCGTATTCTCCTTCTCCCCATCGACGGGCACCACCGCCATCGATCTACGCGGTCACAACTTCTCTCTCGACTTCCTCCCGCCATGCGAATGTGGCCTCTGGAATCTGGCCGACAGCCGAGACGGCATCCTCCTCCTTTGCGATCACACCGGGGTGGGGTTGCGGCCACAGCTCCGCCAAATCGTCGTTTGCGATCCCATGGCGCGGCGCTGCAGCATGGTGATCGCTCCCCCGGCGTTTCATGGTTGCTACTTCCTTGGCGCGTTCTTGCTCGATAACAATGCCGGCGGGCGCATCAGTGTGACAAACTTTAGGATAATAGTCGTCATCCATGACCAATCTGTCCATGGCAATGGCATCGCCAGGTCCTGTGTATTCTCCTCCGGCAACTACAGCGGCGGTGGCTGGACCGTGGCGTCAAGCAAGACGGTCAACCGGAGTTGCATATTCTTCATGGGGCATGTGGCTGATTATGTCTATTGGACGACGGTGCTCAAAGAAATTCTTGTTCTTGACAAAAACGCCGCAGAGTTGAAATTGTCTTCTGTTTTGTACCCGGGTCACTTGTATGTTTACAGCGTCTTTTCTTCAAGGTCCAGGGTCGTGCGATGCCATGATGGCGAGGTGCGCATTGCCCTCCTGATCCCAGAACAGGGGCACCTCAGGGTCTTCATACAAGCGGAGGGTAGAGATGAATGGGTGCAGGAGAAGAGCATCCAACTGCTGCAGTTGATCCCCGATGGTGGGGAGAACATGATGCTGACAAATATTGTCTCGGACGCAGAGGGGTCTATCATGTTGGGGATGGAGAGAGATGTGGGGCTCGTCTCCGTCGACCTCGCCACCATGGAGTTTAAAGGCGTCGAGCAAGATGGGAACAAGTATCATGGGCCTGCGCACGTGTACCAGCTGCCATGGCCTCCGACAATTCGAGCTTGCTTACCCTGAACCAGCAGTTTATGGCTCTGATTGTTTTTGTTCGATCTCAAGTACTAGGAAGTCGCGGACTTATCTTACTGATTCGTATTTAGTCCCAAGAAGATTATAAATGCTTATTTGCTGCGTGTGATTACTATATTTCAGTTCTTAGAATTTATAGTACTTCCTCCGTTTCAAAATAGATGTCTCAAATTTGTCAAAATTTGAATGAATCTAGACACTGTTTAGTACATAGATTCATCCAAAATTTGAAAAATCTAAGACATTTATTCTTGGAAGGAGGGAGTACTACAGTACAGTACAACATTGTCGTTGTTGTCCTCTTCTTCTATGCGGGGAATTTCACATTTTGGACGATGATTCCACCATGACTTTTGCCACCTTGATATATATATATATATGGGCCATTTTATTATGATGATTTACGCTGCTGGTGCGAATTTTCTGGGTGGTGATTTCTACCCGAAAAAGTAGTTGTATTTTCTCAAGTTCTATTGAGTCTCATGACATGATTTTTTACGCTGTTCTTGTAATTAACTCAGATATTTTTCCAAGTGAAAGAAGATGTGGTGCCTCCGATGTAGATGATCCCTCTTTGTTGCTAGAAAATACTATGATATATTCTATTCGTTTGGAGATGCATATACCTATATATTAAGGCGCGTGGCCTTCGCGAGCTATTAGCAATTTGGTCACTGTTCATCCGTGATGAACAGTAAGCGGGCTATGAACAGTGTGTTGGTTATTTCCGGGCCGTTCATCTTTGATCCAACGGCCTATGTTCGTGTGTGTGCTATACTATTCGCTTTCTAATTTGTCTAATCCCGGGTCAATGTAAACTTAACGTAAATTTTTGGCTAAACTTTTTCTTTCCTAACCAGTTTTTTACGTATAATTTTGCCAATTTTATCCATGCGTGTGTTATTCACAGTTTAATTTTGTCCAATTGCGTGTCAAGTCACGTAGACGCAATATAACTTTTGGTTAAAATTTTCTTGCTGTAACCAATATTTTTTTACGTTTACCTTTCTTAACTATTCGGCTTAAATTTCTAGCTCAAGTTTTTTCGTTCGTTATCCGGCGGCCCACGTCTGCACGTGTACTATTCATCATTTAATTTTGCCAAATCATGTGCCACGACATGCCATTTTTTACGGTCATCTTTTCTAACTATTCCGCTTAGATTTTCTGGGCCACCTTTTCCGGCTAATGGAAACAATATCCCGGGTTATTTTTTCAGCGGTAGTTATCCTACGTCTACGATAATATTTCTTGGCTCCATTTCTTGATTATTCGAAGATAATTTTCTAACAAAACTTTCTAGGCATAATTTTCCGCCGGTAATCAATTCATGGTAACTTTACGACAGTGTGTCATTGTCTAATCTTACTTCGATAACAGTATTTATTTTAGGGTTATTTCATTCCGTCACACTTTTCCATCTATGATTTTCACATGGTAGTTAATCTTCGGTAATTTTCTAGGGGTAAGTAATTTCTTGATGGAATTCATAATTGTAAATTCAATTTTATTATACTTTTTATTCATCGACACTAATCGCACCATCCGCCGCTTCTATCTACAAATAGTGTTACCATTGTATTCTGCTAAAACTCCATACAACAATAATCTTCAGCAACAATTTTAATCGATTAATTCACGACATTATCCCTCACGGGCGCGGCGTCACGCCCGCGCCATATTCCCTAGTTTAGTTTTACGCATGTTTAAGAGGAAGTACAATAGTGGGCTTATAGCCATCTTACATTGTACTTTTGCCTATATGAAGAAGAGAGACAAGAAAAAGTAGTAGTAAAAGTGGGTTTTTATAAAGAGTCAGCTACATCACGTGCTACTATGACCTTTACGAGTGTGGTAGGTCGGTCATATATTAATAAAATAATATACTCTTTCCGTTTTAAAATATAAGATGTTTTAGCTTTGTAAAAGGAGTGTATCTAGACCTCTTTTAGTGTGTAGATTCACTCTAAATTTACACAAACCTACACACTGAAAAGGGCCCAGATACACATCTTTCACAAAGCTAAAACATCTTATATTTTGAAATAGAGGGAGTAGATGTATAGTTTGCTATTTTTTTTCTTTTTTGAAAAGGAGCATATTAATATCACGAAGATACCAATTACACTCGGCCTCTGCCACAATGCATTCCCTAGCGGCCTCACGGATATTAATAAAATAGTACATATGCATAGTTTGCTATTTTTTTTAAAACAAGCATATTAATATCATGCAGATACCAATTATATGCGGCCTCTACAACAACGCATGGCCTAGCGGCCTTACGGATGCACACAGCCTAGAAAGAAAAGAAGAATAATAAAAAAAAAAGTCCCTCTAAGCGATCAATTTCTTACAGCAGCGATACTAACACCACCAGAACAACACCAGAAATCCACCACCTCCAATAACGATGCCTTCAAGAAGGAAACAGTGAACAAGCATCATCGTCGCCCGATAAAAGATCGTAGGTTTTAACCTGTAGAAAGTCATCACTCACAAAATAATGACTTTAACAAGGCCATTGCCAGACACAACCAATTAAGGTCGGGTCTTAGGTTTTCACCTTGCAAGATAAGACTGGGAACTTCTCCTATGTTGTTGTCCTCACTTTCCGATGCCGCTTCTAGAAGTCACGAATCACCAAGCAAATTCCACATCGCCACTAGGACACGAACCACCATTGGTATTTCTCTGATCTCGGCTTCCATGGCATTCACCACATACTGACTTCACCATAGAACTAAATACATGTTCCATGATGGCAACAGACTGCAGAGCTTCGCCTTGCTCTCTGTGAAACCAAACGGTTAGAAAAACATGGTTGCACGCGACCGAATCCCTCCAATCTGGCAATCTCCGGGTATTATTCGCCTATGGGAGTTCACTGGCAAAGCCTTCCAGAACTTGCCACTCCGGCCAGATCAAAGAGGGCAAGCAACAAGTAGGTACTTGTCTTGGCGCGAGAGGAATCCTAGGATCACTGCCTTTATTCAAAAAATTGGACGAGCAGGCTCCCACACTGCCATCCGCCACCCAAGAACGACGAAGGAGGAAGAACCTCCACCGCAGCAGGAAATTGGCACGCGAGGTTGCAACAGCCGCGGCCCTCGAAGATCGGTCCCACGCTGCCTAGATCGAGTCGGCGCTAGGCCGGACGGTTGCCGGCGAACGCCGCGCCGCCGTGCCACGGACCTGACTGCAGCATCCCACCGCCCATCTCCCGCGTCGTCCATCGAGGGTGCAGCCGCCGCGCATCCAACAGGCTTCGCCTTCGAGCGAAGGAGAGTCCACCCGATGCGCCTCCTTGCCCCCCCCCCCGGCCTTTGGTGGCCGGGCGCCGCCACCATCGTCAGCGGCGGTGATGGCAGCAGCCAGGGAAGCCAGGGGGGATGGACCTGGGGGGGCGATGGGACCCTCCGGAGCCGCCGCCGCGCGAGCCCTATAGTTTTCTATTGTATATGTTGACTATAAATTATCTATAGATAACATGACAATTACTCATAGCCGACTTGCTCTAATGACTCACTCTGTCAGAAGGGATCCCCCGACATAGCCATGGTGACATTGAGCGCTGACGTTTGAGGTCCACAAATTATGGGCTCACATGCAAACGACATCATGTCACACAAACGATCATCAGAGGACCTCTGTCCCACCCTATTATAAGACTCTTTAGTATATATGTAGATAAAATAAAATCATCATAGAAATTCATGTTCACATGACATAGAACAAAAGCACTTGGACGATCAAGCGATTAAGCTTGTCCTACCGAATACTTTTTTTTAAATGGCGTTAAACCCCGGCCTCTATATCCTAATGAATACTCCTACTTAGCTACCTAGTAGTTATGGATCATGCCAAGAACCAAAAGTTTGGCCTTATTTGTATATATGGGGATCCGTACCATCGTACTACAGTACTATCTGGCAAAAGGTTACGCATTTGTGTATTATAACAGCAACCTCCCCTTTCTATATATTGGAGACATAAATGACCTATTGTATGACTCTGATAAGAGCTCTACTAATATTAATCGTAGTCGTATGTTTGCTTTTCGTGCTTTTATCAAAAGTTGTGGTTTGTTTGATATTTGTTTTACTGGCCCAGCTTACACTTGGACCAATTGTCATTTCTCTTCAAAACCACTCTTCTAGAGACTAGATAGATGCCTTGTCAAACAAGAACGGTGTGCTATTTACCCGGTTTCTAATGTTTATAATATTCCTCTTATTCATGGTTTCAGTGATCATGTGCCAATTCTTTTTTCTACTGAAGGTAAAATTAATAAGCCCAAAGATTCTTTCAAATTTCAAAACTGGTGGCTTAGAGAAGAGGACTTTTAGGATTATGCCAAAAAAAGTTGGATGAATTACAGTAATGCTTCCTATCATAGGAAAACTAATCACCTTGCTGCTAAGCTGAAAGTTTGGTGCAGAAAGAAAAAGCCTTTGTAGGAGGAGCTCAAAGATTTGGAGAATGAGATCAGAAAATACAGATGCTTCCTCTCCATCAGCAAGATCACAGAAGAAAGCCAGCCTCGTCACAAGGTATGAGCAAACCATTACTAAGATGAATGATGCTAATATTCAACGTGCTAAAAAACTTTGGGTCAAGAATGGTAACAGAAATACTACCTTTTTTCATCGTGCCATTGCTAAAAGAAAAAAGAAGAACATGATCCTCTCTATAAAGGATGAGAAGAATGTAACTCACTTTATGCATGATCGTATAACAAATAGTTTTGTGTCCTATTTTAGATTGATTTTTTACTTCCTCAGTTGCTCAGCATTCTGAAATTTACACTAATACTGAGAGCCCTATTCCTAATGATCCAGCCTACTCTATACCTGATAAGGATGAAATTTGGGTGGTGCTAAATGAAAGAAATGTCTCTCTTGGTCCAGATGGGTTTAACATGAAATTCTACTTAGCTTCCTGGTCTTGGGTTGGTAATGATGTTATCAACCTGGTGCAAAATTTCTTTGCCATGGCTACTCTTCCTAATATACATTAGCGACACCAATATTGCTCTAATTCCCCAAAAGTTGGTGTCTATAGTTCCCACTGATTAGAGGCCCATCAATCTTTGTAATGTTATATATAAAATCATAGCTAAATGTGTGGCTAATAGATTGAAACCTCATCTCCCTAATTATGTCCACCCCTCCAAACAAGCTTTCATTGGTGGAAGAAGAATTAGTGATAACATTATTGTAGCCCAGGAAATCACCCACTCTTTCCGCCTCTCATCTTGGAAGAACAAAGCTTTTATGCTTAAAATTGACCTTGCCAAAGCTTTTGAAAGGCTTGAATGAATCTTCATTCACAAAGCTCTTGCTCGTAAAGGGCTTCATGGTCATTTTATAAAGTTGGTGCATGCTTGTATATCTACGCCAGCTTTCTCTGTCATTATTAATGGTCAAGCATATGCAAGCTTTGTCAGCTCCAGGGAAATAAGACAAGGATGTCCTCTGTCTCGTTTGTTTATCCTGGCTATGAATGAACTATCTATTGCTTTGTTAGATGCTTTGCCTGCTTCTAGCCTCATAGGGATCTCTCTTGGGCACATGCGACCCCCTATTCATTTCCTTCTTTTTGCAGATGACTTGTTGGTTTGTGTGACTACCTCTACTTAGGAAGCTCATGCTATCAAGAACATTATCATGGATTTTTGCGCCCAATCAGGTCATATTCCCAACTGGAACAAATCTGATATCATTTTTAGTAAAAAGCTGGACCCTACAACTGCTAATGATATACCTCATATTTTCCTTGTACCTATTTATCAATGAGAATTTTACCCACCTGCGCCACCCTCTTATTTGGCCTGCAAAAAATAGAAGTGATGCTTACAGTTTCATCATCCAGAAGTTTAAATCAAGGCTTTCCACTTACAAAGCAAATTCTCTTCCCCATGCTGCTAGACTTGAGCTCATCAACGCGGTTCTGGCTTCCATTCCTATATACTACATGTCCAACATAATTTTCTCCAAAAAACTGCTGAAGAAAATGCAAGCCATCATAAGAGTATTTTGGTGGACATGTATTTCTTCTGAACCTAGTTCTAAAGCTCTTTGTCTTACTGCATGGAAAAAATGGTTGTGCCCTAAAATTTGAAGGAGGTTTAGGTGTATGTAATTTGCAGGAACACAGCTCACAACAACTTCTCATGCCTTGTGATTGCCGCAATCAACTCGATTCGGCACCTCGGCTATGTAATACATGATGTACAATGTTGAGCTGATATAAATTGGGGTGCGTTCGTGCACCCTTTTCCCATTCACAAAAAAAACTTAGCTACCTAGAGTCTGGGTTAAGCTTTTGATTACTGAAGACTTGCTTTCAAGAAAAAATGAGCCGAGGTGAAATCAAGATTAACCTCTCCTGACCCCCGTGTCGTCCCCTAAGGCGGCACCGGGGCGAAACCCTAGCCGCCGAAAAACTTCAAGCCGGTAGCCTCTCCTTCCGCCGCTGCCGCCGGCAAGGGCCACGGTGGAGGCGGGCCCCAGGGCCGAAGGTGCTGGGGGCGGCGGCGTGGCAGCAGATCTCCGGTGGCGGTTGGGGACGGCGGCGAAGATCTTCTGGGTGCGGGATCTGGGGCGGCGACCCCGATCATGCGACGGCGGTGGCGTTCCTTCGGGTGTGGTGTCAGCGGGGGGTGGAGTTCTTCTGCTCATGGCCATGGGGCGGCGCCCCGGTCACGGCGAGTGGAGGCGGCGGCCGTAGGCCTAGGCTCCCGCCTAGACCCGCCATCGGTGCGGCCTTTGGTCACCTGGAGGTGCGTGGGGAGGCGGCACGATGCTCGCGGTCGACCATGCTGGTTTCCAGTGGGATGACGCGTGCGTGTGTTTCGGTCGCAGACTTGCCTCCTTTTCCGCCGGAGGGGGTCGGTCGGCGGGCGGCGGCGTGGGGGCCTGCCGATCTGCCCAATAAAGGGGGCGATCCTTCAGGGCTTCTCGCACCTGGAAGATGGTCTGCTTGATGTCGGCTCTCATTTTCTGGTCGGTGACGAGTTTCGTAAGGCTCCGCTGGCGATCTCTTTTGCGCACAAGTTGCCCGCAGATTGCTGGATCGGGTAGGATTCGGTCGTGTGTTCCTGTTTCAAAGGAGCGACACGAAGCTGCGCTGACTGTTGCCAACATGGGACATGTCGGTCTTCGATTTCCATGGAGGACACAGTGGTGGAGAATGTCAGTCGGCTGAGATATGAAGCTACTGATGGTGGGCTAAGTCTTGGTGGTGATGAGGACCTTGCTTGATGACTCTTGACTTGTAGCAGCGCGACAGTGAAAAGCAGGGGCGGCAGTACAGGAAGAGTACAGGGTCTTATCTTTCAGGGTGAAAATCCAATGTCTGCCCTTAACTGGTTGTGCCTGGCAATGGTCTTGAAGGCATTGTTTTGAGAGAGATAGACTTGCTCCAGGGTGAAAATCCAAGGTCTGGCCTTAATTGGTTGTGCCTGGCAATGTTCTTGTTGAAGACATTGTTTTGTGAGCACGACTCTAGGTGCTGTCTTGGTGGTGTTTGGTGTTGCAGTTACAATGTCTTGATCACCGTAGCGGGATCTTTTATTTTTTTTGTTCTTCTAGTTCTTTTGTAATAGGGTTGTGTGCATCCGTAATGTTTTTAGAATATTGTTGTTGCAGAGGCCGGGTGTAATTGGTATCTTTCGTGATATTAATATATGCTCCTTTCTAAGAAAAAGAAAAATGAGCCGGAGTACGTAGAGAAAGACTCACGAACTGAAAAAAGGTTGAGAACCGTCTGAACCAAAAGAGATTTCGCAGCTACCATCGTCAGATTCGATTCAGAACACTAGGATTGATTGCCTGCTCAATGTTCTAAGTGGGCTGTCAGATAGCAGAATTTTCACTGTGTGGCGTATTTGGCATCTTCGTAATGAAGTGGTTCACGATAAACCTCCACCCCCAATAGAATCATCTTGCTACTATATGGAATCCCTTTTATACATAAAACACCATGCGGGCAAATATATTATTTAAGGGAAAATTTATGTAGAGGAACCACCCATCGCTTGGTCGCCACCCTCAATCAGCTGGTGTAAGCTTAAGACATCTCTACTTGTGTTCCTTATGGTGGAGTGGGTGCTGGTGTGATATTCTTTGTGTGTCGTCAGCTAGCTTCTCTCATGAAGAGGCCCATTGGGAGCCGAATTAAGTGTTGATCATGGAGGGTTTATCATTGGCACTACAATGGTGCAACTCGCCTATGATAAAAACTAATTGCCTAGAGATAGTGATGATCTTATAGAATGGAGGTGTCGATCGCTCGGTCTACACCTCGACGATTGGAGATATAAAAGTAGAATGGAGGTGTCGATTGGAGAAACACAGTACAATTGTGGACATCGCCTCCCACTGAAAGAATATTCCGTCTTTTATGCAACACACAGTTAAACCTGGGATTTGAACTCTGGTGGGATAGGGGTACAACCACCCACCTAACCGTCTAACCACATGTTGGTTTGGCGTATCCAAAGTGTGTGGGAGGGAGGGAAAGAAGGAAAACAGTGCTGGTATATCCGGCAAGTTGGCCCGCGAATGCCATGGTGTGCCGGATCTTAAGGCCTTGGGTGGTAGTATAATGGTGAGACCAGAACTTAAGGGTTCCTCCGCCGCCAGAACATCGCACCGCGAGGCTTTGGGTTTCCGGTTCCCAGATGGGGGACTGCAGCGAGATCTCGGCGCCGTCGGCAGCGACCGAGCGCGACGTCCCCGACGAGCTGCTCGAACTAGCATTCCTGCGCCTCCCCTCGTCTCTTCACCTCGTCCGTGCGGCGTGCACGTGCAAGCGATGGCGCGTATCATTGCCCACAGCGCCTTCCTCCGCCACTTCCGATCTCTCCGTGCGTCCCCCTCGACGCCGGCTACTACCGCGTTGATGAGCGTAAGCAAGGCTCGTGTCCGCCGGGCTGCAACTCCGTGTTCTTCCTTTCGCCAACGGCGGACGCCGTCGAGACTTGCGGCCCCAGCACTTCTCGCTCGATTTCCTCCCATCCCGCGATGGTGGCTCCTGGGACATCGCCGACAGCCAAGGCGGTCTCCTCCTCCTCAGCGAGTGTACAGAAGAAGACGGCGAGGAGGAGACGCCGCCTCTCTTCCACGACCTCATCGTCTGCGAGCCCCTGACGAGGCGCTCCAGGGTGATCCCTCCGCCGACGTGGCTTCACGGCTCCCTCTTCTGCGGCGCCTTCCTGCTCGACGCCGACAAGACCGGTGAGCGCGTCAGCCTGTCAAAATTCAGGATAATTGTGGCGCTCGTATTGAATGACATCGCCAGGGCCTGTGTATTCTCCTCCGACACCGGCAACGACAGTGGCTGGACAACGCCGCCGGTCACGGCCAATAGCCTCGTGAGGCCCGAGGACCGACCATACTTTGAGGGGCACGTCGCGGAGTTTGCCTACTGGTCGACTATAAGAGCATGTCTAACAGGCTCCTTAAATTTCTGCCCCGTAAAACTCGAGTAAAGGGCCCTGTACTCGATTTTGCTCTGAAATTCCCCACTGATTTCATCGCCCGTCTAGCAGACCCCGTATCCGAGCCCCGTATATTTAAAATTTAAATTTCACGCGAGATAAAAGCAGATTGTTCATAGATAGGCTTCGATTCATCATAGATACAGGCAAAATTGCGCGATCTAGCGGTAGATCGCGACTTGTTAAGCTAACCCTAATCTAAAACTGCACAAAAGAACCTCGCCGGAGACCTCCTTGTCGGCGAGGTTGTCGCTGCCGCGGCGGCAATACGCCTAGTCATCGTCGATGACGATGACGGCGGCGGCGGCAGCCTCCGCCTTCTTCATCTCCTCGACGGCGGCGATGGCGAGCGCCTCCTCCTCCTTATCCGCGGCCGCCCTGTCGGCGGCCTCCTGCTTGGAGGCCTCGACCGCCTGCAGGAAGAGGGGATCCTCCCCCTCCTCCGCCTCCTCCGCCGCAGCCGCTGTAGCCGTCGTCCCCGCCGTGGCGCTCGAGCCCCCCTCCTCCCAGTTGGGAGCGTGCCTAGAGCGCCACGTCGCGAGATTGGTGCGGTCCATCTCCCATTGTGCCCGGCACTTCTCGAATTTGTCGCCGGTCATCAGCGGCAGCGGCGGGTCGATGTTGAAGTAGCAGCCGCCGGGCGCGAAGTCGACGAGCGACCGCGGCATCGTCCCCGGCCACCCGACCCATTTCCAAACGGCGCGGCGGCTGCCGGCCCAGGATAGCTTGCAGTAGAGGACCCACGCTTCCTCGAGCGTGAGCTCCTCACGGCGGCGCTTGGCTGGGGAGGAGGAGCCTGTGGCTTGGCGGCGGCAGCTCATGACGGCGGCGGCGTGGATTCGTGAACGGAGCGGCTGGAATTACTCGCCGGAGTTGGGCGGCGCGCGGCGGAGCTAGGGTTGCGAGTGAGGGGTTGGACCCTCACTCGCACCCTCACCTGTACTTATACGGGGCCGGGTGGGTGATTTACCCCGCCCCGTATCCGAGCGATAAGGGCCGACCTGTTTACGGGGCGTGCTAGGCGGGCCAAAACACCGGCACCCCGTATCTCGTCGAAAATTTACGGGGTGCCGGCTATTTACGGGGCCTGTTAGACTTGCTCTAAGAAATGAAATTATTGCCCTTAACAGAGACACCTCGATGTTCTCCTGCCCCCCGTTCCCGGACGATGTATGGTATTGCAGGCTCAAGTTTGTTGGCTGCGACGGTGGCAAGGTGCGCATTGTCCGCCTGGACGTGCGCCACCTCAAGGTCTTCATCCAAGCGGAGGGCGGCGGGG
Organism: Avena atlantica; assembly: GCA_910589765.1. Lineage (NCBI taxonomy): Eukaryota > Viridiplantae > Streptophyta > Magnoliopsida > Poales > Poaceae > Avena > Avena atlantica. The sequence goes on along the minus strand of OU342736.1, from coordinate 431,332,369 downwards.
GCGAATGGGTGCTGGAGAAGAGTGTCAAGCTGCAACAATTGGTCCGTGAAGTTCATGGTCAAGATGACGGTGAGTTGCAAGCCGCCATGCTGAAGAAGATTGTCTCGGTGGCCGAAGGGTCTGTCTTGTTGTGTACAGACAAAGGCCTAGGGCTAGTCTCCGTCGACCTTGCCACCATGGAGTTTAAGCGTGTCGTGCTCGACAAGGACAAGTACCACGGGCCGGCCTACATGTACCAGCTGCCATGGCCTCCGACGATCCAAGCTTGCTTACCCTGAACTATGGAGCACTGCTTATTTTGTTCTCCCGATGGACTATACTATGAATCGACGAAACACTTTGGGGACGGTTTGCATTCAGTTTGGTGATTTCAATTTTTTTTTGTGTCAGTTCCTTAAAACTGAAAACATATTATCGTTGCTGCCTTCTCTTTCTGTATGGGAATCATCATAGTAAACTGTCCGGTAACTGCTGAAATTCCTTCTTAATGCATCATGTAAACCAGTCGATCATGATATGAAAGCTATGTTGTGTTTATTGCTGAAACGGTTTGTTTGATTGGGTTTCTGCAGTACTCTCAATCTTTCAGAGTTACCTTTTTTTCTATCTACTGTATATTTTTTTGGCTATTCCTGTTAAGAAGCCTTCTTCGCAGCCACTTTTTGTTAGACACTTCTGCTTTCACAAACAAACCAGTGCTGAATGGTGTTTGTCCATTTTCTCTTTCTGTTGAATGTAGTCTTATGCGAGATAAATCTATCAGCTTGCAGTTTTCTCATATTAATTTACATAGAAGTTCCTATACTGTAGCATACAAATTGTTTTGGAGCTGATGCACGTAAATTTTTCTTTCCTCTTTCCTATACACTGTAGGAATGCGCATGGCTTGTGCAATCCAGTTCCTATCTAATTGTATGCGCTGTGATTGTACCACTGTTAATACTTTTGTTTGCTCAATTTTTTCTAATTCTTGTCCCCTGTGATTGGAATCTTTTGCATTGTCCAATAATTAACATGATTCGTCAAGATGCCAACTTCATTTTGCACGTGTTGTACCTTTTCAGATGGTTGATCAACAAAGTAGTTCTGATCACCCGCTGTGAAAGAAAATAAATGAAAATACATTGTTAAACTGAAGAGTGAATTTCACTTTTTACCTTTTATTTGTGCATTTGAGACACTAATTACCCCATTTAGTAGAAGTTGTATCCAAATGTTCTATTTAAGAAAATTTTAAACATGATTTTGCCCCATTTTACCATTCAACACGTGTTCTTGGATAAGGCTGATATGTTAGGACGATATGCCGTCATAAAATATGTCAAGATCGGAGGACATCGTCGTCGATTATATCTACCCTTCTCTGCACCAAATGTTCTGTTCTTTGTTGCCATCTCGATAAGTTCGAAGTTCAATCGTCATCTCACACCTTGCACAATAGATATGCATCAGAAAATAAGGGTTTAAAGTTTTCAAACATGGTAATTTAGATGAATTTTTACTACATAGGGTAATTATGTCATAAATGCATAAGTAAAAGATAAAAGGTGGAATTCACTGAAATAAAGCTAGAACTTCGGTCCTCTCAATATATGATGTGGTCAAGCAAGAAGACAAAAGCTAGTTGTTCCAAACTAAAAAAAATATGTTTTTCCTATCATGCAATCCAACTGGCTATTACTCTCTCCGTTTTAAAATATAAGATGTTTTAGGTGTGTGAAGAAAATATATCTAGACTTCTTTTAGTGTATAGATTTACTAAGGTTTGGAGTAAACCTACACACTAAAACAAGTCTAGATACATTCTCTTCACAAACCTAAAACATCTTATATTTTGAAATGGAGGGAGCACTTCTCATTTCCTGTTTCCAAACTCCGTAGGATTGTTGGGTATGACATCTCAATTTATGTATTTTTTTTTCCTGTTTCTATGTTTTCCTATCATGTGTTCTGAACGGGCCTGACTTGTTGGCTTGTCCATGCTTACCAACGACATGTTTTGCAACTCTTGTAAAACTGCATGCACCATGGCAGACGACCAAGCTGCCATCCCTTTCGTTCAACCTGTCCTTAATCGCCTGCAGTTTATCTACTTTAGCTCTTCCCTTAGTGGTGGGTAGGTATCTCCTCCCTCCAATTTTAAAATATAAGATATTTTAGATTTGTAAAATAAATGTATGTCGTATAGATTCAGAGTGAACTACATACTAAAAAGAGTCTAAGTACATTCATTTCACAAAGCTAAAACATCTTAGAGCATCTCCACTCGAGGTCTCTAAAGGCCCCTTGAAGGGCTATGGGGGTGTCGGCGCTCAAAATCCACCCCCCTCCCCCCCCCCCCCCCCCCCCCCCCCCTCATCTTTTTCTCGCACCGGCGTGGCCCATTGAACACAATCCATGGGGGCAAGCAGGGGCGCCGGATGGAGCTGAAAACGACGCGGGCCAGCCCTGTCGGCGACACCCGCCCGCAGAGTCACCCACATTCCGTATTTACCCCTGACAACCACCACTCTGTTGGAGATATGCCCTAGAGGCAATAATAAATGTAGTTATTATTATATCTTTGTGTTTATGATAAATGTTTACATTCATGCTATAACAGTATTAACAAGGAAACATTAATACTTGTGTGATTTGTAAACTAAATTAGAGTCCCTAGTAAAGCCTCTTTTTAATACTGGCTTGTTGGTTAATAAATGATTGTGGTTCCCTATCATGAAAATTGAGATGTTATTAACAACAAGATCATATCGTTAGGAGAATGGTATGATGGACATACTCATATAGATAAGCGTAGCATAAAGATCAAGTCATTTTAATAGTTCAATTGCTATATGCTTTCTGATACATAGTAACCTGATTCCTTCGACCATGAGATCATGCATATCACCATCACCGGAAGAATGCTTTGATGACATCAAACACCACACCGTAACTGGGTGGCTATAAAGGTGGCATTGAGTGTTCGGAAAGTATTGGTTGAGGCACATGGATCAAGAATGGGATTTGTCAATCCATATGACGGATAGATATACTTTGGGCCTTCTCGGTAGAATGTCATCCAATTAGCTTGCAAGCATGTGACTGGCTCACAAGGGATCACATATCACGGGAACGAGAAAAGAGTACTTATCAATAACGAGGTTGAACTAGGTATGCAGAGATACCGACAATCAAAACCTCGGATAAGTAAACTATCGTGAGACAAAGGGAAATTGGTATCGTATGTAAGTGGTTCATTTGATCGCAAAGTAATCGTAGAAATATGTGGGAACCATATGAATTTACAGATTCCTCTATTGGTTATTGTTCGGAGAAGTGTTTCGATCATGTCCGCATAATTCAGGAACTGTAGGGAGACACACTTAAGGATTCGATGTTGTTGAGTAGTTATGAAATGATGAGTAAGATACCGAATGTTGTTCGGAGTCTTGGATGGGATCCGGGATATCACGAGGAGATCCGGAGTGGTCTGGAGAATAAGATTCATATAAGGAAAGTCATGTTTCGGGGTTGGAGAATGGTTCCGGTGTTTTCATCGGGAATGTTCTAGAAGGTTCCGGAAGGTCCGACACTCCAGAGGGGAAGGGTACATGAATGTGTCATAACAAGTTGGAATGGTTGCATCATGTACTAGGTGTCATCGATGAGCAAAATAAAGGGATAAATCAAATCCTAGTTTGAAAAGTCAAACGCCAATTTGAAAAGTCAAACGGCAAGTTTGCTTGGTTGAGGGAGAGTAGGAAACCTACTTGGGGAGGAGTTCCTCTCCCTCCACCGCCGGCCAAGGAGGACGAGTTGGCGAGGGACTCCCCTCCCCTTGGCCGCGCCCTCCCACCTATATAAGGAGGGGCAGGGCTGCCCCTCCAAGACTACACCTTGCCTCACCAAAACCCTAGCCCTAAGCCGCCGGCGCCACCACCTCTTGCTGCTGTCGCCGCCGCCGCCTAGGGCAAACCCTAGCCGTCGACTTGGGCTTCCCCAAGCCCTAGCCACCGGCCTAGCCCTCTCTCCTTGGTGTGTCTAAACCCTAGGTCGCCGGGGCCTCTCTCATAGTCCACCATACTCGCCCCGGATTAAGGCGAACCCCTGCGAGATCTCCCCTCTACTTTCGGTACCACGCCGTTGTGCTGCCAGAATCGTGAGGAGAGTGCTACAACCTCTGCTTCCTGCTGGAACAAGGGAGAGGAAGGTCTTCATCGAGTACCGAACGTGTGACCGACTGCGGGAGCGCTGCCGGAACGCAGCGCCGGAAGGATCGTTTACACGATCTTGAGATCGGCAAGAGTACGACTACATCACCCACGAGAATCCGCTCTCGTTAAACACTTTGGAATCTTTGAAGGTGAGTTATTCCATCGACTCGTTGCTACAATCTAGTAGATAGATCTTGGCTTGTTTCTTTGTATGCGGTAGAAATTTTTTGTTTTCCATGCTACGAACCCCTACAGTGGTATCAGAGCCGTGTCTATATGTAGATTTGTTGCACGAGTAGAACACAATGGTCATTGTGGGTGATGGTGCTTTTATTATCAATTGCTTCTTGTGTACTTTGCATCTTGCGGTATGATGGGATGAAGCGGCCCGGGCTAGCGTTACATGACATCGTTCATGAGACTTGCTCCACGCTCAACATGCAACTTGTATTGCATAAGTGGATTTGCGGGTGTGTGTCTCTCCCATTATAGTATAGATCCAATTTACAACGGGCACTTGATAGTTCAAACATCAACGTTGTGGTTCTTGTTCGTAAGTTAGATCGACACTTATTGAAAGCCCCAAACCACGTAAAATATGCAAAGAAATTAGAGGTGTCTAACTTTGTTTTGCAGGGGTGTGCTGTGATGTGATATGGCCATGATTGTGATTATATTTGATGTATGCAATGTTCCTTATTGTAAGTTGGCAACCGGCAGGAGCCATATGGCTGTCTTTAATTTCTGTTAAGACCCGCGTGTCTATTCAAAGTAGTTGTAATAGTTGAAGCTGGTGGACAACAACCATGGAGCAGCATCATTGACCTTGATGCAATGCCGGTGATGATTGTGGCATCCCGCAAAACCACTACTAGAAAATCGCGTTGAATTTGTGCATTGCATCGTCATCATCATGCATTGTTTGCCAAAACTATGTTTGCAAAGCCCGTGTTGTTTTCTAGACGCCCTCTTTATTCAAACCTCAAAACCGGATCCCCGGAATATTTTGGTTTGCCCGATATTGGTTTGCAAAACTTTGTTTGAAATAAATAAAATATTTAATTTATTTTAGCGGGGCAGTCGAACGGGCCGATAGACCCGAACGACCGCCCCAGAAACTAATCGGTCCAACTAGCCTGGCCCTCTAAATCCTAGAGCTACCCAGTCCTACACCCACCCTTCCCAGCCACCTCACTCCCACCATTCAGAGCCCGCCACGTCACCCTGCTAACTCCCTCTACCTATCCCACGCCGCCACCTAGCCCCCCTCTCTCTCCTTTCACTCTCTCTCTCAGCAAACTCACCCAGCCCACATGAACCACACGCACACCTGCCCGCGCGGGACCCACCCGGGACCCGCCTGTCCCCGCGCCAGGCCTGTCCCCGCGTCAACCCCGACCCCACCGGACCCGCGCACCCCACCAACCCCGTCTCCTCCCTCACCCCACCAACCGCCTGGCACGCACCCCGATCCCCGCGTGAGCCCGCACGCGCCCGAGCTCGCCGGCCCTCCTCCTCACCTGCGCTCTCTCCAGCGACCTCGCCTACCCCCCGTCGCTCCGCTCTCTCTCCCTCCGCCGGCGCCGCGCCAGCAGCCTCCGGTCCAGCGACGCGCCCCCCCGCGTGCGGCTCACCCCGCCGGCTGGCCTCTTCCGGCCGCCGCCGCTGCTCCTCTGCGTCCCCAGCAGGCCGCCCTCGACCGCTCGCCGGAGCCGCGACCGCGCCCTCGCCTCCGTGCCTCGTTCGCCGCCCCGCGCCCCCAAGCTCTGCTCAGCGACGACCACCGCCCCAGAGCCACCTCCGCCGCCTCCGCTGCGAGCTCCGGCGCCCCTGCCTCGCCTGCGCCAGCAGCCGTCGCCGGCGCGCCCGCGTCCGCGCGCCACCGCCCCTAGTGCCGGTCGTCCCCCTCGCAGCTCGCCGCCCCGACCCACGTCGCCGCCGCCAGCGCCCCAGGGTCCCCGTCGCCTCCGCCGGTCCTCCCTGCAACGACCCCGAGCTCCCTCTGCCGCAGCGCCGCCGGCCGCGCGTGCTCCTCCGGCCCGCACCCGCTCGCCCCGGTCCCGCCTCGCCGCGTCGCCCCGGGTTCCGAGCGCCGTCGGGCCCCGCAGCAGCACCTCCCTGCCGTAGCACCTGCCCGAGGCCGCTCTCCCGGTGTCGCCAAGATCTCCCTAGTGCGGATCGACGCCAAGTCTCGCCCAGACCCGTCATCAGACTCCGGGGCCGCCAAGTTCTTCCACGTGGACCCGATAACCGAGACCGACCCCGTGACGAGCGCACCGACCCCCACCAAGAACCACCGACGCCGCACCCGAGCTCGACACCGACAACCGAAGGGAACCCCGAGTACTTCGCCGCGGAAACTAGGGACGATGACGCCAAGACGACAAGATCCACCTCCCAGAGCGACGACCCCTGGACACCAAGAGCTTCCGGCAACATTACCAAGAACCGGATCCCGATGACCATGATCCCCACGGCAGGACAACGAGGACTTCGAAGTGGAACCGACAAGATCTTCTCTTCGGACACCGGGAACTTCCCCCTGAACGCCAAGTTCGCCGACACGGATACACCGAGCGATGCCTTGAGGACGCCAAGATCTTCACCCCGGACACCGAGTCCACCGAGACCCCGGATGCGCCAAGACCTACCCCTGAGTCCGAGAACGACCCCGTCGAACCCTAAACCCTGAGACCGACCCGGACCCCGGAACCCTCGGAACCCCAAGTTCGTCGAGCCCCCTCTGATGTGTGACCCCTTTTCCTCGAACCCTATTTTATAACATAATAACAACTTGTTGCATATTTAATCATTCATCTCGCATGCATATCTGTGGTTTGGGGGCCTTATGCCGATTCACCTAAATAATTAAATATGGGGCCCATATGCGGGCAAATCCAGTCACATATCGGCCTCATTTAAACTTGTTTAGCGAACCGGTATCTTCTCTTGCCTTGTTATAACAACATTTAATTTGCGGGGTAGACAAATAACTTGAACCACCTAATTAATTGTCGGGACCCCGGTTCCGCTTAATTTGACCTAATTGCATCGCACCTTTGCCATGTCATCCATCATGCATGCATCATGCCGATCTTCTGCCGTTGTATTAAATATTGCATCCGGTGTTTCTTCTAGTGTTTTGCTTCTTCGCGGATAAGGCCGTTGAGTTGATGTGAGCTTCGCCCCGATCTTCGGGGAAAACCTTCGACAATGTTTTCAGGCGAGCATCTCCCCCTTTCTACCTATCTTACTTTTATAGTATTTATTCCCTCTTGTTGATCTATTGCTATCTGTGTTGCGATGCTCTAGTTTCCGTACCCGTGATATCCCTTGCAGCCCTATATTTGCCTTGGACACATCCTATTACCTGTTGTTTGGTAGATAGTTGGACTTGCGCGTCGTAGTTGCTTGCTCAAGTGCTGATGTGTGTCGTCATATGCCACGGCTGCTGATGTTTTGCCGCATGTTGTTGTTGGAGATGATTCTAGTTTTACTTATCGTCACTTTAATTTCTGTTTAACAACTAAAATTGAAATAAGCAGAGGCATCGGTGGGTGATAGATAATATTTGGTTTCCGAACGCCCACTTGTGTCCCGTAAGACCCCGAGTACTTGATACCTGTTCCTTGATTTTATCGCGCTATCCACATCCGGGAGGTATATGGGACCCCCCTCAGCCAGAGCTTGATTCCGTCTTATTTCTTGGGGCCACAAACTAGTTTGAGGTTTTATTACTATCCTGTACTTATGCCATGCTTTACTGCTTTATTTACGATTGTGCGAGGTACTGCACACTGTACTGTTTAGGTAAGCGGAGTGATTACGCGGTATCGACACCCCGAGTTTTCGGGTTCCCAGTCGCTTACAGCCATTGTCGCAGACCTTGAGGCCGTCTCGGAGCTTGCTTACTCCGTTGCGGGATCTACTTAAGGGGTGGCCCCCTGAAATATTTCTGAATCTTGTGATTGCTTTGTCGTGAAGGCCTCGTTGGGTTTTGATTTGGTTTTTCCGAGGTTGATCGAGTGTGTGTTGCTATTGGTGCACCCCGGCCGGGTAAAACTTTCTGAAAGCCGTGTCCGCGGATATGGACGACTTGGAGCACAGTTTCTCGATCATAGACAAGCATAACTAAAGTTTACTGTTATAAATTTGACTTATAATGACTAGTAATCAGCTTCACTATAATGGAATGGCTAATTAAGACTGCCCACAATTGCTTGTTTGGTTGTCGCTTGCGACAATTGTATCTGACTAGTAAGTATTGCAACTACAATGGAATGGCTGAATAAAAGCACCAACAACTGCTGGGTTTTGGGTTTATCTCATGCTATCTGTATCTGATTAGTAATTGTTGCAACTACAACGGAATGGTTAACTAAAAGTGCCCACTGCCTACTTTATTCAGGACGATTATTTAAACCTGACTAGTAAGGAGCCGCAACTATAACTGAATAAATAAAAATGCCAACTGTGTGAGTTCCTCGGTTGACTTCCTCGATCGGTGTCGAGGGGGAAACGCCAGGATGGGTTTGATTGGTGTTAGTATCAGCTTGGTTCCGAGTAGGTCATTCTTACCCCTCTCTGATTGACGCCAGTTGTATCAAGTCTCTATAGGTTGTTTAGTGCATGCTGCCGCTGCCGCTTTCAGTCCACCATACCTATGTAGGCGAGGACCGCCGAATTCTAGCCTCGCCGTGTACTGGCCTCAGTACTGACGCTCCTCTTTTTCCTTTGCCCTTTGTCGGCACCCCTTTTTGTTTAAACAGGTTTTGAGATCGACGCCGTTAGCAGGGTTACCCTTCCGGCTTGGCCTGGGCAGGGTTATGGACGCCATTGGTTATTCTTCAGGGCTCTTAGCCCCATTTGCATCTTGTCCGTAGCTGGACGCTCTATCGTTTTCAAGGTGATTTGGATCTTTGTATATTATATCTGTATCCTTGACTCTTTGAGTCGCTGTTATATATATCTGTTTTTTTTGTGGGCCCCATCGAGGACTGTTGTGTAATGTTATTACTTCGTTTTCCACCCGCACGAAAGTGCCTGGTGGGCACCTTTGAATCGTTTCTATGCGGGTTTGGTGAATTTAGCCCAAACTTGCATAGGTCCGATTCTGAGGGTGTTACAATGATGGAGATCATGTTCGTGCTTGAAGATGGAGATCAGAAGCACAAAGAAGAAAGGCCATATCATATCACATATTATGAATTGCATGTGATGTTAATCCTTTATGCATCTTGTATTGCTTAGTTAACGACGGTAGCATTATAAGATGATCCCTCATGCACATAAATTTCAAGTTCTAAAGTGTTCATCCTTAGTAAGCACCGTTGCTAAAGCTTGTTGTTTCGAAGCACCACGTGATGATCGGGTGTGTTAGATTCCGCAAGTGTATACAACGTGAGCAAGCCAGATTTGCTCATGCGGAAGCTAAGGTTTGATCTTGACGAGCCTAGCATGTACAGACATGGTCTCGGAACACGGATCACCGAAAGGTAAAGCATGAATCATATAGTAGATATGATGAACATGTCGATTGTTCGCCATTGAAGCTACATCAACTCTCGTGATGATCGGTGTTGATGTGGTGGATTTGGTTCGTGTGATCACTAAAACAATGTGAGGGATATTGTTTTGAGTGGGAGTTTACCTAGATTAATTTAACTATTAATTAGAACTCAATTTGTCATAAACTTAGTCTAAACTATTGCAAATATGTTGTAGATCAATGGCGGCCCCTACCATCAATTTTAATGCGTTCCTAGAGAAAGAAAAGTTGAAAAACAATGGAAGCAACTTCGCGGATTGGTTCCGCAATTTGAGGATTGTCCTCACAGCTGGTAATTTGACCTATGTGTTGGATGCACTGACCCACCTGCAGCTACTGCTACCGATGAAGTAAAGAATGTTTACCTCGCTCGGAAGAATCAGTACTCCACAGTTCAGTGTGCTATCTTATATGGTTTGGAATCGGGGCTTCAGAAAAGGTTTGAGAATTCAGACCCACATGATATTGTCCGTGAACTCAAATTGATTTTTGAGACTCACGCGGCAGTTGAGAGCTATGAGGCTTCTAAAAAGTTCTTTAACTGCAAGATGGAAGAGGGCAACTCCGTCAGTGAGCATGTGCTTAAGATGTCTGGGCACGCAAACAAACTCCAAAGCTTGGGTATAGTGATTCCTAATGCTTTGGGGATTTACCGTGTCCTCCAATCACTACCACCAAGTTACAAGAACTTTGTGATGAACTACAATATGCAAAGCATGAACAAGCAGTTGCCAGAACTCTTCTCCATGTTAAAATCTGCAGAAGTGGAGATCAATAAAGAGCACCAAGTGTTGATGGTCAATAAGACCACCAAATTCAAGAAAGGAAAGTCTAAGCAAAAGGGACACTTCAAGAAGGGTGGTAAGAAAGTTACCGCACCAACGAAGAAGACCAAGGCTGGACCTAAGCCTGATACTGAGTGCTTTTACTGCAAGGGAGAAGGTCACTGGAAGTGGAATTGCCCAAAGTACTTGGCGGATTTGAAGAACGGCAACATCAAGAAGAAAGGTATATCTGATATACATGTTATTGATGTGTATCTCACTAGTACTCGTAGTAATGCCAGTGTATTTGATACTGGTTCGGTTGCTCATATTTGTAACTCGAAACAGGTGCTGCAGAATAAATGGAGGCTAGCGAAGAACGAGGTGACGATGCGCGTAGGAAATGGATCAAAGGTTGATGTGATCGCGGTCGGCATGCTACCTCTTCATCTACCATCGGGATTAGTTTTATACTTAAATAATTGTTATTTGGTGCCTGCGTTAAGCATGAACATTATATCGGGATCTTGTTTATTGCGAGACGGTTACTTGTTTAAGTCCAAGAATAATGGTTGTTCGATTTATATGAGTAATATGATTTATGCACATGCACCTTTGATAGATGGTCTATTCTTATTGAATCTCGATAGTGGAAATACACATATTAATAACATTGAAGCTAAACGTTTGAAATCGAGCGATAACTCGACCTATATGTGGCACTGTCGTCTTGGTCACATTGGAGTGAAGCGTATGAAGAAACTCCATTCCGATGGACTTCTTGAATCACTTGATTTCGAATCACTTGAAAGATGCGAAGCATGTCTGATGGGTAAAATGACTAAGACTTCATTTTCTGGTATGATGGAGCGAGCTACGGACTTATTAGAAATCATACATACCGATGTGTGTGGTCCAATGAGTGTAGCATCGCGCGGTGGTTATCGTTATGTTCTTACCTTCACGGATGACTTGAGTAGATATGGGTATATCTATTTCATGAAACATAAGTCCGAAACTTTCGAGAAGTTTAAGGAATTTCAAAGTGAGGTAGAGAATCTCGTAACAAGAAAATTAAATTTCTACGTTCTGATCGTGGAGGTGAATATCTAAGTTACGAGTTTGGCGAGCATTTGAAGAAATGCGGAATACTTTCACAATTGACACCGCCGGGAACACCACAGCGTAATGGTGTGTCCGAACGTCGTAATCGAACTCTCTTAGATATGGTTCATTCTATGATGTCACTTACAGATTTATCGCTATCATTTTGGGGTTATGCATTAGAAACAGCCGCATTCACTTTAAATAGGGCACCATCTAAATCCGTCGAAACGACACCGTATGAATTATGGTTTGGGAAGAAACCTAAATTGTCGTTCCTTAAAGTTTGGGGTTGCGAAGCCTATGTAAAGAAGTTACAGCCGGACAAGCTTGAACCCAAAGAGGAAAAATGCGTCTTCATAGGATACCCAAAGGAAACTATTGGGTATACCTTCTATCATAGATCCGAAGGCAAAATCTTCGTTGCCAAGAATGGATCCTTTCTAGAGAAAGAATTTCTCTCGAAAGAAGTAACTGGAAGGAAAGTAGAACTCGACGAGGTTGTCAAACCTTCTCTCGAACTTGCGAGTAGCGCAGCACCGGAAGAAGTTCCTTTGGTGCCTGCACCAATAAGAGAGGAAGCTAATGATGATAATCATGAAACTTCGGTTGTAGTTGCTACAGAACCTCGCAGGTCAACGAGAACTCGTACCACTCCTGATTGGTATGATCCCGTTATGAGTGTCATGTTGGTGGACAACACCGATGACCCTACGACATATGAGGAAGCGATGATGAGCCCAGATTCCAATAAATGGCAAGAAGCCATGAAATCCGAAATTGGATCCATGTACGAAAACCAAGTATGGACTTTGGTGGACTTACCGGATGGCCGGAAGGCTGTCGAGAACAAATGGATTTTCAATAAGAAAACAGATGCTGATGGTAACATTACTGTCTATAAAGCTCGACTTGTCGCAAAAGGGTTTCGACAAATTCAAGGAGTTGACTACGATGAGACTTTCTCACCAGTAGCGAAGCTAAAGTCTGTGAGGATTTTGTTAGCAATCGCTGCATATTACGATTATGAGATATGGCAGATGGATGTCAAAACAGCGTTCCTCAATGGAGACATTGATGAAGAGTTGTATATGATGCAACCCAAAGGTTTTGTCGATCCTAAATATGCTAACAAGGTATGCAAACTTCAACGATCCATATATGGATTGAAGCAAGCATCCCGAAGTTGGAATCAACGTTTTGATAAGGTGATCAAAAGTTTTGGTTTTATACAAACTTATGGAGAAGCTTGTATTTACAAGAAAGTGAGTGGGAGCTCTGTAGCATTCTTAATACTATATGTAGATGACATATTGTTGATTGGGAATGATGTAGACCTTCTTAATAGTGTCAAGGAATATTTGAATAACAGTTTTTCAATGAAAGATCTTGGCGAAGCAGCTTACATATTACGCATAAAGATTTATAGAGATAGATCGAGACGCTTAATATCATTGTCACAAAATACATATTTGGACAAAGTTCTAAAGAGGTTTGGAATGGAAGATAGCAAGAAAGGGTTCTTGCCCATGTTGCCCAATACGACCTTGAGTAAAACTCAAAGTCCAGCAACGGCAGAAGATAGAGAAAGGATGAGTAAGACTCCCTATGCCTCAGCCATAGGATCTCTAATGTATGCCATGCTATGTACTAGACCAAACATTGCATATGTTGTTAGTTTAACTAGCAGATATCAAAGTGATTCAGGAGTAGATCATTGGACAGCGGTCAAAAACATCCTTAAGTACTTAAGAAGAACTAAGGATATGGTTCTTTCTTATGGAGGTGATGAACAACTCGTTGTTAATGGTTACACCGATGCTAGTTGGAACACCGATCCGGATGATTCTAAATCTCAATCTGGATACGTATTTACTTTGAATGGTGCAGCAGTTAGCTGGAGGAGTGCAAAGCAAAGCGTTGTGGCGAGATCTTCAACTGAATCGGAATACATAGCTGCTTCGGAGGCTTCACAAGAAGCGATATGGATGAAGGAGTTCATTACAGAGCTCGGTGTGGTTCCAAGTGCGCTAGACCCAATGTCTATCTACTGTGATAACATGGGCGCCATAGCCAATGCGCAAGAACCTAGGTCACACAAGAAGCTGAAGCACATCAAGCTACATTTTCACGCTATTCGAGAACATGTCCAAGATGGTGACATAAAGATTTTCAAAGTACACACATATCTGAATGTGGCGGATCCGTTGACTAAACCTCTCCCAAAACATGACCAACACCAAACTGCCATGGGTGTTCGGTATATTACCATGTAATCTAGATTAGTTGACTCTAGTGCAAGTGGGAGACTGTTGGAGATATGCCCTAGAGGCAATAATAAATGTAGTTATTATTATATCTTTGTGTTTATGATAAATGTTTACATTCATGCTATAACAGTATTAACAAGGAAACATTAATACTTGTGTGATTTGTAAACTAAATTAGAGTCCCTAGTAAAGCCTCTTTTTAATACTGGCTTGTTGGTTAAAAAATGATTGTGGTTTCCCTATCATGAACATTGAGATTTTATTAACAAAAATATCATATCGTTAGGAGAATGGTATGATGGACATACTCCTATAGATAAGCATAGCATAAAGATCAAGTCATTTTAATAGTTCAATTGCTATATGCTTTCTGATACATAGTAACATGATTCCTTCGACCATGAGATCATGCATATCACCATCACCGGAAGGATGCTTTGATGACATCAAACACCACACCGTAACTGGGTGGCTATAAAGGTGGCATTGAGTGTTCGGAAAGTATTGGTTGAGGCACATGGATCAAGAATGGGATTTGTCCATCCATATGACGGATAGATATACTCTGGGCCCTCTCGGTGGAATATCATCCAATTAGCTTGCAAGCATGTGACTGACTCACAAGGGATCACATATCACGGGAACGAGAAAAGAGTACTTATCAGTAACGAGGTTGAACTAGGTATGCAGAGATACCGACGATTAAAACCTCAGATAAGTAAACTATCGTGAGATAAAGGGAAATTGGTATCGTATGTAAGTGGTTCATTCGATCGCAAAGTAATCGTAGAAATATGTGGGAACCATATGAATTTCCAGATTCCTCTATTGGTTATTTCGGAGAAGTGTCTCGATCATGTCCGCATAATTCACGAACCGTAGGGAGACACACTTAAGGATTCAATGTTGTTGAGTAGTTATGGAATGATGAGTAAGAGACCGAATGTTGTTCGGAGTCTCGGATGGGATCCGGGATATCACGAGGAGATCCGGAGTGGTCCGGAGAATAAGATTCATATAAGGAAAGTCCTGTTTCGGGGTTGGAGAATGATTCCGGTGTTTTCATCGGGAATGTTCTAGAAGGTTCCGAAAGGTCCGGCACTCCGGAGGGGAAGGGTACATGAATGTGTCATAACAAGTTGGAATGGTTGCATCATGTACTAGGTGTCATCGCTGAGCAAAATAAAGGGATAAATCAAATCCTAGTTTAAAAAGTCAAACGCCAATTTGAAAAGCCAAACGGCAAGTTTGGTTGGTGGAGGGAGAGTAGGAAACCTACTTGGGGAGGAGTTCCTCTCCCTCCACCGCCGGCCAAGGAGGCCGAGTTGGGGAGGGACTCCCCTCCCCTTGGTTGCGCCCTCCCACCTATATAAGGAGGGGCATGGCTGCCCCTCCAAGACTACACCTTGCCTCACCAAAACCCTAGCCCTAAGCCGCCGGTGCCACCACCTCCTACTGCTGTCGCCGCCGCCTAGGGCAAACCCTAGCCACCGACTTGGGCTTCCCCAAGCCCTAGCCGCCGGCCTATCCCTCTCTCCTTGGTGTGTCTAAACCCTAGATCGACGAGGCCTCTCTCATAGTCCACCATACTCGCTCCGGCTTAAGGCGAAGCCCTGCGAGATCTCCCCTCTACTTCCGGTACCACGCCGTTGTGCTGCCGGAATCGCGAGGAGAGTGCTACAACCTTCGTTGCCTGCTGGAACAAGGGAGAGGAAGGTCTTCATCGAGTACCGAACGTGTGACCGACTGCGGGAGCGCTGCCGGAACGCAGCGCCGGAAGGATCGTCTACACGATCTTGAGATCGGCAAGAGTACGACTACATCACCCACGAGAATCCGCTCTTGTTAAACACTTTGGAATCTTCGAGGGTGAGTTATTCCATCGACTCGTTGCTACAATCTAGTAGATAGATCTTGGCTTGTTTGTTTGTATGCGGTAGAAAATTGTTGTTTTCCATGCTATGAACCCCTACACACTCCACCCCTCGTTGTCGTCTGCTAGGCCCTCCACAAAAACTCCACACGCCATCCTAGTCCTCCTCGCTCATGTTGCCACCACTGTTCCCCTCCTGCTAGCTCCAAACCCGCGACACATCCACACTATCCACTAGGTGTTCGTCGGTTTGCCAAAGCCATGGATTCGGATGAGGAAGAGATGCTGGCCGCTCTGATGGATGACGAAGTCGCCATTGCTGCTGGCGCCCGAGACACCGTCAGTGACGAAGATCATCTCATGATCGCCACTGCCCTCCTAGGCATGGTGGACGACGCCGAGGAGAAACCGTCTGCTGGGGGTTCGAAGCCTAGGCGACGCAAGAGCAAGCCGAGGCAGAGGATGGAAGGCTACGACATATTCTACGCCAACTACTTCGCCGACGATCCATTGCATGATGATATCACATTTTGGCGCCAATTCAGAATGAGTCGGAAGCTCTTCATGAATATTGTAGAGCAATTGAGAGGGTTTGACGACTACTTCAAACTGAAGAGAGACGCAGACGACACACTTGGTTTCTTTACAATCCAAAAATGCACAGTTGCTTCTGGATGCTTGCATATAAAATTCCTGGAGACACACAAGATGATTACCTCAGCATGGCCGAGTCCACAGCCATCGACTGCATGTACAGGTTTTGTAGGGAAATTGTGGCAGTGTTTGTAAAGAATTACCTGAGTACACCCAATACAGAAGACACAGCTCGAATTTTGGCGCAAAATGCAGCAAGGGGTTTTCCTGAAATGCTTGGAAGCATTGACTGTATGCACTGGCCATGGAAGAACTGCCCATTCACACACCACGACATGTATAAAGGTCACAAAGTATCATACAATGTGTTTCTTGAGGCTGTGATAGATCAGAATATGTGGATTTGGCATGCTTTCTTTGGTATGGATGGCATGCTTTCTTTGGTATGGAGGGATCACACAATGACATCAATGTGTTGCAGTGTTCAAATGTGTTTGCCAAGCTTGTTGAAGGCAGAGCTTCTCCAGTGCAGTTCGATATCAATGGTCACCAGTATGACAAGGGCTACTACTTGGCAGATGACATCTACCCAAAATGGTCAATATTTGTGAAGATAATCTCAAACCCTGTGTCTGGAGGAAAGAAAGCTTGGTTTTCCACACAGCAGGAGGCTTGCAGGAAGGATGTGGAATGGCATTCGGTGTGCTCCAATCTCGATTTGCCATTGTCGGGTACCTTGCCCTTACCTGGTCGAAAGATCAGACGTGGGAGGTCATGACTACATGTATGATTTTGCACAACATGATCATTGAGAGCGAGCGAAAGACTCCAGTGTTTGATACTGAACCATATTATCGTCAAGGTCCTCTTGCAGATATTGATCACCAAGTGTCACCTGTGTTTGCTTCTTCTCTCTCTAGACGACAAGAAGTTCGAGACAAGAACACTCATAGTCAACTGCAAAATAATCCGATGAAGCATTTGTGAAGGCTAAAAGAAAGCCAGCTAGATTGTTTATTTGTTTGTCATTGTTTGCTATATTGAATTTTTGAATTTGTTTGATTAATTTCCTGAACTTGTAATAAATTTATATGTTGAATTATTTATTTTCCATATTGAACTTGTAATAAATTTGTATGTTGAATTATCTATTTGTCATATTAAACTTGTTAATTTGATATTGATAAAAAAAATTGTTCAATTTTTTTATATGGGGTCACGGAGCGTCCCCCTCCTCCCCCCTGCACCTAGCCACCCCCCGCCACACACACAAAATCCTTGATAAAGAAAATCCATTCAAGTGGGGAGATTTCAGGAGCCGAAGACGTCCCAACCCATACGATCCAAAATCGAATCATGTCGAACGCCGCATGGGGACGGGTGGAGATGCTCTTGTATTATGGAACAGAGGGAGTAGGTATTTAGCTTCCGAATACAAGATTTTCATCTGCTCCCTCGGTATAGGCCGATGCTGCCAAGTAATTTCTTCTTTAGTAGTTTCATTATGGACCAGCCATTTTCTGTGTTGCAGAAACTGATTTATCAGTTGTGCCTCATCATTTGCGAATGTATACATTCTATAAAGTTCTCTAGTCACACGTTCCAGCGCGCGCGTGCTTTGCATTGCGCCTACGGGGTGTTTAGTCAAGCAACAAAAACACCTTAATTAATGGCAACGGCCTGTAACACAAAAGGAGAGCTCGGACCGACACGTTCCTGGCACGCGAAGCCAAAGCTCCGAACCATCACCCACTCCCACCCGCATAGGCTAGCCCCCATGGACCAACTCCCCTCACTACGGCACGACCCTCACCCGGTCAGACACCGGTCTTGCTGTCTCCGGACCATGGACCAGGAGCACGGACGGGCGGCCGGGACATCCACCGTTCACCGAGGATGAGGAAACGAGTTCCAGTCGCTCTCGCGAAAGGGACCCCCGCTCTGCCCCCCTCTTCCGCGTGGCGCAATTCCTCTCCTCCTATAGTCTTCCACCGGTGCCCTGCAGCTGCCGCCGTGCCGTACCGTAGCGTCACCGCCGACTCCTCAATCCGCCCCCCGCCTCTCGGCGCGTCGCCATTCCCGTTCTTCCTCGCCGGGACACCGTGTTCCTGCTGTCTCCACCTCGCCGGGATTTTGAGGTATGAGTCTGTTTTCGTCCAGCGAATACTTTTTTCCCTTTCAATATCAATAGAAGGCGACTTTGCTCAATCAAATGGTAGCGCAGCATCGTTCGTGACAAGGGTTCATCCGGCGATTAGTCAAAATCGCACTGACCTTCACAATTTTTCTGGGCGTGCCTGTGTGTGCACACCCGGGGCACCACCTGGATCCGCCCCTGCCTAACTGCAGACTCTTTCTGATAATAAGAACGTATAATAATCGTACTATTAGTATTCTTAGCTTAAAGTCTTGGGGCCTTGCAGTTCTGCGGTACTCCCCAACCATCAATTTCGCTATGCCGATCGATTGTGCAGAGAATAGGAAACCTTATTGCCCAGTAGTTTTCACTAGCTATCGTGTGCAACAAGCTGGACAGAATGGCCGGGCACAACAAAAACTCTAGTTTAAGCTCCAGATTGAAATTCGCCAGACACTTTGCCTTTTAGGGAAATGTTTATATGTATTGTTCTGGATGCCCATGTTATACTATGAACATGATGATATTCCTGTCCAATGGAATAAACAGGATAAAGAGCCGAACCTGCTGTCGATTTTATTTGATTATTTTTAGATGCAGTAATCTTCTGCCCCGCTATATTCCTGAAGAAATGCTATATGCAGACTCACTGTATACTTCATATGCTTCGCCTTTACCGCATTGTCTTGCATGAATGACTTACGCTGCTCATATGTTGGCCTACTAAATGCATGGATAAGCCTGTAATTCATTTTAGTACATATTGAAAAGGATGTATGAGAGGTTCTTTGTTTTGAAATTTGTAGCTTAGGATACTTCAATTGGGATTTTCACTGAAGCAAATGAAGCTATCCTAATTGACAAACTAAAGTTCAGTGGATCATACCGAGAGTTGGCATTCTACTAAGCTGTATTTTCACTGAAACACCGCCATCTCCAACTCCTGGTTCAAAACATGGGGAACAAGGACTTGTTGAGTATGCGCTTGCTCTTTTGTGATTAGAGCTAATCCAGAGATCAGTAGATCCAAGTTACTGATGGAGCATGCTAACTGCGATGTAGCGCATGAGCATGTTATAAACGTAGCACATGGGGAAACTGCATCAACATCGACCAGTCATCAGGATATGCACAGTGATACGGATGAACCGCATCAGGAAGATAGTAGGCCTTCAACAAGCACGCGAACCCCATCACCACAGTCTTCAGCATCTACGTCACCAACTGCTTATAGCTCCAGAAATTTATCGTTTCCTAGAAGAGATAGTTTCTATGGTCGTGGAAGAAGTCTTTGGAATTCCGGTTTATGGATCTCGTTCGAACTTGTCATGTATGTAGCACAGATTACAGCTGCTATTGTCATCCTCATACTTTCAAGAGATGAACTTCCACATGCCCCTTTAGTTGCATGGATAATTGGTTATACAGTTGGTTGCGCTGCAAGTCTTCCTCTTATCTGTTGGCGCTATGTCCATCGAAACAGACCTTCGGAGGAAGAACCTGAACAGCCACCTACAACTTATCCTACTTTGACTTCGTCTCAGTCGTCTGACGGACGCAATCAGCGTAGCAGTGGTACTGTCTTGCATCTTGGGTGTTTCACAATTTCTTGTCCAAGGTGATGTTTTACTCCATGTTAATTTCATATTAATTTCCTCAGCTTCTACATGTTTTGGATTCCTTCTATGCAGTCTTACTCCTATGCATTTTTTATCTTGTAATCCTATGCTTCTTATCCATAAATCTGAAAGATGAAACAAACATACAAATGTTTAAGTTAAATGACAGGTGTTTTGAATGATCTTTCATTTGTTTATGTCAAATTTTCTGGTAGATATAGAAGATTCTACAGTATGGAAACAAATCTATGAGAAAGTTAAACAAAAGTGACTACAGCTTATAAAAAAACCTTTGAAATAAGAAAATGCCATTCTCAGTTTTAGAGATATATAAGATAATATATCTGCATTGTAGCATTATCTATAGCCTACCAAAATAATTTTTATAAATTATGACAGGAATGTTTTGTAAATAGATTTTCAGGATTTCTTCTATTCAGAAGTTGTCCCTGTCTGAGCTTAACTCTAAGTGATATTCTGGTTTAGCCTTATAGTCTGTTGTTTTTCTGGTTTGCCATTTTAACCTGGTCACTCCTAGTGTGTTGTTTTTCTGGTTTGCCATTTTAACCTGGTCACTCCTAAGAAGTGAGAACTCAGCAAAGGAAACACCTTTTCATGGCTGTTGAAGAGTTATGAATAATCTGGAAAGGAGAAATTCATTTGTCTTTTGATTGCGTACATTATATAGCTGTAGGCTTATTCGCTTGTGTGAGAAAAATCATGTTGATATCGTCACTTAATATGGACCAATCTACATATAACCTTCTGTTTCTATCAATGCATCGAAACGCAATGCTTTTTTGCTTTTTCGCAAAATTAAGATGGACCAATCTTGTTACTATGACTGGACTGACATGTCTGGTGTCAATTTTAGTGTGCCACAGCCCATGGCTTACAAACAATCACTTGGAAGTTAAAGAATATAACAGCACAGCAGATTATGATGCATTCATATCGTTCATAGCATATAAATATCACATAAAGCCTCGCCTAGAAAGAAGAAAAATAAATATATATTCGACAATTCAGTTATTATATATCCTTGTTTTCCTTTTCATTTGCTCATTTACCTTTTGGAAGTATAGAAGACATAATAGAAATTTGTACCACAGACTAGTGCAATTCCCATGTCATGGCATAATATTACCATGCCTGCTTCACATGCCTCGCTAGACTGGTGTGAGGATGGCCCCTCCTGTGTTGTGCTTGACAGAAGTATGCAGTGATGTGGATCATAAGTTCATAACATGTTCTGTTCAACTTGAATGGGATTGGTGGTCGTTTACTCTAGTCTAAGCATTCATATTTGGTTACTAACTTGTAGAAATGGGAGATGTGGGGTCTTATAATACTTAGTTGTGTGTTCATTTTTTTGCTGTTACCTGACGTGATTATGTTTTATAGGCCTAGCATACTGGCTTATCATTCCAAGACAGCGGTCGACTGTTTCTTTGCTGTATGGTTTGTTGTTGGCAATGTGTGGATTTTTGGTGGACGTGGCACTTCATCAGATGCTCAGGACGCTCCCAATATGTATAGGTAGTTGCATTGCTCTCTGTTTGTTCCATGCTTTGTTAAACTCCCAACTGACTTTGCTGCCCCTTTATAGGCTTTGTTTAGCATTCCTTGCACTTAGTTGTGCTGGGTATGCCATTCCGTTCATCATGTGTGCCGCAATATGCTGCTGCTTTCCATGCTTAATTTCTGTTCTGCGCCTCCAAGAGGACTTGGGTCAAAGTAGAGGAGCTACTCAAGAGCTAATCGATGCATTGCCAACGTACAAATTCAAACCAAAACGAAGCAAAAACTGGGTTCTTGATCATGCTTCAAGCTCAGAGAATCCTAGCGAGGGTGGAATCCTGGGCCCAGGAACTAAAAAGGAAAGGATTGTTTCGGCTGAAGATGCTGTGAGTATTTCACATCCTTTCCCTGTCTATGATATTCAACAAATACTGTGTGGATTTGCTATGAACCCTCATATGCTTCATAATTTGGTAACTATAGCTCTATTAGTCTATTCTCTATTCAAGACAATTGCATCATAAGTACTAGGTGTTATATTAGCAACATATATTGTGTGTACCTTACTTTAGAATCTTTGACTATTTAGCAAAAAATGGTAGTATAACTGTTCATGCTATTTGCACACCACTTCATCGGGCAAGCATCGGAATATATTGTTTGTTCTCAGTGTGTAGAACAGATTGATTTCAGTGCTTTGTGGAGATATTCTTAGTTTTCAAGGAACACATTTCTCTATGTTACTATAACCTTGTATTCTTCTCATGGACCTCCAAACCATTCTAGTTTTCTTGCTTGCATATACCTAACCATTTCCTATTCATTAGTATCTCCTTATTCAACAGCATGCCCCTCTTTAGATTATTCCAAGTTATATTCTGTAATCCATGTGGCTAGATTTATAATATTTGTTAGTGTGTTAACTCGCATTTGCAATTTGCCACCATTAAATTGTGGCGAAATTCTCCAAGTATCATATGGGGGCACATTTGCTCTTTTTCTCAGCATGTTTCACAAGTTATAACTGCCAACCTCTACTGATATTGGCGCAGGTGTGCTGCATCTGCCTTACTAAGTATGGAGATGACGATGAGCTCCGTGAGCTTCCTTGCAACCACTTGTTCCATGTGCAATGTGTCGATAAATGGCTCAAGATAAATGCAGTATGCCCGCTCTGCAAGACAGAGATTGGAGGCGTGGTTCGGTCATTCTTTGGGTTGCCCTTTGGCCGGCGCCGTGTTGATAGGATGGCAGGAAGAGGTGTAGCTAGCTCAAGATTTAGTGTGTAGAACATGTCCTTTTGCCCCGGGATGGTTGGTTGCTTTGTTATTTCCTGTATACCTGGTGCTGCTCATGGGATTCAATGGGCAATGTAATAGGCTGCTTTCTGCCCGACGGTCACGCTTGGTTTACCAAAGTGATGACAGCAAGTGGAGACGTGGTGCTTGTAATGGCAAGTTTGTGTTGTACAGTGGAGATGATGCTATTTTCTGATGTGAGTATTATTTGGCATCGAGCTTGTAAATAAAGAAATGAAGTTCATTTCTGAGCATAGGGAAGGATGTAATTGTGCACTATGATTGATCTTGTGTCACTGCCAGTACTGTGAATTTCTCTTGGTTGGCATAATTCACTGAGTACTTGGCACCGGCATCGTTTTTTTTTCTTTTTTTTGGTTTGGAGATGCTATATATTGTTCTGTTTCAGTGCAAACCTATCGGTGCTGACATATTTGAGAATTTGATGGAACTAGTAGAAGTTTCCATCAGAACATGGAGGGGTTTCTGCTGCAGTTCTTGTGAAAAAGAATTAACATCAGAACATATACATACATGCTGTAGGCCTGAAGTAGTTTTTTCTTGATGTTTTTTTTTTTTTTTGAGGAATTTTCTTGATGTTCTTCATGGATAAGCAGAAGGTTGAATAGTCGAAAAGCTATTGGGATGCGCGACGAAAAGAGTATCCGGGAGGAAGAGGTATGCAACATGTACGTAGCGCATCACTCCTAGCACGAGTTCTTCTGGTCCCCAAATGCTACTGTATAACTCCTGTGGCTGGTGCCTGCTCTGGAGGCAGAAGCTGCTCTGCTAATCTGAATCTCCAGGCTGCAGTTCAGACAATCAAAGCCATCATTCATTCACCAGGTATATAGAGCAGGTGAAGTCTACAGCTGCTTCCTCCCATGTACTATTATGTAGTAGTATTATTTGTACTCCCTTCGATACATATTATTTTTCGTTCAAATGGATGTATCTAACACTAAAACATACATAGATACATCCACTTCAGTGACTAATAATATGGATGCGGAGGAAGTCCGATGCCATGATGCTTGTGGTCGGCAACCGCGAAGATACTCATCACAATAACTTAAGGCCCAAAAAAGATCTGCAGTCCACACACACGCAGCAGCAGCAACATGCCACCACTACTCCGCCAGAGAACAGTCTCCTGGTTCCAGCTGCCGTCTCGTTTTTCATATGCCCATTGGTGGTTAGCCCGTTACCCTCATGACCGATTAGTTTAAGAAACCTGAGACTGAGAGGCGTTAACATTTGAGGAGAAAATCTGTCTGAATCACAGGACGCGTCGACGACGTCACGGACAGGCTAGTGCGGGGAATGTCAACATTTGGAAATCCTTCGTGTCTCGTGTGGGCTGGTGGCAGCTCGCCAGCCAGACCATGACAAGATATTTCTCTCTCGTGATGATCTCGTCTATTTCTGGCAGAGTAGTGGCCATGTGATACCAGAGGCGTCTGTGCCCTGACTGAGTGATTACTTCGATTATTATGGGTTGGTTTTGTTTTTTGAACAGCTATTTGTGGGCAGGGCCGGTCCATACATATTGGAGGCACTGGGACAAGACGACAAAAAGGGCCCTTGTTCACAAACTCATATTTAAAATGCATACTATTTCAAAAGCAACACAATAAGTACATATCATATATAGACAGATGGTCTTTAAACTACAAAACTTGCACTAAAATTATTTATTTGTAACGGTACATAGACTAATGGCTTTACATCATATTAGTAAAAATAATATCAGCAAAAGACCGATCTTCTAAGTGTCACTTAAATTGCATTGTCGCAAAATTCATCCGCAAAACAAATAAGCTTGTCAGAACGGATTGCTATGTAAAGCTTTTGTCCTACCATAAGATATACAATTAGTACTACAAACTTAGCACTTCTATTTATACTATGATGATCAGATCTTAGAGAACTTACATTTGTTTATGTCTCCACCCGAATAAAACTTACAGGCCCCTTTTCAACTAAAGTATGCCTAACTTTCTCATCTAAATTATTCCAATGTTGTGGGTCAAGGATATCAATAGTAAAAGGTTGTTGTTCATCGACACTTGGGATTTCGGAATCTGGGGAATTAGCTAGGATTTCATGCCGACTAAAATTATTCTTAGCCTCATTGGTATCATAACCGTCATCTAAATTCTCAGTTTGTTGCTCTTGAACAATTACTAGGGCTAGTTGAAGAGAGCTTTTAGAAGAACTACCGGTTCTAAAAAGTTTATCAATTGAACCTCTCTAGGATTCTACCAATTCGTCTCTCTGTTTATTTCTCTTCCTTTTCTCATAACCAGATAAAGATTTTTTAGAAGACATGTAACCAAACATTTCTAGAAAAATAGTCAATGCATGGAACAAAATCACCTGGATATGGGAATATGGTTCGATTTTGAATTGTCAATGTTGGATCCTTGATCTGCTTAGCACCAAGATGAAGAAGAATATCACTTGCTCATTCCCCATATGTCCGCCCCCTTCTCTTCTCCTAATATGCTCACGAATCAGATCCAATGGAGGCTTGAATAACATACCTTAGAAAGAAGAGGAGAATTGGAGATGTGGAGTAGTCAGAGCCTGGAAGTCATGCTATATATTTAACAACAAATCAAATGAGGAACAAGGGAGGGAGACATACCATCTCTGAAGCGGCGATGCCTCCAAGGCTCCAATGTCTAGTTGATGGGGAACGGCTATAACGTTGAGGATGGAAAGAGAGAAGATTGGGGAGAAAAATAGGACAGTAGCTCTCCATTAATGGCTGCGGCGATCTCGGAATTGGAAAAGCACGGAAAGTGGCAGCGCCGTTCTCTGGGAGTGGAGAATTTGGAGGAGAAGACAAGCCGGCGAGTAAAGACAGAGGAGAAAATAGGTGCGTGCTGGGTCGCAGGCTCACAGAGATCGATCAATTTAATTCCTTTCTGCATCACCGATCGATCCGTGGTGTGTTGGTTAGTGACTTGTACGTACATGGTGGGCTTGTGCTATTTTTTTATTTTTTTCTTAGACCTAATACAGAAATATAATTATTACTAGTAATACAGGACAACTACCTAGGCCGCCCCCCTGCCTTCTAGGGGCCCTGGGCGGGCGCCCCGTTGCCCCCCCTCATGGGCCGGCCCTGTTTGTGGGTTGGTGATCTTCCTAATGGGAAGGGAAGAGGAAGTGGCAAACTACCTACTGAACCTAGTGTCCGGCCGTCCTTGGGTTTTGTTTGTAGCGGTAAAGGTGTGTTGCCTGGTAATTATGTGGAACCACCTCACTAGCTGCGGTTTAACCCAAGGAAAGCGAGGCACTCTATAGTTTTTCCATCCGTGTGAGCAAAAACTATTTATTTTTCAAGAGAGTTATATAAATAACTACCCCATTCGTTTCAAAAATATTTGAAGTTTTAGGTTTGTCCTAAGTCGAACTACTCTACGTTGAACCAAGTTTATAGAAAAAATATATCAATACCTAGGCTAATTTAGTTTCATTATTAGATTCATCGTAATTTGTATTATATAGATTTGATGCCGTAGATATTAATATTTTTTTTATACGTCGGGTGAAACCTATAGAAATTTGGGTGAGGACATTTGGAAAAACAAGTTCGTATTTCTTGAAACCCAAGTACCCATATTCTCAGAATCACAATCCATGGACGAGTTCTCTAATCGCACGAACAAATTCTTGGAACTAAAGGTACACATGACTACTTCAAAT
This sequence comes from Avena atlantica, assembly GCA_910589765.1. NCBI lineage: Eukaryota > Viridiplantae > Streptophyta > Magnoliopsida > Poales > Poaceae > Avena > Avena atlantica. Next base: position 431,305,728 of record OU342736.1, on the reverse strand, counting down.
CTAAGGTCTACCAGAATAATTCTTAATTTGACCATTTTACTCAACGCCCTATATCGAGGCATTGCAATAGGTTCCACTAGATGATATCCCTCGCTTTGCTGCGGGATATAGGCAATATACACTTCAATGAGAAAAGGAGTAAAAATAGTTATGGGTGGACCCAAGTTTATTTAGAGCTAATGATTCCAATTTTGGGCAAAATCTCATGCTACTATGTATTCTTACTAACGTAAATCCTACCATTCTCCATTGTGCACTATTTTCGTATAGGCATTGCATATATTGTCAAAAGCATCAATTCTATATTTTAGTTGACGCTTGAGATACACCACTGTAGCTTGGAAAAAGCTACTTAGATCATTGACTGAAAGACAATATTTGAAGCCTAAATGAGAACAAAAACCTATTCTGCAACTGAAAGGTTGAGATTATTATCTATTGTGAACTGTGGCATAAACCAATGCAGCGTTGACCATCATGATGTATTGTTGCTTCCTTTGCTGCTAGAAGTACAAAATAGTTCTTCACATGAAGACTACACAAATTGAGTTTTCATCTTTCTCTTGAAGTTCGCACCCTGGAGCCCAAATGAATATCAGGCATACAGACTGAATCTCTGATGAATCTTCTTACTATAAGAGAATGGAAATGAAAAAATAAAATAATTGGTCACAAAATATATAATTGTCCATGACATATTAAGAAAATGAGTTTATTAACTTACACCATATCATGTGACTCTTTCTGAAATGATGATTAAACCATGTAACAGGCTACATTACATAGTTGTTGAGATGACTTATCAGGATAGTAAAGGATTGATTTCCTGAACTTTCCACTTATACCCAAAATGAATAATTATTCTTATAAAAATAAGAATCCATAGGAAAGAGAGGCCAGGGAACCTGTAGGGGTGCCAATGAAAAGCAGGTTTTTTCCCAATTTAACATGGAAACTAATGGTACATGGAAACCATATAAATTGTGTAATCTTGGTATTCCGGCCAGAAACTCGGAGACTTAAAAGAAACCTTAATCATCTTTTAGAATATGCTTTACCGTTGCACTATATGATAGAAATAGAAATGTTTGATAAGAGACAAAATTATTGTATGACCATATGTGCAAAAGAAAGTACCAGTTTCAGAGATAAGATAAACCGGTTTAACATTTGAATTGAAAACAAAAATGGAACGAATCTTCCAAGCATTCATATAAGTAAAGCGGAAGAGAAAAAAAGCTAATTGAAAGATAGGGCAACCTTTACATTGGTACAGCCAAGGAACAAACATTAGAGACTATAAACACTTAGGTTTGCACCTTACCCAGCAGATCATTCCTTGCCTCTACAATCAGCCATACAGTGATACAACCGAATAAAAATCCCTTTTAGAAGAAACCACGTCTGCACTTTGTTCCACGGATTATCCAGCATACAAAAAAGAAAACTTCCACATGGCTGGTCAAAGATCTCCTAGTTTCAGTGAGGAGACCCGGAATCCAATAAATTACTACAGCGGGATTTACTAAAAATAATAGGACAATTGAAGGTAAAAAATAAATTAGTTCAACGGGATTTACTAAAAATAGTAGGTGCATGAGCTCAAGTTGTGTAAATTAAAATTTAAGAGCAGGAGATTATAGCCTGCGTACCAATGGAGCTTGTGTATCGATGGAATTATGCAGTCAGTACATGTGATGAAAAGTGATGGTCGGTGATTCCTCTCTTGAGTGTGTAGATCCAAAAGGCAATAATAAATACCAAGAAACTAAATCTCCAGCCAGATTTGAACCTGTACGAAGAATCAATTAAATCCAACCCAAACCAGATGAGGTGCCAGGACAGATCGGAGAAAGCAACAATCGAAGGAAATCAAATACATCCGTACGTGAACCTTAATGCAATCAAATCGGCATATGGGAAGAATCCAGTGAAATCCATCTGAATGTCAACATGCCACATTGGAACAATACATTGAGACAGGAGTATAGAATCCAATCAATCCAATGAAGATGGGTAATTAGAATAGGGAAATAGGGAGCGGACATGTATATCAGCGTGGAGTTCGCTGGTGGAGCTTGTGAGGAGAGGAATCTAGCGTGGATGATGGGCTGCCTTTTATCCTAGAGCCGGCGGCGGCTGATGAGCTCCATAGAGCAGTTTCCAGTCGATGAATGAGAGTATTAATTAAGGATTTCATGAGCATTTGTAAGGAAGAAGGAAGGTTTCGGACGTAGAGGAATTATTGTCTGCGATTGAGTACTTGAGAGGTGTTCGCGAGGAGGACGAAAGGTTTCAACGGGGGAGGAGTTAGTGGAAGGGATTATTGACTATCCAGGATTTTTTTGAAGCGATAAAGTGGAGCGAGTCCTCCAGCGATACTTGACCCGCAAAAATCCGATACATGCGACAAAGCGGGGAGACGTGACGCGAGGTTGCAGAACTGAACGCGTGGAGAAAAAGGGTGACGTGGCTACAGGAGAAGCCAGGAAAATAAGGTAGTGGGGGGTTGCTATTTAGATATAGAAGATAACAATTCGGCACCCGAATTTGACAAGTATAGGCATAACGCATCAAAGGTGTTATGGTGTCCATGCTCAATGATTTGATCCAGGGTGTTATGTTCTCGCCCTATGTACTTTCTATGGGTGTCGGGGATCCCTCTCACATATGGTACAGTGGGGCGAGTACAAGATCGAGGCACTCTAGAAGGACATTTTCCTAGTATTGATACGTGGCGGAGAAGAAGCTCCCCATAGTTGTTTCTTAGAGCATCTCTAACCCATTTTCTTAATGTTAGAGTCGAATTCGGCGTAGTATTCACTAATTCCTATACTTTTGCTCCTCTAAACTTCGGTCGCCGGATTCGATCCCCTTTATTTGAATTCCTAAATTTAAACTTCGGCTAGACACTTGATCAAACACATTGCAATAAAATGAAAACACATCAAAATCAAACTAAACCACTTAGTGCATACACACATTGCATAGTTCATACATAGATTCTAACACTAGGATGGTCGCTGGTGTCGGTGGCCGTCACAGAAACCCTAGCTATGTCATCGAGCGTCGGTGGCCGTCACAGAAACCCTAGCTACGCCCTGCCGCCGAAGAGGAAGAGGCAAGGCCGCGACGTGTGGCGTACTCCTCGTAGCGTGCGGCCTCCGCAACGACGCGGTCGGGATTATTGCGTCAAAGCTACGCCATGTACCGCTCGCCGACGGCTTCGGCCTCGAGCCGCTCCCGCGCCTCTCGATCCTCCCGAGCGATGCGCGTTGCACGGCCGCGGCTGGGAGGGGAGAAGAGCTCTGGGACCTCGCCGGGCTAACCTAGGGGGAAGTTGAGAGGGCCACAATCGCTATCGTGGAGCTCGGCGTTCTCGATGTCGTTCGCCCACGTCGCCTGCCACGCCGATTGGAAGGTTCCAATCCAGCGGCGGCGACCGGTGTTGCGGTCGGTGATTTCGGCGACCCAGGTCCCCCACTGTCAATGCCGCATGTCGTGGTAATGGCTTGTCGGCGAAGGTGGGAGGCTGTTGACCTCGATCTCCGGCCACGGGGCGCACCGTGGCTCCAAACGACGCTACAGATTGGCGGTGGTGACCTGCGGCTCGATCCGGCCATCTCCGGTGGGTTTGGGTGGAAGGTGGCATGGATATACCCTATGGGTGCACAACATTGGTATACCTGGTCCAGCCCAAGAAATTCCCACGCGAGGATTTGCAGCCCAGGAAGATTTCGGGTGGCCCAAGCCCGTGGCGAATTCGACTCCTTAGAGGACAAGTCTAGATTAGATATAATTTCAAAGGGTATCAACCCTAATCTGTAACCGACTCGACCTATCCCAGGACCTGGCCTATCTATATAAAGGCCAGGAGGGTACGACGAGAAATACCTAACACATCATACACACACCTTCACGCCAGATTGCATCTGCGCACTCGTGTAACCTTCGGTTCCGCCGTAATCAAGAGCAGACAAGCAGGAGTAGGGTTTTTCCTTCGGGGGCCTGAACCTGGGTAAACCTCGTGTCCCCGTGTTGCTTGTGTGTTAACCGTTCCACCACTTCCAGCATCCCCATCTTCTCCAAAACCCAAGTCCATAACAATGGGCATTGACGAGTCGAACCCTCAATTGGCGTCGTCCGTGAGAAACGGGGACGCTGATCGTGCGGTCGTAACGGTCCCATACATAGCGATCTACGATTCCTCGGCGACGAACAACCATCTCCTCTTTGGTGCCTTCGACTTCACCACCCACTCACCGGCCACCCTGAGAGATTTCGAGTCCGTAGGCGACGGGCTCGAGATGCTGTTTGGCAGCTTCTGCTTCCAGGTGGGACAAATCGGCACCCTCCGCCTCCCAGAGCGAGTGCCACTACCATCCATCAGGCCCGCTTCGTGGGTCCCACCCATCGATGCCCTGCGTACTGACGGGCGATTCGGATGACAGCAGCAGCTGCAACTCCGATCTGTGCGGTCCCCCTTCAGATGAAGGAACCTACGGTTCCGGATCTGAGAGCAGCGACAGCAGCGACCCACTCCATGAGCGCTACCTGTGCACCGTCATCCACAGTGGCGACGTCAACAATGGAACCGATCCACCACTAGGTTCGTGTGCCATCCCTTCTAATCCTCCTCCCAACCCCCAGATCGAGAACGAGGGAAACGGGGGAAACCCGGCTAATAGGGCGGCTAGAGCCACTGAGGGCAGCAATCGCGCCTATGACCAGATAAACCTCAGCGAGGAAGGCTGGGAAAAAGCACGTGAAGCCGTGCGAGGCAATAAAATACTACTTGTGGATGCCTCCCATGACCTGTTGATGGCCTAACACTGGCTCCTGATCGACGAGCACAATCGGCAGATCAAGCTACAAGAGGAACTCGAAAAGCGTAAACAGGCAGCCGCAGAGTCAAGCGTGCGGCGAGCTGCGCTCTCCGCTGCTGGCGGCTCCTATTCACACGGAAACAACACCAACAATTACTGCTCCCACCTAGAGCGCATGGACCGTGCCACGTTGCCCGAGGTCACCAGGGCCCTCGACACGTCCTTCATGACGATGGACTCACAAGGCAATGTCATGCCGAAAACGCCGCAGGCTGCAATCATGGCGGCTACCACCTATCTCGCGTTCAATCCGCCTCCGGAGGGTGACCCGAAAAACGCAATGCAAAAGTTTGCGCTAGCAGGCCTCGGACTCGTCGGAGCTGCGCTCCACGACAAAGCACCCGCAGAGCCAAAGAAAAAGGTCGTGGTCAAGTTCACTCGAAGGTGCACACCCTCATCCGAGAAGGAGGAACATGACCTTCCTCGACGCCGTCGGATCCCACGGCGCCGTAGCAGCAACTATGATGCTCGTAGCGAGCTCACATAGCGCAAGATCGACAAATCACGTGTTAAACACACGTGCTCAACTGAGTCCGAGGAGGAGGACGACGGAGAACTATGCGGAGCACGATGCTTCAGCAAATCCATTCGGCAATCGCGGATGCCGAGAAACTTCAAGCTCTCCTCGGACAACCCGAAGTTCGACGGCGCGTAGGAGCCTAAAACTTGGCTCGACGATCATATGTCGTCAGCCAAGCTCCACTGCGGGAACAAGAACACCGCCCTATAGTGCCTTCAAGTACAGCTGACAGGCGCGGCCAGGGTCTGGCTCAGCAGCCTACCCTCTAGCTCCATCTGAAGCTGGCCAGCCTCAATCGAAGATCTGCAGGCTTGTACCCAGTGGACCAATGAGTCCATCCGCTCGTACATCCTTCGCTGGTCCCACATCAAGAACTCCGCTGCAAACATCTCTGAGGAAAGGGCAATTGACGCCTTCAAGGACGGTGTTAGGTGCCCAGATTTCAAGGAGGAGCTCGGGCGCGTCAAGCCCAAAACCCTTGATGACCTCATGGACATCACCAACCGCTGGGCAGATGGCGAGGATTCTGTCAACCGACTGAAATCCTTCGGATCAAATACGACAAAAATCTTTTGGTAACTTTGCCCAAACTAACGCTAAGTGAGAAACAGTCTCCTTGTCCACCCGAAACACCTCTGCGGTGATAATATTTCGGATGTTGTGTCTACGACGCAAAGATAAGTCCTACAGATATCATCTGATGGCCTGGTAACGCACCTGACTGCACTCTGCCAGAAAACTCCCGTGTCAATAGGCACGATGAAAATCCCGACGGACGCGTTGGGTACATCACTTGAAAATCACTGGGATTCGACTCCTATAAGACCTCGATGACCTGAGTCGAATTACGCCAGCATTCATTCCAGATTCGAATCTGGGGACTCGAGTCTGATGAAGATCGTGTTGTTTTGTCCTATGACAGTTAACTGGCCCTAATCCGCCAGGGGAGTCAGGCACACGCATCAACAATCCCTATGAACTAACTTGTTTATTCCTAAAAGACAGGACCAAATGCAGAGCACCCGAAAGATTGTGGAGTCTCCAGTCAAATCTATGATTCAACTGAACACTCGAGGGCTGCTGACAAGGATATACCCTGCGGGTGCACAACAATGTTATACCCGGTCCAGCCCAAGGAAGGTCCATGCGAGGATTTGCAGCCCAAGAAGATTTCGGGTGGCCCAAGCCCGTGGTGAATTTGACTCCTTGGAGGACAAGTCTAGATTAGATAGAATTTCAAAGGATATCAACCCTAATCTGTAAACGACTTGACCTATCCCGGGACCTGGCCTATCTATATAAAGGCCAGGAGGGTACGGCGAGAAAGACCTAACACCTCATACACACACCTTCACGCCAGATTTCATCTGCGCACCCCTGTAACCGTCGGTTTCGCCGTAATCAAGAGCAGACAAGCAGGAGTAGGGTTTTCCCTCCGAGGGCCTGAAACTGGGTAAACCTCGTGTCCCCGTGTTGCTTGCCTATTAACCGTTCCACGACATCCAGCATCCCCATCTTCTCCAAAACCCAAGTCCATAACAATCGGCATTGACGAGTCGAACCCTTGTCAGAAGGACTAGCGGTGGGGAGCAGAACGACGGCGATGGAGAAGAGCGGTGGACTTTTTCGCATTGGTCACGATGAGGACCAAATATGAGAGAGAGGGACGAAATTTTTGGGATCGATTTCCTATATTTTCTCCTCTAAAGCCTTTTAGGGGTTCGGTTAGGTGCTACTTCAGCCGTTAAAGGAGCAAATTTGCTCACACGGCCTCTGAAAGGGGATGGGTTCTTAGAGGAGTATATTTGCTCCTCTAAACTTCGGCCGCCGGATTCGATCCCCAAAAACTTAGAGGAGTAAAAGGTTTTCATCACAATTTTCAAATCACCACACCACATGTCAAAGTATCCATATTACAAACTGATGTCTATGCACGCTTCTATTCTTTTAGATAGTGTTGGGCCTCCAAGTGTAGAGGTTTGTAGAACATCAGCAAGTTTCCCTTAAGTGGATCACCCAAGGTTTATCGAGCTTAGGGAGGAAGAGGTCAAAGGTATCCCTCTCAAGCAACCCTGCAATCAAGATATAAGAAGTCTCTTGTGTCCCCAACACACCCAATACACTTGTTAGGTGTATAGGTGCACTAGTTCGGCGAAGAGATAGTGAAATACAAGTAATATGGATGATTATAAGTGGTAATTGCAATCTGAAATAAAAATGGCAGCAAGCAAACATGTAGCAGGACTGATTGTAAATAGTGTTTCAATGTTTAGAAACAAGGCATAGGGATCATACTTTCACTAGTGGACACTCTCATATAAATATCTTCTCTTCATTATGCTACTCTGAACTACTCTCCGGTTGGATAACTCCAATCCACGATAGGGATACAAAAGCTCTCCTTAAAGTTCGCATTCCCCATCTAGGTAACCCCACACTATCACCTTGAGTGCTAGATGGTTCCAACAAACACCACAATTTCATAGAGACGTCCATAACTCATGATAAGTCTTTTTGTAATCTTTAGCCTAAGTGCCACACGGTGTGCACACTGTCAATTTCACACACGTGGGGAGTGGATATTACAATAATTAAAGCACTTGAGTATAAGAGCAGATCTACTTATTCAACTAGATTACAAAGCTCATGATCACAATAAGATCACGCATAGAGAGAGAGAGAGAGATGAACACATAGATACCGGTAGAGCCCTTAGCCTCGAGGCAGAACTACTCCCTCCTCATCATGGGAGTCAGCAATGGCGATGGAGATGGCGGTGGAGTCGATGGAGATGGATCCGGGGGCAATTCCCCGTCCCGGCAGGGTGCCGAAACGGAGACTTCTGTCCCCGAATCTCCTCTTTGGTGGCAGCGGTGCTGCGGAACTTTTCGTGGATTTCTGATCTGCGTAGGGTTTTTGTCTCGGGGATACGTATATATAGGAGAAAGGGCAAGGTCGGTGGATGCCCGAGGGGCCCACACCATAGGGCAGCGCGGCCTAGGGTGTACCCGCGCCAGCCCTAGGTGTGGTCACCTCATGGCTCCACTTTGTCTCTCCTTCAGGCCCCATGTTGCATCTAGAAAAATAGGCACTTCGGCTTTTGTTTCGTCCAATTCCGAGAATATTTACTTACTAGCTTTTCTGAAACCAAAAATAGCAGAAAACAGGAAACTGACACTGTGGCATCTTGACAAGAGGTTAGTTCCAGAAAATATATAAAAATGCCTCAAAGTGTAGAGAAAACATAAGATCGTTGGTACAAAACAAGCATGGAGCATCAAAAATTATAGATGCGTTTACGATGTATCAAGCATCCCCAAGCTTAACTCCTGCTCGTCCTCAAGTAGGTAAGTGATAAAAAGAATAATTTTTTAGGTGACATGCACCATCACAATCTTGATCAAGGTATTTGTAAAGCATTAATAGCTGGGATCATAGTACTCTAAACATTAGCATGAAAGATGTAGTTCTAACAATAAGACAAAGCAACTAAGTTGTAACATGAAAAGGTACAAACAAAAGATCATCAATAACAATGCATTGAAAGACATTTGTTTGTTTCACATATAGAAAACATAGCAAAAGTGGTATTCAGCTTGTCATTCATGGTATAGCAAAACATAAATGCATAGGACACCTTCAAAGTTCATAAGGGTGACTAGATACAAATAATTTAAGAACAAGCAATATCATAGTTATGAATCAATCAACAATTTTTGGGACAGTGCACATTGAACTAAGAATGACAACTATGCTCTCTTAATTGGTGCATAAAGATAGAAGATGGAGACTCAATAAAAAGTAAAAAAGGCCCTTCGCAGAGGGAAGTAGGGATTTCAAGTTTGATAAAGAGCTTCCAAAAATTATGGTACTTACTAGCTTTGAGCTCTCATTGCCCCTATCATAAGCATCTTGAAGTGATTAAGGTTAAAGTGAGACAAATATGAGGTATATGCTTGACAGATCATAAGTTGAAAATCTTATGTCCCTTGAGTATGAGGGTCGTTCCTCATGCTACTCAACTTTAGTCACAAGCAAGTTCTTGTCATTGTAAGTATATGTGTATCATAGAGAACCGCCAACGGGGTACCTCTTGCCCCATGACACAGGAGCTATCCCATATCAAAATGACAAGGCAACATACAATGAGCATCTCAACAATCTTTTTATTTACCATGAGAATGGTGCTCTTTTTTTCTATTTTTTCTGAAGATGCTTCATAGATTGCTCATATGGTTATGTTGCAAGTTTCCACCATGATTAGGCATGGCTTAGGCTAGCCGCCTAGGCGTTTCTCTAACACATATATAATACTCCATGAACTTACAAGCTCCCCTTTTATTTCACACCGCCAACATCATAAACAAAAGATCATGATATCAACTGGATAGATATGTATAAGTGTTGAAAGCGTTCGCCATGACAGCATGGTTCTGCTAACTCCCAACTTATAATTTTCAAGCATATAAGAAACATAGATGGCACAATGGTTCAAGTTTATTAAGTGCAAGAAAATAAAGTGTACCATCAAGTTTGTGAGAGCTTTAATCACTAATTTTCACATAACAAAAGTTTAATTTGGAAGATAAATAAACACATGAATATACTTGGAATGGTGTAACACACCATGCATAGGAATTTATAGTGGACTCTTTGGAATAACTTGGTTTCTTGGGAGTAGGATGCACGAGTAGAGATCATACTCAGTATAAGTGGAGGCTAGTAAAAGACTGGGAGCGACCAACTAAGAGAGCAATAATGGCCATAATCATGCAAAGCGACAAAACATTATTAATTAAAGCATAAAGTGATATCACAAGTCAAAAACTAAATGATCATAGAGGCTAACGTGACTGGTTCATAGTCTTAACATGGTGTAAGCATGTGCCCAGTCAACCCAAATAAAGCATCAAAGGAGAATACCACAATATTATGCTTTTGTATGCTAAAACAACGCATGATTCTTTCAAGGCACATTAAGCAATCTCAATTGTTTGGAACAAGTCATGCTATAGCAATAATCACTAAGCATATGGTCAAAACAATATCTAATATGACATGATAAAGTCTAAGTAAAAGTCAAAACAAGCTTCCTTTTGTACCACTATAAGCATAAAACTTTCTACTCTTTTCCAACACCAAACGACTTTTTTGAAACAACCCACAAAGATAATATTTAATAAAGACTAGAGAGCTTGTATCACAAATTTACAAATAAGAACTAAAAATTTCTAAGTAGAAAGCATGAGAAAACTAAAGCTAAACACAGTGCTAGCAAAAGTGAACACTCACAAAACAATCAGAGTGAAAACTAGAGTGTTCTAAACAATGAAAATAGAGTGTGTCTCTCTCCAAAAGAAGTGTGCTGGGACCCAACCAAATTATTGCAGCAAACAACACAAAAGAAAACTAAATACAAAAACAAAGATGCTCCAAGAACAACACATAGTGCATGAAGCAATAGAAATATAGTATATTGAAAGAAGACCTAAGATTTTTGTTGATGAAGAAGGGGATGCCTTGGGCATCCCCAAGCTTTGACGCTTGTACCTCTTGAATATTTCTTTGGGGTGGCACGGGTGGCATCCCAAGCTTGAGCTTTTGTCCATACTTCATCTCATCACATCATTCTCTGTCAACACCCGGATTTTTAATCCCAGATGCCTGTTATGCCATACATCGCAATCCCAGGATTACCATTTTTGCGAGACATAACAGAATTGGATACCACAGTACATCATCCATTACAAACCATACATAAGGTTTTGCACAAATAAGGATCTCATGATCCAGTTCTTAATACAACTTCAAGTAGCGGAATACGTAATAATAACGGTAGCGTAGGCGAAGCTCCATCTTCGGGTTCACAGGCAATGCTGACGATGGGAGATGATCCTAGTTGTCGTAACCTTCCTGGGGTCCATCCTCCAGGTACTCCTCTTCATAGTCTGGCCACGGTAATAGCTAGGGACAAAGCCATGAGTACTCTTTAAGTACTCGCAAACTAATACTAACAAGTGAAAGGGGTTTTTGGTAATAGGACACTAGGCTCTAGGGTTATTTTGCAAAAGCCAGATTTATCTCTACTAAGTTTAGAAGCAACGAATGCTAGTTGAAATTTTATAACACCTAAGTGGGAACTTGTATCTCATATCACAACCCTGTTGTGGTCAGGTCAAAGTCTCAATTCATTTCACAAGTCTTTTGAAAACATCTGACGGGGGAACAGTATGGCCACTCCAACTGTCCATAACCGCGGACGCGGCTATTCGAATAGTTTGACACTCTGTAGAGATTGTACACTTTCACCACAACATTCGATACATCCGTCAGGAACAAATCCTGAATTCACCATACTCAGTATGCAGATAATCAATCCTAACCTTTCAATTACACGCCCTAGTATAAGCACCTCTCCTGTGAGTTTGGCCTCCCAACCATGACCAACTGTCATCTTGGGTACTGCACAGGTGGACAATCTTCACAAGGTAGCCTTAGCTTAGACCTTGGTCGTGAGGGAACTAATACTAAGGTATATAAGTTTCCAGTCAAGCCCTACCCAATCTTCGGGTATTGTGGTTGTACGATAAAATTGGAATGGTATCGCATCCAGACAACCATCAGTTTTATAAAGGGCTAAGGCTCATGCCTCATCATTTTCATCACCAAAATCATCAAGTGTTCGGAAACACATGTACAAAACATTTCAATAGAATGATCCATCATTCCAAGGTTTTCATAACCATTTTTACACCAAGTATTCCCATCTAAAGTTGATCAAGTTTTATGCTTAGCACTAGCATCTAAAAGTGGGGGTAAGCACTAATGAGGGGTGGTAAACCAGTGGAGTTTTAACTAAGTTCAATCTCATGCCTTAGGATGACATCAAGATTATCTAGCTTAGGCCAAATTTTATGCTCTTTATGCCACCTTCAAGTATCCTTCTAGTATCTACCATTTATTCTAGTAAACTCTAAGTAAGAGCTTTGATAACGAAATAAAGTAATAAACTTGCAAATAAAACTAGGATTGGTTTATCAAGTGGTTATGATCATATATGCTTTAAGGCATATAGTGGCATGGTAGCAAGCAAGTAGTAGCTTGCATAGGTCAACTTGATTAGTAAGTCTTGCAAGTATTGGCTTGCATAATATCAGTACAAGCTTGCTAAATTGCAAGTGTTAGCTTGCACATTCAACTGGTAGTATTAGGCTTGCCTTGTGCAGGGCAGTGGTTGAAGTTCTCATTGGCTTCTTCTTCGTAGAATCCTCCTTCCTCTTCGTATCTTTGGTCGGTACTAGCGTCTATAAATAAATACGATGTAGACAATCACCAAAAAATACTTAAATACTTGCAATCATCACGCAAAAGGGTCCTATAGATGATCTAGCATCATCACTAGCATTACAAGATTAAAGCTTGGTTTAATTCCTTTTATTTTTAGAAAAGTAATTTCTACTCATTGAAAAACTACTTAAGATTTAATATTCTCCAAACCAAACATGGGATCATGTTGACACATGTCATCACCACATATTTTAGTTCATGGGAATGTGATTTAAAGTGGTGTTACAATTTAATAAGGTTTTACCTTTTTATTTTAATTAAATAAAGTGACTAGAAATGCCTATGTAGCATTCTTTTATTACTTGAACATTATTTCTATGAGTAAACCTATATATTTTTATATATTCTGAAACGTATGGTTAAATGTGATTTTTGAGAGTTGGAATCAATTCAAAAGTTATTATGGTTTTAATTTGAAAAATATTTGAATGCAGAAAAGCTTTTGTCTTTTTATTTTTACCAAGGATGATCTAAAGATCCAAATGACTTGAATCCAACGAGCTTGGATTCAGCATTCCCAGACCTTTCTAACAAAATTGGTTTCATTCAATTTGGTTCACTGAATCGACCTGGGTTGATTTTTGAAACTGGGTACAGAAGTGTGTTTGAACTAAAAAGGAAAATGTTAAATTCAAATAACTGGGATGCGCGGGAAAGGTTAACGGGCCGGCCTGCTAAGCACAGCGCTTCCGCAGGCTGCGTAAGTGGCTATCCCCACGCATCAGTGAGACAGGGGTGTCAAGCGGTATGGGGCGATGTGGTGCGTTCGATCTGGTTCTAATCCAACGGCTGAGAGTCATCGTCGACGTTGGGCAACGCAGGCGAAACAGAAAAGCGCGGCCAGTGGGGGTCGTGGGAGGCTCACCGGGGCCCAGGCGAAGGTCGGCAATGCGGGCGAACAACGAAGTCGACGATGGCGGTTCTCCTGGTACCGGCAGCTTCTCCTGGGGCGTCTCCAATCGCTGGCCCCCTTCTTCTCCAGAGGCGGCGGGCTCCGGCGAAATTCCGGCGATGCGCTGCTCGCCTTGCTCCGGGACTGAGGTGGGGTGGTTCTGGGTGAGAGAGGAGTGGAATGGTGTGAAGAATTCGAGCGGGTGAGGCCTCTATTTATAGTCGCGACGGTGAGACCGAACGGCATGGGCAGGCGACGGTGGCGACACGGCTACGGGCTGCTAGAGGCATGGCCGGCGGTGGCGATCGATTGGTGGTCTCCTGGCAATGCTCTACGGCTTTAATGCGCTTGTAGGGGCGGTGTGGTTTGGTCTGGAACATGCGACACTCTGCACGGCACAGGAGGAGTCTTCGACGGTGAGCGGTGGCTACGGGGCACGGGCGGTGAAATGGGCATGTCTAGCGTGTTCCTGGGACGGTGGCGATCGTGTATGCACGCGGCGAGGGCGGCACGCAGTCTGTGGGTGTCGGGCGAGTGTGGCGCTCTGGCGCATGCTCGGCATGGTTGCTGGCGGGCTGGGCGCAGTCCGTGCGTGTGGTCCAGTGGTTGGCAAGGTTCGAGCATTGGAAAGGGAGTGGCGGTGGGGTGTTGGCTTGCTCCTAGACATGTTGTTTTGGCTTGGTGATTTCTCCGTCTAGCTAGCCATTGTCGGCTGGCAAGGAGATGCTCGGGTTGGCATGGCATGGGGAAAAGGGTAGGGGCTAGGGTTTGTCCAAGCACTGGTTGGCACTGGGGGAGACAAGGGTGATCAATGGTGAACATTGCTTAGCCAAATTACTGCTCCAAACAGTGAAGTTAGGCCAGTTTGATTTGAATCTGCAAGTGTTTGATGAAATGGCTGCATGAATTCAAGTTTTGAATTTTGAAAATATTTTTGGTGGGTGTGCTAGGTTGGTGCTGTTGAGTCTGGAGATGCTTGGGTTTTGAAAGTTGAGCTTGTTTGAGTGGTTTTTGAAAAAGTGGGATCTTCCCATATGATAAAGATTCAATGTTGAACTGTCATTTAAACTATGCATTTAAATGTTTTTGGATGATCACAAAGTGTGCCTTGATAATTTGTTATGAGTACAATCAAGGGGTGCAAAGATCCAGAAAAGTTTCTGTTAGGTTCTGAAAGTTTGAGACAGCCAAAGTAGGCATGGGAGTTAATTTGGTCAAAATGACCATTCACTCATTTAGCTTTGTTTTGATTTATTTGTCTTTGATAAAAGTTTGGGAATTGTTTAGATGATGTTTATTTCACCTAAGCAACATTTTACAAGCAAAGAAACACACAAACAAGGTGGTTCAAAAGAATTCAAAATGAAATGCATACTCACATGCATGCTTCCATAATTTTATTTAGAAAAGTTTTTGTTAACCCTAATTTTGATGATTAGAGTTTGATGATCCAAGTTTAGTATTTTTGGGATGTTACAAACCTTCCCCCCTTAAACAAAATCTCGTCCCGAGATTTGAAAAAGGATGAAAAAGATTACCTAGGATTTGAAGAGATCGGGAAACTCTGTCCTGATGTGATCTTCGCGCTCCCAGGTAGCTTCCTCTTCTGTGTGGTTGCTCCACTGAATCTTGAGAAACTTGATGCTTCGGGTTCGGGTAGTTATGAAAGCTTCTTCCAAAATATGGATGGGTACTTCGCGATAGGTCAGGTCATCGTTGATCTCTATGGTCCGGCGATCAATATTCTTGAACACTTCGGTCTTCTCGGGAACTTCGAGACACTTGCGAAGTAATGAGATATGGAACACATTGTGCATGGCTGACATCTCTTCAGGTAGTTCCAATTTATACGACACTTCTCCTCGACGGTTCAGAATCTTGAAGGGTCCGATATATTTGGGAGCTAACTTTCCTTTGAGTTGGAAACGCTGCATTCCCTTCAACGGCGACACTTTTAGATAAACAAAATCTCCTATGTTGAAAGCGAGGTCTCTACGTCTCTTGTCGGCGTAACTCTTCTGTCTAGACTGGGCGGTCTTGAGGTGCTCACGAATCTTGTGAACCTTCTCTTCTGTTTCTCGTAGGATATCGGGTCCAAAAATCTGACTCTCTCCTACTTTCGACCAGTTCAAAGGGGTGCGACACTTTCTTCCGTACATGAATTCAAATGGGGCCATTTGCAAACTGGCTTGATAACTGTTATTGTAAGAAACTTCTGCAAACGGCAGACGGTCTTCCCACTTGGATCCATATTCTAACACACATGCTCTCAGCATATCTTCGAGTACTTGGTTTACTCGCTTCGTTTGTCCATCGGTCTGAGGGTGATACGCGGTGCTGAAATCTAGGCGGGTTCCTAAACCTTCTTGAACTTTCTTCCAGAATCTCGAGGTAAACTGAGTTCCTCGATCCGATACGATGTTCTTGGGTACTCCATGCAAACTAACTATTCTAGCGATGTACAACTCCGCTAGCTTCGAACTCTGATATGTGGTCTTGACGGGCAAGAAATGGGCGACTTTGGACAATCGGTCCACTATGACCTAGATAGAGTCATTTCCTCTACTAGAAGTAGGCAGTCCAGTGATAAAGTCCATTCCACCGGAACCCCATTTCCATTCTGGAATCTGTAAGGGTTGCAACAATCCAGCGGGTCTTTGATGTCCTGCCTTGACTCGCTGACAAATATCACACTTGGCGATATAGCTTCTGATTTCTCTCTTCATCTTATGCCACCAAAATTGCTCCTTCAAATCTTGATACATCTTAGTTCCTCCAGGATGGATAGAATAAAGAGTATCATGAGCCTCCTTTAGAATCACTTCTTTCAACTCCGAATCTGCTGGTACACAAAGGCGTCCTTTGTACCACAGAACTCGTTCTTCGTCTTCGGTGAATCCAGGTACTTTGACTGTACCGATACGACGCTTGATTCCGTCGATACTAGAATTTCCCTTCTGCGCCTCTTTAATCTGACTGATCAAAGTGTGTTGAAGTTCTATGCTAGCCAAAAATCCTTCACTTACTAATTCTATTCGAAAATCTTCCATCTCTTTGTGCAGGCTTGGTTGCTCCTTCAAAATCATGGAGTTCAAGTGGCACGGCAATCTGCTAAGGGCATCTGCTACCACATTGGCTTTACCAGGGTGATAGTGAATGTCCAGATTGTAATCCTTGATTAGGTCAATCCACCTTCTCTGTCTCATGTTCAGCTCCTTCTGAGTGAATATATACTTCAGACTCTTGTGATCCGTATAGATCTCACAACGATTTCCCATCAGGTAATGCCTCCATGTCTTCAGGGCTAGAACTACGGCTGCGAGTTCGAGGTCATGGGTTGGGTAATTTTGCTCATGTTGCTTCAGTTGTCGAGATAGATAAGATATAACTTTGCCTTCTTGCATTAGCACACATCCGAGACCGATCTTGGATGCATCACAATACACATCGAAGGGCTTCGTGATATCTGGCATGATCAAGATTGGGGCTGAAATCAATCTCCTCTTGAGTTCTTGAAAACTCGCTTCACATTTGTCGGTCCATTCAAACTTCTTGTCCTTCTTCAGCAATTGGGTCATTGGTCTGGCGATACTCGAGAATCCTTCTACGAACTTGCGGTAATATCCCGCCAATCCGAGAAATGCACGAACTTGGGTTTGAGTGGTTGGGGCTTGCCAATCTTTTACATCTTTCACTTTTGCAGGGTCAACGGAAATTCCTCCGGCTGATACAATGTGACCGAGGAATCCTACCTCCTGTAACCAGAATTCACATTTGCTAAACTTTGCATACAGCTGATGCTCTCTAAGGGTTCCAAGAATGGTCCTTAGGTGTAGCTCATGTTCTTCTTCTGATTTGGAATAAATCAGAATGTCAACAATGAAAACAACGACAAACTTATCCAGGAAGTCCATAAAAATCTTATTCATGAGATTCATGAAGTAAGCGGGGGCATTGGTTAATCCAAAAGACATGACTGTATACTCGTACAATCCATATCTGGTGGTAAAGGCGGTCTTTGGAATATCCTCTGCGTGAATCTTGAGTTGATGATAGCCAGTCCTAAGATCAATCTTAGAAAACACTTTGGCACCGGTCAAATGATCAAACAAATCTTCTATCTTGGGCAAGGGGTACTTGTTCTTGATAGTGACATCATTCAACTTCCAATAATCCGTACACAAACGGTTACCTCCATCTGTCTTGTCCACAAACAAGACAGGTGATCTCCATGGTGACGCACTTGGTTGAATTAATCCAATTTCCAGCATGGAATCCAGTTGCTTCTTCAGTTCTTCTAGTTCCGACGGGTTCATACTATATGGTCTCTGGGCTATGGGTCCTGTTCCGGGGATTAGTTCGATGATAAACTCGACATCCCGATCTGGGGGCATACCGGGCAAAACATCTGGAAATACATCGGGGTATTCACAGACTATCCGGACTTGGTCAATGGTAGGTTGGGCTATACTCTTGTTGCACTTGAATTGACGAGGTAAGGTTTCAGATATATGCTCGACTGATATTCCGGCTGTACTGGTCATGGTTATGGATTTCTTGGCACAGCCAATCAATCCTTATGTTTGGACATCCCATCCATTCCTAGTACTACTTCCAAACCTTTAGTTCCGAGTACTATCTGATTAGCATAAAAATCTATGCCATGGATTCGGATAGGGACGGCTTTGCAGATTTGCCTAGCCTTGGTGGTTGATCCGGGAATTTGAACAATCATGACATGCTTCAGTTTGGTTGGTTGAATTTTACTAGTGCATGAAAATTCTTCAGTGACAAATGAGTGCGATGCACCAGAATCAAACAACACTCGTGCAAGTACTGAATTTACAGAAAACATACCCAGCACGACGTCTGGCGCTTCCTGAGCTTCTTCAGCATGCATGAGAAAAAGACGGCCATTGTGGTTGAGCGAATTCCCTGGGGAAAATCTTCTTCCTGGCTGAACACGACGTTTTTGCTGAGCTGGGGCATTGGTATTGGGTGCTGCGGCATTCTTCTTGTTGGGGCACTCGTTGGAATAGTGGCCTTTATTTCCACAGTCATAACAGGTCACTTGCGACTTGTCCTTTGCTGCTACAGGCACACATTGCTTCCAGTCCTCGGGGCAGTGTTGGTGTTGGCGGCAGCATTGTTGGTGTTGAACTTGGGTGGGGCACGATTGAAATTGCTAGCGTTGCCGGGGTTGTTGTGATTTCCTCCGGGTCTAGGGTTTCCACGGTTGGGATAGATCGGACGGTTCATCGGGGGGTCTGTTGGTTCTTGGGGCAAATCCTGGATATGGGTTAGGGTGATACTTTGGGGTCTGATGGGTTCCTGGCTGATGCATCATGCGACGCTTGCGGTTCTCATTGGCTTGGTTGATATTTCCTTCCATCTGGATAGTAGAGTCGACAAGGGCTTCAATATCAGCAAAGGGGATATTGACTAACACTGTCTGCATCTCATCATGCAGACCATTCAATAATCTCTCTTTCTTCTTGGCTTCGGTGTCGATCTCATCCGGGGCATACCTAGCTAATGACAAAAATTTGTCACGGCATTCCACTACAGTCATTCTCCCTTGCTTCAGTTCTCTGAACTCGTCTCTCATTCTCTTGATCAAACCCGGTGGCACATGGGTTCTTCTAAACTTGACCTTGAATTCCTCCCAGGTCATCATCTGGCCTCCGGTCATTGCGCGAACACTGTTCCACCATGCCCTGGCATCTCCGGCTAGATAGTGGGTGGCGAACAGAACTTTCTCGTTGGCTTCCACTCCGGCGACTTCTAGGTTATTTTCCATGGTTTGCAGCCAATCATCGGCGTCTAGGGACTCTTCCGACTTAGTGAAAACAGGTGGGTTGGTATTCTGGAAATTCTTGAGCTTAGATCCATGGTTGTCCTGATTTCCGTGGCCTTGGTTGTTGTGGGCAAGCTGAGCTATCTGTTGCAGGGTGGATAGGTTGGCTTGACGTTCCGCTCTTTCAGCTTCGCGGTCAGAAGTCAACATTTGCAGAATCTGCAACATCGGGTCCGGGGATGAACCACTTCCTCCACGTGGCATCTGAAGATTGAGATACATCATGAGAAAAGAGGGAAATTTCTAAGGTTTTAGATCTTTGAAAAGTTTTTAAAGTTTGACTCAGATTTTTCTAGCAACTTGCTTTTTCATTCATTCATTCATAGCACACGATACAACACACACCACAACAAAGAAGAACAGATGGTTTTAAGAACCATTCTGAAAACTATGATATAGTGGGACCGAATACTACTCACTACGCTAGTGCTCAAGTGCTACTACTCCTTGGAATCGGTGGCTTCATCATCTTCATCGTCATCGATGAAGGCGAAATCATCCTCATCAGTGAAGAAGTCCATAGCCTGATCCTCCAGAAAATCATCATCATCACTGAGATAGGAGTAGGGTTCTCCACGAAGATCCTCTCTGGCATTCTCCCTTTCTTCCAACTACATGTATCTCTCGTGGATGGTCTCCTCCAAAGATGAGATACGATGGCGAAGACGGGAAATGATGCGCTCCTTCTTGTCGAGCTGACGGCGGCGAGACTTGCGATCCTTTGATAACATGGCGATGGTCTAATCCTTCGTCTTGATGATGGAAGACTTGTGGTTGGAGTAGTCACGGCAGTTGTCCAACTCCTGCTGACGATCGTACATCATGAAGCTAAGGTGGTCCAATTGGGTCTTCAGCTCGGGGTGGTATGGGGCTTCCAGTGGTTGTCCATTAGCATCACGCCTTGGGCAAAACTCAAAGCGGGTTCCCTTGATCTGATTGATGCTCTGCCCACACAGACGGGAAAGAGCTTCCTGCATGGCCCTGGAAAGTCCATCGAGCCAGTTGATCTCTCTTAAGGTAAACTGAATTCCCTCAGCACTGGGAGGTTCAATCTTTGCTCGGAGACTTGCAACAATTAGCCACTGCAGATCTTCTCCTCCTTGATCATTGAGCTGAGCTCCGAAGAACTCGGGGTGCGGACGCTCCAGAAGTTCTGAAAGTTGGTCCAAATCCCTCTCAAAGATAAGGTCTCCTCCATTCCCCAACTGATAAAACTTGATGTACTTCACGTCCATCTATAAGAATATAGGATGAGTAAGTTAGTAGAGTGATCAAGTGTGTCAAAATTTTATGTATTTTGCAAGAGTTTTTGAGGAACATGAATTTTCATGAAAGAATAAAAGGGATACGAATGAGAATAAGTTTTTGTAAATATTTGTTTTATTTGGTTTTGAAACTAAGTTTTTGATTCAACGTCCAGTCTAACTAGGGTCTCCTATGGTCAGGATGGCTCTGATACCAACTTGTCAACACCCGGATTTTTAATCCCAGATGCCTGTTATGCCATACATCGCAATCCCAGGATTACCATTTTTGCGAGACATAACAGAATTGGATACCACAGTACATCATCCATTACAAACCATACATAAGGTTTTACACAAATAAGGATCTCATGATCCAGTTCTTAATACAACTTCAAGCAGCGGAATACGTAATAATAACGGTAGCGTAGGCGAAGCTCCATCTTCGGGTTCACAGGCAATGCTGACGATGGGAGATGATCCTAGTTGTCGTAACCTTCCTGGGGTCCATCCTCCAGGTACTCCTCTTCATAGTCTGGCCACGGGAATAGCCAGGGACAAAGCCATGAGTACTCTTTAAGTACTCGCAAACTAATACTAACAAGTGAAAGGGGTTTTTGGTAATAGGACACTAGGCTCTAGGGTTATTTTGCAAAAGCCAGATTTATCTCTACTAAGTTTAGAAGAAACGAATGCTAGTTGAAATTTTATAACACCTAAGTGGGAACTTGTATCTCATATCACAACCCTGTTGTGGTCAGGTCAAAGTCTCAATTCATTTCACAAGTCTTTTGAAAACATCTGACGGGGGAACAGTATGGCCACTCCAACTGTCCATAACCGCGGACGTGGCTATTCGAATAGTTTGACACTCTGTAGAGATTGTACACTTTCACCACAACATTCGATACATCCATCAGGAACAAATCCTGAATTCACCATACTCAGTATGCGGATAATCAATCCTAACCTTTCAATTACACGCCCTAGTATAAGCACCTCTCCTGTGAGTTTGGCCTCCCAACCATGACCAACTGTCATCTTGGGTACTGCACAGGTGGACAATCTTCACAACGTAGCCTCAGCTCAGACCTTGGCCGTGAGGGAACTAATACTAAGGTATATAAGTTTCCAGTCAAGCCCTACCCAATCTTCGGGTATTGTGGTTGTACGATAAAATTGGAATGGTATCGCATCCAGACAACCATCAGTTTTATAAAGGGCTAAGGCTCATGCCTCATCATTTTCATCACCAAAATCATCAAGTGTTCGGAAACACATGTCCAAAACATTTCAATAGAATGATCCATCATTCCAAGGTTTTCATAACCATTTTTACACCAAGTATTCCCATCTAAAGTTGATCAAGTTTTATGCTTAGCACTAGCATCTACAAGTCGGGGTAAGCACTAATGAGGGGTGGTAAACCAGTGGAGTTTTAACTAAGTTCAATCTCATGCCTTAGGATGACATCAAGATTATCTAGCTGAGGCCAAATTTTATGATCTTTGTGCAACCTTCAAGTATCCTTCTAGTATCTACCATTTATTCCAGTAAACTCTAAGTAAGAGCTTTGATAAAGAATTAAAGTAATAAACTTGCAAATAAAACTAGGATTGGTTTATCAAGTGGTTATGATCATATATGCTTTAAGGCATATAGTGGCATGGTAGCAAGCAAGTAGTAGCTTGCATAGGTCAACTTGATTAGTAAGGCTTGCAAGTATTGGCTTGCATAATATTAGTACAAGCTTGCTAAATTGCAAGTGTTAGCTTGCACATTCAACTGGTAGTATTAGTCTTGCCTTGTGCAGGGAAGTGGTTGAAGTTCTCCTCGGCTTCTTCTTCGTAGAATCCTCCTTCCTCTTCGTATCCTTGGTCGGTACTAGCGTCTATAAATAAATACGATGTACACAATCACCAAACAATACTTAACTACTTGCAATCATCACGCAAAAGGGTCCTATAGATGATCTAGCATCATCACTAGCATTACAAGATTAAACCTTGGTTTAATTCCTTTTATTTTTAGAAAAGTAATTTCTACTCATTGAAAAACTACTTAAGATTTAATATTCTCCAAACCAAACATGGGATCATGTTGACACATGTCATCACCACATATTTTAGTTCATGGGAATGTGATTTAAAGTGGTGATACAATTTAATAAGGTTTTACCTTTTTATTTTAATAAATAAAGTGACTAGAAATGCCTATGTAGCATTCTTTTATTACTTGAACATTATTTTTGTAAGTAAACCTATATATTTTTTATATATTCTTAAAGGTATGGTTAAATGTGATTTTTGAGAGTTGGAATCAACTCAAAAGTTATTATGGTTTTAATTTGAAAAATGTTTGAATGCAGAAAAGCTTCTGTCTTGTTATTTTTACCAAGGATGATCTACAAATCCAAATGACTTGAATCCAACGAGCTTGGATTCAGCATTCCCAGACCTTTCTAACAAAATTGGTTTCATTCAATTTGGTTCACTGAATCGACCTGGGTTGATTTTTGAAACTGGGTACAGAAGTGTGTTTGAACTAAAAAGGAAAAGGTTAAATTCAAATAACTGGGCTGCGCGGGAAAGGTTAACGGGCCGGCCTGCTAAGCACAGCGCTTTCGCGGGCTGCGTAAGTGGCTGTCCCCACGCATCAGTGAGACAGGGGGTGCGAAGAGGTATGGGGCGATGTGGTGCGTTCAATCTGGTTCTAATCCAACGGCTGAGAGTCATCGTCGACGTTGGGCAACGCCGCCGAGACAGAAACCTAGCGCGGCCAGTGGGGGTCGTGGGAGGCTCACCGGGGCTCAGGCGAAGGTCGACGATGCGGTCGAATGACGAAGTCGACGACGGCGGTTCTCCTGGTACCGACAGCTTCTCCTGGGGCGGCTCCAATCGCTGGCCCCCTTCTTCTCCAGAGGCCGCGGGCTCCGGCGAAATTCTGGCGATGCGCTGCTCGCATTGCTCTGGGACTGAGGTGGGGTGGTTCTGGGTGAGAGAGGAGTGGAATGGTGTGAAGAATTCGAGCGGGGGAGGCCTCTATTTATAGTCGCGACGGTGAGACCGAACGGCATGGGAAGGCGACGGTGGCAACACGTCTACGGGCTGCTAGAGGCATGGCCAGCGGTGGCGATCGATTGGTGGTCTCTTGGCGATGCTCTACGGCTTTAATGTGCTTGTAGGGGCGGTGCCGTTTGGTCTGGAACACGCGACGCTCTGCACGGCAGAGGCGGCGTCTTCGACGGCGAGCGGTGGCTACGGGGCACGGGCGGTGAAATGGGCATGTCTGGCGTGTTCCTGGGACGGTGGCGATCGTGTATGCACGCGGCGAGGGCGACGTGCGGTCTGTGGGTGTCGGTCGAGTGTGGCGCTCTGGCGCATGCTCGGCATGGTTGCTGGCGGGCTGGGCGCGGTCCGTGCGTGTGGTCCAGTGGTTGGCAAGGTTCGAGCATTGGACAGGGAGTGGCGGTGGGGTGTTGGCTTGCTCCTAGGCATGTTCTTTCGGCTTGGTGATTGCTCTGGCTAGCTAGCCATTGTTGGCTGGCAAGGGGATGCTCGGGTTTGCATGGCATGGGGCAAAGGGTAGGGGCTAGGGTTTGTCCAAGCACTGGTTGGAACTGGGGGAGACAAGGGTGATCAATGGTGAAAATTGCTTAGCCAAATTACTGCTCCAAACAGTGAAGTTAGGCCAGTTTGATTTGAATCTGCCAAGTGTTTGATGAAATGGCCGCATGAATTCAAGTTTTGAATTTTGAAAAGATTTTTGGTGGGTGTGCTAGGTTGGTGTTGTTGAGTCTGCAGATGCTTGGGTTTTAAAAATTGAGCTTGTTTGAGTGGTTTTTGAAAAAGTGGGATCTTCCAATATGATAAAGATTCAATTTTGAACTGTCATTTAAACTATGCATTTAATTTTTTTTGGATGATCACAAAGTGGGCCTTGATACTTTGTTATGAGTACAATCAAGGGGTGCAAAGATCCAGAAAAGTTTCTGTTAGGTTCTGAAAGTTTGAGAGAGCCAAAGTAGGCATGGGAGTTAATTTGGTCAAAATGACCATTCACTCATTTAGCTTTGTTTTGATTTATTTGTCTTTGATAAAAGTTTGGGAATTGTTTAGATGATGTTTATTTCACCTAAGCAACATTTTACAAGCAAAGAAACACACAAACAAGGTGGTTCAAAAGAATTCAAAATGAAATGCATACTCACATACATGCTTCCATAATTTTATTTAGAAAAGTTTTTGTTAACCCTAATTTTGATGATTAGAGTTTGATGATCCAAGTTTAGTATTTTTGGGATGTTACATTCTCTCCCTACACTTGAAAACTTCCTTCATACAAAACTTCACACAATCTTCATTAGCAACATTAGTGTATGCAAGATAATAGGCCTTTCGGTTCAGTTTCAACTCAAGTAAATCATCCATTAAAACATAATATACTGTAGCAACTCCTTTTAAAAGCTCAAGTGATTAAAGATAACTCAAAAAGAAATTGATTAAGAGGCAAATGCAAATAATGGCAGAAATCTGTCAAAACAGACCAACAGGTAAAGACCTATTTTTTAGAAAATCTTTTGTTGCTCAAATAGAAAAATGCAAAACTAACGAAATTTGGGTAAATAACAGGGGCATGCACACAAAAAAATACATTTCAATCCGACGTACTGGGATTTGTCACGATTTTTTTACAGTGAAGCACAAAAATCTGTTTTGGGACAACAACTTTCCCAAATCTTACTTCTCTCTCATTAGAGGCTATTCTTGGCACAAAGACCACACAAAAAGGATAAGGAGAGGTCATTACAGAGGCAATAACTTCCAAAACTCAATAAAACAAAAATAAACTAAAAGCAAAAATAAAATGGGTTGTCTTCCAAAAGCTCTTTCTTTATAGCCATCAAGATAGGCATGACAATTTCGATGATGCTCACATAAGAAATATAAATTGAAGTAAAAGAGAGCATTAAGAAGAAACTATAAAACAAATTTAAGTCTAACCCACTTCCTATGAAAAATAATCTTGTAAATAAACAAGTAATGAAAGCATAAAGCAACAAGCATAGGAAAGCAAAACAAGTGCAACTTCAAAACTTTCAACATAAAGAGGGGAAACTTAATATTGTTCAGATACATAAAACCATGTTTCTCTCTCTCATAATAACTTTAAGTAGCATCATGAATAAAATTAACAATATAACTATCACATAAAACATTCTTATCATGAGCCACATGCATAAAATAATTATTACTCTCCACATAAGCATAATCATTCTTATTAATTGTAGTGGGAGCAACTTCAACAAAATAGCTATCATTATTATTTTCATCACCATAATCATCAAATATATGAGGCATATTGTAATAATAATTAATTTTCTACTCAGTAGTAGGTGTACTGAAAATATCATATTCATCATTGTAATCATCGTATATTGGAGGTATAGTCTCATCATAGCAAATTTTCTCCTCTAAAGCTGGGGAACTAAAAACATCATTTTCAAAAAAACTAGCTTCCCCAAGCTTAGACGTTTTCATAGCATTAGAAATAATGGTGTTCAAAGAATTCATACTAATAACATTGATATTAGAAAGAAAATAAAGTTCCATAGGTTTTTTAATTTTCTCTTCAAACACTTCATGTCCTAACTAAAGATAAATATTATAAAGCTCTCTAATTTTGTTTTTGTTTTCCATTAAGCATAACTAGTGAAAATAAAAACAAGAAACAAAATTGTAGAATTTAAAGGAAATAACTTCGAGCACTCATAGAGCAGCAACAGTAATAGAAGATAGCTTAGTAGTCAGAGGATGTGAGTACCTTTTACCTTACCTCCCCGGCAACGGCGCCAGAAAATAGCTTGATGTCTATGCACGCCTCTATTCTTGTAGACAGTGTTGGGCCTCCAAGTGCAGAGGTTTGTAGAACAGCAGCAAGTTTCCCTTAAGTGGATCACCCAAGATTTATCGAACTCAGGGAGGAAGAATGAAAGGATAGAGATGTCGCCTAGAGGGGGGTGAATAGGCAATTTCAAAACTATTACGGTTTTGGCTTGATAGAATGCGGAATTAAACTAACGTTTATTTTACAAACACAAAACCTAAATACACTAGGCTCAACTAAGTGCACCAACAACAAATTAAGCTAAGCAAGATAGCACAAGATAAATATACCACAAGTGATAAGCAAGATATAAGTGCTTCAAGCTCGATGGCTATCACAAGGAAAGTAAGCTTGGATATAGAGATAACAGAGGCACACGGAGACGAAGATGTATTCCCGTGTTCACCACCTTTGGGAATGGGGATACGTCACTTTGGAGAGGTGTGAGGTTCCACGAAGGATTCCTCACGCGCCACAAAGGCTCACCTTCTTCTCCGAGTCTATCGCACGAAGGAATAGGCCCTTTCCTTATGGCTAGCTTTTCCTCCACTCCAGAGATAGCAAGCTCCACAACCACTTTACAAGCTCCACGAAGGAGAAGCCCGGGTCTCTTCACAATCTTCCACGAAGAGGACACCGCGGTACCAACCGCAAGCCAACTAGGAGGTCACCCTCCAAGAGTAACAAGATCACGATCTCTCACTCGAACAAATTGTAATGGAGAGATCAACACTTATGCAAGAATGCAAAGCAAGAACACCAAGGGTGCTCAAATCCTTCACTCTCAAATCCCACCAAAGCAACAAGTGCTAGGGAGGAATTAGAGAGGAAGAACAATGGTGGAAACCAACAAATGACTCCAAGATCTAGATCCAATTGGTTCCCCTCACTTAGAGGATGAATTGATTGGTGGGGATTGTAGATCTAGATATCCTCTTCCAAAGCCCTAAAAAAGATGCAAGAATCATAGGAGGTAAGGGAGAGGAAGAAAGCTCAAAGGGGTCAACAATGGAGGTAAAGAACGTGCTCAAGAGCCTTAGAACTTTGGGGAAGAAGCCTCCCTTTTATACCCCTTCAAGGGGGATGATCGCTGGAAGCAAGATGCGTTGGGCGAACACATTCCGGCGATGAAACCAGCGCCACCGGATCAGCCGCCGGAATTTCTGGTCAAAACCGAAACAGCATACAGAACAGTATTTCAGCGGTTTGCCGGAAATTTCCGGCGGTCGTCGGAATTTCCGGCCACAGACTCGGTCCGCCGAAATTCCTGCCGGAATTCCGCTGGAACCAAACAAGGCACACGAAAACGGCGATAACTTTTTTGTCCGGAATTCGGCTATCACACGGAGAAACACCAAGAAGCAACAAAATTGGAAGATGCAAAGTATGCAAAGGATTGAGCTTCCTATGACGATGTGATCAAGTTACCCAACCGAAAGCCCCTCTTAATAGTGCGGCTATGTATCCTATAACCCGTTCTCCCAACAACCACCTTGAGACCGGTAAAATCAAAAACCTAGCAAGGCCATACCTTTGCCTTGCGCATCCCGCTTGATCTTGATGACAACACTTCAATCTCCATCCAAGCCGGAATGCATCACTTGATCATTGTTGCTTCGTGAAGACTCCTAATTTGCTCCCCCATACACCATTATTGGATAGCTTCATTAATACATGTCTTCACATGTCCATTATCACCAATATGGACGACAAGCTTCAACCAAATAATCTTCTCGAGATGCTTATCTTGAACTTGCCCTTCTCAACCTTGATGACGATCACCACTTGATGTCATCCTCTCATGGGCTATATAAGATCTTCACTTTTGAAGCATGCCCACGGGAAGATACCTATCACATATAGAAAATGCAAAGGCACATATATACTGGGTTAGTTAATGATGCATAATTGACAAGGCTTACCATACCACAAGATCATGTGGTACATTCTTTATGCTTCATGTGTTGACCAACTTGAAATCACTCTTCACTCTTTGTATAGGTCAACCATGTATCTTATCATGCTCCATCTCAATATCTTGCGGTACATAAAGAACTCTTAATTTGATTACATGCTCTAAATCTTAGTCAATCATAGATAAACTAATGAGGCTATCATGGCACCGTCTTAGAGCCATATCTTGAATTCTTCTATTGAGATCACACTCTCAAGATCTTGATCATATCATATTCTTCTCTTCAACTCGATGATCTTGATGCCAATACTCAAGGTATATCTTTATCTTCATAGCATCCATACTTGAATCCAACACATAGACTACAAGCATGACCTATGGAATATTCCTTCATATAAAACTCAGTGAAAACATTAGTCCATAGGGATTTTCATTAATCACCAAAACCACACATAGGGGCAATTACTCTTTCAATCTCCCCCATTTTGGTAATTAATGACAATCACAACAAGAGGGTTTACATAATGAATATTAGAAACAAGTACGCAGCTTATCCGAGAATAAGTTGTGTACAAGAGGTTGCATTTGATATGGTCTAGTAACACAAAGCTACTAGAACATATCAAAACTGATTCTACTTACACAAACTACAGCTAATGTAAGAGATGTGAGTAGAACCAACATATATAGAGCAAACTCCCCCACAATATATATGCATGTGCGATTAACTTGAATTTCATTGCATACATTGTCAAGAATAAAATTTGGGAGAGTTTACACTATATATACAACCATGCAAAACATAATAAAGATGAAATGCATGAAAGGCAAACACTTAAGACCAAACCAATCTTAAGTATAAAACCATTTCCCTTAAACCCTCTAAACTTCTACCCCATTGACAACAAGTGCCAAAATGGATGACAAAGTTAGAAGGCTAATATAGTATGAGTTCATCCCCAAGGTGTGCATTTATCATAATTTGAGTGAAATCAAATGCACGTATTCAATGACGAATATTTGGAGGAAATCAAGCTATATTGAGGATCAAAGATTGCTACAAGGATAAAACGGTGAAGAAACTTCAACGGGTGAAGCAAGCAATCCAATAATCCAAAAAATCAAATGGACAAATAGTGATCTAAATGAAATAAGGAAGCTCCCCAAGGTTAATGCATAAATTTTAATTATTGCATTTGAATACAATATGCACAAACATGGAATCCTCACTCCCTCTATATTATTTAGAACACAACCAAGATACAAGGAGTAGATATAAATAAATACACTTGTCAATATAAGCTTAAGTCCAAAAAGAAACCAAATATGATATATGAGTGTGTGAAGATGCAATAAAAGTAAACCAAGCACTCATAAATCAATACCTTACCGATACCATTAAAAACCAAGAGGATAAGAGATATGAGCGGCAAAGAGCGATGATATCAAGGCGAGATATTAACACTCTCGTGTATATAAGTTTATAAGTGGACAACACATGAGAATAATCCACAAATAAACAACCATACATAAGAGGTTAATGAAATAAGAAAACATGATATCCAAGAGGAAGTCATAATATATACCAAACATGATTTTTTTGCTTAAGTGCATATATACCCCATGTCTCTATTTTATCTTATGGTATATCAATGAACTTCACCAAAGAAAAGAAAAAAAACTCAAAAACATCACAACTAACACTAAGGGAACAAATTCTAGTTGGGATACTTCGAGAAAGACAACAAGTAGCAAAAGGAAGGATTCAAAGCAATTTCAACAATATTGCACATGAGAGTACCTTGATGAATTGATATGCAATAAATTGCTAGAAGGCATATTTGGAATTGGTGAATCATGAACATGATTTTATATACTCCCCATTATATGCATCATCTCAAATTACTCACATAAGCAATAAGGATAAAGAAGTCTTTCAAAGATCCTTGCAAGAACCGCGACATTTACAAACGGATAAATTCATGCCAAGATGAAACCTACAAGAGATTGGATGAAACAATAGTATGCATGAATAAGATACTTGTTACCGAGATAGCAAGGGTATGATGTAGTAGATAAGAATTTCTCGATCATCCTAGCTTGGCTCCAATTATCATGTGGTGAAAACACTTTCCTTATAGACGAGACAAGCATCCATTGCATCTCCAATGTACCTAAAACAACATTCAAGTACATCTTGGTCCCCAAACTTATTAGGTTCAAAGTGGTTAGACTAACCACAACACATAGGACACACTCCATAAAAATATGTACATATTTAGAGATCAAATTTGAATTTCATGCACATCTTAGCCGTTTAAGGATTTGATGGAGTATACCCTACATATTGGATAAAAGAAAGCAAACACATGGAGACTTTCAATATCCAAAGAAGATATAATTTGGAAAACACCAAATTATTCAAGAAGGCATACAAGGGGTGACAAAACACATTTGTTGCCCAAACTATATCAAAGAATCAAATCAACAAAAGATTTGTTCAATGAAGTTCAACAAATGAACTAAGCAAAAAGATGAAATAAAACAAAAATACTCAAAGATTTATCTCATTCAAGCAAATAAAATAGAGAAGAAATAATGAGATAACAAACTCCCAAAATAGCAAGGTTTCAACAAATAAACCAAACCCTTAACACGTTTCACAATGGCACAAGGTTCCGAGAAGAAAAGGTTTGTCTTCCACTAAGGCATATTTTATAATAATCAGAAACATCATCAAAGAGATGTTCAAAAGCCAAGGAAGACAATGGGAGCCACAACAAAAAAATTGGAAATAAAATAAGGCAATAAGAGGTGAGATCCAAGGTGAAGATGACCCACAAATGCTGCCACACATAAGAATATTAATTGTCGAAGACAATGAGTGAATTGGAATTGATTTCCGATGGTATATTGCACGGATATGAAAGATAAATCTTCACAATAAAAAGCATAGGATAGGAATAAAAAGATTAAGCACTATGCAAAGATATAGATTCTTGATAGCTTCAATCTAGTCACACAATCATGCAAAGCAATGATTAGAATAACTTGAAGCAAATGGTCTCCCACAAAGATATAGATATATGTATTTGAGGAAGACCGCATCAAGAATTTCTTACTCAAACAAAGACCGAAAAGACGAGCAATAAAAGCTTCTAACAAAAATAGGACCTTGTTTGAGCCAACATGCCACCTAGAAACAAGATAATCAACAATATCAACTCTAAGTGGCACTACCTCATATGTTCACATTTCCTAGGATTGTGATATGAAAAATAAGCATATTACTCCCCTATAATGTGATATTCAATTTTTCTTAATAAGACGTAAGGTAAACTCAACTAGAGAGAATTAATGGACATTTAGAATTTCAAATTCTCATGAGTATGACACACCACATAATGACTAGATAAGCTTGTAATATCAATACTAAGTGGTAGTAATCACGTACACACATTTTAAGGTTTGAGAGATGCGCGAGGCATATCACTCCCCCAAAATGGGATGTTCCATTAACCACTCGAAAAGAGACAAATAAGATATCATCAAGGTGCATTAGAGGCTCAAAACGAGACACACGGGTAAATGATGTGCCAAACACCTAGACATACTTGAATACACAAAATAAGCAAGCATGAGGAACATCAAATACAAACACATACTTGGTACAAAACCAAAACATGTAAAGGGGCAAGTAACTTACAATATAAATGAGTTTAGTACAAGTTACTGCGAAGAGGCACATTGGATATAAGATAGGGAAATGATAATCCTTATGACTTGGCTTGATCAAATATAATATATGAAGATCCCTTAATTCTTCATGAGTTAGCCAAGTCTCCAATGCCCTCCAAAAACACCTATTGATCAAGTTTGAGCTTGTTGGTCCCAAACTAAGTTGGGTCCTAAGAGGTTAGTCACAATAGGCTTGGCAACCCAAATGGTTCTTTTCTTGACACCACTTTGAGTTCCAACAAACTTGGCAAACACATTGCCATCCTTATCCTTCCCAAGAGAATAATCATCATTAATAATGATAGGATTAGATAAGGTACCATTTGAACATGAAGAGGCAAAGTGTCCCTTCACACAACATATGTAGCAACAAGTGCTCCCCTTTCTCTTCTTCATTGATTTCTTAGCTTGGGGAGCATTATCTTGATTCTTATTCGTAAGTGGCCTAACTTCAACTTGGGCTTGACCTTGAACTTGTGGCCGCTTCCCTTGTTGCTTCTCACTCAAGTGCTTTTTCTTCAATGGACAAGATCTTACATCATTTCCTTCAACCTTGCACTTGAAGCAAATAATTTGTTGGAGATATGCCCTAGAGGCAATAATAAAATTGGTTATTATAATATCTTTGTGTTTATGATAAATGTTTGCATTCATGCTATAATAGTATTAACGGAAACATTAATACTTGTGTGATTTTTAAACTAAATTAGAGTCCCTAGTAAAGCCTCTTTGTAATACTAGCTTGTTGGTTAATAGATGATCGTGGTTTCCCGATCATGAACATTCAGATGTTGTTAACAACAAGATCATATCATTATGAGAATGGTGTGATGGACATACTCCTATAGATAAGCATAGCATTAAGATCAAGTCATTTCAATAGTTCGTTTGCTATAAGCTTTCTGATACATAGTAACCTAATTCCTTTGACCATGAGATCATGCTAATCACCATCACCGGAAGGATACTTTGATGACATCAAACACCACACCGTAACTGGGTGGCATTGAGTGTTCGGAAAGTATGTGTTGAGGCACATGGACCAAGAGTGGGATTTGTCCATCCATATGACGGATAGATATACTCTAGGCCCTCTCGGTGGAATGTCATCCAATTAGCTTGAAAGCATGTGAATGTCTCACAAGGGATCACATATCATTGGAACAAGAAAAGAGTACTTATCAGTAACGAGGTTGAACTAGGTATGCAGAGATAACGACGATCAAACCTCGGATAAGTAAACTATCGCGAGACAAAAGGAAATTGGTATCGTATGTAAGTGGTTCATTCGATCGCAAAGTAATCGTAGAAATATGTGGGAGCCATATGAATTTCCAGATTCCTCTATTGGTTATTGATCGGAGAAGTGTCTCGGTCATGTCCGCATAATTCACGAACCGTAGGGAGACACACTTAAGGATTCGATGTTGTTTAGTAGATATGGGATGTAAGTAGGGATACCGAATGTTGTTCGGAGACTAGGATGGGATCCGGGATATCACGAGGAGATCTAGAATGGTACGGAGAATAAGATTCATATAAAGAAAGTCCAATTCCGGAGTTCGGGAATGATTTCGATGTTTTCATCGGAGAGGTTCTAGAAGGTTCACCGGACCGAAAGGGGAATGGTCCATGAATGTGTCATGGGTAAGTGGAATGATTGGATCATATCCTAGGTCACTTGGTTTGGGCATTTGCGAGAGAGAATTAAAGCTCTAAATTGAAAGTCAAAAGGGAGGTTTGAAAAGTCAAACTGGAACAATAGTTTCCTAGTGGAAGAAGGAAAGAGTCCTTCCTTCTATCCAACTTGGGTTTGGGTTTGGATTCAAACTCTCCCCTCCCAAGGCTGCCCCCTCTCATAAATAGAGGGGAGGGCTGCCCCAAACAACACAAGAGCTAGCCCTCCCCACCCCATGCACCGCCGTCGCCTAGCCGACGCCGCCGCCTCGCACCGTCGCTGGCTCGTTGTCATCGCCCTAGCCGCCGTCGACTCCTCCTCCTCCTCTCCGGCCTTCTAAACCTAGATCTCCGGAAAACCCTAGATCCACCATAAGTCGCACCGGCTTAGGCGAAGCCCTGTGGGATCTTCCCTCTACTTCCGACACCACGCCGTCGTGCTGCCGGAATCGTGAGGGGAGAACTACAACCTCCGCTGCCTGCTGGAACAAGGGAGAGGAAGGTCTTCATCGAGTACCGAACGTGTGACCGACTGCGTAAGCGCTGCCGGAACGCAGTGCCGGAAGGATCGTCTACGCGATCTTGAGATCGACAAGTGTACGACTACATCACCCACGAGAATCTGCTCTCGTAAACCGCTTTGGAATCTTCGAGGGTGAGTACTCTAATCGACTCATTGCTATAATCTAGTAGATAGATCTTGGCTTGTTTGTGTGCATGCGATAGAATTTTTTGTTTTCCATGCTACGAACCCCTACATAATCTTGTCCGAATTCTTGACTTGGTTTTGGCCCTTCTTCTTGTTTCTCTTGGACTTGTTCTTATTATTGGATTTGAATCCAAGTCCACATTTATAATTAGGGGATTTTTGCACACTCAAAATATTATCGAGTGTGGATTTCCCTTCATGACTCTTTTCCAAGTCATTCCTCAAGGAAGTGACTTGGGCCTTGAGCTCTTTGATTTCCTCTACATGGTTAGTAGAAATACAAGTACTAGAGGAAGTAGAAGCTTCATTATTATAGCAACAAGGCAAAGCAAGTGATCCAACACAAGGTTTATCAATAGTATGGCTAGATGGATTACTAGGACTAGCACATGGCAAAATAGCATTTTGACTAGAAGTTGTGCTAATGTCCAAAAGAGGCTCACAAGATGTTACCTTGGTAATACTTGCCTCACGAGCTAACATTAGCCCTTCATGGGAGTTTAGAAGATCAGTATTAGAGCCCGAGAGCTTTTCATGACTTTCTTCCAATTTCCTCTACTTGCTAGTTAGCAACTCAAGTTTAGCCCTTAGCTCAACGTTCTCCTTTAGGGTAGATGCTTCACAAGAAATAGAGTTAGTAGCACAAGCATCATTAATGGAATTTTCCTTTTCAAGCTCATAAGATTCAGTTTTTTTGTGTGAGGAGACAATTAGTGTGCTTCTCCTCGGCAAGCTCTTGCTTAAGGAGATTAAATCTCCGACTCCCATCATCAAGTTGGAAATCCAACTCCTCTATGGTTCCCGTTTGTTTAGTTATGGTGTCCATAACGTGTTTGAGCCAAGTAATGGCCTTATTATTACCACGAAGAGAGGTACACAAAAAAGTCAACTCAAGCAAGAGAGCACTAGTATCCTCATCAATGTCATCGTCACTATCATCATTATCATTGCTATTATCTTTAGAAGATATATTGGGATCCAAAGTAGGAGATACCTTTGATCCTCTTGCCATAAGGCACATGTGAGCACGGGAGGATGAAGATGAGGATATTATTGAATCTTCATTCATGATCATGTCTTGCTCCATAGAATGTCTGATTTCCTCTACATTGTTAGATAAACAACTAGAGGAAATAGAAGCATTTTGTTCATGGGAACAAGGCAAACCAAGCATATCATCTACACTAGTACTCAAATAATTTCTAGATGATATACAAGGACTAGAACCAAAAGGGGATATAGCATTATTATTGCAAGAAGTGCTTAAGTCCAAAGAAGAAACATTGCAATGGTATAGAGATGAAGGATCATCATTTGCGAGCACAATATCAACATTGCAATTCCCAACACCACTCACCATATGTTTACCTTGTGTCTTGCCACACGTTGGTGAAGTGGGCGAGGATGATAACTCATCGCGGCCGGAGGTGGAAGCAATTTGGAGCTCTTCATGATGTGAAGGAAAATAGATCTCCTCGGAGAAACCACCGACAATATTAGAAATGGAACCACCATATATTTCTTTAAGCTTGGTCCACTTCTCATGAGACGACTTGCGATTTACAATCATCAAGAACAAATTAACTGTGGGGCTCAAAGAGAAAATAAGCTCATTAGATACTTGAGCTTCGAGATGTAAATTTTTCTCATCCTCTATAGATAGATTTTGAGGATCCATCGGAGGAGAAAAACCTACATCTAGAAATCGCTCAATATTTGGACACAACGTTCGAAGGTTACAAAGTAAGAAATTTCTCCACATAGCATATTTTGTGCCATCAAAGATAATTGTGTCATTGTGCACTATACTACTAGCCGACATCTTTACACTCTAGGCGGTGAAGAATAAACAAGGAGAGACCTTGCTCTGATACCAATTGAAAGGATAGAGATGTCGCCTAGAGGGGGGTGAATAGGCAATTTCAAAACTATTACGGTTTTGGCTTGATAGAATGCGGAATTAAACTAACGTTTATTTTACAAGTATAAAACCAAAATACACTAGGCTCAACTAAGTGCACCAACAACAAATTAAGCTGAGAAACATAGCACAAGATAAATATACCACAAGTGATAAGCAAGATATAAGTGCTTCAAGATCAATGGCTATCACAAGGAAAGTAAGCTCGGATATAGAGATAACCGAGGCACGCGGAGACGAAGATGTATTCCCGTGTTCACCACCTTTGGGAATGGGGCTACGTCACGTTGGAGAGGTGTGAGGTTCCACGAAGGATTCCTCACGCCCCACAAAGGCTCACCTTCTTCTCCGAGTCTATCCCACGAAGGAATAGGCCCTTTCCTTATGGCTAGATTTTCCTCCGCTCCAGAGATGGCAAGCTCCACAACCACTTTACAAGCTCCACGAAGGAGAAGCCCGGGTCTCTTCACAATCTTCCACGAAGAGCACACCGCGGTACCAACTGCCAAGCCAACTAGGAGGTCACCCTCCAAGAGTAACAAGCTCATGGTCTCTCACTCGAACAAATCGTAATGGAGAGCTCAACACTTATGCAAGAATGCAAAGCAAGAACACCAAGGGTGCTCAAATCCTTCACTCTCAAATCCCACCAAAACAACAAGTGCTAGGGAGGAATTAGAGAGGAAGAACAATGGTGGAAACCAACAAATGAGTCCAAGATCTAGATCCAATGGGTTCCCCTCACTTAGAGGATGAATTGATTGGTGGGGATTGTAGATCTAGATATCCTCTTCCAAAGCCCTCAAAAAGATGCAAGAATCATAGGAGGGAAGGGAGAGGAAGAAAGCTAAAAGGGGTCAACAATGGAGGTCAAAAACGTGCTCAAGAGCCTTAGAACTTTGGGGAAGAAGCCTCCCTTTTATACCCCTTCAAGGGGGATGATCGTTGGAAGCAAGATGCGCTGGGCAAACACGTTCCAGCGACGAAACCGGCGCCGCCGGATCAGCCGCCGGAATTTCCGATCAAAATCTAAAGTTCTGGTACAAACCGAAACAGCATACAGAACAGTTTTCGGCGGATTGCCGGAAATTTCCGGCGGTCGCCAGAATTTCCGGCCACAGACTCGGTCCGCCGGAATTCCTCGCTCGAACCAAACAGGGCACACGAAAACAGCGATAACTTTTGCATCCGGACTCCGATTTCGATGACCTTGGGCTTGTTTTGACGAGGACAACAAGACCTAAAAGATGGTGTAGAGAAACATAATAGTAAAATATAGGAGGATATAACCAAATGAAGAAAGGTAAGAAGCCTCCCTACAAGAAGAACCGATAAAATCTTCAAACTCGAAAACGCCATAGAAGATGCATACGAATTCTGTTTTCGATGAACTTGGGCTTGTTGAAGAGCTAGAACCAAGCTCGAGAACCTCACATGGACAAACACCAAGAAGCAACAACATAGTAATATGCAAAGTATGCAAAGGATTGAGCTTCCTATGACAATATGATCAAGTTACCCAACCGAAAGCCCCTCTTAATAGTGCGGCTATGTATCCTATAACCCGGTCTCCCAACAACCACCTTGAGACCGGTAAAAGGAAAACCTAGAAAGGCCATACCTTTGCCTTGCGCATCCCGCTTGATCTTGATGACAACACTTCAATCTCCATCCAAGCCGGAATGCATCACTTGATCATTATTGCTTCGTGAAGACTCCTAATTTGCTCCCCCATACACCACTATTGGATAGCTTCATTAATACATGTCTTCACATGTCCATTATCACCAATATGGACGACAAGCTTCAAGCAAATGATCTTCTCAAGATACTTATCTTGAACTTGCCCTTCTCAACCTTGATGACGATCACCACTTGATGTCATCCTCTCATGGGCTATATAAGATCTTCACTTTTGAAGCATGCCCATGGAAATATACCTATCCCATATAAAAAATGCAAAGGCACATATATAATGGGTTAGTTAATGATGCATAATTGACAAGGCTTACCATACCACAAGATCATGTGGTACATTCTTTATGCTTCATGTGTTTACCAACTTGAATCACTCTTCACTCTTTGTATAGGTCAACCATGTATATTATCATGCTCCATCTCAATATCTTGAGGTACATGAAGAACTCTTAATTTGATTTCATGCTCTAAATCTTAGTCAATCATAGATCAACTAATGAGGCTATCATGGCACCATCTTAGAGCCATATCTTGAATTCTTCTATTGAGATCACACTCTCAAGATCTTGATCATATCATATTCTTCTCTTCAACTTGATGATCTTGATGCCAATACTCAAGGTATATCTTTATCTTCATGGCATCCATACTTGAATCCAACACATAGACTACAAGCATGACCTATGGAATATTCCTTCATATAAAAGTCGGTGAAAACATTAGTCCATAGGGATTGTCATTAATCACCAAAACCACACATAGGAGCAATTACTCTTTCAAAGAGGTCAAAGGTATCCCTCTCAAGCAACCCTATAATCAAGATACAAGAAATCTCTTGTGTCCCCAACACACCCAATACACTTGTTAGGTGTATAGGTGCACTAGTTCGGCGAAGAGATAGTGAAATACAAGTAATATGGATGATTATAAGTGGTAATTGAAATCTGAAAGAAAAATGGCAGCAAGGAAACATGTAGCAGGACTGATTGTAAATGGTGTTTCAATGCTTAGAAACAAGGCCTAGGGATCATACTTTCACTAGTGGACACTCTCATATAAATAATTTCTCTTCATTATGCTACTCTAAACTACTCTCTGGTTGGATAAATCCAATCCACGGTAGGGCTACAAAAGCTCTCCTTAAAGTTCGCATTCCCCATCTAGGTAACCGCACACTATCACCTTGAGCGCTAGATGGTTCCAACAAACACCACAATTTCATAGAGACATCCAACTCAAAATATAACTCATGATAAGTCTTTCTGTAATCTTTAGCCTAAGTTCCTCACGGTGTGCACACTGTCAACTTCACACATGTGGGGATAAGCGGATATTACAATAATTAAAGCACTTGAGTAGTAGAGTAGATATACTTATTCAACTAGATTACAAAGCTCATGATCACAATAAGATCACGCATAGAGAGAGAGATGAACACATAGCTACCGGTAGAGCCCTTAGCCTCAAAGGAGAACTACTCCCTCCTCATCATGGGAGTCAGCAATAGCGATGGAGATGGTGGTGGAGTCGATGGAGATGGCTCCGGAGGCAATTCCCCGTCCCGGCAGGGTGCCGGAACAGAGACTTCTGTCCCCCGAATCTCCACTTCGGTGGCGGCGGCGCTGCGAAACTTTTCGTGGATTTCTGATCTGCGTAGGGTTTTTGTCTCGGGGAGACGTATATATAGGTGAAAGGGAAAGGTCGGTGGATGC
Source organism: Avena atlantica (assembly GCA_910589765.1). Lineage (NCBI taxonomy): Eukaryota > Viridiplantae > Streptophyta > Magnoliopsida > Poales > Poaceae > Avena > Avena atlantica. The sequence continues at coordinate 431,265,726 of OU342736.1, read as the reverse complement.
CTGAGGGACCCACGCCATAGGGCGACGCGGCCTAGGGTGGACCCGTGCCAACCCTAGGTGTGGCTACCTCGTGGCTCCACTTCGTCTCTCCTTTGGGCCCCGTGTTGCATCTGGAAAAATATGCACTTCGGCTTTTGTTTCGTCCAATTCTGAGAATATTTCCTTACTAGATTTTCTGAAACCAAAAACAGCAGAAAACATGCAACTGGCGCTATGGCATCTTGTCAATAGGTTAGTTCCAGAAAATGTATAAAAATGCCTCAAAGTGTAGACAAAACATAAGATAGTTGGTACAAAACAAGCATGGAGTATCAAAAATTATAGATACATTTACGACGTAGCACAAACATGCATAAATATTATCCAAAATACATTAAATCGATCATGTTAGGTCCAAAAGTGAGGCCTTCACCATCTCGTCCACCTCTTCCACCATCTCGGCCACCTCAAAGAGCTCCTCGGCCACCATCACCACCACCACCTAGCTCTCGGGCCAAGATCCTCGCACGAGCAATCTTCCAATATGCCCTAGCCTTATCATCCAATGTGCTTGGGTTCATGAACATGATGTTGCGATTGGCATCCTCCTTGGCCAACTTCTCTCTCTCTCTTAAGTGCTAGCCGCTCCTCCTCTAGCTTCTTATCCTTCGTCATCCTCTCTTCTGTAGGGTTCGCAGCATAGAAAACAAAAAAATTCCTATGATGGGAACAACTATGTACCAAGATCTATCTACTAGATACAAGCAAAGGGTGGATATACATCCATAGAATACATACCCTCGGAGACCGAATAGCGTTAACGAGGTTGTATTCGTGGATGATGTAGACGAACGCTTGCCGATCTCAAGATCGTGATGAAGTCCATCTGGTCTAGCCGGTCCAGCACCATCAAGTCTAGCACCGCAAAGCAGTGGTGCATCCGTGATCGCACACACGTCCGGGTACCCCGACAACCTCCGCGCCCTCGCTCCAGCGAAGCAGCGGAAGCAACAAATCCTTCCAGAAAAAGCCACCAGGAACATGTATCTCGCTGATCCGAGACCATGGGGGAATTCTAAAGGGGGGAGAGAGATCATTCACGAGGAGGTGTGAGATGATAGGAGGGAGTGGGGTGCCTTTTATAGGGAGAGGGGGCAGCCCCCTCCCATGGTGTGGCAGCCATGGAGGTGCCCCCACCTTTTCCACATTCATGTGGGTGGACCTCCCACTCACATAAATAGCCACCCACTCAAAATTTCACTCACCTCCATTAAATTTCCACCAAATTTAATGCAATCTCTCATTAAATAAAACTCTTTTATTTATTTATTCAGAATTTTGTTAATTACTTTAATTAACAAACATTCACATAAAACTCCTTATAACATTTCAATTTCACATACAGAACCAGTTTTAGCAATTTCAATCGAAACGATTTCGGTGTCTAGTGAAATAAATTCCTGCGCTTTCTTTTCTTTATCTGGCATATTATTTGCTCCAAATGGTGTCAGTATACCTTAAGTGTGTTACCATACGGTTCGCGAATAATGTAGACATGATCGAGACCCCTCTCCGATCAATAATCAGTAGCGGGACCTAGAGATCCGTACTGACTCCCACATATTCAACGATGACTTTTGTGATCGTGTGAACCTTATACGCATGTAACTTAATCCCTTTATCTCGCGATATATTACATGTCGGAGATTCGATCATCGGTATCTTCATACCTAGTTTGATCTCGTTATCGACATGTACTCTTTTCTTGTTCCTGTGATATAACATTCTAGTGACCAAATCACTTGCTTGCAAGCTAACCAATGTGATATCACCGAGAGGGCCCAGAGTATATCTCTCCGTTATCGGGATGGACAAATTCCACTCTTGATCCATGAGACTCAACATAACACCTTCGTAGCACTAAACCCATCTTTATAATAACCCTGTTACGGTGTGACGTTTGATGTTATCAAGATACTCTTCCGGTGTTAGTGATTGACATGATCACATGGTCTAAGGACTAAGATTACTTCGTATGATGTTATATCAATGTAAACACAATGACATTGATCGTAATGCTATACTTCAGATGAATGTTCATCACATCATTCCAACAATGTTGTGACCTCGTTATTAACAACATCCAATGTCCATGATCAGGAAACCTTTGATCATCTTGTTAATCAATGAGCTAATTTATAAGAGAGGCATAACTAGGAACTTCCTTTTGTTTATTAAACACACATGTATTAACGTTTCCGTATTAATGCAATTATATCATGTAAAATAAACATTTATCATAAACAAGGAATACGATAATAACCACTTTATTATTGCCTCTCGGGCATATTCCCTTCATCTTCTTCACGTGCAATCCTTCGCTCCTCCAACGCCAACTTGGACTGCCACTTCTCCTCCTCCAATTATTTGAGCTCGTTCCACCTAGAATCATTGTCCTCCTCGTGTTCGGCCGCCAATGTTTTCTTTGTCTCGATGATGGCATTAAACTCTTCCTTCTAGGTGCCGACACCTCTCATCTTCTTCTTCTTCTCTTTGGCTATCTTGACACCATCCGGCCTCTTGTTGAGGTCTTCCTCTTCATCATCGTCCTCCTTTTGGCTTAGCCTAGCCCTCTTCGTTGTGGTCTCATAATTCCTTTGAATCCACTTCTCATTGCCTTGGAGCTCCTTGTATCAGTGGTGCAAAGCAAAGGCTTTGTTGCCACCTCTCTTGTTGCGGTGCTTGTACACATCTTGTTGGAGAGGACCCCACTCGATGGTGCATTGGTGACATACTCCACGACCCCGGTCCAACGGTTGCAACACTCAAGAATTGTTCCCCAACGATGACCAAGTGAGCCTTGGGTATAGTAGGATGGCACGATGACCACCTTGTTGTAGTAATCCTCAATTCTCCTCCAAAACTTCTCCTTTGATTGGTCGGCGCCAACCGAAGCATCGAGCGATATATTCTTCCAAGTGTGGCACAAAGCATCGAGCGAGATATTCATCCAAGTGTGGCACAAAGGTCGTTGAGGCCTTGCTGGTGAGAATGTTCAAGTTGGGACATGAACTTGGAAACTCTCACCTCGGTGGCACTCGGAGTTGGCCCGGGTATTTCATCGATCACGCGGGTGCCTTGTTGAGGTGCGACGATGGCCGACGAGGAGGACGACAACGTGGCCTTGAAGGTCAGCTTGGGCTTGCCCTTTGTCGCCGTGGTCGCCGGCTTAGGTGTGGAGGCCGATGTAGACTTCCTCCTCTTCTTATCCTCTGCCGCTTGCGAATGGGCTATCATGGGTTCCACCGGCTTCCGCGCCCGCGGCCCGCTTAGCACCGACGCAAGGGGTGACCAACCGAGCTTCCCCATCATCTTTGTGGCCTTGGAGGTAGTCTTAGCGGGTGCTACCGTCGACTGCGCCACGCCGGTGGTGCCCAACCGTTTCCGCGGCATCAGAGCCATCGTGGGGGTAGATTCCGGCAGCGTCGCATCGATGGGAAAGTACGTCGGGGCTACGAAACTGAGCTCCAGTGTAATTCTGGTCGGGGGAAGGAAGAATCCCGGCGCTGCTGACGAGTTCTGACGGTTTTGGGCGGAAGGGGTCAGCGGCAAGGCGGGAGGGAAAAAATTAGGAGTCGAGTCGGCGGCCGAGAAAATTTGGAAGAGAGGGGGGAATTACATGATCCGGTATCCTATATTTTCTCCTCTAACCGTTTTTGCGGCTTCAGTTAGAGCCGTCTTTGGCGATTAGAGGAGCAAATAAAGGGATGCGACACAATAAGAAAATGGATTAGAAATGCTCTTAGAGCATCTCCACTCGTTGGGCGAACCCAGGCCGAAATCCGGACCTTTTTTTGGCCGGACGAAACTTGATTTCGGCCTGGGTACGCCCAGTTTCCCACTCGCGTACTCAGACGAGTTCCCGCGTTTGGTTAAAATTTAATAAATTTCGACAAACTTTGGACGAACTTTGGGCGAATATAAGCGGTTTGGGCGAATATGAGCGAACTTTGGGCGAATATGGTCGATACAGACGAACTTTGGGCGATATGGACGAACTATGGACGAAATTTTGTAGAATATGGGCGATACAGACAAAATTTGAGCAAATATGCCCGAATTTTGGGCGAACTTTGGACGAATATGGTCTATATGAGCGAAATTTGGGCGAATATGGTCGATACAGACCAACTTTGGACGAATATGCCCGAATTTTGGATGAACTTTGGGCGAATCTGGTCTATATGGACAACTTTGCGAAATTTGGACGAATATGGACGATACAGACGAACTTTGGGCGAATATGCCTGAATTTTGGATGAACTTTGGGCGAACATGGTCTATATGGACGAACTTTGGACGAATATAGTCTATATGGACGAACTTTGGGCGAATATGGGTGAACTTTGGGCGAATATGGGTGAACTTTGGGCGAACTTTGGATGAATAAGGGCGAATATATGCTGACTGGGCGGATCCACTCGCCGAATTCGGACGTATCCAGGATCCTGGGTATGGCCTGGGTAGTCCGGACCAATTTGACCCAAATCCGGACGAAAACATGTTCCTGAATACACGACTGAGCGAAATTTCAACGTCCAAACCTATTTTCGGCGTTCGGATCGACGTTCTGAGTGGCCTAGTGGAGATGCTCTTATGACCAAGTGTTAGGGACATCTTCATAGATCTTATAACGATGATATGTTTTGGGACAACTCCCTCTTTGGAGTCGTTTTCATGAAGACAATGACCCTAGTCGGTCAGCTAGCAACTTACGCCTGTGGTGCATGAATGCAGTAGGTTGTCTATTATGGTTGGCTCGAGCCTACCTATGGCGAGCCAAAAAGGAGCCATCGGTTGCCAATGGTCCAATGGAGAGCCATTGACCCAGCTCAACTAGCCTACAAAAATATGTTTTCTCTCTTCCATGGACTGTAAAACATTTTGTATTACTCAATTAGTACTATAGTATCATTTTTTGTGAAAGCCTAACATTTGGGCGGCAAATTTGGGGCGTGGATATGTAGTCGGAGCCCGTCATATCATGTGTTCTATGGATTTTCATGTCAGCGAGAGGCTCGATTTTTAACGGATTTCGGTTTTCTAAGTTCTGGTAACAAGACCGATGATTGAGATAAGAAGTTATATGTATCAATCGCTGCAGACATATTCCCCTTTTAGAAAAAGAATAACAAGACCAATTCTCTTTTAGTTTGTGAATTGCATGGAACACGCTTCTCTCTCTAGCTAGATTCTTAGCCTCGTAGGAACAACAACGGCGACCCCTTAAATCTCATTTTTTCGGGTATAATCTCATATTTCAATGTATAACTGTGCTAGGGAAAAAATTGACAAAAACCACCATATTTGAAGCTTCATATGACCACCAAGTGGAGGCTAAGCCACACATAACCACTACCTCAGGAACAGGTGCTCGACAGAGAGCACTGATTGCACGATTTACTCGGTTTAATGGGTTTTTCGATAGGTGGGGCCCACAGTTAGGTCTGACGTGGCGTTGTCTTGACGGAGGGCATGGACGACCATTAGGTTTGCGGACGGTTTCGGTCATTTCTATCTCCCTCTGCACTGACCGAAACCGCCTAGACAGCCGCAAAACTATAACACCACATCAGACCTGACTATGTGTCCTGCCCATCGGAAAACCCATTAAACCAAGCAAATCATGCAATCGGTGCTCTTTGTCAAGCACATGCCCCTAAGGTGGTGGTTATATGTAGCCTCCACTTGGTGGTCACGTGACACCCCCAATTATGGTGGGTTTTTTCATTTTCTCGCGCTAGGGACTGAGCCAGGACCGACTTGCGTCTTTGATCAGCCCGATCACTAATCTTTGAATTGAATCATATAAATGTTTTTCATAAATGTCTACTATGAATTGCATTGCACCTCTGTGTCTCAGTCACATGTCGGTGTCCTTCTTAACCATGAGGTGGTAGGTACTGGGACCACGAAACGAAAGCAGCCGTCCAGGACACCCCCAAATCAAGAGAGCCACACTCTGCAGCCTTCTAAACCACCATGGCACGTCCCTAATCAATCATCATCAATCGAACGTTAAACAAGTCCCAGCGACGACCGGCTCGCCAGATTCCGTTCCCGTCCACGTCGCGCCCATGTCGACGGGACGACGAGATCGCCACGCCTAGCCTCGGACGCAACCCCGGGCGCAAGTGCAACGCAAGGTCGCGGCAGGCAGCACCGACAGCAGCAGTCGTCACCGGGCGGGGGCCACGCGGCGCTCCCTCCCGTAGCAGCCGAGCCGAAGCAAAGCGAGCGCGACCCGGGCCCACCCGTGTCTCTCTCTGTCTGTCACTGCGGGCGCGGGCCCCGCCGACTCGCCCTCCTGTCCACTGGCGTGCGGCAACCCCGGGGAGGCGACTCGGACCCGAGACCATTCAAATTTTCTTCCACTGCCTCCGTCCCCCATCTCTCCTCATCCCTCCTCTTTCCTCCGCTCCGCTCGCCCGGCAGATCCACGCGAGCGGACGAGAATTCCTAGAGACAGAGAGGGGCCGGCGATGGTGGTGAACGGGGCGGTCAACGGGTCGTCGGGCTCGAGCCCGAGCAGGGCAGCGCTGGCGAACGGGGCGGCGAACGGGTCGTCGGGGTCCGGGCCGACCAGGACGGTGCTGGTGACGGGCGGGGCCGGGTACATCGGCAGCCACGCCGTGCTGCAGCTGCTCGCCGCGGGCTTCCGCGCCGTCGTCGTCGACAGCCTCGAGAACTCCTCCGACCTCGCCGTCCGCCGCGTCGCCGCGCTCGCGGGGGACCACGCAAGGAACCTCGCCTTCCACAAGGTAACGCCGCCTCTCTGCTGCCGCTATCAATATCCCGCCGCCCTCCCTCACCCTCCCTGTGGATACATTGCGTCTCTCGTCGTCCTAGCCGGTCGATTGCGTTGCGTGCTCCTTGGTCTGGGGATAGATCTCGTCTCCCGCCCGACGTGCTGCCTACGTCCTCTGTGGGGGTGGATTTTGTTTGTTTGTTTGTTGGCTACATTTGGACTTAGGACGAGTATTTGGTTCTAGGAATTACCAATTACCGGGGGATCGTTTCGCGCTTACATATCTTTCTCGGTGATTTGGAACTCCTTACACGCTATGCAGAATTCCCCGCTGCTGTTGTGGGACCTATGGAATCATTTTTAGATGACCACATATGGCATATTTAATTTGATGCCTTGCGGACATGTTGGTGGATCCTTTAAGGGAATTTTGTTGTCTTCTGGCATGCTGATTTACCCGAGAGGGTGAAAACATTGCAGGGTGGAGTGAATTTGACCAACAGTGTATCTTTGATCTGCTTGTTCGGGGAACTCCTCATCTCTATGTATCGGTTTGGCCGTTTGGCTTTATTTATAAAGCGGGGCGAAAGCCTAGTTCGAGAGACCTCTCCGTAACTAAAAATGTAGATTCTCAGAATGTGAGAACGTTAGTCATGGCATGGTGAATGCAGGGTGTCCATGGTTCAATTAGGATATTGGCGGCTTATCTGGGCTGCATATTCTCAGATTTATTCGTAAATCATGGACTTCATAACTTTTTTTTGGTCCCCTGATGTTGTACTTGATAGCGATAAATGAAAACCGTGAGTTGCATATATATCACATATCTCTTTGTTGTGCACTGTATGTTCTTGGCATTTTAGTGGATGGCATACCTGTATTTTAAACTTTTTCCTCCATGGCTATAAAAATTTGGATAATTTGGCACTATGCTGTAAGCCTGTAATTTAGGAATCATAGGAAGGATTGTGCGATAGAAATGGAACCTTGGGTACATTTTTGCGTGATGTTGAAAGTTATATTTTGGGTTGATTGCATTTTTAAGGTTGCATTTAGGGGGTTAGTTGAGGACTTGATTTGCAACTGTCCACTTCGTAAGGTGTGCACATTGCAAGTGACTTGTTTGGTTAATTCGTGAACTTGTATCACATTCACATCAGGATTGCCATTTGCTACAATAATCTCATTCTTGTGTCATTGTCATTGAAAAATAGGGCGGTTAGCTAATTAAGCAATATTTTGTACAGTCTCTTACTGTTGTTGACAAAACTTAATTTGCTAGCTCATAAACAAACATCATGTGCTTGTATAGAAGACTTATTTCACGCAACCACACAAAGTGAATAAAAATATTATGCAGTATGCTTCTACTGGATTTTTCGGAGACACGGTTGTATGCTGTTGAGTCGGCTGCAAGATTTTTCATAGCAGTGTTAACAAGATTGTTTGCCAAATCCATCTAAAAGTTAGAGATATGACTATGTTAATAATGTACTTATTGTTTTCTATGCGAGCAAATGACTTCCTACTGTGTGAAGCATTTCATGGTGACTTAAGGAAATCTTTTGCTTCTTGTGTTACAGATGGATATGGATATCAAAAGTTTAGATCATGTATTTAATCCTTATGCATCCTTGATCTTACTTATAATTGTTCTACAGGGCCATAGAGTGGATCAGTGCAACACTAATTACTTATCTGCTTCTGCAGGTTGATATCCGTGATGAGGATGCACTAGAAACTGTTTTTGCTTCCTCAAGGTGAAACACAATTTAAAATAGCAACCAATGTACTTATGTTCATTCTTTACTAGTTTAATGCTTTGGTGTCTTGTTATGTGCAAAGGCACTTACACTCTTGAAATACATTCTCCAGATTTGATGCTGTTATTCACTTTGCTGGACTGAAAGCTGTTGGTGAAAGTGTACAGAAGCCATTGCTTTACTATGACCATAACATTCTTGGAACAATAAATCTTTTGAAAGTCATGGCAGCTCATGGATGTAAAAAGGTACTTACAGGTCCTCTATCCACAGGTTACCTTGTACGCTCTGACCTTATGTGCATAAATACCTTAACTGATATGTTTTGTTAAATTCATTATTCAGACTGTAATATGTACTCCCTCCGATCCATAATAAGTGTCGCTCATTTTGTACTAAGCTAGTACAAACTTTGTATTAGATGAATGACACTTATTATGGATCGGAGGGAGTACTTGGTATTGCTTTGAACACTAGTAGCCTTGAGCTTACAGATGTTACTCATTATTCAGTATATCATATTGTATTCTGTATGAGAATTCTATTTATACATCTCATCAAAATCGTAGTCGACTTATTATATCTGCTCTGAGCTCTAACTTCTATATATTGTAACAATTGATCCATGCACCCCCAAAACATGTTTAACACATTCATAATTTTCTGTGCATTAAGTAAACTTTTTTTTTGTGTGCATTATATATCAATCGGTAGTTTGTTTGTATTGCATGTAACATTATGTGAAACTAAAGTTTATTGGCAATAACGATTCATTCAACCATCGAGAGTTTGCTTTAGGTTCATTCAGTTTTTTTGTTCATACTCGACTGATACTGTGTTTTTGTCTTCTTACGTGTTCAAATGTTGTAGTTGGTGTTCTCATCTTCAGCTGCAGTTTATGGATCACCTAAGAACTCACCCTGTACAGAGGAGTTTCCTCTTACTCCGCACAATCCATATGGCAGAACCAAGGCATGTTACAGATCTTTTCCCGTGCATAAATCTTTGCATCCTGTCTTCTGACTGATTGCAATCATACACATTGAATGCAGCTTATAGCTGAGGAAATATGCCGTGACATATACCGGTCAGATTCTGAGTGGAGGATCATTTTACTGAGGTACTTCAACCCGGTTGGTGCTCATCCCAGTGGATACCTTGGTGAAGACCCACGTGGAACTCCAAACAACCTTATGCCCTTCGTTCAGCAAGTTGCTGTTGGGAGGAGGCCATCCGTGACAATCTTTGGAAATAACTATGCAACTAAAGATGGAACTGGGGTATGTTTCCCTCATGCTATTTTCAGTTAGCTATTACTACTTTACAACACTATTTAAATTTCGTGCAACCATGTTAGTACATTCAGTCCATTTCCCATCAGCTACTAGACACTAGTGTTATGTAGTAGCAGTGCGCAGAATTCACTAGGTCTTTTTTAGTTATCTCTAGAGGACATGCTTATTAGAAGTAAATAGAACAACACTAGAAGAAGTGCCATCAGCAGACAGTTCCTCAAGTTGGCCCCTTAGATTCCAAATTCTGTAACAAATATGGGAATTATGTAGTGCTTACTGGAAAAAAATACTGTTCCTGAATGCACATAACTGAAGAAAAATAATCACAATACTCAAGACAATCTATATAGCTAAAAATGATTGACCTCAGATTCTGTTCAATTAACAAAGAGCTTTTGGTTTGCCTATTGGTGCTCCTGAGGAAGTCACCTATGTTTGGACCTGTAATACATATCTGTTTTGATTTTGAGAACAACTTAATGAATGATACATCGATTTTACTAGTTTCCTCACCAGAGGAAGTCCACCAGATGACATGCTAATAAAAACATGTTGTCATGTGGACACTGGGCACTTGTGATGTCATCACAATTTCCATTAAAGGGCAAACCTGAGCCTCAGGATCCTAATGCCTGGCTTACGAAAATCATCATAGCAAAGAGGACACCAAATAAAACCACATCAGGCACTCCTGTTGACATCGTTTCATGTTTCCTTTGTTTCAACCAATTGTTGTTCATCCTGCCTTCTTTCTAAGTGCTATATGCAAGTTCTGAATGCCAATGAAGCATTTTGTGAATATTGTTATGAAACCTGCAGGCAAGGTTTTCGCATCTACTAAGGATACTTTTTTTCCGATGTGCAGGTGCGGGATTACATTCATGTGCTTGATCTTGCTGATGGACATGTTGCTGCATTACGGAAGCTTTTTGATAGCTCATCAAACATAGGTTTGCACAATTGAATGCTCTCTCAAATACTTCATGAATGCTCATATCATTTTCCAGACATGTATGTAACAATATAGCTACTAACTACTCTATTGCATTGCAAATCCCCAAGCCATTAAACATAGACAACTTATTTTTATTTGATTTTTCACTTTGTATTCCATGCAAATATGGAGTGCTCAAACTCCAATTTCTTCTACATCAGATGCATATGATGCTTAAATGTATCTGTTTGCTCTGTAGTTCATTCTACTACTGAAATTCAACTCATCATGCAGGATGTGAACCATACAACCTTGGAACTGGAAAGGGGACGTCGGTATTGGAGATAGTCAATGCATTTGAGAAGGCTTCCGGAAAGGTATGTTTAGTATGATATAGGAGTTTTGGTCATGTGATCCCTGTATTTTTTTCCATCATATCTTTGGCTGGTTAGCATATATGACAGTCTTCTTAATTGTAATGGCACGCAAGCAATCCTCCTTAGTTTTATTCAGCGGATTTGCGAAAGGCTTTACATACTTAAGCTGACTCTTTGCAAATTGACATCTTTTAATTCTTCTGCCAAATCCAAATGATAGCTAGACTTGTATGAGTTATTTCTTTGTCTACCTTATTTTCTTATTCATATGTTCTTGTTCCCTTTGTTAGAAAATCCCGCTGGTCATCGGTCAGCGCCGCCCTGGTGATGCCGAGGTTCTCTTTGCAGGAACTGGCAAAGCAGAGAGAGAACTTCACTGGAAGTAAGATACTAACGGACTAGTATCTACTCCCTCCGTTTCAAAATATAAGATGTTTAAGGTTTGTGAAGCAAATGTATCTAGACTATTTTTAGTATATAGGTTCACTCATGTTTGGAGTGAATCTACATACTAAAACAAGTCTAGATACATTCTTTTCACAAACCTAAAACATCTTATATTTTGAAACGGAGGGAGTATATTTTTTGTCAGTGGTACCATTCCTTTGGTTCTTAAATCAATGTCGTTATTCTGTCTACAGAGCAAAATACGGCATCACAGAGATGTGCAGGGACCAGTGGAACTGGGCTAGCAAGAACCCTTATGGATATGCGTCACCTGACTCGACCAAGCAGAATGGTAGCATTTCACACTGAGCAACGCCTATTGGCCTGTGTGGACTCACTTGTACATGCAACTTAGTGCCTACGACCTGGGATCGAAGTAGATCTAGTCGGCCAGTCATACAGCAAAGAAATACGAGATTAGAAAAGATCATTCTTGTTGTTCTTCAGTAGTAGCATAAGCGATATCGGTGCAAATCTATCTTCCACTTTGCATATAGTTCTTGTCAAGATTGTTCTAGGGAGATTGCTATAGTCATCCAGCTAATTCGATTCTTTTTACGCTAATTGAGTTGCATTGCTAGCAGCTGTATACGGATTCTTTTCTGCTTGTAATAGTAATTATCAGTTGAGCTACAGGTTGTATCTTCATTCTTGCAATTGCAATATGTTGCCCTTTGGTGTATATATCAGAAATTCAGTAAGTGCAACAATATGGTGTACTCCTTCGTGATTTTTATTAAATAATACACTTTTTTAAATCTTTTTCGGATGTATTGCACGATTTTAGCTATTTACAAATTTAGCACATTGTCGGCCTCGGCCAAGCCGAGTCAGCTCAATTCGGCCAGGAGCTGACCGACTGCACGTCGGCGTGTGGGGCTGAGGGGTCTGCGCTAGCCGAGTGCCCTACTTGGTCCCACATCGGTCGAATGCCCATTCAGTTAGGTGGAAGCCGAATGGATGGCCTCTAGGTCGACGTTGCGCGGGCCGCCCCCGCTCCTCTCTTTCTTTCTCCCGTCGTACCGTTGTCTTCTCTCTCTCCTGCGCGAGTTTTTCGTTTTTAGCAGCTCTTTTGGCCTGCTTTAGCCCCGATTTTCCACCAAATCTTTGTTTTAAAACCATTAGAGAGGTAGGAAAAGCCTGATCTACTGATGGGTTCTGATTTGGTGGTGGTTCTTTGGAGGAATGGTGGTGGAGCTGTGGTGGAGCAATGACAATGTTGGTGCTACGGTGGAGCTTGGTTGTCGAAAGGATTAGCGAGAGAACGAGAAGGAGCAGACGAACTGGTGAAAGAAAACATATCGGTGACCTAATTTATAGAGGCACCTGGCAGAATAAGCGGGAGAAACGACGAAAAACAGTGGCAGGAGAAATATGGCAGGAAGGTGGCGTGGGAAAAAAGGCAAAAAAAAGCGGTGTGGGAGAAAATTGGAAGGAAAAAGGAGGTGGGCTGGAACTAATCGGCCATAGAAAAAGGCAAGAAAAAGCGTTGTCTAGGTTTAATTAATCACATAGCATTGCATTGATTATGCATAATTTGACCTGGCCTAAGACGATTGGGATAATCGGCCAGGGCATAACCAAATGCTCTGTTCGGCTAGAGCCTGACTGATTAGTCCAGTCAGCCTAGGCCTGTCCAACTGTATTGGGTCCCTCGCTGAGCGTCCAATCGACGTGTCCTAGGCCGAACGAAATGCACTCGGCTTGGCAGACTGATAAAGTGCTAGATTTATAAATAGCTAAAATCATGCAATACATTAAAAAAAAAGTATTATTTAGAAAAAATCGCGTACTCCTTCGCTTGTTGGGCTGTGCATTGCTCCTCTGATTGTGTGCAGTGCACGTGTAGAATGTGCCAGCGACTCGCGTGCAGAAATGTGCATGCCTTGTGATGATCTGTAGTTCACCCATGAAAAAGAAATTGCCAGAGCGATATACGCAGGTGATGTTTTCTGCCGAGATAAAATACTTGTAGTAGACGTCGACAAGGTCCACATCTTCAAAATCCCTTTGCAAATTCGGCATCTCCGCCAGTAGAGGTGAAGGACAGGACGTGAGTCAATCACCGGCGATTTCCATCATTCCACCATGGCCGCCATAGCCATCTCCGTCTCTGCGGCCGCCGCCGCCGTCGCTCGCCGGAGATCCCCGGCCCACATCCAGCTCGTTGCTCGCCGCCGCCTCCCGTTCTGCACCGCAGCCTCCGCGGCACCTGCTGCTGCGGCGGCGGGCTTTAGTTGGGCCGACGCCCTCCGAGTCGCCAGCGACGCCGGGGTAGGCGACGAGTCCGACCTTTCCGGATACTTCCGGAAGGTCGACATCTGCAACCGAGGAATGGTATGTAACTTTTTCCCTTGCATTTCTCCTGTAGGCACAAACCGCACACACAGGTGTGTGTACGCCTGCAGCTGTCTCAGGTTGTGGGGATTTGTTTTGTTTTGCAGGATAAGAAGGGGGAGTTCGTGGAGTTCTTGGTGGAGGATCAAGTGGTGGGGTACATCCACAAGGGGTGAGTGTGACATGATAAACAACTACTCTCTTGTATTACGCCATTTGTAGCATCTACTCTGCAGGAGAAAATTACAAAAAACCACCACATTACAGGTTAGGGTTTCAAAAAACCACCACCTTACGTTAGGGTTTCATAAAACCACCAGAGTAAGTTCGTGACAGATAGCACTGATACCGGTCTGATCTTGGTCTAATGACAAAACTAACCGGTGGGTCCCACCTGTCAGGATGATGTGGCACGACGAAAACGGTCAAGGGAGATGCACGATAGACTGCTTCTAGTTCTAGGCTTTTTTGTAAATTTTGGAGAAACCTCACCCATATAAGATTTTCTTTTCTCTTCTTTATTTATTTCATAGAAATATAAATTTGATGTAGCCGGAGTTCACCGTCGGCGGCCGGCTGCAACGCCACCCCTCCACCCCCAGGAGCGCCAGACCAACAGACCTCCAGGACCTCCGAGGGGTCAACGTCAGTCGACGACGGCGGCAGCGGCCGACGAGCTTCGGCCGCTGGAGCTCGGAGCTCCAGCCGCAGGAGGCGCACGGTGAGCTACGACCAGTGGGGCGCGGGCGACCGTACACCATCCGATTGGAGCACCGGTGGCGTGGTGGATCGGCCTCGTCGACACAGTCGACGACGACGATGGCGACCAGGGCGGGGTCTCAGCGGGAAGCAGCTCGGGGACACGCCGCTCCATGGAAAGGGATCCGCAAGGACCAGGTGGACTCTGTGGAGCTACAGGGACCGTCGGAGAAGACTGGGATGCAGCGAAGGGGATGAATCGATGTGCGGCGGATCTCGGCCGGAGCGGAGGAAGATGGAATCGTGGACGACGGCGCAGACCACCTTGTCTCGATTCACTTGGAGGTTAGCGGCGCAAGGAAACAACGAAGACGATGGGCTCAAAATTAGATCCGGCGATAGCCTACATCGAGCACACGTCAAGGATTCGCGTGCGGCCGTCCGCCGCTACTCTCTCGGCCTCATACCCATGTACGGGATTCAGTTAGATTGGTCAACGTACGCTACAGTGGACAAAAAAAGTACGCTACGGTGAAGAGAAAGAAGAGATGAACCAAAGTAAGAAAAGGAATAAGAATAAATAAGTGGGCCTCTGAGGTCAGCCACAATTACCTCTTCACCACAAAATCAGAGTTTATAATGTACAAGGACTTTTTTGCAAAATGCATGTGCCACGTCAGCCTGACAGCAGGCCCCACTTGTCATATTTGATGTCTACCTAAGATGAAAACTGAATCAGTGCTTTTTGTTATGTGTTAGTTGTGAAGTGGTGGTTTTATGAAACCCTAACGTAAGGTGGTGGTTTTTTGAAACCCTAGCCCGTAATGTGGTGGTTTTTTGTAATTTTCTCACTCTGCGGGCAAATTTGTGTTGGAGGAAACAATGGTGGAGCAAAGTAAACCTGCAGACTCTTTGAGCATGTTTCTGCGTAGAAAAATGCGCACACCATAGAAGCTTCCAAAAAAAAACAGGCATCCTGTGATCTGCGCGAGGAACTTCTCGTTAACTCAACTCCATGTTGGTGTATGATCCTTGTGTATAAAGAAGAAAATGGGCGTTCGTCCCAGCAAGTTGGTGTACCATTTTTCTGTAAGCAAACAATCATGCAGTAAACGTGCTTGTGTATGGTAACCAAAAGCTAGATTTTGTTCTTTTTGGGGGGATTGATTGTTCAGGTTGGCCAAGTGGTAGTCTAATGAGGATATTGAACAACTTGTCATAGTTACGTCTTTGAGATTCTAGGGTCTAACATGTTTAACTTGGCAATGTCAATTTCAGTTTTACCGAACACCTGAGAGACTTCCGTGATGTTTTTACCATTGTCCCGAGCCACAATGGCAACAACACCGTGGAGCATGTGACTCTCCACTCATCACTTAGGACTCCAGAAGATCGAACAATCGCCATTGGAGATGTCATAAAAGGCCTAGGAGATCTCATTCCTGGTATACGAAATGAGGTACTTGCCAGAATTAGACATCTGATTTATTCGACTGTGAACTTCTCAAAATTGCTCATTTTCTGATTTGCCAAGTTTAGACAACTTCATGACTCTATGAGTGTGGCTATAAGCTAAGGGTACTATAATTATGTGGTGTTCAGGTGTCATTCGACCAAAATTAGCAGGTTAGTCTGACTTCTTGGACATAGTTGTATGATCGGTTTCCCAAATGTTGGAAATTAAATTGTTTTACTGTCAATGGCTCACTGCATATCCCCACTATGCTATGTAGGTAGATCATGGTAGTAACATATTTACTTCATGGTCAGGTTATCTAAACCTGGCCATTTTAGAAGACTTTATTTTTGCATATTTTCTCTTGTAATGGTACATATATTTTACCAGTTCAAGCTTTCTCCAAGTCCGTCAACTGGTCATAACTTTGTATGTGATAGTAATGTTGGGAGGCACTGTATAACACTCAGTTCTCGTCCATTATTTATCATGAGTGTTCTCTTCTCATATTTCTTCATGCAATGTTGTTGGCTTTCATTCTATATATTACAGTAGGAGCTTTGTATCTATTTTCTGATACTCCCTCTGTCTCAAATTAGATGTCGGAGATTTTTCAAATTCGCATGTATCTAGACACGTTTTAGTGTATAGGTACATGCGAATCTAGACAAATCTCTGACATCTAATTCGAGACAGAGGGGGCATTATTTTTGAGGCCGTTTAACTTCTTATCTCCTATGAAATCAACCTTAGGTTCACATTTTCTCTTTGTTTTGCTTGTCTGACAATATTTTGCAATATGCAGCTCTATCCAGTAACCTCATCTTATGGCATGCCTGTGTACTTCTCTCTGGAACGTGCTGCTGCTCCCTACTTTGGTATAAAGGTTTGATATGCATGTAGCATGACCTTTTTCTGATATATGGTGCCTGTATGGTATTCTACACCTCTCATGGTACTCATGATCCTTCTTGTCTGTGGCATGAGTTTCCTGATTCTTGCTAGCTATATTCCCAAACAGCCTTCTCTATTTTGAGTCTTAGATCCTTATGGCAGGCTTATGGTGTTCATATGAATGGGTACATTGAGAAGGATGGTGAGAAATCTCTCTGGATTGCTAAGAGAAGTGATGTGAAGCAAACCTACCCGGGAATGCTAGATCATCTTGTTGCTGGTGGCCTGGTATCTTTCTTGTTTGCTCTATTTTTCTATTTAAGTCTTTTGGCACTACATTAGCACTTCTATTGAAGATGGGTAGCTATAATTACTGATTTTCTTCAACACTGTTTATATGTCCACCGGTCATATAATGACTTTGTGCCATTTTCATTTAAAAATATGAAGCAGGAACCTTGTATGCATTACATGGTAATACTAAATCTCCTATTTCAGAATATTATTCTCTAAATAATGTGTATGAACATTTCCCATTTGTGTAATTCCCTAGAGATTTGCACTAGTCGTGGACATGTTATGAAGATAATGGTGAATGCTCCTAGTTAGAACTATAGCCTGTATATTGTCGCTAGCCATATACCTAAATCAGAATTGTAATAATTTGGATTTTTTGGGTACCTATTTAATGTTGGATTATTAGGCATAATTTCCATGATTAATTCCAGAATATAAATCATGACAAAACCTGCTACTAGCTCATGTAACTCGAACATACTAGATGTACTGAACAATAGGATGATCGGAAACAAACAGCAGCCTAACATGTACTCGCAGAACATGATGATCAACCAAACAGGATCACGTAGCGCGTACCGTTCGGTTGTAGTAGTAGAAACTTTGGGAAAGAGGGATTGCAGCAGATGGCGACGAAGACGGCGATAGGCAGCACCGCCTGACTTGGATGGAAGACGACCCGTGATGAAGAACTCGAGCAGTCGCGCAGAGCGCTTCCCAAAAACCTTATTCGCCCTCTCCCGTACAGGATCGCAAGGGCGAGTGGTTCCGGAGACCTGCTCTCCCGTTCGCCGGTGCACGCCGGCAAGCGGGATGGAGTAGACTACGGTGACGGCGCAAGTAGAGAGGATGGCAAAACCCTAGATTGGTTTTCGGTGGTGTTGTGGCGGTAGCCGCGCAGGACTTTATATAGAGCGGCTCAGGAAACCCTAACGGAGGCGAACGTGGGCCGAGTCCACGTTACGCACGTTCGGGTCGGTTACAGTAGCCCACGATCCGGGAGCGACCCGAATAAGCTAACCGTTTGACACGTCTGTCAATTTTCCTAAGCAGCAAAATAAAGCTCGGCTCGGCGAGATTCCCGCAACCCGCGGCGCGCGCGCGCGCGTCGTGACGAGGCGAGGCGAGCGTGCGTGCGAGCGGCGGCGTCGTCGGAGGAGGAGCGCGCGTGTGTATCTCTCTTATTTCCACTCACTTACAAAGTGGTGCAACACTCCACCTTATAAGGTGGTGCAACTCTCCTCCAACTTTCCATGTGGGACTAAACTTTAGCTCCCACTCCACTCCCATGTGAGCTGCCACAAACATGGACCCAAACACATATGGGCTGCCACAAATTTGGGCTTTGAGATTTAGGGAAAATCTGAAATACTCATGGGCCTAAATGGATTAGCCCCATTATTTCTAACAATCCCCCACCAGATCTCAAATGCCCATTTGAAGATTTGCCAATCCTTGCTACTTGTTTATATACCAGTGTTTCAGCAGAGATTGTTAAGTTGAACTTCCGCCTAGAATCTTGAACTACGTCTATCAACAACTTGAACAATGGACGAACCTTGAATTGCAAGTTTGGTGCCAATAGATTTCGCTCAAAATCATAACTAGTACTTGGCTGTCAGTAGCCTACCCCGCGGGTTGGAGCATATGCGTCATACTCCCTGGTCTCTTCATGAGTTTACTAGAGATCACCCAGATCTCATAGACCGCGACGTTTACAGTCGAGCTCATATAGGTGTATTCTTTCAAGAATGCCCTGTAGGACGGCATCTTTGCTAATTAAAGCCAACAGAAACACATTAAGGCATGTTGCCAACCTGCCTTACAGATTATGAGAGTCATGCATCTTCACATAGAGAGGGTTACAAAATACTCTCCTCAGTCAAACCACTAGCTTGTTCTTCCCAGGTCCTAATTCACGGGATCTCCGATCACATAGGTTGGGTTACCACTAAGGTGTGACATCCATGGGTCTCAACCCCGTCTCCCTCTATGCACTTTCTATCACATTTCGTGATAGTCCCTTTGTAAAGGGATCTGCCAGGTTTTTGTCTGTTTGAATATACGTAACAGTTATTACTCCGGAGTTTCTCAATTTCCTGACAGATTTCAAACGTCTCTTCACGTGTCTTGATGACTTCGCGTTATCCTTAGAATTGTTCACTTTGACAATAACAGTTTGGTTGTCACAATTCAAAAGGATTGCCGGCACAGGTTTTTCAACCACAGGCAAGTCCATCAAGAGCTCACGCAGCCATTCTGACTCAACAGTGGCTGTGTCTAAAGCAGTAAGTTCTGCTTCCATAGTTGACCTCGTCAATATGGTTTGTCTACGAGACCTCCATGACACTGCGCCACCTCCAAGGGTAAACACATACCCGCTCGTGGCGTAGAGTTCATCAACGTCAGAGATCCAATTCGAATCACTATATCCTTCAAGCACAGCAGGATTTCCTGAATAGTGAATCCCATAGCTCATTGTACCACATAGATAGCGCATGACACTTTCAAGTGCATGCCAATGATCAATACCCGGGTTAGACATGAACCTACTCAACTTGCTCACAGCAAAAGAGATATCGGGTCTTGTAGCGCTTGCTAAGTACATGAGAGAACCAACAACTTGTGAATATTTCAGCTGATCTGTTGGTTCCTTCTTATTCTTTCGTAATGTCAAACTGGGATCATAAGGTGTTGGAGAAGTCTTGCCATCATTAAAGCCAAATCGGCTCAAGACCTTCTCAACATAATGAGATTGCGTTAAAGTAATCCCATTCTCGTTCTTAATAAGCTTGATGTTCAGAATGACATCAGCCTCTCCTAGATCTTTCATATCAAAACTCTTTGATAGGAAAGACTTGACCTCATTTATCACTTTCATGTTTGTACCAAAGATCAGAATGTCATCACATACAAACATAATATAACGCTATCGCCCCCACCATGGCGATAGTAAACACACCTATCAGCCTCATTAATGACAAAGCCAGCAGAAAGTAGAGTTCTGTCAAACTTCTCATGCCATTGCTTAGGTGCTTGTTTCAGGCCATATAAAGATTTCAATAACTTACACACCTTTGTCTCTTCACCTTTTACCACAAACCCATCCGGCTGATCCATATAAATCTCCTCTTCCAACTCTCCATTAAGGAAAGTTGTCTTCACGTCCATTTGATGAACGAGAAGACCATAAGAGGCAGCCAGGGATAGTAGTACTCGAATGGTGGTCAGTCTAGCGACAGGTGAATAGGTGTCAAAGTAATCTTCGCCTTCTTTCTGTGTGTAGCCCTTAGCTACAAGCCGTGCCTTGTACTTCTCAATAGTACCATCAGGCCTTAGCTTCTTCTTAAACACCTACTTACATCCCACAGGTTTACAACCATAGGGTCGTTCTGATAATTCCCAAGTTCCATTAGAAAGAATCGAGTCCATCTCATTTTGGACAGCTTCTTTCCAATCATCTGCATCAGAAGATGCATATGCCTCAGTAATGGATCTGGGAGTATCATCCACAAGGTACACGATGAAATCATTGCCAAAGGATTTTGCAACCCTCTGTCTCTTACTCCTCGTGAGAGGTTCATCGTCATCCTTCTCAAGAAATTCCTCATGTGGTTGTTCAGAATTATCAATAGATGCACTAGATTCAGGAAGTATTTCAGAAGAAATCCTACCAATGCTATGCATATCTTTCATAGGAAAAATATTCTCAAAGAATGTTGCATCACGAGATTCCATTATAGTATCAACATGCATATCAGGTACCTCAGATTTAACCACTAGAAATCTATAGCCTACACTCCGTGGAGCATATCCTAGAAAGATACAATCCACTGTCTTGGGTCCGAGCTTGCGTTTCTTGGGAATCGGTATGTTGACCTTCGCCAAACACCCCCAAGTACGCAGATACGAAAGTGATGGTTTTCTCCCAACCCACTCCTCATAAGGGGTCTTTTCTTTATTCTTGTTAGGAACTCTATTCAGGACATGACATGAAGTCAACAAAGCCTCCCCCCACCATGCCTTTGATAAACCAGCAGTGGCTAACATGGAATTCACCAAATCAGTCAGCGTGCGGTTTTTCCTCTCGGCAACCCCGTTTGATTGGGGCGAGTAGGGAGGCGTCCTCTCATGAATAATTCCGTGTTCCTGACAAAATTCATCAAATATTTTGGGAAAATACTCACCACCACGATCCGACCTAAGACGCTTGATCTTTCTCTCTAGTTGATTTTCAACTTCGGCCTTATAGATTTTAAAGTAGTCTAAAGCCTCATCTTTAGTTTGCAACAAGTAAACATAGCAGAATTTAGTAGCATCATCTATCAACGTCATAAAATATCTCTTTTCACCTTTTGTCAACACACCATTCATCTCACATAGATCAGAATGTATGAGTTCTAGAGGTGCCAAGTTTCTCTCCTCGGCAGCCTTGTGAGGCTTTCGAGGTTGCTTTGATTGCACACAACTATGGCACTTAGAACCTTTGACAATAGTGAAATTCGGAATTAAACTCATGCTGGACATCCGAGACATCAAACCAAAATTAATGTGACATAAACGAGAATGCCAAACACTGGTATCATCATTAACACCACCACAAATATGATTCACGGATTTATTACAAAACTCTAAAAGTGAAAACCGGAACAAGCCTCCGAACTCATAACCTTTACCAATAAATTGTCTATGTTTCGAAACAATGACTTTATTAGACTCTAAGACAACCTTAAACCCATCTCTGCAAAGAAGGGAGCCACTAACGAGATTCTTGTTCATAGTAGGGACATGCTGCACGTTCCTCAGCTGCACGATCTTTCCGGAAGTAAACTTCAGATCCACCGTGCCAACACCACGAACAGAAGCATGTGATCCATTCCCCATTAGGACGGATGAATCCCGAGCGACCTGATAAGAAGTGAACATAGAGATGTCAGCACACACATGAACATTAGCACCCGTATCAAGCCACCAACACGGTGATTGAAATACTGAAAGAACAGTAAATAAATTACCATACCCATCAGTATTGCTAGCGGTCACGACGTTGACAGTCTTGGCCTTTTTCCCTCTGCGGTCTGCGCGTTCTGGACAGTCCTTGGAAAAATGGCCGGGCTCTCCACAAGTGTAACAAGACAGTTCACTCTTGTCCCTGTTCGTCTTCTTCTTCTTGAAGGTTGTAGTCTTTACAGTTGTTCTTGCCTACAAATTTGCCTTTCTGCACAAAGTTAGCAGTAGCAAGACCCTCTCCTTTCTCAGTAGTGTCCTTAGCCCGAGCCTTCTCAACATCAAGGGACGCTATCAGATTTTCAACTGATATCTCCTGTCTCTTGTGTTTGAGAGTTGTGGCAAAGTTCCTCCATGAAGGGAGCAACTTAGCAATAATGCATCCCGCCACAAACTTGTCGGGTAAGGTACACTTAAGGAGTTCGAGCTCCTTGGCAATGCACTGTATCTCATGAGCTTGTGGAACCACAGGAAGGTCCTTAGTCATCTTAAAATCATGAAAGCTCTCCATGATATACAGTTCACTGCCAGCATCTGCAGCACCAAACTTGGCATCCAGTGCATCCCAGAGCTCCTTTCCGTCTTTTATGTGCATAAACACATCACATAGACGGTCAGCAAGAATGCTCAGAATACATCCCACAAAGACAGTATTAGCATCCTCGAACTTCTTCTGATCCTCGTCAGATATAGTTCCCTCAGGTTTGCCTTTACTGATGTGGAACACTTTCATCGTGGTCAGCCAAAGCTCAGCCTTGTACTGCCACCTCTTAAAGTGCACACCGGTAAACTTATCCGGCCTCAGTGCATCGGTAAAACCAGCCATTGTTAATTCAGGAAATTGCCTACAATAAGGTTTTTGGATTGTTGGATTATTAGGCATAATTTCCACGATTAATTCCAGAATATAAATCATGACAAAACCTGCTACTAGCTCATGTAACTCGAACATACTAGATGTACTGAACAATAGGATGATCGGAAACAAACAGCAGCCTAACATGTACTGGCAGAACATGATGATCAACCAAACAGGATCACGTAGCGCGTACCGTTCGGTTGTAGTAGTAGAAACTTTGGGGAAGAGGGATCGCAGCAGATGGCGACGAAGACGGCGATAGGCAGCACCGCCTGACTTGGATGGAAGACGACCCGTGATGAAGAACTCGAGCAGTCGCGCAGAGCGCTTCCCAAAAACCTTATTCGCCCTCTCCCGTACAGGATCGCAAGGGCGAGTGGTTCCGGAGACCTGCTCTCCCGTTCGCCGGTGCACGCCGGCAAGCGGGATGGAGTAGACTACGGTGACGGCGCAAGTAGAGAGGATGGCAAAACCCTAGATTGGTTTTCGGTGGTGTTGTGGCGGTAGCCGCGCAGGACTTTATATAGAGCGGCTCAGGAAACCCTAACGGAGGCGAACGCCGAGTCCACGTTACGCACGTTCGGGTCGGTTACAGTAGCCCACGATCCGGGAGCGACCCGAATAAGCTAACCGTTTGACACGTCTGTCAATTTTCCTAAGCAGCAAAATAAAGCTCGGCTCGGCGAGATTCCCGCAACCCGCGGCGCGCGCGCGCGTCGTGACGAGCCGAGCCGAGCCGAGCCGAGCCGAGGCGAGCGTGCGAGCGGCGGCGTCGTCGGAGGAGGAGCGCGCGTGTGTATCTCTCTTATTTCCACTCACTTACAAAGTGGTGCAACACTCCACCTTATAAGGTGGTGCAACTCTCCTCCAACTTTCCATGTGGGACTAAACTTTAGCTCCCACTCCACTCCCATGTGAGCTGCCACAAACATGGGCCCAAACACATATGGGCTGCCACAAATTTGGGCTTTGAGATTTAGGGAAAATCTGAAATACTCATGGGCCTAAATGGATTAGCCCCATTATTTCTAACATTTAATCTACTCACTCCGTCCCAAAATAGATGTCTTGGATTTGTCAAAATTTGGATGAACCTATATACTAAATAGTGTCTAGATTCATCTAAATTTTGATAAATCTGAGACATCTATTTTAGGACGGAGGGAGTACCTTAAGTTCTCAGTAAATGAATTATTGATGAAAAATACATCCAGTCTTACTGGCATTCTCTTTTTCTTATAGATTCATCTGGTAAAAAATGTCCTTAACTCATCCCTGTTATAGTGTTAGTTAAGCCAGGTGACTTCATATTTAGAAAGTTAGGCTGCTTAAAAAGGTAGTATTTTGAAGGAAATATAATATTGCATGGAAATAGAGGTTATGGGCTCAACTGGCAGGATCAAAGACTCCGGTTGCATAAGTGCTGGACGCTGTTGTTGTGATTTTCATGTGGAATTTTTAGCTTACATTTACTTTATGTAAATTTTTAGCCATATGGAATCTCTTGTAAAGAGAATGTCATCAAGGAATGCGAAGAGGAAGCTGGAATCCCAAGATCCATGTCAACCAAGTAACATGCTAATTGCTGTGAGAAGTTCTAGTTTTTCTGTACTATCATACCTCCTTGCTTGCTGTGTGAAGAACTGAACTCATGAGTATCAATGTTTTTTTCTGCTAGTGCTGCTTCTGTTGGAGCCGTATCTTACATGGATATCGATGGGTTTAGATACAAAAGGGATGTTCTGTTCTGCTATGACCTTAGACTTCCTGTAGATTTTGTTCCTAATAATGAAGGTATACACTCCTAGAGCGTGGCAAATTGCTAATGCTCTGTTTTCCCATTCATACAAATAACATTCTGGCGGGCAAGATATTAACCAGTGCACTGCCAAACATCTTGCAGATGGAGAAGTTGATAGCTTCAGACTAATCCCCGTATCACATGCTGCAAACATTATCCGGAGGACAGATTTTTTCAAGGCAAATTGCAACCTTGTGATCATTGACTTCATCTTCCGTCATGGGTAGTATATATGCCATATATTCTTATTGTCCTGTCACTGCAATTTCAAGTACATATCTCCTCAGCTACATGGCAAACAGATGTTCTCAACTGTTGACGTGGTAAACTGGTAATCTTTCCTTCAGGTATGTGGACCCAGATTGTAATGGGTACCTGAAGCTGCTGACAAGCTTGAGAGGTGGTGATTGTTCCTAGGGCTTGTGGTTCACTATTCAAACAGAATGATCAGATTGTCAGCATTAATTGCTGATTTTTTGGAGTAAGCTGGGTGGTTGTCTATCATAATCAGAATATTATCATGAGAGTCCATATTAACTTTTAGTGCAGACTCTTACAAGCACACTTTTCTATCTCCAATGTTTTTTTCGCACATTATCTTGACTCATCGGTGAATCAAGGAAAACGAGGAGGAAAAGGGGTCAGAATAGAGAAATAGCAAGAGAATCCTAGCAGCATATGATTATGCTATCTGTAACTTGGCAAAAATAGTATTTCTAATTTTTTAAAAATTGTGAGAAACTCATACATGCAGAGTATATATAAAAACATGCACATATGGATTTTGGTAAAGTAGTGCTACAGCCATTTGGGTTCTATACTTACTATAACTTAAAAACCCTTATAATATTAATTTACTACAGCTCAATCTGCAATAACATATTTTTTTCTTAGCTCAAATATTAATATTTTCCTACTATTCATATGTTCATGTGTCTACATATCCTGTACATTGCTTGACTGTTTAAATAATTTTTAGGAACTTATAGATATGATATTTCACCAAGTTACTATATCTTGATCATATGACCGTAGGATCAAAATAATTATGTTCGTACATGATAAAAGTAACCCCTGTTCAGTTTAGCTAGATGACTTGCGTCTGTTACATTATCTATTAGTCTATGTATTCATGGTGATGATCATGCTTTGTTTAGGCTTGATTGTTTATGTTGTAAAATAATTTTAAATCTTTTGTGAAAACTGCAGGCATGAAGCTGGTCCTGGTTTATTTGTGAGCACCAAGGTTGAGTCCCCTCTCATCTAGCAGAATAGAAGTTTGAGATCACTATTTATCAAGTTGTGTTGAGCTTTGATTCATCACCAAGCTGGACGCTACCTCGTGATGGCCGCTTGAAGACCAAGGCTATACACCATACATGGTTATGCTTGCGAAAGCATTTAGCAGGGTTGCTCTGGAGAAATTCATCCATGTGCTAGATAATGTGCTATTATTTGTGGCATGTATCTTAATATTTTATCGTGGGTACTTTTTTTTGGATGAATCTTCATGAGTGCTTAACATGTAAGGCACCGATGTCTGAAAACATGGAGGACACGTCATCTATGCATCATCCTTTCTCGTCATATCATTGTGGGCGTCTTGAGGAAACACATCCAATTGTTAAACGAGTCTTTTGTCCCTTCTCCACCAAACCATCTTCAAAGTTTATTTATTAACTGGCTATGAGCGCCATTATTGGTTCAAGTCGATGAGGAGAGTTGATACCCTTGATGAAAGTAAAAGGGGAAGTCTCTCCTTAAGCGGTTTTGGTGTTCATGGTAGCATGATTTGTGGACTAACCATGTGTTTAATCTTTGTCAATGTCTCAATGCAGAAGAAAACATAATTGGCATAAAAACAAGTGTTATCTCGACGAATTGTCGCTAGGGAAACTACGCTATGAAGAGGAGGCGGGTTTTGAAAGGTAATGAGGGAATCAAATCACTTACACTTGCACCCACTAAACCTTCCTAAGATAGAGAGAGCACTCTCATTCTTCAACTTTTGTGGCATCCAGGCTTTGGAGCCTGGACCCTTCATGGTTGGCCTCGGAGCTGCAACCTCAAGCTAGCCTCTGGGCACAAAAGAGATTGGTCCAAAGGTAGACCGAAGGTTCCTAGAGCCTCTGGCCCTCCAAGGGTGGGCCTCCTGGTTCAACAGAATGGTGCCATTGTGTGCGCAACTCTTTGTTGGCCTCTATAGGAAGAAACACTCTTTGTTGTCGCCTCCGTCTCGCGTAACCTCTAGGTAGGATTGAAAACGGTAAGAAAACTTTTCGTTCGTTTCCGGAGAAAAAAGGAAACATAAAGCTAAAAAGGAAACGGAAATGGCATTTTGCGAAAAAGGAACAGAAATAAAATATTCCAAACGGAAACGAAAAAGAAAAAAGGGAGCCGTTTCCGTCAGAAACGGTAAGAAAATTCCGGATAAACAAATACGGGAACTTTCCGAAAATATAACTAGCTATATGAAATAGTTCTTTGCATCAGTTATTTTCATTGCTCTTGTCGGGCCATAGAATGTCTGCAGGGTCTACGTAATACATGCAACCGGTCCCGGCTACATACTAATCAAGTGAGTGTCTTAGCGTTTATGTAAAACTATTTATGTGAACTTATGTGTTTATCGAAGTGTTGAATTATTTGTGTTACTTTATGTTCAATTGTCGTTTGTCGAAGTTGTGAGCTATTCTTTATCTATTATATGTTTCTTTTAGTGTAGAGGCCATGATATTATGCCACTATTATATTCCGATAAATGTACGTTTTTGTATCGTATCCATTCCATATC
Source organism: Avena atlantica (assembly GCA_910589765.1). Lineage (NCBI taxonomy): Eukaryota > Viridiplantae > Streptophyta > Magnoliopsida > Poales > Poaceae > Avena > Avena atlantica. The sequence continues at coordinate 431,237,979 of OU342736.1, read as the reverse complement.
CTTTCCATATTCGTCTTCGATGATTTCCGATTCCGTGTTTATTTTCGGAGTTTTCCATTTTGTTTCCAATTCCGGTGATATAAGAGGAAACTGACGAGGGTTCAACTCGTCAATGTCCATTGTTATGGAATTGGGTTTAGAGAAGATGAGGATGCTGGAGACCGTGAGACGGTTAACAGACACACATAAGGGGACACGAGATTTACCCAGGTTCAGGCCCCGGAGAGAAAACTCTACTCTTACTTGTCTGTGAGGGCCCAAGTAGAGGCTAGTGAGGGCCAATGTCCCCACTCAAATTTCAAATTCCATAGATTTTCTTTGAAGTTTTAAAGAAAGTTGCCAAAATTTGTTAGATTTAAGCAAGATGTGCCCCCACTCGAATGAATTGCCCCCACTCTAATTTGTTTTGGGTCCGCCCCTGACCTCTAGGCCACACAAAAGCTGTGATATAAGGGTCGAATTTTTTTGCGAAAAAGTCCATCGGTCTAATCATTACCGTAGTACAAAAAGCTCTAAAAGTAATAAAAAATACAAATAGGTCCTTGGACCACCTAGTGAAGACTACAAGTATTAGAGCTCCGAAAGCGCGCTGCCGTTTCCGCCCCTCCATCATCGAAGCCAGACAAAGCTTGTTATAATAGAGTTTGTTGTAGTAAACATAGGAAAAGTCGTCGTTGTAAGACCCCAAATGACCAGTGTACTAGATCCAAAGATGGGAACCATGGATCAAAAGAGCCATAACTAGCTCCAACCACACCAGCTGACATGAACACCGACTTGATCCCAGGAGATCCGTTAGGAAGACAACTCCACAAGCCCCTCGTCAGCGCTAACGAAGATATGATAGAAATGACCTTATTTTGACCTCGGGACGTAACCGCCACCTCACAATCCTGAAGAAAGACACTGCAAATACTTAGAAAAAAGGAAACGAGAAACCCTCCCGTCAGCGAGAGACCGTGGTCTGTTGCACCTCCGAAACCCCATGGCCACTGGAGGTGGGACGGACCGGCAACGCCCAGCGAGGGGACATAATCCTAGATTGGTCCTCGTTGATCCCCTCCTATCTCTCCTGTAGGGACTTGTACTGGTTCGGTGCTGGAAGGATTTGATTTCAGGTGGCGTTGTACATTGTCCGAGGAGAAAGAAGAAAATTATATATTTGACGCTTGTGTGCCTTGTCAAGATGGATTGTTTTTAGTGGTAAGTGATTTATTTGTAGATAACATTATGGTGACTGTTTAATCTCCTCTACAACAATGTCCAGTACACATTTGGGTGCACGCTTGTGGTGATATGCGTACGTATGCCTTCCCATACATGTACGACGCGTAATAAGTCACTATTCAAAAATCGCTTCAAATTCGTATTCATTATGAAATTCGATGCGCGTTCGCATCCGAACATATTCGTGTTGTAAAGTGCTGACGAGGAGGTATTCATATCGGAATATAATTCGCCCATCATAAAGGCTAGCACGGGTCTCCCCCTCTTCTCTCCTCCCTCCTCGACTTCCCGTTCCAAATTCTCGCCTCGGAGAGTTCCGGCCTCCGCCACCTCGCCGGCAGCCGGTTCTCCTCCTTACCCAAGGTCCCCTCCTCACCCGACTGGGCTGGGTGTTGCGGAGATCCACCCGGAGGCGATTTCTGCTGTTGGTAAGGATAAGGAAGCCCTAGCTTGCTTGGGTTGTTGCTGCACGAAATTCGGGGTTCGTTTCTATCTTCTTTCTCAGTTGATTGATCGAATCTGAGTGTCTATCTCTCCCCATCCAGTTTATTTTCCTGCGGATTCGTTTGCTCTTTACTTCGTGGTACCCTCTGCTTTGTCAAATTCGTCGTGGTGCGATTAGGTTATTCTTCTTTCAGATCGAGCTCAGCTTAACTCATAGGATAGGAGCTGGCGCATCCGCGGATCCTCCCGTGCTGAAGGACATGTTCTGCGGGCGCTGGTTATACGTCTTGTAGGGATGCGACAGAGTTATTGTGGGCATATGAATAGACGAGGATGTGGTGAATCAGTCGCGAAGTTGGTCGGTTGGTAGATTTCCTAATGATGATGCGAGTCCGGTTTTAGTTTCTTTTGTACTCTCGTGGGGTTAATCATGACAGATTGACAACCCTCTGAACGTAATACTTATACGATGTAGATCAATTGATTTGCAGTATGCTATTCTTTCTTAGAGCACCTTCCATCTCGAGTGATTAGTTTAAGCATCATGGCAGACATGACTTTTTCCGTACTGTTAATCATACAGCTTGCTGGCACACATTAAAATGTAGTACAACCTCTGACCCGATTTAGTTTGCTTGTAGCTGCGACGATTAATTTGAATCATAGGGAATATTAGAGGTATAGAGAACAATGTTTTTTATCTCTGGGAAATTAGTACTTGGACCCTAAACATCAATAATCAATCTGGCTCATGCCATGTGGAATCAAAGAGGACCCACTTAGTCGTGCTGTAGTCCAATTCTTACTTTAATATATATTGGACAACTAACTTACCATACTGGATAAGAGAAGTTGATGGATGTGTTGATGCATTAAGGGTTGAATAGGTTGGCAACAACGTATTTGTGATCATGAAAGGAATAATTAAGGATAACTAAGCTAAACTGATTTTCTTGATTTATGCTGCATCATTTCTAGCTGTTTGCATGTAAAACAATTCTTAAGTTTCAGTGACATGTTTCTTTCCTTTTTCTCATTTTTGTACTTACAAAAATCCTCCTCTCTTTAGATTATCATTCTTACCTTGTTCCCTCTTTACTTAATCATTCTCGCCTTCTCCCCTCTTTAGTTCATGATTTTTGTTCTTATGAAAAACCTGCTCTCTCAGTTCATCATTCTTGCCTCCTCTCCATTTAGTTCATCATTCTTACCTTGTTCCTCATGTTTCATGGAAAGATGATCAACCTTTTTAAGATCAAGGGACAGAAGAAGGAAGAGGCAGCAAACTCAAATGGGGGTCCTCCTGTTAAGAAACAAAGTCCAGGGGAATTACGTCTCCATAAAGGTTTGTTTTACCAGAAACAATTTGATCTTATGTTAATGTTGTCATTTCATATAGTCTCCGTTTGAGTTTTTTTGCTTATTAATCTGCAGTAAAAAGTATATTGTTCTGTTTGATAAATCAGATTAATTTCAGTTATTCCCGTTATTCAATTGGGTTGCCCTCGCCCGTTTTATCTCGTATGTTCTTGACAACAATAATAAATCAGTCTGCAAGACTGCAACTTACAGTTAAGATAAAAACTAGTCAAGGTCAACCAAACGTGATTGTCACAATCCACCGCAATGCTAAACAGAGCCACAAGAAATGCTGTACCATGTGTATTGATTAGTACTCAGCTGAAATATCTTCCTCGCAACCCTAGTCAAGGACTCAAGGGTAAACCAAACAGAATTACCATAATCCATTGCAATGCTAAACGTAGCAACAAGACATGCTATACAATGTGTATTTGATTAATGCTACGCTGAAATCTCTTTCTGGCAATGATTACAGCTTTCTGCAAATACATCATTCTTGTTGGTTTTCATTTCTTATTTGCAAAATGAAACTATTGCGCCTAAGTAGGTTAGCTAACTGCTTTGTCAGTTTGTCACATTTATATCTGCGGAAATTATATACTCCCTCTGATCCATCATAAGTGTTGCTCATTTAGTACAAAGTTTGTACTAGCTTAGTACAAAATGAGCGACACTTATTTTGGATCGGACGGAGTACATATTACCCCTTCGTTTTGTGTAATTAATTAATTTCCTTGTGCAATACACTTAACAGGGTTCTTTTTGGGCGTACTGGTTTAAGTACTGCTATATATGTAATGTGCGTTGCTCTACACGCTTTGTTGCTGACCATATTGGCTGAGGCCTGTACCTGTCATGTCCCAACTTGCATGGGCCGTGGTTCATGTGTGAAAATTGAAAAGTCTTTGTACCGATGATTTTTTTCTTTGACTTGTGGAATACAAATTGTTGCCACACTGTCATCTAGTCAACACAGAGGTGTCACCTAGCCATCTTAGTCCGGAGGAGGAACACCATGCCCCTCACTTAACCTGGAGAGACATGAAGTGACCCAGTTGTCAGTTTGTCACGAGGAAAAACATGCATTAGTTTGTGTCAATCTGGACCACCATATTGTATTTGGCTCTTTACCATTGGATTGGTTACGATGGGTAAGTCAACCTCAGCATGCCACTTACAACTGCTTGATGATGACATGGAGCAGAAGCAGGAGCAGGGCGGAGGGTGTGGCATGAGAGGATTTGGAGAGAATGAGGTGGCGACATGGTGGTAGTAGTGGGTATATGGCATAGGCGGGTGGTAGCACTGGGCAACAGGGATAAGAAAGATGGTGCATGATTGAGTTGGGCAGTATGCTTAGTGTGGGGTAGTAGGCTGAATGATAGTAGTTCCACAGCTATCACCTATTTTTCTTTTCGATCTTTGCATATTGGATATAGCCATTACATGCTGCTGTGAATGAGATTGGCATCGTTTAATTGCCACCAGGAATGTTGGTGCCCCGCGGTTGCCATGACTACTATGTCCATTGTCCGTTCATGTCTTCCTGATTTATGCACATGATGAATACTAGTCCCTTTCTATCTGGATAGTTTTCAAAGCATGGATATTGTTGACAATTATCAAATTTTCATTCTGACTGACAGATATTGCTGAGCTTAACCTTCCAAAGACAACAAAAATTTCCTTCCCAAATGGAAAGGATGATCTCATGAACTTTGAAGCTACTCTACGACCTGATGAAGGATACTACTTGTAAGTATATCTTGTAAATGCTTCTTAAGTGTTACTCTTCTTTTCAACTTTAGTCATGCTAATAGTAATTTCGATTTTGCACCATTTATTAATCTTGAAGTTGCTGCATAGATGGAGGGATATGCCCTTTAAGATGGTTGTCATGGATTAAGAGAACTCATGTTTTAACTTTGTAGTTACATCACACTCCTGCAAGTATCCCTAGACTATTGTTAAAATAGTTTATTTATTTTCGTCAGTTTTATTTGCATTCACATTCATGTTCCTGCTCTCTGGCCATTGTTATCCCATCTTTTCACTAATTCAATTTCTTAGTGGAGAAACTCTATTTTTATGTTTGGAATGCTTCCCTCAATAATTAACGAAAACTTTGTGGAGATATTTACTTTCAAAATGTAAAATTGTAGTTACAAGGATGTGAAATGGATGACCTATGTTTTCAATGTAGATAGGCGTCATGTGTGTTTTTGCCAAGTACGTACCATTACAATGTAAAATTGTAGATACAAGGAGCTCCAACTGAGCTGCAATAACAGCAGACATGTGATATGACAGTTTGGATATTAGGATAATTAGTTCCCATGTTAGATAATTCCTTTGTATTAGTTTATATATCTTCTGTATGTACTTTGAAATAGTTTCTGTCTTTATGTTCTACCAACTCATGTAAGAAGAGTCGTTCTTATGATTTCTGTCAAGCATGAGGAACGGAAGACATTTTCTCATCCAAAGTCTTTGTTCCAGCCTTATGTCCATTTAGCTGTGCACACTGCCCTACCTTTGTACAGTTACCTGGTTGATCGAAACAATATTAGTCAATTATTCTAATATTTATAATATATCTTCTTTTTAGAGGTGGGGCATTTACTTTCACCTTCCAAGTATCTGCTTCCTACCCTCATGAGGCTCCTAAGGTCAAGTGCAAGACTAAGGTAAGAAGCTTTTACTCCTTCCGATCATCGTTTGTTGATGTTGACTATTGCTAATGTAGTAACTTTCAGGTTTATCATCCCAATATTGACCTAGAAGGAAATGTCTGCCTGAACATTCTGCGTGAAGACTGGAAGCCTGTCTTGAATATCAACACCATAATATATGGTTTAAACCTTCTTTTCTCTGTAAGTATCATGCTAGGTTAATTTTGCAACTGCTGATTTTCCATTCAATATGTAAAATTACACATTTTTAAGTATTTGCTTTGTTGCAAGTTTATCTTCACTGTATTGCTTTTGCAGTACACACAGAAGTTATTATCTGTCAGGGAATAGAACTCACTTATTTGGGCTTTGTTTTCTCATGTATTTGGTCACTAACCATCTTCCTAATGTTGTCTGCAGCAACCTAATGACGAAGATCCCTTGAACCATGAAGCTGCGGCTGTCCTCCGAGACAACCCACAGAAGTTCCAGAGAAATGTTCAAATGGCGATGTCGGGAGGTTATGTTGACAACACCCATTTCCCGAGGTGCAAGTAATGCTTGCTAGGAGGTGCTCTGCGTCCAGCTTATGCCTACCTACTACCCCCTGAATCATGTGGCATACCCAGGTGAAATTGTATCGCAGTTCTGTCAGACGTGACTGTTATTATGCTTGTTTGGTGGATGTACTGGAATCATGCAAGTTGAAGCAAAACTTTTGTGACATTAAGCAGCAAAAACTCGCCTGTACTGAGCTGAAAAGTCAGCTGCTGTTCCAAAAGCGGCAACCGTCTGAGTCTGAATTATCTTGATAAAATGTTATCTCGCTGCCACCATGCAAATTCTTATCTTTGTTTGTGTGTGCTAAAACTCTGGGAAGAAAACCAGCCAACTCTGAAACGTGCCTGCCTGGTTGTGAATTTGGACAGAAGGAGTAGAAGTGATGCACATTGCTTGTTTCAGACAAGTACCTGCTTCAGAAGTTGCGACTATGAAAAATTTAATTTTCAGAGCCATCATTATTAGGACTACGCATGTGTCTACATTACTCCTTCCGTTCCAAAGGTTTTCAATGTGTGTGTACCAAACCGAGTTAAATAATTTGGAATCGGAGTAACTTGTAATGATAGTGTCTATTTCCTGACTCTTCTTTGCAGGGATAAGAGTGGGTGACTGTTTTTGGGCTTATGCTTATGGAGAAGCAAGCTTATGGATTTCGGTGGGGATAAGCTCCTAGAAGCTATTCATACACTTCTTTTGGGCTTATGGCATATGTAATGTCTGTGTTGCCCCTGAATTGTAAGTGTGACACAAATCCATCAAGGTGATGGTAGTAGACCTCGAGGCGCTGACTTTGAAAAATTAATTTTCAGAGCCATCATTATTAGGACTACGCATGTGTCTACATTACTCCTTCAGTTCCAAAGGTTTTTAATGTGCGTGTACCAAACCGAGTTAAATAATTTGGAATCGGAGTAACTTGTAATGATAGTGTCTATTTCCTGACTCCTCTTTGCAGGGATAAGAGTGGGTGACTTCTTTTGGGCTTATGCTTATGGAGAAGCAAGCTTGTGGATTTCGGTGGGGATAAGCAGGTGGGGATAAGCTCCTAGAAGCTATTCATACACTTCTTTTGGGCTTATGGCACATGTAATGTCTGTGTTGCCCCTGAATTGTAAGTGTGACACAAATCCATCAAGGTGATGGTAGTAGACCTCGAGGCGCTGCCAGCGGCGGGAGGCGAGCTCCTATGCAGTACCCTGATGACAGTTTGAGCTCCAGCCTGGCAGTGGGGAACCGACACGGGTTGGTGCGGTGGCGGCAAGAAGATTTGGCGGCGGTAGGCAGATGCAGCAGCGGGGGGAGTTAGACCCGGTAGCGACAACGGTTGGCGGGGAAACCCTAGGTGGGATCGAGTCATCGCTCGCTTGGGATAGGACTCGGACGGGCTCAGCTCGGGCCAAATTAGAAAATAATTGAAAAAAACATTTGGCCCGTGGTAGCATATTTGCTGTAATTTGCGCGAAAAATAGGGATACTCCAACATGCCATTCGGTTCTTAGATGAGAGGCTGCGGGAAGCTGCCCTTCGCTTGCTTCTCCTGACCGCCAAACTTATGCTATAAGCCAAAACAGCCGTGGGGAGAAAGTATCTGGAAGCAAACTTCTTTTGGGCTTCTCCGGTAGTGAACCTTGCAAAATGAATAGCTAGAGGCGAAGTGCGTAGCACCTATAGGTGGCCTCGCTCGCAACATTTTGGAGGATTTGGAAAGGAGGAATGCACCAAGTCTTCCGAAACCAAGCATCCACATCAAACGTGTTTGTGTCAAAAGTCAAAGATAAGATGGTTATGTGGAACCCGGCCGGAGCAAAATCATTGAGTAATGTAATATCACGAGAGTATGGTTTTGTTGTTTTTCTTGGCCTTCGGCCAAGACGTGTTTTGTAAGACTCTAAAAAACTTCTTTCATTTTGTTTATATTTTTTTTGTATCCTGTGGATGCCATAAAAATGACAGTGAAGAGTGAACATGTGTAGGGAGAAAGGTAAACGTAGCGAGCACTTTTACGGTACCCCGAAATTAACATGAACCATTCATTTTTATTGATCTAATGGCTGGTGTGGCTGGGTACTCCACAGTTGGCCCATGGAGTACTAACTCCAAAACTCTGCAACAACTCACGAGTACCTTAAACCAAGGGGCAAAACAGTCATCCGAGTTGTTGCTTGTTATACATTATTTGTGTAATAAAGTATTTTCATCTTTTTTGTGTCTCAGATTTTTTTGGCGAAAGTTTCATTTGTGATTTCATTTGGCCGACAAAAAAACTAGGCACTGATGTTCTTCTATCGGTCAATGGGAGATTTGAGTTATGTTTCTCTCGTCTCTGACGGCATCAATGAAGCTATATGATTATTTGCATAAAGAGCAGGACACCAGTTGCAAAGGACCGAGATCCATCAAGGATGAGAAGTCCTGAATCTTAATACTCTGATGTTTTCGCATATATCATGGCTGCACATGGATCTAATAAGAAATTCATCCACCGCCACGGTAATGGCAAACAGATCGTGAGGGCACTGAAGACGGGCACACAGCGGCCGAAGACCATTGACCGGAACGGCTGTGGCGGCGCAAGGAGGGCCCCTCATTCCGGATGGCGGTGCGAGGGTGGTCGGTCGTGAGAGACACAGAGAGATGTGAGGAAAAGCCCTAGTTTCACCCATAGGGGATGCGGCCACCGTGGTACCCTCGACGAGGAGTGGCCGATCGATTCCGGCTGCGGCAGCGACCCAGAGAACGACGTCACAGGGACAGGATTGTGGGAAATACTTCCGATCGTGTGCTCATGGGCAGGCTAAAAGGTCTAAAATGCCCTTTCAGTAGTCTCCATCACGAACGGTCAGATCTGCATGGTACTCCAAAGCATGGTTTGGGAGTACCAGGGCACTGTAAAAGTCGCCGTAGCCAGTACTCCAGTCTAAAATGTACCGTACGAATTCTTCTTCAGCTCTAAAATGTGACACAAGTCACTGACGCCACGGAAGTGTTCATGCCTGTTTCATGAGAAGAACCTTACTGTTTCCAGCCTGTGCACTGAAGACCTGACACAAACCGGGGGGATTGCTCCGGAAATTTTATCACGACAGGCAGTGATACAAGTCCCATGGACAGACAAGTAGCCCCGACTGAACACGTGATCATGGCTAACCCAGAAGGTCAACTTTGGATGGCTGATAGTACTAAATTACTAATCAAACGATTCTACATTAGAAGATGAGAATACGATAAGTAGCTCAACGAAAAGCCCGTGCCCGAGCAAGGCATAATATATTCGTCTGACGGCTTGATGCAAATTTAAATACTTTCTGGTTTATATTAATGACCTCAAATTTTATCTAGATTCGTATATATCTAATTAAATATTTAGACTATATGATTTGTATCTAGACAAAGTTAGGATCATTAATATGGACCGGAGGAGATAGAGAAGTCTATGCTATCTACTCTCTCCGTTATACTTTAGCTTTGTAAAATGAATGTATCTAAACGTTTTTTAGTATATAGGTTTACTCCGAACCTATATACTAAAAAACGTCTAAATACATTCAATTCACGAAGCTAAAACGTTTTATATTTTTAAATGGAGAAAGTAGATGTTAAAACTTAGAAAAATTAGAAGCATCATCAATGCTAAATGACGTGAGTGCATCATATCACTAATTACTCTTGAAATGAAAAATTCGAAGTCAGCAGCTATAGGTCGATCCCGTGGATGTCACTCAACTAAAATACATTAACGAGTGAAATATGTACTAGTATGCGGTGACCCAGCATACCACTGCATGATATAGTACACTATAGTCGTTGACATAACACCAATTAAACACCGTTCACTAGTATTACATCTCTTAGAGTGGTACAACAGAAACACAGCAGGTCTAAGACATGACTATAGGTTACAACTCGACTCTTTACAAAATATCCAGAGAACACTCTAGGTTAAAGAGAGAGAAAGAAACTTCTTACAAAGAAGAATCAAAAATAAATAACTCAAAAACTATCATACTAATAAGACTAGTATCTGAACTATTGGTCTGCCATTGCTGCTATTGCAATATACTACAAAAATAGGTTCCATGGCTAGAGATTATATTCCTATCTAATTAGTAACTTCGTCTTCACTTGAGTTGATGTATATGTTGACTTTCCTGACTTTATTGAAAACTTTAGCTTCTGGTGATGATTCCTGGAGCATAACTTGATGTAGACATCGTATGTACTGGCTTTAGAATCTAGCAAGGGTTAGAAGATACTTTGAGTATGAGCGTACTCAGCAAGTTCACTTAAAAGGAGTGTTTGATGCACTATATTTATATCCACAGACCATAGGTCGTAGGCAATGCAAGTTTTTGTAAACATTTCTTCAAAGGTTGCTTTTATTCTGAAAAGCTATGTCCGTCAGCCTTCACGGGTTTACCAGAACTTTCATGGAGTTCCTTTCCCTCCGTTTGCAGCTCCTTCCCGGAATAGAGAGTAACAAGTTACAGTTCTTACACTCTGTAGAGGTGCGTTACTTTACCCATGAGAGATCAAATCCTTGTTGCACAACCGGGCGATCTTTCCCGTCCACACTTCCTATGGTGTGGGGCCTAGTAAATGATACAAGCCAATCATTGTCCTTCTCCGTGACCCCGCATACCCGACAGATTGCACATCAGGCCTAGGATAAAACTTGTTTCCATTATCAGCCTAAGGTGTACAACCCTCATAGATACCAGAAGCCGTGGGACGTTGAGGGATCCCACCCATAAACTGCTAACCCTCTACAAGAGGAGTTGCAACAACGGCCCGGTCATCCGTTGGCATGCGAGAGGGATCCGATCCATCTGACTTCTCCGTCCCATTCCAAATCTCATGGTTAACGTGTAATATACGGCGCAAGAATCACTGGAGACATTGGTTGTTAAGTCCTAGATATTATGTTCCTTTACCATCGGAACTTTCATAGTAGGTTATTACCTCATGGTGAATAACCTATAATCATATTATTATGAAAATAGTGTTTTCGGACCCTTTTCAAATGCAGGTGATGAAAACACTGGATTTGTAAAATACTTTACAGAAAATACCAAAGGACATGAGCAAGTGTGAACTTGCCTTTTGTGATTGCAAGATTATGCACTCACGGTCTTCAAGATAATATAAGATCCAAGATCTGAAACCAACATCATTGGTCCGGTAAGGACTAATGTTTAAAGAAGCAAGATGCTATTAAGCATAAATAGTGTAATGCAATTTCGTAAACTCGAATCCCAGGGATAACGTTGATCTAGGGTTTGGAAACTGGAAATGGTTTCTTTAGAATGTGTTGTCCTTTTTGATAAGTTTCATACTTGTGCTTATTATTAAGGCTTGTGAGTGTGTGTGAACAACACATAGTTATACAACAATAAGATACACACATATGGAATGCTATTCAAGATTGCTTACATTATAATTGTTTATCTTCAAATTTAACTTTACAAGTAATGTCACTTATAAAGAACTTAAGTGTTATCGATCCTTAGTACACAAGTAAAGTATAAAATAAGGTGATTATGGTTAACTGTCATTTGGTGATTATGATAAAAGTATTTGGGTTAAGTTGTTAGGAGTTTTAGAACTTATTATGAGATTGGTGTTTGAAGTGGCAAAAAGAAAACATTTAAAGAAAAGATTTCCTTTCTAAGGTTTAAACAACCCTGATAGCTTTTAGAATATGATTGATAGAATGTGATTCATGTTGTTTATGTTTGCTTGAATAGTCTGAACTTGAGATACTTTATGTCTTAATTGAAATAGACCAAAGTTAACTATAAAAACATAAGTGGTGTATTAGACTTGATGTTTCTAAGCTTTGAGACTAAATTTAACTTTAAAAGGGTAAGTAAACTTAAGATGTAATATGTTTTAATTATTCCCAAGTTTTAGATTTATGATAGGTATAACTAAGGTGTGGAATTATTCACTTTATATTTTAGTGAATGATTAGATTAAATTTGTTTTGCTATTATGAAAAGAATATGTATTTATTTAAAGGAAACATAATTAGATGATCTTAGTGATTTGTTAGAATTTAAAGTTATGTTAATAGTGGTTAAGATATAATGATTATTCACCATATTATATAAATGAGTGATACCCAATGTTTATTTAAAGGAGCTTTTTTAATAAGATTTTTAAAAGACTATTTTGAAGTTAAAAGTTATACTTAAGTTTGATTATGAATTTAAGTTATGGCTTTGGAATTAGTACAAAGACACTAATTGCTCAAGGTTTTATAAGAATTGTGATTATTTCTTACTTAACAATTGGTTTTAAAGAATTCACAAAATAGGTATTAGATAAGGATTTATTTTTTAAAATATTAAAGACTTTTCTAATAATATATTCAATATTTTCGTAGCGTAATATATTTGTTCAAGACCTTAAAAATGATTTTTATTTAATTTTTAAGTGTTATTTTTATGTTTATAAAATTCCATAAAGGGTTAAATGTATTTAAATATTTACATAAAATTTTATTTATAAAAGAGTTGAGTTAGTATTTTTATAAAATAGTGGATTTAATTTTATACACAAAAAATATTTTTATTCATTTTTAGGATTTTTCCTTATTTTATGAAATTTCACTTAGGATTTAATGGTGTTAATATTTATTTGCTTTATTTTTATTTTAAACAAGTAAATTTATTTTTTATTAGGTAGATCTTACTTTTATGATGATTTTAATATATTAGATGTATTTTTATGATTTTCCTTTTTCTCTTTTAGAACCAGACCCAAAGGATCTAGCTGGAGTCTGCTTGGTTGGCTGCATCGGACGGCCTGGTCCATCTAGACCAGGCTTGGGCGATAACCCCACCCGGCCCAACTTTCCCCTCTCGCGACACCTACACATCCTTGTTCCTCTTCTCGCACTGCTCAACGCCGCCGCCGTTTCTTGCCCGATTCTGGCGTCTCCCGCCGCCCTCTGGCGCCAGCCAGATGGGTGTAGGGGATCGTAGCATGGAAAACAAAATTTTCTATCGCATACAAACAAACAAGCCAAGATCTATCTACTAGATTATAGCAACGAGTCGATGGAATAACTTACCCTTGAAGATTCCAGAGCGGTTAACGAGAGCAGATTCTCGTGGGTGATGTAGTCGTACTCTTTCCGATCTCAAGATCGCGTAGACGATCCTTCCGGCGCTGCGTTCCGGCAGCGCTTCCGCAGTCGGTCACACGTTCGGTACTCGACGAAGACCTTCCTCTCCCTTGTTCCAGCAGGCAGCGGAGGTTGTAGCACTCTCCTCGAGATTCCGGCAGCACAACAGCGTGGTACCGGAAGTAGAGGGGAGATCCCGCAGGGCTTCGCCTTAAGCCGGAGCGAGTATGGAGGAGTATGAGAGAGGCTATTAGTGGTCTAGTAATTAGACACACCAATTAGAAGGCTCTAAACCAATTAGAAGGCTCTAAACCGAAGGCTAAAGCAATTAGAAGCTCTAAACCAAAACGGCTCTAAACCGGAGGTAGAAGATAGGAACTTGTGTGTCCTAGGAGGGGAGCCCTGCCCCTCCTTATATAGATGGGAGGGGGCTTGGCGCGCCAGGGAGGGAGGGAGTCCCTCCCCAACTCGGCCTAGGGCTGGCCGCCGGCTTGGAGGAGAGAAACTCCTCCTCCAAGTCGGTTCCAACTCCTCTTGCTTGTTTCCCACAGTTTCTTGTTTTAGCCGTTTGACTTTCAAACTGGACATTTGACTTTTCTATTTTAGGATTCAATTTAATCCTTTATTTGGGACAACAAGAACACTTAGTACATGATGCAATCATTCCAATATGTAATGACACATTCATGTACCCCTCCCCCCCCCCCGGAGTGCCGGACAATCCGGAACCTTCTAGAACATTCCCGATGAAAACACCGGAATCATTCCACAACTCCGAAACGGGACTTTCCTTATATGAATCTTATTCTCCGGACCATTCCGGATCACCTCGTGATATCCCGGATCCCATCCGAGACTCCGAACAACATTCGGTCTCTTTCTCATAATACCATAACTACTCAAACAACGTCGAATCCTTAAGTGTGTCTCCCTACGGTTCGTGAATTATGCGGACATGATCGAGACACTTCTCTGAACAATAACCAATAGAGGAATCTGGAAATTCATATGGCTCCCACATATTTCTACGATTACTTTGCGATCGAATGAACCACTTACATACGATACCAATTTCCCTTTGTCTCACGATATGTTACTTATCCGAGGTTATGATCATCGGTATCTCTGCATACCTAGTTCAACCTCGTTACCGATAAGTACTCTTTTCTCGTTCCCGTGATATGTGATCCCTTGTGACCAAGTCACATGCTTGCAAGCTAATTGGATGACATTCCACCGAGAGGGCCCAGAGTATATCTATCCGTCATATGGATGGACAAACCCCACTCTTGATCCATGTGTCTCAACCAAAACTTTCCGAACACTCAATGCCACCTTTATAACCACCCAGTTACGGTGTGGTGTTTGATGTTATCAAAGCATCCATCCGGTAAAGGTGATATGCATGATCTCATGGTCGAAGGAATTAGGTTACTATGTATCAGAAAGCATATAGCAATTGAACTAATAAAATGACTTGATCTTTATGCTACGCTTATCTATAGGAGTATGTCCATCACATCATTCTTCTAATGATATGACCCTGTTGTTAATAACATCTCTATGTTCATGATCAGGAAACCATGATCATATATTAACCAACAAGCTAGTTTAACAAGAGGCTTTACTAGGGACTCTTATTTTAGTTTACAAATCACACAAGTATTAATGTTTCCGGTTAATACAATTATAGCATGGTATGTAAACATTTATCATAAGTATGAAGATATGATAATAACCCACTTTATTATTGCCTCTTGGGCATATCTCCAACAATGGGGCTTTGGCCCACCGTGCTATTATCTACCACCTCCTCTGGCTTGATTTGCTTCCCCTGCCTCTCGTGCACGCCATCACGATGATGTGGTACTGCAGCCGCAACTGTGGCCTGCTTTCATCCTTGACGCCGGAGGGACGTTGCCATGACGCAACCCCGGCGCCCTCAGTCCGCTGCCAAGGAACCGTGCTATGATTATGGATAGTGGTGATGCTACTAGGACTGCTTCTTTCTCCGACACCGGTGGGACGACAAGCATATGCAACCCCGGTGTCGGCCTTCTTGTATACTAGATCAACCATGTCTCCGATCAAGTAAGACTCATGTGACTAGCCTTCGAGGTGATGAACTAGTTTAGGTGTAGAACACATTTTTTAGGTTCTGGAAATCTTAGAATTGATATGTGGTACTGATTAGATTGGGGTCTGGCAGTATATCTATTGGTTTTAGGGATCATTTGTGATCAGATAGCGTTACTGGACAAATGCTACTCCTATGATTGAGATAATGAATGTATCTCATATAGTGAGATTCCTAAATGCTAAATGATTTTTGTGGTGATTTCTAGTTAACAATCGTCTCTAGTAAATAGTTTTCTATGGAGATGTTTATAGACATGTTATAATCGTGATGGTAGTAATTAACTCTTAGTGCCTAGGTAATGAGGCTCAATAAATGACCACTTTGTTGATTAAGTTAATTTTCATTACAGTGGAACTAATAGGTGATTAATAATTATATCCTACATATATTTAAGTCTGTCTCTACTAGATTTCTGGTTCTCTTAAAGTACATTCTTCTCTTGCTGCAATCTGACTTGGCTAAATATTTATTTGACATATTACTGGTTAGATATCCAATGGATTTCTTTCTTTCTTTGTTCCTGTTATTCTGTTGCACATTAAGCATGTATAATGCTAGGGAATTCCTGGTTGCTCTAGGTGTGATAGATGGTTACATGTTTGTCATGTGCTTCTCTGGTAATGTTGTGTTGGTATATTCTAGGTTGTGATTTGTCAATGAAATTCTGACCAAATAGGAGTTTTGTGCTACTTTATAATAAGGGTAGTGTTTTTTTACTCCTAAACATGTGTTAAACTAGTTCTTGTGATACTGTAATAGTAGTGTAGAGGTTCTAGTTGGATGATCTTTGTGCTAGATTACACATAGCTTGCCTCTAAGACATTAACAAGAGAATGATCGTTTTTTTATTAATTACTCAAGCATCTCTAAAGATACTTGTGCTACTTCCCAGCACCTTTACTTAGAAAACAGATAATACATGTTGTATATGTGTTGTGCATCGGTGCTACTCCCCATATTTCATAATACTATTCTCACTCTATGTTTTTAGGGTGTGAGCTCCTGTTTATACCAGGAACCATCAGCTCACAAGTTGATCTGGTTCCCCTCTCTGCTGATCTCTAGCTCCCCTCTCTGCTGATCTCTGTCTCCCTATTTAACTGTTAAGAACAGATTTTGTGCTTGATCTTATGGCCTGGCCTATGATGCAAGAGTCTGAGGCTTTCTTTTTAATAAGAACAGATTTGGTACTTTATGTTTAGTGTTAAACAACTTAGTGGCTTCTACTGCTATTGGATCTGCTGTTGTGGTGCCTCCCATGTGGAGTGTGCACAATAGTAAATTCAAACAGCCTGATCTGCTGCTATTTGTCCCTGCCAAGGATGCAATGGTTGAGGCACATATTTGGAAATAAGATAGACAAATACTACTGATGCCTAGAAGTTCAATAATGAGAGAAGCATAACATCTCTATGCTTATCTGAGAACAATCTCAACACTCCCAAAATCTTTTCTAATGGAATTGGTAAGAATAGATATTATTGATGATATGGGTGGTGAAAACTGATGCTTGTCCTTCATGGTCGTATGTTTCTAGATCTTGATCTACTGCTTCCACTTGATACTTGTGTATGATCAGCTACTCCTTGCTATTGTTGGTCTGGTCTTCTTTTCCTGGAGCTGCTGCCTGACCTTTACTTTCCCCTTGTTCTAGCTCTTGGATGGCTCCAGGGAGCAACCATAGATTGAGTATATGGTGGATTGGATTGGTGAGTTGTGGTTTGTTCTACTGGAATTCTAGCAAGTGCTGATGCTATTTTTTGTGGTGTTCTTGAGAGCTTAGTAGTGGTTTGAGATAGATTGGAACTGAGGCAGTGGCTAGCAGGTGTGTTGCATCTGTGTCACCTCTTTTATGTGAATTGGCTGATGCTGCTGTGTTGACAACACACCACTGCATGCTGCTGACTGAGCTACTAGTGTGCATGCCTCTCCTGGGTGGATCAGATCAAGTAAAAACTTGATATTTCCTGATGGTTTTACTTCTTACCCGTTCACTATTTTAAACCAAGATAAAACTTGCCCCTGCTTATGATGCTAAGCCTGAAGCCATTTTTTATGATAAGAACAGATACACACATTGGTGAAACTTGCCCCTTCAATTATAAGCTCAATGATGTGTCCAAACAGTGCATTTCACTGTCAGACTGAGAGCAATCCAATTAACACTAATTCATTTTTCTTTATTTTTGTTTATTGTTTTTTTACAGGTACAAGAAGTTTCAAAGAAGATCAAAAACACTTAGATTAGGATTAGTGTAGGCTTTTCCTTTTATTTCTATTGTAAAATCAATGTAATATTGTATACATTAATAAAGTTATTTTTTTCTTTCTTTATGAAATCTGAATCTTGTAATATTTATATTTGTTTATTTCCTTGTTGTAATTTCTTTTCTATTGTTTGCTTCATTTCTTAATTGTAATTTACTCTTATTCTTTTATTGTAAAAGAATAATGTAATGCTTATTGTATTCTTATAATAAAGAATTCTTTTATTTCATTATTTCTTTTGTAATCATTTCAATTCAAGTTATTAAATGTTTCTAATTTCCATTTGTGAATTTGAAATTCAAATACATGTTTGAGCAACTTTCCCCCTAAACAAGGAATTCTATAAAGGTCATGTCAAAATCTATCGCACTTGCTCCGAAGTTTCTATCAGTACAAGAGAGATCTCGATCCCTCTATAGCTCTTTTAGTTTTGTGCGAAAATTTCCCGGATTTTCTTATGGATGAATGCAATGCACAAACCTGTGTCCTCTATAATTCTAGGTGCTAATCCTGGGATGTTACAGACTCTCCCCCTTAAAATAAACTTCGTCCTCGAAGTTTGTAAACTCTCACGTTTCGGAGTAAGGAATTTACTTTTATTGGGTACTGCATTTCTCCACTTCATGGTAACCTCAAATGGAAGTAATGGTAGTATTCCATATCCAGATCCTTTTCTTGAATTCCTACCATACTTGGCAATCTTTAATCTTTCTGTCTCCAATACTCCAAAGTTCCTTTTACTTTACTTCCTTAGGGATATGTCCTTGTTATAAACTCCTTTTAATTGGGGTCTCTTATTTAGTTCATTTCCCTGATTCGGTATCCTGATCCAACTCCTTTTTTTAATCATCGAACTTTCTTACTATTCTGTGTAAGGTATAGGAAGTCTCACTAAATCAAGTTTTAATTTAGTCAATAGTGGAGGCCAAAAGACTAACCTTTGACTTATCATTGTATGGTTGTACTGGTAATCCTTCTGAAGATTGGATTTGAACCCATTTAGCCCATACCCATTGTAATTCCTTGTTCATCTATATTTGTCCAATTGGATGTTCTTTGTTCCCTCTTAATGATGGCTTAAGAGTTGTTTCTTTTAGAATAAGTCTGTTAGCACTATTCCATTTTGTTACTTCAAGATTTTACCTTATCAATATTTAGAAACTCTTTTTTTATATTCTTAAGTACTTCTTCAACTTCCATTTATTAACTATCTAAAGGTCTAAGCACTACTATCTTGAATTTAAGCTTCGATCTTTTCTCCAGACATACTTCTGAAAGTACTTTTATAATGATGTTTTCTTTTGACCTTATGAAAATAAGGCTTAATGTTGTTATAGGTTAGTACTTCTTCTCCAACATTTACTTGGAATTCGGATAACAATACTTTTGTTTACTGTTTACTCTCCCCCTTAGGGTTTACTAATAGTCTCTAAACTGCCTATATAGTAACCATCGACTTCATAATTAGACTGTTGGTCTCTATTTAGATTAATGGTAAGGAAATCGGTAATCGTTAACTACTCGGTTTTCTTGAGAGTAGCGACTAATCGGAATCCAGAAGATTAATTGATTTAACCGGTCAACTATTAATCGGTGCAAGGTACAAGAATTAGCAACTAAAACATATATGACTCCTCTTGCACCTCAACCACCTACCCTATTAAAGGCAGCCTCGATCTCCCGAGTGAGATACTCAAGGCACTAGAGCTCTTGTATCCGAGGTCTGATGGGCAATTACGAGAAACTGGTCAACAACGACAAGGAACTAACTAGTGATGGCAGAAATCAAGCTCCTAGAGGCAGGGATCGAGCGAGATCTTTGAAAAACCTACTTCATTGGGGCGGGTTAGCGTATGGATGGGCGATATGTGTTGATAATTTTGCAACATTTTTTGACCAAGTGTAGTAGTTAGTCAGGAACATACCTAGTAATCGGAGTGTCAGAGCTATTAATCGGGCTAAACGATTAAAACAAACGATTAGTGGTAATCGACACGATCAGGTACCTAGTAGCGATTAATCGGCCTATTAATCGCTGGTTTGGCCTATTTTTTGAACAGTGATTTAGATTATACACTACCTAGTTAGGGTCTTATGAAAGATTGTATGGTGTATCCACACAATTGTGGATCTCCGAAGTGAATCTTTCAGCATTAATTGTCTTACTTATTATTTGGACATTTTCTCTTTGATAGATCTGACTTTGCGAAGAGTCTCGAAAGACGGTTGCTTTAATGTTTATACTCCTTCATGTTTAATTTAGGCCAAGTTTTATGCTCTTTATGCAACTTTTAAGAAGATCTGGTTAACTAAGTTAACCAAATACCAGCTGCAGACAAGATACCAGTTGCGAACCATCCTAGGGTGTATGGATTACCCTGCGGTTTCCGACATACTACTAGCATTCTCTCTGAATTGTCAGAACTTGAATACCACTTTGGTTCCAAAGCTACTTCTTTGTACTTATTCATGATACTTCCATGAACTTGGTACTACTACGCCATTCCTTCTTAGCAATATTACCTATTCTGGGTGAAATTAATTTCATAACTCCTTGTTGCTCCTTATATTTCCTACACTAATCTTCCTTCTTATTGCTGGCTAGTAATGATCTGAGCTTGATCCATTCTTCAAATTGCGTTAATACTCCTTATACTTGCTTCATTCTTCATGTAAATCTTTGTCTTGATCTATAGAACTCATCACTCCCTTACACGAATTCCCTTACTCTATCTAGGTCTATAACATCAAGTAGTAACTGGATGTTGCAACATGCATTTGCACATCAAGTCAAACTTCATGTACATATCTAGTCAAATAAGAAGATCCAAGAAAAACCAATAAATCCAAATGTGGTACATATAACACATAATATTCTAAGCCCAGAATATAGTAGTTGAGTATAATATCTCAAGAATCCAGGCTTAGTTGTGTAGTATATGACACCTCCTCGTATAGGTTTACATTGTGATTCTTATCACATAAGGTCAGGCTATACTTTGTCTCGATATTTACCTAGATTGCTCAATTGCAATAAGATAAATTTAAGCAAGGTAATCTCAATTTGGTTTTGACTAACCTTTAGTCTCACTTTTGAAATGGCTAATATACCTACCTCTCTTTATTGGTAAACTAACCTCACATGATTACTCCAAAAGACTAATCAGATTCTACTAAACACCTAAAACTAAATTTTATCCAGAATTATGACACCTATGACTTCTATCATAGTTCTACCATACTATTTTCTTACTTCTACCTCTAGATTATTTATTAATTACTTGTCATTTTTACACCTACATCATGGTTTCAGAGCTAATCTCATCATGATCTTGTTATGTCTTACTTATACATCATGATTTAAGAGCTAATCTAACCATGATAACTTAACTTCTCACTACACTATTATTAAGCCATAACATAGTTTCACTTCATCACGTAGAATTCTCAAATGAATACCACATGATTGCTACTCATTACATCAACATCTATCCTAATGATATTCATCATGTTGTCTTTGGTTATCAACTAACAATAAGATTCCACTGTGTTACTTGAATTCTAGGGTTAGACTACACCATTAAGACTGCTTCAATTGATGTCTTACACTTTCCTACAGTTTCTTGGTGGTTTAGGTCTCCTTCGGAAGACACTAAATAACACTATACCGAGAAAAGATAAAATAATTACTCCTAAAAAAGAATGACTTAAGTATCTAGTGACAAAGTTATCCTCAAGTGGCTACTTCTCACAAGTCATAACAATATTTGGGTTTAGATAAGATGGCTCCTATAGTCACTATCCAACCTATAGTTCTTCCTAAAAGGGTTTTAATTCTAAGGTCAAAGCATATGCTCTGATACCAACTGCGGTGACCCAGCATACCACTTCATGATGTAGTACACTATAGTCGTTGACATAACACCAATGAAACACCGTCCACTAGTATTACATCCCTCAGAGTGGTATAACAGAAAAACAGCAGGTCCAAGACATGACTATAGGTTACAACTCGACTCTTTACAAAAGATCCAGAGAACACTCTAGGTTAAAGAGAGAGAAAGAAACTTCTTAGAAAGAAGAATCAAAAATAAACAACTAAAAAACTATCATACTAATAATACTAGTATCGAACTATTGGTCTGCCATTGCTGCTATTGCAATATACTACAGAAATAGGTTCTATGGCTCGAGATTATATTCCTATCTAATTAGTAACTCCGTCTTCACTTGAGTTGATGTATATGTTAACTTTCCTAACTTCATTGAAGAACTTTATCTTATAGTGATGATTCCTCCAACATAACTTGATGTAGACATCATATGTACTGACTTTAGAACCTAGCAAGGGTTAAGAAGATACTTTGAGTACGAGCGTACTCAGCAAGTTCACTAAAAAGGAGTGTTTGATGCACTATATCTATAGCCATAGACCATAGGTCGTAGGCAATGCAAGTTTTTGTAAACATTTCCTCAAAGGTTGCTTTTATTCTGAAAAGCTATGTCCGTCAGCCTTCACGGGTTTACTAGAACTTTCATGGAGTTCCTTTCCCTCCGCGTTCGCAGCTCCTTCCCGGAACAGGGAGTAACAAGTTATAGTTCTTACACTCTGCAGAGGTGCGTTACTTTACCCATGAGAGATCAAATCCTTGTTGCACAACCGGGCGATCTTTCCCATCCACACTTCCTATGGTGTGGGGCCTATTAGATGATACAGGCCAATCACTGTCCTTCTCCGCGACCCCGCATACCCGACGGATTGCACATCAGGCCTAGGATAAAACTTGTTTCCATTATCAGCCTAAGGTGTACAACCCTCATAGATACCAGAAGCCGTGGGACGTTGAGGGATCCCACCCATAACCTGCTAACCCTCTACAAGAGGAGTTGCAACAATGGCCCGGTCATTCGTTGGCAAGCGAGAGGGAGCCGATCCATCTGACTTCTCCGTCCCATTCCAAATCTCATGGTTAACGCGTAATATACGGCGCAAGAATCACCGGAGACATTCGTTGTTAAGTCCTAGATATTATGTTCCTTGACCACCAGAACTTTCATAGTAGGTTATTACCTCATGGTGAATAACCTATAATCATATTATTATGAAAATAGTGTTTTTGGACCCTTTTCAAATGCAGGTGATGACAACACTGGATTTGTAAAATACTTTACAGAAAATAACCAAAGGACATGAGCAAGTGTGAACTTGCCTTATGTGATTGCAAGATTATGCACTCACGGTCTTCGAGATAATATAAGATCCAAGATCTGAAATCAACATCATTGGTCTGGTAAGGACTAATGTTTAAAGAAGCAAGATGCTATTAAGCATAAATAATGTAATGCAATTTCGTAAACTCGAATCCCGGGGATAACGTTGATCTAGGGTTTGGAAACTGGAAATGGTTTCTTTAGAATGTGTTGCCCCATACTTGTGCTTCTTATTAAGGCTTGTGAGTGTGTGTGAACAACACATAGTTATACAACAATAAGATACACACATATGGAATGCTATTCAAGATTGCTTACATTATAATTGTTTATCTTCAAATTTTACTTTACAAGTAATGTCACTTATAAAGAACTTAAGTTTTATCGATCCTAAGTACACAAGTAAAGTATAAAATAAGGTGATTATGGTTAACTGTCATTTGGTGATTATGATAAAAGTCTTTGGGTTGAGTTGTTAGGAGTTGTAGAACTTATTATGAGATTAGTGTTTGAAGTGGCAAAAAGAAAACATTTAAAGAAAAGATTTCCTTTCTAAGGTTTAAACAACCCTGATAGCTTTTAGAATATGATTGATAGAATGTGATTGATGTTGTTTATGTTTGCTTGAATAGTCTGAACTTGAGATACTTTATGTCTTAATTGAAATAGACCAAAGTTAACTATAAAAACATAAGTGGTGTATTAGACTTGACGTTTATAAGCTTTGAGACTAAAGTTAACTTTAAAAGGGTAAGTAAACTTAAGATGTAATATGTTTTAATTATTCCCAAGTTTTAGATTGATGATAGGTATAACTAAGGTGTGGAATTATTCACTTTATATTTTAGTGAATGATTAGATTAAATTTGTTTTGATATTATGAAAAGAATATGTATTTATTTAAAGGAAACATAATTAGATGATCTTAGTGATTTGTTAGAATTTAAAGTTATGTTAATAGTGGTTAAGATATAATGATTATTCACCATATTATATAAATGAGTGATACCCAATGTTTATTTAAAGGAGCTTTTTTAATAAGATTTTTAAAAGACTATTTTGAAGTTAAAAGTTATACTTAAGTTTGATTATGAATTTAAGTTATGGATTTGGAATTAGTACAAAGACACTAATTGCTCAAGGTTTTATAAGAATTATGATTATTTCTTACTTAACAATTGTTTTTAAAGAATTCACAAAATAGTTATTAGATAAGGATTTATTTTTTAAAATATTAAAGACTTTTCTAATAATATATTTAATATTTTTTTAGTGTAATATATTTGTTCAAGACCTTAAAAATGATTTTTATTTAATTTTTAAGTATTATTTTTATGTTTATAAAATTCCATAGAGGGTTAATGTATTTAAATATTTACTTCAAATTTTATTTATAAAAGAGTTGAGTTAGTATTTTTATAAAATAGTGGATTTACTTTTATACACAAAAATGATTTTTATTCATTTTTATGATTTTTCCTTATTTTATGAAATTTCACTTAGGATTTAATGGTGTTAATATTTATTTGCTTTATTTTTATTTTAAACAAGTAAAGTTATTTTTTATTAGGTAGATCTTACTTTTATGATGATTTTAATATATTAGATGTATTTTTATGATTTTCCTATAATATTCTAGAGCTTTAAATCTCAGAAGGGTATTTTGGTAATTTTTATTTTATCCTTTAATTGATTTTTCTTTTTCTCTTTTAGAACCAGACCCAAAGGATCCAGCTGGAGTCTGCTTGGTTGGTTGCATCGGACGACCTGGTCCAGCTAGACCAGGCTTTGGGGATAACCCCACCCGACCAACTTTCCCCTCTCGCGACACCTACACATACTCGTTCCTCTTCTCGCACTGCTCGACGCCGTCGCTATTTCCGGCGGCTCCCGCCGCCCTCTGGCGCCAGCCATATGGGGCTTTGGCCAACCGTGCTATGATCTACCACCTCCTCTGGCTTGATTTGCTTCCCCTGCCTCTCGTGCACGCCCCCACGGTGATGTGGTATTGCATCCGCAACTGCGGCATGCTTCCATCCTCGATGCCAGAGGGACGGTGCCGCGATGCAACCCCGACGCCCTCAGTCCGCTGCCAAGGAACCGTGCTATGATGGTGGACAGTGGTGATGCTACTGGGACTGCTTCTTTCTCTGACACCGGTGGGACGACAAGCATCTGCAACCCCGACGTCGGCCTTCTTGTATACTACATCAACCATGTCTCCAATCAAGTAAGACTCATGTGACCAGCCTTCGAGCTAATGAACTGGTTTAGGTGTATAACACATTTTTAGGTTCTAGAAATCTTGGAATTGATATGTGGTACTGATTAGATTGGGGTCTGGCAGTATATCTATTGGTTTTAGGGATCATTTGTGACCAGATAGCATTACTGGACAAATGCTACTCCTATGATTGAGATAATGAATCTATCTCATATAGTGAGATTCCTAAATGCTAAATTATTGATGTGGTGATTTCTAGTTAACAATCGTCTCTACTAAATAGTTTTCTATTGGAGATGTTTATAGACATGTTATAATCGTGATGGTAGTAATTAACTCTTAGTGACTAGGTAATGAGGATCCATAAATGACCACTTTGTTGATTAAGTTAATTTTCATTACAGTGGAACTAATAGGTGATTAATACTTACATCCTCCATATATTTAAGTCTGTCTCTGCTAGATTTCTGGTTCTCTTAAAGTACATTCTTCTCTTGCTGCAATCTGACTTGGCTAAATATTTATTTGACATATTACTGGTTAGATATCCAATGGATTTCTTTCTTTCTTTGTTCCTGTTATTCTGTTGCACATTAAGCATGTATAATGCTAGGGAATTCCTGGTTGCTCTAGGTGTGATAGATGGTTACATGTTTGTCATGTGCTTCTCTGGTAGTGATTATCAAGTACTAAGCCATGGTAATGTTGTGTTGGTATATTATAGGTTGTGGGTTTGTCAATGAAATTCTGACCAAATAGGAGTTTACTGCTACTTTATAATCAGGTTAGTGTGTTTTAATCCTAAACATGTGTTAAACTGGTTCTTGTGATACTGTAACAGTAGTGTAGATGTTCTAGTTGGATGATCTTTGTGCTAGATTACACATAGCTTGCCTCTAAGACATTAACAAGAGAATGATCATTTTTTATTAATTACTCAAGCATCTCTAAAGATACTTGTGCTACTTCCTAGCACCTTTACTTATAAAACAGAGAATACATGTTTTATATGTGTAGTGCATCAGTGCTACTCCCCATATTTCATAATACTATTCTCACTCTATGTTTTTAGGGTGTGAGCTCCTGTTTATACCAGGAACCATCAGCTCACAAGTTGATCTGGTTCCCCTCTCTGCTGATCTCTAGCTCCCCTCTCTGCTGATCTCTGTCTCCCTATTTAACTATTAAGAATAGATTTTGTGCTTGATCTTATGGCCTAGCCTATGATGCAAGAGTGTGAGGCTTTATTTTTAATAAGAACATATTTGGTACTTTATGTTTAGTGTTAAACAACTTAGTGGCTTCTATTGCTATTGGATCTACCGTTGTGGTGCCTCCCATGTGGAGTGTGCACAACAGTAGATTCAAACAACCTGATCTGCTGCTATTTGTCCCTGCCAAGGATGCAAAGGCCGAGGCACATATTTGGAAATAAGATAGACAAATACTACTGATGCCTAGAAGTTCAATGATGAGACAAGCATAGCATCTCTATGCTTATCTGAGAACAATCTCAACACTCCCAAAATCTTTTCTAATGGAATTGGTAAGAATAGATATTATTGATGATATGGGTGGTGAAAACTGATGCTTGTCCTTCATGGTCGTATGTTTCTAGATCTTGATCTACTTCTCCACTCGATACTTGTGTATGATCAGCTACTCCTTGCTATTGCTGGTCTGGCCTTCTTTTCCTGGAGCTGCTGCTTGACCTTTACTTTCCCCTTGTTCTAGCTCTTGGATGGCTCCAGGGAGCAACCAGAGATTGAGTATATGGTGGATTGGATTGGCGAGTTATGGTTTGTTCTACTGGAATTATTGCATGTGATGATGCTATTTGTTGTGGTTTTCTTGAGAGCTTAGTAGTGGTTTGAGATAGATTGGAACTGAGGCAGTGGCTAGCAGGTGTGTTGCGGCTATGTCACCTCTTTTATGTGAATTGGCTGCTGCTGCTGTGTTGACAACACACCACTACATGCTGCTGACTGAGCTACTAGTGTGCATGCCTCTCCTGGGTGGATCAGATCAAGTAAAAACTTGATATTTCCTGATGGTTTTACTTCTTATCTGTTCACTATTTTAAACCAAGGTGAAACTTGCCCCTGCTTATGATGCTAAGCTTGAAGCCATTTTTTATGATAAGAACATATACACACATTGGTGAAACTTGCCCCTTCAATTATAAGCTCAATGATGTGTCCAAACAGTGCATTTCACTATCAGAGTGAGAGCAATCCAATTAACACTAATTCATTTTTCTTTATTTTTGTTTATTGTTTTTTTACAGGTACAAGAAGTTTCAAAGAAGATCAAAAACACTTAGATTAGGATTAGTGTAGGCTTTTCCTTTTATTTCTATTGTAATTATTTTCTGTTGTAAAATCAATGTAATATTGTATACATTAATAAAGTTAATTTTTTCTTTCTTTATGAAATCTGAATCTTGTAATATTTATATTTGTTTATTTCCTTGTTGTAATTTATTTTCTATTGTTTGCTTCATTTCTTAATTGTAATTTACTCTTATTCTTTTATTGTAAAAGAATAATGTAATGCTTATTGTATTCTTATAATAAAGAATTCTTTTATTTCATTATTTCTTTTGTAATCATTTCAATTCAAGTTATTAAATGTTTCTAATTTCCATTTGTGAATTTTATAAATTCATTTGAATTTCATATTTGAAATTCAAATACATGTTTGAGCAACTTTCCCCCTAAACAAGGAATTCTATAAAGGTCATGTCGAAATCTATCGCCCTTGCTCCGAAGTTTCCATCAGTACAAGAGCGATCTCGATCCCTCTATAGCTCTTTTAGTTTTGCGCGAAAATTTCCCGGATTTTCTTATGCATGAATGCAATGCACAAACCTATGGCCTCTATAATTCTAGGTGCTAATCCTGAGATGTTACATAGTACTCCCTTGGTTTCAAAATATAGAATATTTTAGCTTTTGTGAAACAAATGTATCTAGACATCTTTTCGTGTGTAATTTCAGAATGAATTTATATCCTAAAAGGAATCTAAGTGCATTCATTTGAAAAAAGCTAAAACATCTTATATTATGAAACGGAGAAAGTACTAGAGAGAAATCTAAAATAACCTTTGTCCCAATGAACCTATGGGACGACCTCTCCCAATCCATCGCAGTCATCTTAGAAACGCCCATCCAATCATTCCCCCATACCTACCTAGGTTTACCTCTCTCCCCATTCAAACTTCCCGCATTGGCATTTCAACCTATCATCAACAAATGTGACTATCCAAAGGAGGCAGGTTTATCCTGCTGTCCTTGGTACTTGACTCTCTACCCACCTACTTTGTGTCTTCCTTTCTTCTTTCCAAATTAATTATCAAACTTATGGATAAGCGTAGATGAGCTTTCTTTTGGCTGGATGATGGCTCATGTACAGGTGCGTACTGCCTGGTCGTGTGGGACAAAGTTTGTTCTCCAAAGAACTTGGGAGGTCTAAGTGTTAAAAACCTTATCTCACAGAATGATTGTTTTTTGCTACCAGTTTCTGCATGCCGATCTTCTTCCCTAGAGAGACTCGCTCCTCCACCACTCCCCATTCCACCCTCTCCACCAAAACAACAAAACCTACCTAGGAAAAATTATTGGTAGCCACCTCTCCATCCTCTCTCAGATTACACAGTCTGTCGCTCATAATGGTTTATCGGTTCTATTTTGACATGACCGATGGATACTTTCTGACCCTTACAACTAGAATTCCTAGCACTCTACTCGCACCACACCCAATCTAATGCGTTTGTTAATGATATTCTGCATAATGGCATTCAAGAGGGCCCGCGTAACCGACTAACTGTTGCTTCTACATCCGAGCTTGCTTCTTTATCTCCTTGCAGGGTGTTACACTGTCTACGGAACCAAACTCCCATCTTCTGGTTGGGAGGGGGTGCTTCTCCTCGAGAGGTGCATACCAGCTTCTATAGACACAACTATAGGACCCGGATGCTGCAATCATCTGGTCCTCACCCGTGCCCAACAAGGTCAAGATATTCTCCTGGCTGCTACACCTCAATAGACTCAACACAAGGGAAAGTTTGTTGCACAAGACCATCATAGACTACGACACCTACCCCCATTCTGACCTAATACCAGAGGACAGTGAACGCTTATTATTCCACTGTCCAGCTAGCATCGCCATCTGGACCAAGATTGGCATCAACCACACATACTCCCCTTTCCCGCAAGTTTGGATGACGCCAATGCCTCCACACCTCCCTGCCTCAGCCTGGACCTCTATGCTCGTGATCATTCTATGTAAGACATGGGATGCACGCAACACGAAAGTCTTTCGGAATTTTGACCAACCTTGTAATGAAACTGTAACAAACATATTCTCCGATCTCACCTTATGGACTCATAGTTTTAGGACAACGGAATTTTGGATGGCAGCCACATCTTGGTGTGATCATATCTCCCTTTGTAATATGTAAATCTTTCAGTTTTGAAGTAAAATTTAGGTGGGGATCCTCTCCCTCCCGGTGATTTACCTAAAAAAAATGGATGCTATGGGTGCAATGTTCTTAGGAAATCTCTAACCGATCCCCTAAAATCGGTTAGAGGAGTAAAATTTGGTAGATGCCGCACCTAACCGATCCCCAAAACGGTTAGAGGAGTAAATTTTTACTCATCGAAGGAGTAAAAGTGGTGCCCGACTCCTAAATTTACTCCTCCGAGGCCACGTCCGAGAAAACCTCCTGCCCCTCGACCTCCTCTTCCTTCCCTCCGCCGTTATTTCCCACCCGCCTCCCCACTGGCATCGATGTCGCCGACTCCGCCCGCGACACGCAGCTCTCTGGTGCACCTTCTCCAACCATCCCCGGCACCGGAGACACCCCAACGCCACTGCAATCAGAGATCTCCACCGCGGCCTCGGGTGGGAAAAGCTTGGGGCGCCAATAATGTGGTCCGGCCGGGCGACACGACCGTCAAGGTCTCTGGTAAGGCCGGCGGAAAGTGAATGGAGGCTCTCGAGGTGGCGCAGTGTCCTCCCCTTGCTGCTGTGGTCGGCCGGCGGTAGAGCAAGCCAACTCTGGCCAAGAAGAAGAGGAAGAAGGCCGAGGCGGCGCTGCTGAAGGCTGCAGCTGCCTCTTCGACGCGCAAGGCCTCGACGACAAACCCTCCCCGAGGCCCGCCATCGCAGGCGGCTGTTGTCAACAGCGACGAGCGCGAGGTGTTTGATGGATCACCGGCAAGGTAAAAATATTCTTTTATCCTCTCCTCTCATCGGTTCGCGATTTGTAGACACATGGTGATGTTGTTTTGATGAAATGTAGTACGGTGGAGACGGAGGTGGCCTCCTTCATGAGCCAATTTAGGCTAGCCATGCCGCCGGGATCGACGAACTCAATTTTGACGATCAAGAGGTTGAGCCCACTACCGAGAAAATAGAGGTGGAGGAAGAAGAGGTGGAGGAGACACAAAGAAGCGCAAAGAAGATCCGAGCCTCCAACTATAGTGAGAAGGAGGACATCGCATTATGCTATGCGTGGATGAATGTGTCACTCGATGCATCGGTTGGCACCGACCAATCGAAGGAGAAGTTTTGGTCTCGCATCAAGGACCACTACAACAACACCTTGGAGGTGCAAATCACTCGCACACAAGGCTCTCCCGGCCACCGGTGGGGTGCCATTCTTGGTTGTTGCAACCGGTGGTCCGGTTGTGTTGATCAAGTCCAAACCAACCCGCCAAGTGGAGTGCTCGTGACGGAGTTTGGGCCACTCATCCAAGACCTCTACAAGATATGCAACAAGAAGAATGGAGGCAAAGCTTTCAACTTGCACCATTGCTACAACGAGCTTGTTGGCAATGAAAAGTGGGTGTGGAGGAATTGGGATACCACTCCAAAAAGGTCTAGGGTAAGAATCTCTATCGACGCCAATGATGAGGAAGACGAAGACCCATACAAGAGGCCCGAGGGGCAAAAGCTTGTAAAGGAAATGAAAATGAGAGGTGCCCAAGTTGGAGGCTACAAAGAATAACTATGTGCCATGGTTGAGACCAAGAAAGCTTTGGTGGCCGAGAGGAGGGATGAGAAGGCGGCAAGGTGGGCCGAGCTTAAGGCAATGGAGGAGGATAAGTGGAAGAAGAAGATGGCCGCCGAGGAGAGGAGGGCCCTTGCCGAGGAGAGGAGGGTTGCACTTGAGAGGAGAGGATAGCAAAAGAGAAGGAGATCGATGAGCGTGCTATCATGTTCATGGATCCAAGCAATATGGATGCCACGGCTAGGAAGTATTGGGAGCTCACTCGAGCAAAGATCCTTCAAAGATCTTTTGGTGGAGATGCTCATGGCCAAGGAGGTGATGGTGGCCAAGGAGGAGGAGATGGTGGTGGTGATGGTCACGGTGGGGATGGCGGTGGCCGAGGAGGAGGAGGTGATGATGATGAGTTCTTCGGAGATGGACTTTGAGCTCTTCGATGGTGGTTCACAACATATGAGGTGATATGTTGGTGGTATTTTTTGGATCAAACAAGGTCGATAGTTTTTTTTTGGTGACCTTGATCGATGTTGGTGGTAGTCTACTTTTGAATGAACTCTATGCATGTTTTATTTCGATGTGTTCGATTCGATGAACTGTGTCTATGCATGTCGTTTAAGTGGTGTGTTGCTTGTGTTTGAATTGTTTGTTTAAACTATATGTAAGATGTTTGAATGCACACTTAGGGGAGTGATAAAAAAAATAGAAAAAAAAAGTTTACTACTCTAAATTTAGGGGATCGGTTCGGCGCCGACCTCCTCTAAACTTTACTTCTCCGTTTAATCCTCTAACCGAGTGGAGATCGGTTAGAGCTGAGTAGCTAGTATTCCAATCCAAAATCTACGAATTCTTGTTCAGCTCTAAACTGTGACACAAGTCACTGACGCCACGGAAGTGTTCACGTCTGTTCCATGATAAGAACCTTACGTCTCCAGCATGTGCAAACCGGGGGGGACAAGTACTAGCCCTGACTAATCAAACGATCCTACATTATAAAATCAGAACACGATAGCCGAAGCAAGGTATAATATATCTGTTGACTACTTGGTACAAATTTAAGCAAGCATAGACAGAGTGACAGAGAGCGAAAAATCTCCGAAAAATTATCGCTAACGACGATAGTTCGCTGTCACTGACAGCTGAAGGCACACTTGAAAAATCAGGAGCGAGAGCGGCGGGTGGTAGGGAAGTCCTGGCGTGAACGTCAGCTAGCTGCATCACTCACGAGGTCGACGCTTCCGGCGCGGATTGGGGATCGGCGAGCGAGACGTGCGGCCGACAGATAAGAAGCACTGACTGAGCTACGGCGAGGCAGACTGAAGAGTATGCATGTTTGACTTGGAATAGGTCAGAGCCTGGCTGAACGAGTAGTCCAAGATTATCGCGCCAGCGTTGACTGTAAGCACACAGTTTTGACAAGTTTATAATTGTTCTTCAGACAACGTATAATACTACTAGTACATACTGTAGCTGAACAGAGATCATGCATGCACGGCAGCCATGCCACACACAAACTTTCATGTTTCTGCATCAAAGATTCATTCATCTTGTCCACCAATTACACGGATTGATCAACAAATCCTAACTAAACTCGCTACTAGAACACGGAATAACACCAACATTAATTAATCACACCAACACGTTCTTTAGCTACTAGCTAGCAACATTAATCACCCCAACACGTACGTTCTTACCGCCATGGCCAAGTACTCCCCCCCGTACCCTAGAAATTAAGTTCACTCCCCCCCGTACCCTAGCTAGAATCTTATTAAAACATGAGCACGTCATCTTCATCGATCAGCGGCACCGAACTAATTAGGCTTCCGATTCCGAGGAGACGACGGGCTTGACAGCACCGGCGGCGGCGGCGGCCATTTCCTGCCTGTGGTGGTGTCCCTGGTACTTGGGGTCTTTCGTGACGATGCGCTTCCAGTACCAGTGCTTGTCGAAGAGCAGCCAGATCTCCTCGATGGGCACCTGCTTGGTCTCCGGCAGGAGGAGGATCACGAAGACGGACATGACCACGATGAGCGACGCGAAGAGGACGAAGACGCCCCACCGCAGGTGGCACATGGCCGCCAGGAAGCACTGCGCCACGGCGGCGGTCCAGAAGAGGTTCACGCACACCACCACGCTCTGCCCCGCCGACCGCATCTCCAGCGGGAACAGCTCGCTCGGCACCAGCCACCCCAGCGGGCCCCACGACCACCCGTACGCCACCACGAACATGCAGATCGCCACCACCAGCACCGTGCCCACCCCCTTGGACAGCTCCTCCCCGTGCCCGAACTTGAGCGCCAGCACCGTCGCCACCACCACCATCGATAGGATCATCTGGATCCCGGCCTCGATGAACAGGACCCGACGCCCGAACCGGTCCACCGTCACCATGGACACCAGGGCGCCCACCACCAGCATGGAACCCGTGATGATGGACGAGTAGAGCGACGCCGAGGACCCGAACCCCAGGGACTGGAAGATGACCGGCGAGTAGAAGAGGATGGAGTTCATCCCGGAAAGCTGCTGGAACGCCGGGATGCCCAGCGCGCCGATGATCAGCTGCGGACGGTTGCGCACCGCCAGCAGGTTCCGGAACGTGCCACGGACCGCCCGCGCCGCCTCGCTCGCCTCCTTGAGGTCCTCGAACTCCGCGTCCACCTTGTGCGTCCCGCGCACCTTCTCCAGCACCCGCCGCGCCTCCTCGAGCTGCCCGCGCTCCACCAGGCTGTTGGGGGTCTCCGGCAGGAAGAGCGCGCCGACGAAGATGGCCGTGGCGGGCACCATGGCGAGCCCCAGCGAGAGGCGCCACCCCCACGGGTGGATCCGGTCCGTGAAGTAGTTGACCACGTCCGCCACCAGGATGCCGAGGCAGGTGGTGAGCTGGAAGAGCTGGTTCACGGCGCCGCGGATCTTGTACGGCGCGATCTCCGACAGGTAGAGCGGCACGGCCTGGTTGCCGAAGCCGATCCCGGCGCCCAGGAGGACGCGGCCCACGATCAGCATGGCCAGGTTCATGGCGGCAGCGTTCATGGCGCCGCCCAGGAAGAAGCTCACGGCGCCCACCATGATGCTGGCGCGCCGCCCGTGCCGCTTCGTCACGAAGGAGGCGCCGAAGGTGGAGACCAGGCCGGCGAAGTAGAGCGACGACGTGAAGAGCGTTAGCACCTGGTTGTCGTACTTGCAGTAGTCCGTCTCGTGCAGGTGCGCGTGCTTACGGTCGTACACGTCCGGGAAGAACTTGATCAGGAAGTCGTCCATGGATGTCACACCACCTGCACACCAAGCATCATCATGTAAGTAATCTAGTGTGATCAAGGAATTGTGTAATTCTCTTCAGCTAAGAAATGAGTTCTTCATCATCAGAAATTCTGTATGACGATTCACAAGGTGTCAGAGATTTGCAAAAAAAATTAGCACGCGAATGTAATTCTTGCAGGTATCAATCAATCTTTTAATTTGAATTGGGAAACAGTTCAAAAGATCGCAGAAGGTCAGTGTATGTGAGTGTTGAATTCCGGTTCTTTGGGGTGCTAGTTCAGAGTGATCTAACTGTATGTTAGTTATCAGGTTCATTGACCGGTTCAGAACGAAGAAAGTTGTCACATCTCTGTTCCTATCAAGTTTGACAACTTGCTGCATTATTTGTCCTGTCAATGCTACTACTAGTTTCTACTCCCCCAAGACAGCGAAGCAAAGATGATGATCCTTTCGAAAAAAATAATCACAAGAAATTATTTCCTCCGCAAAACAGATTTATTTCTGGTACTAGTCTATGTAAAGGAAGTAGGATGCAGACACCATAATGAGCATTATGGTTTTCCTTTACTCTTTTGGCGTAGATAATGCCTTCCTTTTATACGAAAAAGCATTAACCATGATTGAGACCTTCAATTAGTAGTAACTTTGATGAGGATACACACCTAGTAGTAGGATATATTTTACAGATTGTTTAAGAAGAAATCCACGGGATTCAAAGAGAAAACATGTTCCTAGACCGAAATCTCACACAGAAAACACAGTTTGTTTAGAGACAAGTGGGCAGGAAGAAGACAGGCGAATACGAGGTTTGTTCATAATGACTCGAACAGAAGAACCATAACAAGAGGAACATGAAGCAGGTAAAGAAGAGGAATGGAATACTCACTGGAGACGCCGAGGTCGTATCCGAAGAGGGATCCACCGAAGGAGCCGACGATGCAGGCGAGGACGAAGTAGCTGGTGATCCTCCCCTCGTACTGCTCCGCCCTCCCGGCGACGGCATCGCCGCCGGCGAATCCACCGGCCATCTCTCTCTTTCTTCCTTCTCCTCCTGTGCCTTCCCTTCCAATCCTCTGCCTCCTCGTCAAAGAACGAAACCAAGAACCTTAGCTTTGTTCACACGCCCCTCTTGGCTGGAAGAAACAGGGCGAGCAGAGGCAGAGAGAGAGAGAAGAGACAGCAGGAGTCAACAACACAGTGCAGTCAAGAAACGGACAAATTAAGAGGGAGAGAGAAAGAGAGTGAGCGAGCGAGGGCGCAATTGTTGAAGAAAGATACCTCTCCTCTGCTCTTGTGCGTGGAGAGTATTCAAATCGGGAGCAAGTGGTCCGCGAGTAAACAACGGAGCGAGCACGCTTTGTGCCGCTGGAAGAACGAGAAGGGCTTGGGCGATCTGGCTGACAGCGTGGGAGGCAGAGAGGATCGAGTTGGAGGGAGAGGGAGGCTGGCGGGAGTTGGTTGGCTGGGGGATTTTATCGGCGAGCGGGATGGGCCGCCGGGTCGCCGGGATGACCCGCGGGAGAGTGACACTGATCATGCGCGGGGGTTGGTTACGCCCATGATTACCGTCCGGAACTCCGGATATGGCTGCGCCACGGCTGTAGTAGTTTTCTTATCCGATCGGAGCGCCGTCGTGAGTCGTGCCGATGCTGCTGCCTGCGAGCCAGTCAAACGATGGAAGTGATCATATCGGTTATTTGTGATTTCGGCGTGGAAGTTAAATACAGTATGTCTTCCCCCCATTTGAGGCGTCGATCGATGGATGGGGACACGCAGGGCTCTATGCGTTGCGGTGTCACGGAGAAAATGGTAGCTAACACGGCCGGTCTTTGTGTCGTTTGTTGCATAAAATATAGAAATAAAATTGTTTTTACATCTAGTAGCACAGTATGTGGTTTAATTTTTGCACCCGGTACAAATGAACAACTTAACCTTGTTAACATGTTATCTAGTTGGTCGTGCTGGCTGTTTTGCTTACAATATAACATTTGAAACATAAATATGTTAATAAAACATCTTTTTTTACACACGCACCAAAACATATATACCAAAATAAATATTTATAAGTATTTGTAGGTCTCTTTAAAACGTACAAATACATATACATGTGTAGTATGTACGGCGAAGTTTGCATCAAAATATATTTTCACATGGCATAAAAAATATTGAAATAAAATGAGGTCTTTTTTGCCTTTTTCAGATACACGATTTTGTGATTTTTATATAGCCTATTATAATGCACCGTATTATATACCAAAATTACATGGATATGTAGTTGACATGCTTTAAAATACCATTTTCTATTTTTAAAAAATACAATTGTAATCTCAATGACAATAAATATTGCAAAATCAGGATAGTTTTAGTAAAAAAATGCATCCCCTTTTTAAATTTATTTTATCAATATGTTAGTCAGTTATGCTCTTCATTTGGGACAGGTGCAAATAATTAAGTGACAAACCATGCCAGCTGCAAAAAACAATCTTATTCCTATGTTTTGTTTAACAAATGCCACAAGGACTGACGTTAGCTATAATTTTCTCTGTCATATAACATGTTAACAAGGCTAAGCTATTAATTTATGCTGGATGCAAAGAATTAAACAACAAACTGTGCTAACTGCAAAAATGGTTTATTTCCGTGTTTTGTGCAACAAACACTAGAAAGGGTGGTGGCAGCTGCAATTCTCTCGGTGTCACGCGATAACTGTGGTACGAACTGATGACCCACAAGTATAGGGGATCCCAATAGTCTTCGAGGGTAGTATTACCCAATTTATTGATTCGATACAAGGGGAGCCAAAGAATACTTGCAAGCCTTAATAACTGAGTTGTCAATTCAGCTGCACCTGGAAATAGTTATTGCTCACAGAAGTTTATCAGTAGCAACAGCAGCAGTGAAACAGGAGCAATAGTAACAGTAGTAGCAAACAGTAGGATATGAGCGTGGTAGGCATATGGATGGATGGACGGGCGTTGCATGGACGAGTCTAAACATGTAACTTCAAGACCTAGGACAATTACAGATAAATAAGAATAAGCATACAAGTACTAAAAAATCATAGGCATGTGCTTCATATATAGTCATGCGTGCTTGCAATGAGAACTTGCGCAATATCTTTGTCAAGCCATCCCGTTGCAGTGGGACCTCAAGGGAACTACTGGAAATTAAGGTGTTCCTTTTAATAGAGCACCAGAGCAAAGCATTAACACTCCGTGAACACATGTGATCCTCACATCACAACCATCCCCTGCGGTTGTCCCAATTTCTGTCACTTCGGGGCCTTTGGATCCGGACAATGATATGTGTACACAACTTGCAGATAAGATCACAAACAATACTATCATAATGATTTAATAATAAGTTCAGATCTGAGATCATGGCACTCGGGCCCTAGTGACAAGCATTAAGCAAATAAGTTGAAACAAAGTCAAATAGCACTAATAGAGATAGTAGGCACTATGCCCTAACAATCTTATTCGATTACATGATAGAACTCATCCAATCTCTACCATCCCCATAGCCTACAGCGGGGGATTACTCACTCATGGATGAGGGAAACATTGATGTTTGATGGAGAGGTGTTGGTGATGACGATGGCGATGATCCTCCCCAAATTCCCCGTCCCGACAGGGTGCCAGAACGGAGTTTCTGGTTCCGAATCACGGCTTCTGGTGGTGGCGGCGCATTAGAACTCTTTCTGGAAAAAACGGCGAACCCCCTCGGTTTTTAGGTCAAGAGGCTTCTTATAGGCGAAGAGGGAGGCCGAGGGGGTACCTGAGGTGGCCACACCCCCCTAGGCGTGGCTAGGCGTGGCCCGCGTCTGGCAAGGGTGTGGGCCCCTCAGGCCTCCACTCCGTCTCGTACTCTGGCTCCACGGATCTTCTAGTGAAATAGGAGTTTTGGCATATTTTCCGGGATTTTTCCTGATAGTTGATTTTCTGCACAAAAACTAGACACCAAGGTAATTCTGCCGAAAGCAGCGTCAGTCTGTATTAGTTGTGTCCAAATCACACAAGTTTAGAGGAGAAACAATAGCAAAAGTGTTCGGGAAAGTAGATATGTTTTTGACGTATCAACTCCCCCAATCTTAGCTTATTGCTTGTCCTCAAGCAATTCAGTTGAAAACTGAGTGCGATTAAAGAACTTTCACGAACACATTTGCTTCATATGATGTAAATATTCTCAGCACAAGAGTAGATACTTAAACCATTCATAATAAGAAGTATGCAACTAAGTCTACTCAATAGTCATTGCAAGCTATGAAGAGATTCCAACTCAATTATAATAAGTAGCATGAAACATAAACATAAGCAACATTGCAATGCTCATAAGAAGGTATGATAGAGTGGTATCTCGCTTGCCTTTGTTTGTAGAGCATAATAAAAATGCCAAGACACCTCTGAAGTTCAAGTGAAGACTAGAAGTAGAGATATCAGGGATACAAGCATCAAAGTCATGATATAATTAAGCAAGTTTTGAGACAAACACAAGAATGACAATTATTCTCTCAAGAAGGTGTCCATAGAATAAGTGGTGACTCAACAAGGAAGTGAAAAAGGTTTTGAAAAGTTTGAAAGGCCTCCAAATGCTGAAAGTAAGATTCTCAATAGCTTTGAGCTCTCAATTCCCCTATCATAGGCATCTTTATGTGGTTAAGGTGAAAGTGAGGTCCAATCTGAGTTATGATTGACAGACCATAAACTGGAAATCCCATGTCCCTTGAGTATGAGGGCCGCTCCTCATGCTACTCAACTTTAGTTACCTATAAGTTCTTTTCATTGTAAATACATGCATATCATAGAGAACCGCCAACGGGGTACCCCTTGCATATGATACATGAGCTATCCCGTGATCAAAATGACAAGGCAAGTAGACAATGAGCATCTCAGCGATCTTTTTATTTGCTATTAGCATAGGTTTTTATTGAGGATGCTTCATAGATGCCCATTATGGTGATGCTGCAAGTTTCCACCATGATTATGCATGGCTTAGGCTAGCGGCCCAGGCGTTTTTCTAACACATATATATACTCCATGAACTCCCAATCTCCCCTATTATTTCACACCGACGACATCCGCAAACAAAAGAGCATGGTATCAGCTGGACATGTATCCATAAGTGTTGAAAACGTTCCCCGTGACAGCACGGTTCTGCTAACTCCGAGCCTATAATTTGCAAGCATATAACTTTCATGGACAATTCACAATGGTTCAGGTTTATTAAGTGAAGGAATAAAGTGTGCCATCAAGTTCGTGAGAGCTTTACACATAACTTTCTCAAAATAGACAAACATTTTATTTGGAAGAAAACAAGGCATAATGAATATGCACTGAATAGCAAATGATGCTAATAGGTAGGTATGGTGGACACTGTTGGCAAAACTGGTTTTAGGGAGTTGGATGCACAAGTAGAGCTCATACTCAGTGCAAGTGAAGGCTATCAATAGAAAGGGAGCGACAAACGAAAGAGCAATAACTCTCATAATCATGCTTGCAACAAAACAAGACTAATTATGGCATGAAAGTGATACAAGAACTCTGAGGCAAAATAAATCATCGAGGCTTACTGACTATTGTTTAGTCATATGCATGTGTGAGCATGTGCCAAGTCGATTCACATGAAACGTTCAGAGGAGGATACCACAATATCATACCAAGTTATGAATAAAACAATGAAAGCAAACATTCATATAACATGCTACAAACTATTAGCAAGCTGGAGCTAATCACAAGAAAGCAAGAACTACTAAGCATCCATCAATAACATACACCTTACATGAACAGACTAAGCATGCTCACAATGATGAGTATATGTACAAAAGTGAAAACAAATAGAGTTCGTTACCAGCCTCTTACCACACCTCAAGTTTTATTAATATTCATTATTGCCCTTCACTTGTGTTACTTGAATAATAACATGAAACCAAAATCCATTGAGGACGGCTGAACCCTGCAAAGAACTCACAAAACCAAAGAAGAACAACAAATATTTTTGGTGTTTTCGTTTTTTTAAAGCAAGCAAACAAAGCAAAATCTTTTTGGATTTTTCTTTTAAGGCAAACCAAAGCTAAAAAGCAAAGAAACAAACCAAGAGAAACAACACAAATTTTTTTGGTATTTTTTGTTTTGAGAAAGCAGAAATAAAAACCAAAAAGAAAGCGGAACATGGATAAATAAAGAACCGACCGAACATGATATATAGATGAGTGTGATGTCGGTATACCTCCCCCAAAGCTTAGGATTTTGGCCTAAGTGGGTCTCAACTCCATGGTGACCAAGTAGGTGCACCTCCGTAGTATGTCGAGGAGGCCCCTTCTTCCTGGTATGAGCTCGAGGACTCCCCTGTATAGTGCACATAAGGGTCGTATGAGGGCTCGTCCCCCTGATAGTGTCCATGGAAGCCAAGAATGCGCAGCTTCTCATCCATATCCTCCTTGGAGTGTGAAAAAGGTCCCTGAGAAATACTGAACAAAGTGGTTTGGGGTAGGGGGATCTCTCTCTTCCCTGTCAGTAAACAACATTCTATAAACCAGGCTCTCAAGGGTAGAGTCAGCACTGACAAAGTGATGCGCTTTCATAGCAGCAAGATCAAGCCTCTGAGGAGCCAAAACTGTATCATTTGGATCAACATCAAGGTCCAAGGCAGCAACAACACGTGCATCAATAATTCCCCCATAAATGGGTCCCTTAGCGGCTAAGCGACGAGCAATGAGAGAACCGAGATTGTACCTAGTTTCATTGTTGAGCGCAACAGCTATGAAGGCCAAATGATAGTTGGAAATATTACTAGTGTTCTCCCTACCAAGAACACTAGTGGCAAGATAATAAGAAAAGTACCTGATGGCTGGGAGTTGAATATTTCTTATCTTTCTCCGTTGGGCTCTATGGTCATCATCATTAGTTATCCCGCGGTAGAGCTCCAATAAATCAGCGGGTTGAGCTGGAATCTTCTTCACCGACCCAGCTGTACCAAGTCCCAGGATCTCACAAAATTTCTTCAATGTCATGGTGTAAGGCCTGCCATAAATTTTGAAAGACACATCTAGTTTGAACATGCTGTTAGCAAAAGAGAAGCTCTCCACAAATGTTTTAGAGCTTAGCATATTGCACGCTCTTATCCTGCATATAACTTGTTAGTCAAACCCTCCGAACCAAGGTTACAAAATCCTCAAGAATCCCAACAGCCCGCAAAAAGATTGGACAAGGAAAGGGGAAGGGTGCGCATCCCCCTCATCTCCCTCATCGCCAAATCGCGGTGTAATGAGATCCTCATTGTATGAGGGCCTAGCTCGGGAGGATGATCTTGAAGGCCTTGCCCTCCTAGGTGCATCACTCTCAAATATTTCACCAAATGTGTGGTTGTCCATGACCTCTTTTTTTCTGAAATTTTTAGACAAACATCAAACCAAGTGATTTCCAAGTTGATAAATGATGATAAACTACTATATGAACTTGCTAGAGGGCTACACATGCATCAAAATGAAATTTCTAAGCATAGAACAAGCATGCAAGCTCACACAACCTGACACCTATAGCAGCAAAATACTCAAGATACAATCTACCAATCATAAATCTAATTGGACAAGTGGAGGAGGCACATACCAAGGAGCAATCCCTCCAAAAATCAGCAGCAAAGATGGGCTGAGCAAGGAGATCGAAATTCGGGAGCAATAACAGCAAGAACTCGAGATTGAGAAAGTTTTCCGGTGTTTTTCGGGAGAGAGAAAGAAGATGGCCGGGAGGAGACATCTTGGAGGGCCACACCCCTGCCAGGCGCCACCTGGGGGCTGGCCATGCCGCCTAGGGGTGTGCTGGCCTGGGGTGGCCCCCTGGGTCACTCCATGTGTCCCTCTGCCCCTTTTTTCGAGGAAAATTTTATTTTGAATTTTCTGGGATTTTTTGGGAAATTTTATTTTTTGCCAATTTTCAGGGTATGAAAATTGATTTTCTCGCAGAAAAGACTTTTTTAGAATAAGAAAAAGCAAACCAAAAACTACAGAAGTTCTAAGACACTC
Source organism: Avena atlantica (assembly GCA_910589765.1). NCBI lineage: Eukaryota > Viridiplantae > Streptophyta > Magnoliopsida > Poales > Poaceae > Avena > Avena atlantica. The sequence continues at coordinate 431,195,454 of OU342736.1, read as the reverse complement.
TAACAAGCAAACAACTAACAAAACCAAAGCTAACAAAAGAAAGGGCAAAGACTAGGAATGAGAAAAATAAGAGAAAGCAAGTATAACCAAAGTGAAAGCATTATTTTGTTCATTAAAATCCTTTTGTTAACAAGGTTGATCAAGTCTTGTTACCAAAACAACCTTATATGAAACAATACTTTGCATTCCACAAAGTGATTATATTACCTCATACTTGATAGCAATGGTCCCAATCATAATAGTTTCAAAACTTCCTTGTGGAATGGGACAATATATTTCTCCAACCTTGATGCTCTTAATATTTTCAATGGAATTCAGGCAATAGCTCTTGGCAACTTTCTTGGGGAAATAGATAGTATGCTCTTTGTCATTAATATTAAAAGTTACTTTTCCTTGATTACAATTGATGACAGCACCTCAGTATTAAGAAAAGGTCTCCCAAGAATAATAGACATATTATCATCTTCAGGCATCTCAAGTACAACAAAATCAGTTAAGACCAAGCAATTATGAGCCACTTGAACAGGAACATCCTCACAAATACCAAAAGGAATAGTAGTTGACTTATCAGCCATTTGCAAAGATATATCAGTTGGTATCAACTTTTGTAGCTAGAGTCTCTTGTAGAGAGAAAAAGTCATAACACTAACTCCAGCTCCCAAATCAAATAAATCATCTTTTGGCTCATATGAATGGGCTCTTCCTCAACCTCCTTTGACTTGTGCTTCTTTCTGGAAGAAAGAAGCAATCAAGCAATCAAGGCTATCAATGGAACCAGGAGGTAATCTATTAAACCAAGCCCTAGCTTCTCCTTTTAGTGAAAAAGGGAATATCTTAGTAACAAAGTACTTACACATCTTAAAATCATCAGAGAATAAAGCACTCATAGTAGAAAGCTCATTCATATGAGCCACAACACTCTTATTTTCAGTCCCACAGAAAGGTTCTTTCTCAACAATATCTAAATAGGACAAATCAAGAGAGAAATCATAATCTTCATCTTTGATATCTATGGGAGAGGTGGCAAACTTAGGATCAGAGGATAGTTTAGGCATAATAGTACGTCTAGCGAGGAGACTCTTAATAGCACTAGTACTATGTGTGTTTCGGCACTCTTCAACTAAATCATCAGTGAACTCAATGTAACCATCATTAATATCATAACTCTCACTAGACTCAGGTGATCTAACAGGTATAATAGTGTTTTCACTAAGAGTTTCGGTATTTCCTAGACTAGCCATAGTAGCATCTAGGAAAGGACCTAGTGAACCACTCGCATCACATAAATGAGTTCTAACATAATTATTCTTATAGAGCAAGGAATAGTTGGTATACCTGGATCACCAAGTTTCTTTGGAACCTTACCATTGAAGGAATAAATAACAAGCAGAGTAGAAATCTCCTCATTAGGAATATTCCTTTTATTAGAGACAATATACTTCATATACTTTGAATAAGGAGGCAACTTAATAGCATCAGTCAAATGAATTTGCAAAAATAAAGGTTTCATCCACTCAAAAAACTTGTTGTAGTGTTCTTCCTCCTTTGACTTGTGTTTCTTGCCTGGAAAAGGCATAGGTTTCTGCACCCAAGGTGCTCTCTCTTTACCATGTTTATTAGCAATAAAATCTTCCTTAGTGTACCTAGTGTTCTTCTCAGGCTCTTCCTCAACTTCCTCCTTATCATCTTCAGGTCTCCCAAGAATAATAGACATATTATCATCTTCAGGCATTTCAAGCACAACAAAATCAGTCAAAACCAAGCAATTATGAGCTACTTGAACAGGAACATCCTCACATATATCAAGAGGAATAGTAGTTGACTTATCAACCATTTGCAAAGATATATCAGTTGGTATCAACTTTTCTAGCTATAGTCTCTTGTAGAGAGAAAAAGGCATAACACTAACTCCAGCTCCCAATTCGCATAAAGCAGTTCTAACATAATTATTCTTAATAGAGCAAGGAATAGTTGGTATACCTGGATCACCGAGTTTTTTTGGAACCTTACCATTGAAGGAGTAATTAGCAAGCAAAGTAGAAATCTCCTCATTATGAATCTTCCTTTTATTAGAGATAATATCCTTCATATACTTTGAATAAGGAGGCAATTTAATAGCATCAGTCAAAGGAATTTGCAAAAATAAACGTTTCATCCACTCACAAAACTTGTTGTAGTGTTCTTCCTCCTTTGACTTGTGTTTCTTACCTGGAAAAGGCATAGGTTTCTGCACCCAAGGTTCTCTCTCTTTACCATGTTTATTAGCAATAAAATCTTCCTTAGTGTACCTAGTGTTCTTAGTGTGCTTCTCAGGTTCTTCCTCACCTTCCTCCTTATCAGGAGCATCATTTTTATCATTACCACTTTCAGTTTCAGCATCAGAGACAGATATACTATTAGGATCTACAGCAGGTTCAAGGGGTTCCTCAACTATTTTGTGTTTATTTTTATTTCTCTTACGAGGACTACCACAACTCTCACCTTGTTGAGAATCCTGCTCAATTCTTTTAAGGTGTCCTTCAGGATATAAAGGATCTTGAGTAGCTATACCACTCCTAGTTCTAATTCCATAAGCATGTTTATCTCCTGAGGCATTAACTAGCATATCCTTTTGTACCTTAGCAAGTTGATCAAGTTGGGTTTGAACCATTTTAAAGCGTTTACAAAGAATTTTAATATCATTAGAAGTTCTTTCCATAATATCTTTCAACTCATGGATAACTCTAGAGTTTTCCAATAAATGATTCTAAACTTGTTTATTAAAAATACCTTGTTTAATAATAAAAATGTAGAGTTCCTCTAAACATTGATCAGGAGGTTTACCATACGGAATATCACCTTCATCAAAGTGTTGGAGAGAGTGTACCTCAATAGTGGATGAGTGGGGAATTGGCTTACATAATTCTTCTATAGGAGGTAGATTCTTCATATCTTCAGCTCTAATACCTTTCTCCTTTAGACACTTCTTAGCTTCCTTCATCACTTCATCATTTAATGCAATAACTCCCCTCTTCTTTGGTGTGGGTGTTGGAACTGGTTCAGGCACAACTGGTTCAGGAGCAATAGGCTCAGGTGTATTTAGCTCAGTTGAAGCCCAATCATCATAATTCTTGCTTATCTTAGCCATTAATTCTCCAGCATTTGTAGGAGTTCTTTCCCTGAAAACACAATCAACAAAGCTATCTAGGTATGTCCTAAAATCATCAGTTAGTCCATTATAATAAATATCAAGAAGCTCATTCTTAGGCAATGAACATCCAGGATGTGCATGAATCAAGGCACAGAACCTTGTGCACGACTCAGGCAATTTTTCTTCTTCTCCCTGTTTAAAATCAAAAAGACTCTACAAAAAAGCATGTCTAGCACTGGGAGGAAAATATTTCTGGAAGAAAGAATCAATCAAGCAATCAGGGCTATCAATGTAACCAGGAGGTAATCTATTAAACCAAGCCCTAGCTTCTCCTTTTAGTGAAAAAGGGAAGATCTTAGTAACAAAGTACTTGCAAATCTTAAAATCATCAGAGAATAAAGCACTCATAGTAGAAAGCTCATTCATATGAGCCACAACACTCTTATTTTCAGTCCCACGGAAAGGTTCTTTCTCAACAATATCTAAATAGGACAAATCAAGAGAGAAATCATAATCTTCATCTTTGATATCTATGGGAGAGGTGGCAAACTTAGGATCATAGGATAGTTTAGGCATAATAGTTCGTCTAGCGAGGAGACTCTTAGTAGCACTAGTACCATGTGTGTTTCAGCACTCTTCAACAAATTCATCAGTGAACTCAATGTAACCATCATTAATATCATAACTCTCACTAGACTCAGGTGATCTAACAGGTATAACCGTGTCTTCACTAGGAGTTTCGGTATTTCCTAGACTAGCCATAGTAGCATCTAGGAAAGGACCTAGTGAACCACTCGCATTAAGCACAGTAGAAGTAACTGTAGGGGTTCGTAGCATGGAAAACAAAAAATTTCTACCGCATGCAAACAAACAAGCCAAGATCTATCTACTAGATTGTAGCAACGAGTCGATAGAGGAACTCACCCTCGAAGATTCCAAAGCGGTTAACGAGAGCAGATTCTCGTGGGTGATGTAGTTGTACTCTTGCCGATCTCAAGATCGCGTAGACGATCCTTCCGGATCTGCGTTCTGGCAGCGCTCCCGCAGTCGGTCACACGCTCGGTACTCGATGAAGACCTTCCTCTCCCTTGTTCCAGCAGGCAGCGGAGGTTGTAGCACTCTCCTCGCGATTCCGGCAGCACGACGACTTGGTACCGGAAGTAGAGGGGAGATCTCGCAGGACTTCGCCTTAAGCCGGAGCGAGTATGGTGGACTATGAGAGAGCCTTGGTGATCTAGGGTTTAGACACACCAATTAGAAGGGGCTAAACCATCGGCTAGGGCAATTAGAAGCTCTAACTCGGCGGCTTGGGAGAAATCCCTAGGCTGTGGCTAGGGTTTAGGTTTAGAGGGAGGCAACTTGTGTGTCTAGGAGAGGAGCCCTGCCCCTCCTCTTATAGGTGGAGGGAGGCGCGCCTGGGGAGGGGAGTCCCTCCCCAACTCGGACCCAAGGTGGGCCGGCGGTGGGAGGAGGAACTCCTCCCCCAAGTCGGTTTCAAACCTCCTTCTCCTCTTTCCCAAAACTAGCCGTTTGAATTTCAAACTAGCCGTTTGACTTTTCAAACTAGGATTTGAATAAACCCTCTATTTTGGTACAGCGATGACACCTAGTACATGATGCAATCATATCAACTTGATATAACACATTCATGTACCCTTTCCCCTCCGGAGTGCCGGACATTCCGGAACCTTCTAGAACATTCCCGATGAAAACACCGGAACCATTCTCCAACTCCGAAACAGGACTTTCCTTATATGAATCTTATTCTACAGACCATTCCGGATCTCCTCGTGATATCCCGGATCCTATCCGAGACTCCGAACAACATTCGGTCTCTTACTCATCATTCCATAACTACTCAACAACATCGAATCCTTAAGTGTGTCTCCCTACGGTTCGTGAATTATGCAGACATGATCGAGACACCTCTCCGATCAATAACCAATAGAGGAATCTGGAAATTCATATGGTTCCCACATATTTCTACGATTACTTTGCGATCGAATGAACCACTTACATACGATACCAATTTGCCTTTGTCTCACGATAGTTTACTTATCCGAGGTCTTGATCGTCGGTATCTCTGCATACCTAGTTCAACCTCGTTACCGATAAGTACTCTTTTCTCGTTCCCGTGATATGTGATCTCTTGTGAGCCAGTCACATGCTTGCAAGCTAATTGGATGACATTACACCGAGAGGGCCCAGAGTATATCTATCCGTCATATGGATGGACAAATCCCATTCTTGATCCATGTGTCTCAACCAATACTTTCCGAACACTCAATGACACCTTTATAGCCACCCAGTTACGGTGTGGTGTTTGATGTCATCAAAGCATCCATCCGGTAAAGGTGATATGCATGATCTCATGGTCGAAGGAATTAGGTTACTATGTATCAGAAAGCATATAGCAATTGAACTATTAAAATGACTTGATCTTTATGCTACGCTTATCTATAGGAGTATGTCCATCACATCATTCTCCTAATGATATGACCCTGTTGTTAATAACATCTCTATGTTCATGATCAGGAAACCATGATCATATATTAACCAAAAAGCTAGTTTAACAAGAGGCTTTACTAGGGACTCTTTTATGTTTACAAATCACACAAGTATTAATGTGTCCTGTTAATACAATTATAGCATGGTATGTAAACATTTATCATAAGTATGAAGATATGATAATAACCCACTTTATTATTGCCTCTTGGGCATATCTCCAACAGTCTCCCACTTGCACTAGAGTCAATAATCTAGTTTCAAAATTTTGTGTATTTAACACCTATGGCTTTCCGGTGTTGTAAGTACACGTTCGCTAGTGGTCAATTGATCTCCGGATCTGACACTTCCAGGTCCGTGTGTAATTGCATGTATTTGCGTCTCTACGCATCACTCATTCTCTAATGAGATGGCTTTGTATAAATTTGGTCCTTTGGTGAGACCTTTAGTTCTTTGGGGTTAAAACATGTTGATAATATTGTCGTACAATATATCTTCATAGTATTATCCCGCTATGAACTACACCTAGTTTGATAACAAACTACTTGACCCAAATGCCCTCTTTAGCTGCTATAATAGCAGTCATATACTTAGCCTTTTGTTGTAGTATCTGTCACAATGTCTTAACTTTGGAACTCATCCAAATCCATTATGGAACTTACTTTCCATTATATTGTGCCACCCTTAGTTTAGATTGAGATAAACTTAATTTGTACTTTGTGACAAAACTAGTATCAATGTAGTACTTTTACAATGAACTAATCATCTATTTGTCACTTCTACAAACAATATATTCTTAGTTCTTCCAAAAGATCATAAGAATATCCTTACTATTGTCCAATGATCATCTTATGAATCATTCTGGTATATGCTCACATCATTTAGAGCATAGGACATATCTGGATTTGTACATATCACAGCATAATTGATATAAATACTCTTTGTGATTTCATACATCAAGTATCAATCTATACTTGAATCTTTGTTTCACTTACCAAGTGTCAATACACTTGAATATATCATAAATATTGAACTCATTCAATCCTTTCTGTGCGACAAGAACCTTTCTTGTAGTTTCTATATTGAACTCATTCAATACATCATCTATGTACTTTCGGCACAACCATATTAGCGTCTATTGATGCTAAATATTTGGGTTTTGCCTAAGACTTTCATCGAGATGAAATCCTTAATATGTGTTTAATAAAAGATACATCATTTCCAATCAACAATATGTCTTCCACATAACGTATTAGAAACATGTCTTAGCGCTCCCACTTAATTTCTTGCAAATGCAAGCATCTTCATTATCTCCGACGAATTTAAACTCCTTTAACAGTTTCATCATAATGAAGATTCCAACTCCGTAATGCTTACTTCAACCATTGAAGTTTGCATATGCATTTAGCATCCTTTGAACTAACAAAACCCTCTGGACCTTTTCATGCACACATCCTAGGGTTTCGCGGCATAGTAAATCAAAATTTTCTACGGAGCGAACAGAGGGAAAGCCAAGATCTAATCTAGGAGATGCAAACAACGAGAGAGATTGGATTAGATCTTCATACCCTTGAAGATTCGCACAGCGGAACGTTCGTCGGAACGTGGGTGATGTAGTCGTACTCGCTTCTCCTCCTCGCGATCCGATCCGATCTAGCACCACAAGTGGCGGTGCCTCCGTGAGATGCACACGTGCAGCACCTCGATGTCTCCTCCTTCCTCGGACCAGCGAGTATGGTGGAGAGATAGATTGGATCTACAGCACGACGGCGTGGTGTATATGGTGGAGAATTTCTGCTGCAGGGCTTCGCCTACAAACAGTCGGGAGGGAGAGAGGAAGGTAGCAAGGCTGCTAGGGCTTGGAGGAAGGTGTGTGTGGGGGGAGGGGGCGCACCACCCCTCTATATATAGAGGGGGGGCGGCCATCCCTTGCCCCTCCTCCAAGCCTATCTCTAGTTTACACAATTTAAACTCTCCCTTATCTAGAAATCCTATCTCTAGTTTAAACGATTTAAACTCTCCCTTATCTAGAAATTCTATCCCGAGATTTAAACGAGTCAAATCTCTCTAGAATCGGCTGGGCCCTATGGGGCCTTGTGCCCCTGGCCCAATGCGGCCAGGACACTCCCTCATAGGCCCATGCCCCCTCCCGGAAGGTGGGGCCACGTTGTTCCCCTTCCGGAAGGTTCTAGAAGCTTCCGGTACAATACCGATTAACCCGGAACAATTCCGAACTCCAAAAACTGCACTGCCTTATATGAATCTTATTCTCCGGACCATTCCGGAACCTCTCGTGATATCCCGGATCCCATCCGAGACTCCGAACAAAAATTCATAAACCAATTATCCAATCTATCCTAGCGTCGAGATACGTTAAGTGTGTGACCCTGCGGGTTCGAGAATATGCAGACATGATCTTCTATCAATAATCAACAGCGGGGTCTGGGCATCCATATTGACTCCCACACATTCATCGATGATCATATCGGATGAACCACGATGCCAGGATTCAATCAATCCCATATATATATTCCCTTCATCTCGCGATATTTTACTTGCCCGAGATTCGATCGTCGGTACCGTCATACCTAGTTCAATCTCGTTCACAGCAAGTACTTTACTCGTTCCGTAATCCGATATCACTTTGTGATTAACTCCTTAACCACATGCTTGCAAGCGGTGTTGATATCGATTACCGAGTGGGCCCGAAGTATATCTCTCCGACTTGGGAGGGACAAAATTCCATCTCGATACATACAACCCAACAGATACTTTCCGATCACCTGAGAGACACCTTTATGATCACCCTCTCATAGGATGACGTTTGATGACCTCAAAGCTTTCTTCCGATACCAGGGAGTTGCATTATCTCATGGTCTAAGGAATACAATATTTGACATAGGAAAAGCTTCGCAAAGACGAACACGATGACACGATCTAATTGCTCTGCTGTGTTTGGGTCTATCCACCATATCATTCTCCCAATGATATGATCTCATTATCAATTGACAACTCATGTCTATGGTTAGGAAACCTTAACCATCATTGATCAATGAGCTAGTCCATAGAGGCGTACTAGGGACACGATGTTGTTTACAAACCACACAAGTATTAAAGTTTCCGCTTAATACAATTCTAGCATGGAACATAAACTTTATCATGAACAAGAATTATAATAATAACATCTTTATTATTGCCTCTAGGGCATAATTCCAACAGTCTCCCACTTGCACTAGAGTCAATAATCTAGTTTACATCTGGCAACAATCTCACACCCATGGCACTGAGGTGTTGATCATGTTTTACACGTGGAAGAGGTTTAGTCAATGGATCTGCGACATTCAGATCCGTATGTACTTTGCTAATCTTCAGATCTCCATCTGCTATGTAATCTCGGATTATATGAAACTTGCGGTTGATATGCTTGGTCTTTGGATGATATCTTGGTTCCTTAGCGAGTGCTATGGCGCCAGTGTTGTCACACAATATCTCCAGTGGGTCCAATGCACTTGGAACCACGCCAAGCTCAGTGATGAAGTTTCTGATCCAAACTCCTTCACTTGACGCTTCTGCAGCAGCCATGTATTACGCTTCTACTGTAGATCCCGTGATCACGCTTTGCTTGCAGCTTCTCCAGCTCACAGCTCCTCCATTCAAAATATAAACGTATCCTGTCTGAGATTTAGAATCATCCTTGTCAGTGTCGAAACTAGCATCGACGTAACCTTTTACGACAAGCTGTTCATCACCCCCATAGACTAAGAAAATTTCTTTAGCTCTATTTAGGTACTTTAGGATGTTCTTCACGGCTGTCCAGTGTTCCACTCCTGGATCACTTTGATATCTGCTCGTCAAACTAAGAGCATTGGACACATCCGGTCTAGTACACAGCATGGCATACATGATGGAACCTATGGCCGAGGCATAAGGCACTTTGCTCATAGCTTCCCTATCATTTACCGTAGCTGGACACTGAGCCTCAATATCTTACCTGACAACATAGGCACTGAACCTTTCTTTGCCTTATCCATTCTGAACCTTTTCAGAACTTTGTCTAGGTATGTACTTTGGCTTAAAGCTATCAGGCGTCTTTGTCTATCTCTATAGATTTTGATGCCCAATATATAAGCATCTTCACCTAGGTCTTTCATTGAAAAACACTTGTTCAAATAACTCTTCACATCGTTAAGCATGTTGATGTCATTTCCGATAATCAATATGTCATCCACATACAGTACCAGAAACGTCACCGAGCTCCCACTCACTTTCTTGTAGATGCAAGCTTCATAGCAATTTGGAACAAATCCAAAGCTCTTGATCACTTGATCAAAACGAAGGTTCCAACTCCGAGATGCTTGCTTCAGCCCATAAATGGAACGCTGAAGTTTGCATACTTTACTAGCATCCTTAGGATCGACAAAACCTTCGGGTTGCATCATATACAACTCTTCATCAATGTTGCCATTGAGGAAAGCAGTCTTGACATCCATCTGCCATATTTCATAATCATGAAACGCAGCAATTGCTAATAAAATCCGAATGGACTTAAACATCGCTACGGGAGAGAAAGTCTCATCGTAGTCAACACCTTGAACTTGTCGAAAACGTTTTGCGACAAGCCGTGCTTTATAGACGGTAACATTACCATCCGCGTCCGTTTTCTTCTTGAATATCCATTTGCACTCAACGGCCTTTCGGTCGCTAGGAGGATCCACCAAAGTCCATACTTGGTTTTCGCTCATGGATCCCAATTCGGATTTCATGGCTTCCAGCCATTTCTCAGAGTCTGGGCTCATCATCGCTTCCTCATAGTTCGTAGGTTCACTGTCTTCTACCAACAAGACAGTCAAGACAGGTTTGCCGTACCACTCAGGAGGGGCACGCGACCTTGTCGACCTGCGACGTTCAGTAGCAGCATCGTCCGAAGCTTCATGATCCTTGTCATTAGCTTCCTCTATTGTTGGTGCAGGCGACACTGGAACAATTTCAGGTGCTGCGCTACTCTCCAATTCAAGAGAAGGTTCAATAACCTCGTCTAGCTCTACTTTCCTCCCACTCACTTCTTTCGAGAGAAACTCCTTCTCAAGAAAGGAACCGTTCTTTGCGACAAACACTTTGCCTTCGGTTCTGTGATAGAAGGTATACCCAATAGTTTCCTTAGGGTATCCTATGAAGACGCATTTCTCCGCTTTGGGTTCGAGCTTGTCCGGCATCAACTTCTTGACGTAAGCTTCGCATCCCCAAACTTTAAGAAACGACAACTTAGGTTTAGCACCAAACCACAGTTCATACGGTGTCGTCTCAACGGATTTAGATGGAGCCCTATTTAAAGTGAATGCAGCGGTTTCTAATGCATAACCCCAAAATGATAACGGCAAATCAGTAAGAGACATCATCGATCGGACCATATCCAATAGGGTTCGATTCCGGCGTTCAGACACACCATTGCGCTGTGGTGTTCCGGGTGGCGTGAGTTGCGAAACAATTCCGCTTGCTTTAAGATGCGTGAGAAAATCATAACTCAAATATTCGCCCCCACGATCGGATCGTAGAAACTTAATCTTTCTGTTACGATGGTTCTCCACTTCATTCTGAAATTCTTTGAACTTTTCAAACGTTTCAGATTTATGTTTCATTAAATAGATATACCCATATCTACTTAAGTCATCGGTAAAAGTGAGAAAATAGCGATATCCACCGCGCGTCGAAACACTCATCGGTCCGCATACATCGGTATGTATGATTTCCAACAAGTCCGTTGCTCGCTCCATCATACCGGAGAACAGGGTTTTGATCATCTTGCCCATGAGGCATGGTTCGCATGTGTCAAATGATTCAAAATCAAGAGACTCCAAAAGTCCATCAGAATGGAGTTTCTTCATGCGCTTTACACCAATATGACCTAGACGACAGTGCCACAAATAAGTAGTATTATCACTATCTACTTTGCATCTCTTAGCCTCAATGTTATGGATGTGTGTTTCATCCCTTTCGAGATTTAGAAGAAATAAACCATTCACAAGAGGTGCATGACCATAAAAGATGTTACTCATATAAATAGAACAACCATTATTCTCCGATTTAAATGAATAACCGTCTTGCAATAAACATGATACAGAAATAATGTTCATGCTCAACGCAGGCACATAATAACATTTATTAAGGTTTAAAACTAATCCCGAAGGTAAAACTAAGGAGAGCGTGCCGACGGCCATCACATCAACTCTTGATCCGTTGCCAACGCGCATCGTCACCTCATCCCTCGCAAGCCGCCGTCTATTCCGTAGCTCCTGTTTCGAGTTACAAAGATTAGCAACTGAACCGGTATCAAATACCCAGGCACTACAACGAGGGCTAGTAAGGAAAATGTGGCATCCCGCAAAACCACTACTAGAAAATCGCGTTGTTTTTGTGCATTGCATCATCATGACCGCATGCTCATGTCATCATGCCACATTGCATTTGAGCATCGCCATCATCTTGTATTTGCTTGCATAAAATTATTTGCGGAAAAACCTAATTTGTTTTCCAAACGCCCCATCCTAATTCAAACGCAAAACCCCGGGCCACCGGATTATTTTGTTTTGTCTGTTATCGGTTTGCAGAGGCCGTGTTTTAAATAAATAAAATATTATATTATTTTAGTGGGGCAGTCGAACGGGCCGAATGACCCGAACGACCACCCCAGAAATATAATCGGTCCACCTAACCCGCCCTTCTAAATCCTACAGCTACCCACCTATCTACCCACACCCCCCCTCCACATCACCCCCCCCCCCAATAGCAACCTGCCACCTCACCCTCTCCCCTCCCCCTATCCACCCAGAAGCCGCCACTTGGCCACCCCCTCCTCCACCCCCCTCTCTCTCTCCTCTCTCTCCCCAACCCCAACACACCCCCACAGCACACACGCATTACACGCACGCGCCAGCACCCCCTGCCCACTCTCCACTCAGCCCCGCGTGGCCCCCACCTGGCCCGCCCCCTGCCCAAATCCCCATGTCCCCCGACCCCACCACGACGCCACCTCCCACCGACGCGCACGAGCCTCCCGTCGTCTTCCTCGTGGCGCCCTTCCCCTCGCCCCACGCTCCCCTTCCACTCGCCCTTTCCCCACAGCGGCGTGCTCCCCGCCAGCTCCCTCCGCCGCCCCGCGTCGACCTCCTCCTTCCCCTCTCCGGCTACTCCCTCATCCACAACCCTCCGCCGCTCCGCCTCGCCTCTCCCAGCCTCTCCACCTCCAGGCCCGAGCGCCGCCCCTCCGGCCGCTCCGCCGCCAGCACCCTCCGTCGCGCTCGCGAGCCCCGCGCCGCCAGCGAGCCTCCTCCCTCGCCCGAGCCCACCCCGCGCGCTCGCCTCCACCTCCCTCCCTCTCTGCTGCGCTTCTCCCCGCCGGCAGCCGCCCCGCACCTCTCCTGCGGCCGCCGCCTGCGCCCGCCGCGCACGCTCCTCCTCCGCCCGTTGCCTGCACCGCCGCCTGGGCCACTCCCCTGGCCGCCTCCACGCTCGCTCGCCGCTCCGCCGTCCACCTCCCTCACCGCGCGCGTCCGCCCCGCTCGCCGGCTCCGGCCTGCGCGCCTCTGGTCGCGGCCGCCCGCCTCTACCTCAGCCGCCCCTGGCCCCTGCCGCCGCCCTCCGGCCAACCTCGCCGGCCCCGCACCCCCCCGTTGTCCCCGTCCTCTCCCGCGCGGCCGCCTGTGCCTCCCCTCGGTAGCTCCTTCCCCGCGCGCGGACCCCGCCGGCCGCCGGCTTCCTCGTGCCCTTCCACGGCCCCAAGCCACCTTGTCGCCATCAGCCGACCCTCCCCGTCGTTCGTCGCTCCAGCTCGGCCCCATGTTTATGGGACGGACATTAAGTGTGCGGCGGTGGTTTGTAGTGATGTGTTCGTGGAACCGACCTGGGTCTTGTGGTGGCATTGATGGTACTGCAAGATGTTAACCCTGCCTGGAATCCTTCCGGTGAACAATAGCTGCAAGCCGGACAAGTACCCCGAGCAGCCGCCCGAACTTTCGGTGCTAAGTCCAAGTTTGTCATCGACAATTGAACCCTCGGAACCGCCAAGGTCGCCAAGACCCCCGTACACGTCAGGTCACCGCCCGGAACGCCAAGTACTCCCCCGAGGACGCCGAGATCTTCTCGCCAACAAGGCCATCGCCAAGACCTGCTTGCCCTGCAAGCTCGACCGGGGACATTCAGGGTCATCTCCCAGACTGTTCACGGATCAGAAGACTCCAAGTTCTACTACAAGGACACGAAGATCCCCTTCTGGGATTCGATGACCCGAAGGCCACGGGTGCGCCAAGATCTGCCCCGTTGTTCGAGTACGTTCCCGCCGAGACCGGTCCGTCGAACCCTGGACCCTGAGACCGACCCCGGACCCCCGGATCCCCAAGATCTGCCGAACCCTAAATGTGTGAACCCTTTTCCGAGAACCCTATTTTATAAATGGTCAACTATATGAATTTTTGCATATTTAATTGTCATTCTCGCATGCATATCATGTGGTTTGGGGGCCTTAGGCCGATTCACCTAATAATTAAATATGGGGCCCATATGCGGGCAAATCTAGCCTTATATTGGCCTCATTTAAATTGTGTAGCGAACCGGTGATATATTCTTGCCTTGTTAAACAACATCTAAATTGTGGGGTAGTTAAATAACTTGGACCATATATTAATTGTCGGGACCCCGGTTCCACTTAACATGACCTAATTGCATCGCACCTTTGCCATGTCATGCATCATACATGCATCATGCCGATCTTCTGCCGTTGTATTAAATATTGCATCCGGTGTTTCTTCTAGTGTTTTGCTTCTTCGCGGATAAGACCGTTGAGTTGATGTGAGCTTCGCCCCGATCTTCGGTTGAACCTTCGGCAATGTTTTCAGGCGAGCATCTCCCCCTTTCTACCTATCTTACTTTTATAGTATTTATTCCCTCCTGTTGATCTATTGCTATCTGTGTTGCGATGCTCTAGATTCCGTACCCTTGATATCCCTTGCAGCCATATATTGCCTTGGACACATCCTATTACTTGTTGTTTGGTAGATAGTTGGACTTGCGCGTCATAGTCGCTTGCTCAAGTGCTGTTGCTTCTCGCCATGCACCACAGTTGTTGGAGTATTGCCACATGTTTGATGTTGGAGATGATCTCGGCTTTATTTATCGTTCACTTTAATTACTGTTTAACAACTAAAATTGAAGTAAGCAGAGGCATCGGTGGGTGATAGATAATATTTGGTTTCCGAACGCCCACTTGTGTCCCGTAAGACCCCGAGTACTTGATACCTGTTCCTTGATTTATCGCGCTATCCACATCCGGGAGGTATATGGGACCCCCCTAGCCAGAGCTTGATTCCGTCTTATTTCTTGGGGCCACAACTAGTTTGAGGTTTTATTTACTATCCTGTACCTATGCCATGCTTTACTGCTTTATTTAAATTGTGCGACAGATAGCACGTGTACTGTTTTGGAAGCGGAATGTTTCGCGCGGTATCGACAGTCCCCGTTTGGGGATTTGCTGTCGTTTACAGCCATTGTCGCAAACCTTGAGTCCGTCTCGGAGCTTGCTTACTTCGTTGCGGTGTACTCCAAGGGTGGCCCCCTGAAATATTTCTGAATCCTGTGATTGCTTTGTCGTGAAGGCCTCGTTGGGTTTTGATTTGGTTTTTCCGAGGTTGATCGAGTGTGTGTTGCTATTGGTGCACCCCAGCCGGGTAAAACTTTCTGAAAGCCGTGTCCGCGGATATGGACGACTTGGAGCACAGTATCTCGACCATAGACAAGCATAACTAAAGTTTATTGCTATAAATTTGACTTTATAATGACTAGTAATCAGCTTCACTATAATGGAATGGCTAAATAATACTGCCCACAATTGCTTGTTTGGATTGTCGCTTGCGACCATTGTACCTGACTAGTAAGTATGGCAACTACAACGGAATGACTGATTAAAAGTACCAACAACTGCTGGGTTTTGGGTTTACATCATGCTATCTGTATCTGATTAGTAATTTCTTCAAATATAACGGAATGGTTAACTAAAAGTGCCCACTGCTTAATTTAACAGGATGATTATCTATACTTGACTAGTAATTGCTGCAACGATAACCGAATAAATAAAAATGCCAACTGTGTGAGTTCCTCGTTGACTTCCTCGTTTGGTTTCGAGGGGGAAACACCAGGATGGGTTTGTTTGGTGTTAGTTTCAGGTTGGAACCGGATAGGTCATTCTTGTCCCTCTCTGATAACCGCCAGTTGTATCGAGTCTCTATAGGTTGTTCAGTGCATGCTGCCGCTGCCGCTCAGTCCACCATACCTATGTAGGCGAGGACCGCCGAATTCTAGTCTCGCCGTGTACTGGCCTCAGTACTGACGCTCCTCTTTTTCCTTTGCCCTTTGTCGGCACCCCTTTTGTTTAAGCAGGTTTTGAGATCGACGTCGTTAGCAGGGTTACCCTTCCGGCTTGGCCTGGGCAGGGTTATGGACACCATTGGTTATTCTTCAGGGCTCTTAGCCCCATTTGCATCTTGTCCGTAGCTGGACGCTCTATCGTTTTCAAGGTGTTTTGGATCTTTGTATATTGTATCTGTGTTCTTGACTCTTGGAGTCGTGTTGTATATATATCTGTTCTGTGGGTCCCATCGAGGACTGTTGTGTAATGTTATTACTTCGTTTTCCACCCGCACGAAAGTGCCTGGTGGGCACCTTTGAATCGTTTCTATGCGGGTTTGGCGGGAATCGCTGAATTTGCATAGGGTCGATTCTGAGGGTGTTACAGAGTGGTATGAGAGCCCAGTAGTTACGATACCCCACAAGTCCAACCTGTAGGATAACCTAGCTAACGGCCGAAGTAGAGTGTCAAAACTATTTTGCAAAAATCGGTTGGATAGTTCTGATTAGGTCTGATTTTACTCCTTACCCCTCTGCTATTCTCCTCTTATCTCGATGTGTTTTGAATCTGCTCACTTATCTTTTCTTCGAGTCCAGGATTTCTCGTGGTTGGGTTCCGTCGTACCTTCAGGGTTTCGCTTCCTTCTTTGATAACGGTGTTCTACCATCCGGTGTTCATGCTGCTTGAGGAATCCGTCTACAGTGTTACCATTCTTTGTTCCCTGTATGTGCTTCCGGTGTTTTCCGACGCGACGACATCATCTACGCCAGATCCGATGCATAGTCTGCATCACCCCTTTGTTTCCGAACCTCGCTTGTCGAGATCTTCAGTCTGATTCCGAGAGTTGGTTGCATAATCCGCCTATTCGTGTGCAGAGTAATGGTTTGGGTGCGCGATGGACTGATCACCATCCGACTACTCTTATCATTCGCTCTTGTACATCGAATCAGTGGATCCTGCAATTTTACTCCGTCCACGGAAGTTAGAGGTGGCTTAATTTGTTGATACCTCTACCTTCGACCTTTTGTTCCCGAGTGTTCTCTCGACGATCACGAACCACGACCTCTTGTTAGTGGTGTCGCGAGGATCCACATGAAGCGAGAAGATGCAGACCGCCGACCTTCCTTCCGGTACCATGAGGCGGATCTCGAGGGCGAGATCCATTGTTAGTGGTGTCGAATTGTGGCATCCCGCAAAACCACTACTAGAAAATCGCGTTGTTTTTGTGCATTGCATCATCATGACCGCATGCTCATGTCATCATGCCACATTGCATTTGAGCATCGCCATCATCTTGTATTTGCTTGCATAAAATTATTTGCGGAAAAGCCTAATTTGTTTTCCAAACGCCCCATCCTAATTCAAACGCAAAACCCCGGGCCACCGGATTATTTTGTTTTGTCTGTTATCGGTTTGCAGAGGCCGTGTTTTAAATAAATAAAATATTATATTATTTTAGTGGGGCAGTCGAACGGGCCGAATGACCCGAACGACCACCCCAGAAATATAATCGGTCCACCTAACCCGCCCTTCTAAATCCTACAGCTACCCACCTATCTACCCACACCCCCCCTCCACATCACCCGCCCCCCAATAGCAACCTGCCACCTCACCCTCTCCCCTCCCCCTATCACCCAGAAGCCGCCACTTGGCCACCCCCTCCTCCACCCCCTCTCTCTCTCTCTCTCTCCCCAACCCCAACACACCCCCACAGCACACACGCATTACACGCACGCGCCAGCACCCCCTGCCCACTCTCCACTCAGCCCCGCGTGGCCCCCACCTGGCTCGCCCCCTGCCCAAATCCCCATGTCCCCCGACCCCACCACGACCCCACCTCCCACCGACGCGCACGAGCCTCCCGTCGTCTTCCTCCTGGCGCCCTTCCCCTCGCCCCACGCTCCCCTTCCACTCGCCCTTTCCTCACAGCGGCGCGCTCCCCGCCAGCTCCCTCCGTCGCCCCGCGTCGACCTCCTCCTTCCCCTCTCCGGCTACTCCCTCATCCACAACCCTCCGCCGCTCCGCCTCGCCTCTCCCAGCCTCTCCACCTCTAGGCCCGAGCGCCGCCCCTCCGGCCGCTCCGCCGCCAGCACCCTCCGTCGCGCTCGCGAGCCCCGCGCCGCCAGCGAGCCTCCTCCCTCGCCCGAGCCCACCCCGCGCGCTCGCCTCCACCTCCCTCCCTCTCTGCTGCGCTTCTCCCCGCCGGCAGCCGCCCCGTACCTCGCCTGCGGCCGCCGCCTGCGCCCGCCGCGCACGCTCCTCCTCCGCCCGTTGCCTGCACCGCCGCCTGGGCCACTCCCCTGGCCGCCTCCACGCTCGCTCGCCGCTCCGCCGTCCACCTCCCTCACCGCGCACGTCCGCCCCGCTCGCCGGCCCCGGCCTGCGTGCCTCTGGCCGCGGCCGCCCGCCTCTACCTCAGCCGCCCCTGGCCCCTGCCGCCGCCCTCCGGCCAACCTCGCCGGCCCCGCACCCCCCCGTTGTCCCCGTCCTCTCCCGCGCGGCCGCCTGTGCCTCCCCTCGGTAGCTCCTTCCCCGCGCGCGGACCCCGCCGGCCGCCGGCTTCCTCGTGCCCTTCCGCGGCCCCAAGCCACCTCGTCGCCATCAGCCGACCCTCCCCGTCGTTCGTCGCTCCAGCTCGGCCCCATGTTTATGGGACGGACAGTAAGTGTGCGGCGGTGGTTTGTAGTGATGTGTTCGTGGCACCGACCTGGGTCTTGTGGTGGCATTGATGGTACTGCAAGATGTTAACCCTGCCTGGAATCCTTCCGGTGAACAATAGCTGCAAGCCGGACAAGTACCCCGAGCAGCCGCCCGAACTTTCGGTGCTAAGTCCAAGTTCGTCATCGACAATTGAACCCTCGGAACCGCCAAGGTCGCCAAGACCCCCGTACACGTCAGGTCACCGCCCGGAACGCCAAGTACTCCCCCGAGGACGCCGAGATCTTCTCGCCAACAAGGCCATCGCCAAGACCTGCTTGCCCTGCAAGCTCGATCGGGGACATTCAGGGTCATCTCCCAGACTGTTCACGGATCAGAAGACTCCAAGTTCTACTACAAGGACACGAAGATCTCCTTCTGGGATTCGATGACCCGAAGGCCACGGGTGCGCCAAGATCTGCCCCGTTGTTCGAGTACGTTCCCGCCGAGACCGGTCCGTCGAACCCTGGACCCTGAGACCGACCCGGGACCCCCGGATCCCCAAGATCTGCCGAACCCTAAATGTGTGAACCCTTTTCCGAGAACCCTATTTTATAAATGGTCAACTATATGAATTGTTGCATATTTAATTGTCATTCTCGCATGCATATCATTTGGTTTGGGGGCCTTAGGCCGATTCACCTAATAATTAAATATGGGGCCCATATGCGGGCAAATCTAGCCTTATATTGGCCTCATTTAAATTGTGTAGCGAACCGGTGATATATTCTTGCCTTGTTAAACAACATCTAAATTGCGGGGTAGTTAAATAACTTGGACCATATATTAATTGTCGGGACCCCGGTTCCACTTAACATGACCTAATTGCATCGCACCTTTGCCATGTCATGCATCATACATGCATCATGCCGATCTTCTGCCGTTGTATTAAATATTGCATCCGGTGTTTCTTCTAGTGTTTTGCTTCTTCGCGGATAAGACCGTTGAGTTGATGTGAGCTTCGCCCCGATCTTCGGTGTTGAACCTTCGGCAATGTTTCAGGCGAGCATCTCCCCCTTTCTACCTATCTTACTTTTATAGTATTTATTCCCTCCTGTTGATCTATTGCTATCTGTGTTGCGATGCTCTAGATTCCGTACCCTTGATATCCCTTGCAGCCATATATTGCCTTGGACACATCCTATTACTTGTTGTTTGGTAGATAGTTGGACTTGCGCGTCGTAGTCGCTTGCTCAAGTGCTGTTGCTTCTCGCCATGCACCACAGTTGTTGGAGTATTGCCACATGTTTGATGTTGGAGATGATCTCGGCTTTATTTATCGTTCACTTTAATTACTGTTTAACAACTAAAATTGAAGTAAGCAGAGGCATCGGTGGGTGATAGATAATATTTGGTTTCCGAACGCCCACTTGTGTCCCGTAAGACCCCGAGTACTTGATACCTGTTCCTTGATTTATCGCGCTATCCACATCCGGGAGGTATATGGGACCCCCTTAGCCAGAGCTTGATTCCGTCTTATTTCTTGGGGCCACAACTAGTTTGAGGTTTTTTATTTACTATCCTGTACCTATGCCATGATTTACTGCTTTATTTAAATTGTGCGACAGATAGCACGTGTACTGTTTTGGAAGCGGAATGTTTTCGCGGTATCGACAGTCCCCGTTTGGGGATTTGCTGTCGTTTACAGCCATTGTCGCAAACCTTGAGTCCGTCTCGGAGCTTGCTTACTTCGTTGCGGGTGTACTCCAAGGGGTGGCCCCTGAAATATTTCTGAATCCTGTGATTGCTTTGTCGTGAAGGCCTCGTTGGGTTTTGATTTGGTTTTTCCGAGGTTGATCGAGTGTGTGTTGCTATTGGTGCACCCCGGCCGGGTAAAACTTTCTGAAAGCCGTGTCCGCGGATATGGACGACTTGGAGCACAGTATCTCGACCATAGACAAGCATAACTAAAGTTTATTGCTATAAATTTGACTTTATAATGACTAGTAATCAGCTTCACTATAATGGAATGGCTAAATAATACTGCCCACAATTGCTTGTTTGGATTGTCGCTTGCGACCATTGTACCTGACTAGTAAGTATGGCAACTACAACGGAATGACTGATTAAAAGTACCAACAACTGCTGGGTTTTGGGTTTACATCATGCTATCTGTATCTGATTAGTAATTGCTTCAAATATAACGGAATGGTTAACTAAAAGTGCCCACTGCTTAATTTAACAGGATGATTATCTATACTTGACTAGTAATTGCTGCAACGATAACCGAATAAATAAAAATGCCAACTGTGTGAGTTCCTCGGTTGACTTCCTCGTTTGGTTTCGAGGGGGAAACACCAGGATGGGTTTGTTTGGTGTTAGTTTCAGGTTGGAACCGGATAGGTCATTCTTGTCCCTCTCTGATAACCGCCAGTTGTATCGAGTCTCTATAGGTTGTTCAGTGCATGCTGCCGCTGCCGCTCAGTCCACCATACCTATGTAGGCGAGGACCGCCGAATTCTAGTCTCGCCGTGTACTGGCCTCAGTACTGACGCTCCTCTTTTTCCTTTGCCCTTTGTCGGCACCCCTTTTGTTTAAGCAGGTTTTGAGATCGACGTCGTTAGCAGGGTTACCCTTCCGGCTTGGCCTGGGCAGGGTTATGGACGCCATTGGTTATTCTTCAGGGCTCTTAGCCCCATTTGCATCTTGTCCGTAGCTGGACGCTCTATCGTTTTCAAGGTGTTTTGGATCTTTGTATATTGTATCTGTGTTCTTGACTCTTGGAGTCGTGTTGTATATATATCTGTTCTGTGGGCCATCGAGGACTGTTGTGTAATGTTATTACTTTGTTTTCCACCCGCACGAAAGTGCCTGGTGGGCACCTTTGAATCGTTTCTATGCGGGTTTGGCGGGAATCACTGAATTTGCATAGGGTCGATTCTGAGGGTGTTACAGAAAACATCAATAACATGTATATCAAATATACCTTTGATGGTGCCAGCCTTCTTGTCCGCTAAGTACTTCGGACAGTTGCGCTTCCAGTGACCCCTGTCCTTGCAATAGAAGCACTCAGTGTCCGGCTTAGGACCAGACCTGAGGTTCTTCTCAGCAGGGGCATTGCGCTTGCCGCCGCCCTTCTTGAAGGGCTTCTTTGCTCCCTTACCTTTCTTAAAGGAGGGCTTGTTGACTATCAACACATGATTATCCTTCTTGATGTCCACTTCTGCAGCCTTCAGCTTTGCGAAGAGCTCGGTGATCGTATCAGTGGAACCAATCTGATTATGAGTCACTACAAAAACTTGTAGCTGGGAGGGAGTGATTGCAGAACCCTGTCAATCTTGAGCTCCTCTGGGATCGTGCATTCCAGTTGCTCAAGGCGTTGAGTGTAGCCCGACATCTTTATGGGGTGCTCACTAACGGAACTCCCTTCCTCCATCTTGCAGTTAAAGAACTTCTCAGAGATCTCATATCTCTCAGAACGGGCTTGAGTCTGAAACATGGTTTTCAGCTCCTCGAGAATCTCAAAGGGCCGGGATAGGTTTCAAAACGATTTTGAAGCTCCGTTCCATAGCAACAACCCATGGTGCTCTTAATCACACCATAATCATCTTTGCGCGATGATAGACAACTTTCTCATCAGCCGGCGCAGTTGCAGCAGGGGGTCACCTAACCCTTTACCAAGGACATAGTCCTTTTGTCCGCCAGACAGAATGATTCTTAGATTGCGGAACCAATTGGTGAAGTTAGACCCATTGTTCCTAAGCTTTTTGTAGGGGTCCCAATCTTAGATAAGATAGAGCTGTGGCATCCCGCAAAACCACTACTAGAAAATCGCGTTGAATTTGTGCATTGCATCGTCATCATCATGCATTGTTTGCATAAAACTATTTTTCAAAGCCGTTTTGTTTTCTAAACGCCCCGTATTTTATTCAAACGCCAAAACCCGGGTCCCCGGAATATTTTGTTTTGGCCGCTATCGGTTTGTAGACGGCCCGTTTAAACAAATGAACATTTTAATTATTTTAGCGGGGCAGTCGAACGGGCCGATTGACCCGAACGACCGCCCCAGAAACTAAATCGGTCCACCTCCTAAAAACCTAAGCCTACCAAGAATCCTACCCACCCCTAGTTCCACCTCACTCCCTCCAATAGCATCCTGCCACCTCACCTAACCCTCCCCCCCTAACCAATCTAAAACTGACACATCACCCAACCCCCTCTCTCCTTTTCCTCTCTCTCCCTCTCAAACCCACACCCCACACACGCGCTACCCGCCCGCACCCTGATCCTCTCCCTGGCCCCGCTCCTGCCCAATCCCCAGCCACCAACCGTGCCCTGTCCCCGGTCCCACCCGGTCCCACCCCCCGCGCGTGCCCGCACCTCCTCTTCCTCCCCAGCTCTCTCTCGCGTCCCTCCGCAGCGCGCGCGCAGGCTCGCCGCCTCGCCGGCCGAAACCCCGCCACGCGTCTGCCTCGCCCTCTCGCCTCCGTGCTCCGGCCGCCCCCGCGCCGGCCCCATCCTCCCGCTGCGCCAGGCCCCGCCGTACCCCGTCGCCCCGCTGCTGCTGCCCCGTCCCCAGGACGCCGCCGTCGCCATCCACCTCCTCCGCGCAGGCGCGCCACAGCGGCCCCCTCCGTCGCCAGCGTCGCCGGACCACCCTCCCCAAGCTCGCCATCACGCCCCGCCCCGCCGCCTCTCTCCTCCCGTGGCCGCGCCGGCCACTCACCTCCGCTCCCGCCGGCGCTCGCCGCCGCCCCCAGGCCTCC